>OX377203.1:87925835-88575178 GCA_947396885.1 Heligmosomoides polygyrus polygyrus | reverse complement strand
AAGACCTCGAGTTTGTTTATAGAACACATTTCGAAGCCGAAATGTGCTTACATTGACCACGTTTCGTAAAAGTTCTTCAACGTCTTGTGTAGATAACCCGAAAAGTTGGAGATTTTGGTAGTGCAGCTGGTTGGCGCCGCTTCTCGCCATCTTATTCATGGATCAGCTTGAACGACCAGCCTTATCCTCTCGAGTGCTATACTTCGGCCGATATATTGACGACATTTTTGTTATTGGAAAAACGAGAGCAGCATTGAGGCACACCCTTAGGCGGCTGAACTCTGCGTTTCCTACAATCAGCCTAACATCAGAGTCTCCTACTGCAGATGGGTTCCTGCCATTTTTGAATACGAAGATCAGGATATCAGAAGGTCAGGTTAGTAGTATGTGGTACAAGAAACCGGCATCTAAGAACATCATCGTTCACGCTCGGAGCTGCCATTCTCTATATGTGAAACGAAACATCGTTCATAATATGGTTGCCACATCTTCCGCCTTGACCTCGACGAATTATCAAGAAGTGGATGATGAAATCACCGAAATTCTGCGGCAAAACGGCTACGGTTCAAAGGAGTGCCGTTGTTGGAAACCCCACAGATCTCTCTGTGGATCTCCTCTGATCATGCCCTTCATCTCTGATTCATTCGCAATGGACGCCAACCGTGTCGTGAAGCGATCGGGGCTTCCCATAAGTCTCATTTTCCAACCACCACCATCTTTGCGACGCTTACTCACAACGTCACGTCCATACGAGAATCAATGTGAAAGAAGGAATTGCATGATCTGCGAAGGAGACAACAACGTGTGTGAGATGAAGTGTGTGGTCTACAAGGTGGTCTGTGTGTCCTGCGAAGAATTTTATATAGGTGAAACAGCGAGACCACTATGGAAGAGAATGGATGAGCACGTGAGAGCTCTGCGCAACCCTCAGAGCTACCCGGACAATCCATTCTCGAAGCACCGCACCCTGAGACACACGCGTGAGCCACCGCCGCAATTGCGGATTTCCATCCTCCACAAAAATCTGGCAGACCCAGTAGAGAGGAAGATCAAGGAAGCGCTAGAAATAAAACACTGGGAGCCACCGATTAACAATAGGGAAGAAATGAAGTATGCGATGAGTCTTATCACTCTATAGGAGCTAGCGACGTGACCGCTGAAGACCATCGTGACATATAAACGACTAGTCACGACTCGACCATATATAAAGAGTCCCAGCACCCCTGCACTTCATTTCCGGCCAACCAACGTCCAAGAAGACCTTGGCCCTTCCCTCACCCATTTAATCCGTCGTGGATCCGTATTTCTTGCCGCTTTACTGTGTGTATGTGTCAAGTAGCATTATTGTATTTAGACCTGAAGAAGGGCTTATGCCCGAAACGTTGTCACCATAAACATCAACTTCGAGTTTCAAGCAGTCACATTTATCATATCATTTCAAGAAATAAATACTAAAATGTGATTGATGAAATGCTACCTTATATAAAAGGATAAAATGATAAAAAGCGGCTTTACTCAATCCCTGTTGGGATGCGCTAACCGTTCTGCTTCTACGGGATGTCGTAGGGGCGATTTCAATGCGTATTTGAAGATACAATGACTTGCGGTGGCCAGACGTTGAGCAAGTCAGCGCTTTACCCTTCTCAGACAATTCACCGACCGCGGAGGGATGGAAGGCTTGGATGGCCTGGGAGGGAAATCCGAACCAGCAGCCTGGCATCGGGTGCATACGACAACCGGCACCTCTCCGACTGCGCTAGCGCTACACGCGCCCTGTTGCTTTATATGTACAGCAGATCACCCTGTCTATTTGCCTGTCCTCCCATCTGTTCGCCGTACGCGCAAAATTAATTGCCGCCATGCACGCTTTGCATCCATCGAACGAAAAAGACTTTCAAATTTCGCGAGGTGCTGCAGTGCAATCGATAGTGAATGCGATTAGCATGAAATAATAGATATCGATCGATCAATTAGTTATCGAATTTTTCCAATGTTGGCCATTTGAGATGGGAAGACGGATACAGAAATTGCTGCAATGTGAAGAGGACATCGACTAGTCATTACCATTCAATGATCTGTGATTTTGACAGGGGCAGACAATCTGGAGCTTGATCTTCGCGAAAATGTTCATAATTAAGCGAGATTCGGAGGAATTTGAGCCAACCGACGGATCACTTTGGTTCGATCCACATTTTCGATTTTTTGAAAAAATTGCCGTTTAGGATGGGGATTAGCGATAGTAGTTGCGGCTGGACGGGCTTCACAAAAGCTAAAAAGCACTAAATCTCATTTGTAGAATAATATAATATCTAATGTTCTTTCTGTCTGTACTCCCATCCGTCTACCCGTACGCGCAAAATTAATCGCCGCTAGACACGCCGAGCGATCGATATCCCTGGCTTTCACGAAGTAAAAGAAGAAGAAGAAGCGAAAACACCCGCTGACGAATAGGATTCGCATGAAATGACAAATGTCTATCGATCAGTCAATTATCGATTTCTTTCCATGGTCAGACACTCGCGATTGGAATGGCACGACCGTAATGAAAGCCTCAGGGAATCAATAGCAGTTGATTATCGATTAAAGTTACTTATCAATCGATTATTGATCGGTCATTACCAATCGATGATATCGATTTGTGACTTAAGATGACAACCTGGAGCCAGATTCGTCAACCGCTTACCGCCCTCTAACGGTGAAAATACCGCAAAACGCTCTGATATGGCATTCATTGAGCATCAGGCTTGGCGGTATTTTCACCGTTAGAGGGCGGTAAGCGGTTGACGAATCTGGCGCCTGGAATGTGAATCACGCGAACGCAGCGACTGCTAAGCGGGATTCAAAGAAAATGAACTGATATACTCTGTATCGATCCATGTTATCGGTTTTCGGGAAGATTGACCGTTCAGAATGGAGATTACGCGGCGACTACTGCTGGAGGAGCTTTACAGCTTGTAAACAGAAGCTGAAAAAATTGACAAATCGCACAGATTTGTCAATTTGTGGAAACATGTGTCCAGCCTCCTTCTACCATGTTTTTTACTTCATTTTTACGGTTCATAATTACTTAATTTCTATTTCATAGTGTTTTTGTAGCTTGCCAAAAATTCGTCCCAGTTTTTTATTTCAGCGATTTTTTCCGATGGACACTGAGTAATAGAACACGAATTTTCAGTGGATAAAATCGATCGATAACCATGGGAAACATGGAATCTGCAAAACCATGGATTCCCGATATTGTCGCTCGCTTATTCGTCAACAACGGGTCGCTTATTTTGGGCGCCTCCCGTAAACATCGTGCTCGCACGGGGGAAGGCCGAAGATTGGCCCCAATGTTCGCTTTTCGTGCTGCTCATTTTAAGCTCTCCAGGCGGACTCTACATCCGTGAAGATCTTCGCGTTTCGAAGAAAGGCTTTCCAATAATTGGCCGGTTCACTAGTATTACTTGCGGGAGTAAGGACAAAATAGTAAGGGAGGTTGAACTTTAATCATTCCCTGGAGGTCATAACCCATTCTGTTATTTTTGGCTTGAAATCATAACTCTTGAGGAGAAAGAAACGAAGCGCCTTATTTTCGGCAAAGTAAAAAAGTACTTTATCTCAAAAAGAAAAAGAAAAAAGAGAAAGAAAAGAGTACTGGCTCAACCCATATCGATCTTTCTTTTTAGGTGTTTAGTGTTTCTCGTTGATATTCCTTAGCACTAAAATATGGTGTTCTGCCTTCCCCTCGTTGCCCAGAAAGTGAACGGAGCTGTTTGAATCACTCCAATTGCCCTTCCGCTGTCGGAGTGCTATTTGATGGTTGAGGACATTCAAGCCCAGTGCTCAATCATCCAGATAAGAGGGCGATGCTGTACACGCAAGGACAACCATGGGCGGCATGTTCCTAAATTCGACTATGGCCTTCGTTGCTAGAAGCTCTGACAACACTAGAGGATAGAAGAAAGCGGGTATCTAATCAATCCTTCTGTGGAGTGCACGACGAATTCTACTTCCACGGGATATTATGAAGGCAATTAAGAAGTGTATTTCGCTTACATTGACAGACGATGCGCAATTTGGTGTTCTCATTTGGTAAACAATGCTTACTGCATGCTTGGCAACTCTACCTGTAGACAAATCTAAGGAGTTCTATAAGGTGGTAAGCCCAATTATAGCAGATCTTACTCTATGCTTATTTGAATTTAAAAGCTCATCTAACAGTTTTCTATTTAATAAAGTTTTCCTACCTTATAGATATATGGATGACATATTAATCATACATAATCTAGAAAATAGTTACATTGAAGACAAATTATTTAATAATTACCAAAATTGTTTAAGTTTAAAGGATAAAGGATAAAGGACGGCGTTATTCAATCCCTTTTGGGATGCGCCACGCATTCTACTTCTACGGGATATCGTGGAGGCGATTTGAATGCCTATTTGGCCATACACTGACTCGCAGTGACCAGCCGATGAACAAGTCAGCGCTCTGTCTTTCCCAGGCAACTCTGGTACCAATTCACTGACCCCGTAGGGATGGAAGGCTTGGTTGGCCCGGGCGCGAAACCCGAACCAGGAACCTGGTATCGGGTGCACGCGACAGTCGGCGCTTCCTCCGACTGCGCTACACGCGCCCTTGTTTAAGTTTAACTAAAACTAACGTTGATGACAAAATATGTAACTTTTTGGACTTAATAATTACAGTAGACATCGATAGGCTGTACAGTAAACAATATAATAAAACGGATTTTTCACTTTTAGAATAATCAGATTTCTTCACAGCTCTACTTATACCAGCTACGCCCTTAAAAAATCAATAATTTATACTGAGACTCTACGCATATCTTAAAATTGTACGAAAAAAGAAGACTTCATTAATAGATTAAGTAACTTAATTAACAACCGACTAATGTTATAGTACAGTAAAAAAGTTATCTTCCTAGCAATCATCTCATACATGCTTAATAACAAAAATATTTCGTATAAATATGAGCTTCCCAATTCTTTTAAGGAAACACATAAGTTTGTTGATAGTATATTTCAACAACTACTATGGTTACAGTTCTGTTTTAAGAATATATATCCTGTTTGCCTTCCTATAATTTTGACTTCCTATTTACTTTTTCATAATTTGATCACCTAGTTTTCTTTTAGTCCACGCCCACTGCACTTTCCCGCAAATATTTTGATCTCGTTTGGTTATAAATAGTGATCCACACTCTTGCTGATACGCTACCACTCCCTGCTCTACTGATGATCCCCTGGGAGTAATGGTATCCGCCCTTTC
This sequence comes from Heligmosomoides polygyrus polygyrus, assembly GCA_947396885.1. Classification (NCBI taxonomy): domain Eukaryota; kingdom Metazoa; phylum Nematoda; class Chromadorea; order Rhabditida; family Heligmosomidae; genus Heligmosomoides; species Heligmosomoides polygyrus. The sequence goes on along the minus strand of OX377203.1, from coordinate 88,569,906 downwards.
TTTTCAATATCCTGTATAGGGCTAAGAGGTGAAACAGGATGTTTCTTACTTTTAGTCCTGCATCTCACTCAGTATTTAATAATCTCTTCTAATTTATTATTCTCCTTCTAAAGGGCACGTGGCAGTGCAGTAGAAACAGGAGTCGGCTGTCGCGTGCACCTGATATAAAATTCTTGGTTCGGATTTCCCGGCCAGGCTAGTCGTGCCTTCCTTCCCTGCGATGTTCGGTAAATTGGTATCAGACTCGTCCGAGAAGGACAAACCACTAGCTTTTCATCAGGAGGCCAGCGCAAGTCATTGTTTCTACCACGATATCCCTTAGAATTAGAGTAAGTGGCGCATCAAAATAGGGGGTTGATTAACCCGACCTTTATCCTTTTTACTATTTACCTTTTCACCTTTTTCAACCGCTTTATCCTTTTCCTTTCCTGAAGGGTATGTGAGATGCAACAGCCAATAGCGTAGATAAGTAAGGCGCTTCTATCTGGCCATAGTCTTTTACAATTTATCCTAGTCCCTTGTGCTTTATCATTTCGCTCCACTTAGTGAGCATTTTAGATACTAGTCGATAGTACAGTACCGCGCATGTCTTTTGGTCAATTCCCGAAAAAACCGCTTTGGAGCGTTCCAAAGCGGCTTTTTTATATAACTTTCTCTAAAATTAAGCACTTGTGAAACGAAACATATAATTGAGCTCAGCAGGACGAGCTCTATCTTTTGACATATAAATCAATACAGTTGAACAATGCATATAGGCCGGACATAATCAATCGAGTGGAGCCTGTAGAGTGACAGTTTGGGGAATTTTATTGGAATTCCCAGCCGCCCTACTCAGAAATTGCCTTAGGACTGTCCAGCTTGCCCTTGGAGTGCGCCGTGAACAATGCATATAGAATCGAACCTATCAATCGAGTGGGCGCGCCCACTCGCAGAGTGAGGTCGAGTAAGCGCGAGAGCCTGTAGAGTGACCGTTTCGGGAGTTTTATCGGAAATTCCTAGCCGCCCTACTCATAAATTGCCTTAGGACTGTGAAGCTTGCCTTTGGAGTGCGCCGTAAACAATGTATACAGAATCGAACCTATCAATCGAGTAGGCGCGACCACCCGCAAATTGCACGCGCGAGTGTGTTCGGAGCGCAATAACTCTGTCGAGATCGAATCGTTCCGGCTGCGGCTTGCGGATTTTGTGCGTAGTAGAAAGCTTTAGTAGTCCGCGAACGTGCAGCTTTATAGCTTCTAAACAAGCGAAATTATAGCGGCGCGAAAATGCAGGTTAGCCGTGTGTGACACGATTTTTTCCGATTTCAGTCGACCTCTGAAGGAAGACGCGGCGTGCTAACGGCATGCAAACGCGTATGCTAGCAGAACACTAAAGGCACTTTACGAAGACATGCTCACCACTCCTCAGCTGCTTGAACTGCCTTGGCCTCATCTGCCAGTTTAGAGCGGCGTAAGATAGCGGTTAGAGTTCCTTGTGCTCTTACTCACCCAGATTTGAGCTTTCAAATCTCAAAATAGTACCGTTATCTTCAGCTCGAAGAGCTCTATCGAACGGTGGCACTCACGACCAATTCCGGAAAAATGGATTTTTCGACGATTTCCCATCGAGGGCGTGGGCGCCCGAGTCGAGCCTGCGCGGACGATGACGTCATAGAAAATCGATATCTTACTATTGGGCCATGCTAGATACAATTCGCTCCAGATTTTCATGCTGAATTGAGTGGTGTTATTGGGAGTAGGAAAAACTGTAATCTGGGCGAGTAAGAGCGAGGAGAGCATGGACCGTTGTTGCATTGCATTGCACGCGCGGCCGTGTTCTGAGCGCGATAACTATGTCATGTGTGAACTTTTCCGGTTGCAGCATGTGGGTTTTGTAGGCAGTAAAATGTTCTAATCTTTTCTTGAAAAGGAGCTATGTAGCTTATGAATGGACTATGTTACGGCGCTGCAAAGAGGCAGGTTATTCGTTCGGGCACCACTATAGCGCCACCCTAACAATTAGATCAGCTCGCTTAATCCCGCTACATTTTTGCTTAAAACTTCTGCGTCAAACCTTTCAAACAATGACTCAGCACTATTGAGACTTCGTTTTTTCATCAAAGACTCTCGAACGTTTTTTATGTGACGCGCTCCCCATCGACGACTGTATATTGAAATGCCCTTTTGATAGAAGTATCGTGGTGTTTTTGCACTTTCGTAGCTTTCTCACTTCATTCGCCTGTCCATAAAATATTCAAATATTTATTCGAATATTTTCGTTCGACCACAATTGTAGTCGACAGTGTGGCCTACATTGGGAGGGAACCAAGACAGCATCGAACTCGCGCGCCAACCAAATAAGTCGTGTATGGCCGGTCATGGGCGAGTGTAGCGCAGTCGGAGGAGGTGCCGGCTGTCGCTTGCACCCGATACCAGGTTGCTGGTTCGGATTTCCCGTCTAGGCCAACCAAGCCTTCCATCCCTCCAGGGTCGGCGAACTAGTACCAGACTTGTCTCGGAAGAATACAGCCCTGACTTGTTCATCGGCTAGCCACCGCATGTCGTGGTATGGCCAAGTACGCATTCAAATCGCCTCCATGACATCCCGTAGAAGTAGAATGCATCTTGCAAAAGGATTGCCGAAAGTCAACTCTTGTCCTTTTGCCTTTGGTTAAACTATTCCCTATCGTTGCATTACCACCAACACCGTCAGTGTCACGATTCCAACGTGTAGTACACAGGTCGCTCGCAGCCCCGAATGCTAAGTAGAGCCGTTCCCGCTCGTTCACGATTCAGTGCGGCGCCTACATGCCGCCGCCGATAGTGTGTGAGTGTTGCAGCCGTTCGCAAAGCAAAAGTGCAACTTTGGCTGTGTAATCGTCGTCAGCCTTCGCTTCCTTCCCGTCTAGTACAAAGACAGTCGTCGAGTGGTGAATTATGGCATAAGAAGCACACTTTTTCCACTCCTATACTCGTAGCCCGCCTCACGAAGCAAGTTCTGCAGGGTGATGGCAGCTGCCATTATGAGAAGGACACGTCAGTTTCTAGAGGACGCTTGACGAGTTTTATAATGCATGAGATGTGGAAGTTCGAAACGCAGTTGCTGGGCGGTTCATCGGGGAAATCATTTAGAGAAGACGACAGTACAGCGAATCGAAAACTACTTCGGGGTTCTTTAGAGATAGGTCCTATAGAGCAGAATTAAGGCCTCTCACAAGGAAAGTATCTAAATACTACATAGGCTGAGCCATCAATGGGGAGAATCGTAAGTAACGAAATGCAATCCGTTGAGCCGAGTATAACCTAAGCCGAATTACGGCTTATGAACGCTACGTCGTCGCTGAGATACGGCTTAGGATTGACGTAGCCGATATGGACTTGTGAGTTGAAGATAACTTTTTCTCGCTAGGCAGTTGCCTGATTCATCAATCTCGGGGTAGAGATAACGATCACCCCGTGGGGTACATAGCTACCCACCGGATGACGGATTTATCAGTCTCGAGATAGAGGTAAATAATGTCAGTATGCGGAGATACCACCTAGTAGTGCGCCCCTGAAACTTGCGTCTGGATTCTGAACACCCGCTCCAGAAGCCTAATAAGTGCGTGCAGATTTAGAATACGTGCTCCAAAAATGTAACGTGCGTTTGAATTAAAAAGACGTGCTCCAGAAATCGTACAACGCGCGTACGGCTACGAAAGCGTGGGCAAGGTGTGCTATGAATGCCACATCGTGGAATGTTTCTCCTCCCTATGCCGTAAACCTGAGGGCGCGTGTAGCGCAGTCAGAGGAGGCGCCAACTGTCGCCTGTACCCGAGTTGCCAGGTTCCTGGTTCGGATTTCCCGCCCAGGCCAACCAAGCCTTGCATCCCTCCGGCGTCGATGAATTGGTACCAGACCTGTCTGGTAAGGATGAAGCGCTGAATTGTTCATCAGCTGGCCACCGCAAGTCATTGTATGGCCAAATACGCATTCACATGCCTCCACGATATCCCGTAGAAGTAGAATGTGTGGCGCCAAAAGGGATTGAACAACGCCGACCTTTATCCTTTATCCTTTATGCTGTAAACCTCAGGGTTCAGTCGTTGCTGAATCCGGCCCCAACAGACATTATAGTCGTGTAGCCGAGTCTTGAGCGATATCTGAAGGATTTGAATGCTTGAGTGTATTCATTCCGAATTTTTGCAAAGCACATAGTATGAATGTGTGTGGTGTAGAGTCATAAACCTACAGATGACTCGAAACAATGACTTGCTGTAAACCAGTTTCGCTGCAAATGCTGCAAAACTAGTAGAGTGAGTTGTCCACTCTTTTTCACTCCATAACATCCAGAGAAGTTGTCCTTGAACATTGGTGAAATGAGTTGGTGAATGCTGCTCGACTGAAGCGTCGGCTTTTTGCAAGTTATTGTTTTGACTCGTACTTAGGTTGAAAGTTGGGTGACAAATAAATGAAATGCTCGCCTGCTACAATATCACTTCCCGCACCACTCACATGTTGTGTATTCTTTAGAAGATAAAGAAGAAATGTACACCACGGGATTCCCTCCACTTAACGTTTATGGAGCGCGTGGTATCGAAGTCGAAGGAGCTGCAGACAGTCGAATGCGGCTGACCTCAGGTTCCTGGTTCAGATTTCCCGCCTAGGCCAACCAAGCCTCCATCCCCGGGGTCCGTGAACCAGACTTCTCTGGGAAAGAAAAAACTCTAACTTCTATATCGGCGCCCAGCTCAAGTCATTGCGTGGGCGAGATAGGTTTCAAGTCGCCTTCACGACATGCAGTAGAAGCAGAATGCGTGGCGCACTCCTAAGGAACTGAAACAGCGTCCCTGCCCTTTACACTTCAACCTATTCTGCGGAGTACTGGGGTCAAGATGCTTGAATTCTGCCTCTTCCGAGAGAGAGAGTCAATTCTGCCCATGTGCACCCATGTACTGAAATGCCGATGAATCCCATGTACATCGCATTTCAGAACTGCCGTCTAGGTGCTTTCGTAGTGTGCTAGGAAAAAGCTGTGCCTTTAGAAGTAGAACACTGAGCGCGCAAATGGGATGTAAGTAAAGAAGCGTTAGGAATTAAGAGGGTTAAAAGGGCGGCGTTATTCAATCCTCTTTAGGATGCGCCACGCATACTACTTCCACAGGATGTCGCGGAGGCGAGTTGAATACGTATTTGACCATACAATGACTTGCGGTGGCCAGCCGATGAACAAGTCAGCGCTTTATCCTTCCGAGGCAAGTCTCGTACCAATTCACCGACCCCGTAGGGATGGAAGGCTTGGTTGGCCTGGGCGGAAAATCCGAACGAGGAACCTGGTATCAGGTGCAGGCGACAGCCGGCGCCTCCTCCGACTGCTCTCCACGCGCCCTTAAGAGGGTTAAGAGTTACTAATAAATGGAGAATTCTCAAAATATTCTTCTTTTGAGAAACATTGCAGAGGAGCAAACTGGTCGTATTATCTACAAAAGCCTAATGAAGACGTTCATTCATATCTTTCCATTCACATTTTGTCTGGACAAGAAGAAAATGCACTTATAATGACATATAGTGCACTACCCTCATTGAGTCATCCACCTGGTCTTCCACGTTTGTAAACGCTTCGACCTATTCAGAGGTTATTTGCCCGACCTTCACCTTCAATTCCGAATCACACCACATCAATCCCATTTCGCGGTGTTTTCCTGACGAGTCAGTCTGTAGGAGTTTGAGCGGGTCTAATCGAATCATACCCGTCGTTCTCGACTCGGCAGTTTAGTGCATCCATCGTTCAGTCTGATCTCCTTCTTTTCCTAATTGACTGAGCTGTTCATCCATCACTGACCAATATTTCTTTCAGACTTTCTCACATTTCCCCTCTTTCTCGTTTTTCTTCTCTTTCTCTTCAGACCACCGGTAGTCGTTTCGACAATGGACCGCTCTTGCACGGGCTTTTGTCTGCCCTATGTTTTCTAGGCCCTTATAAGCAATGAGTTCTTTAAGTTGCGCCTCATCGCTTACCGTCGTAAAAGTATAATATTACTGCTCACAAGTGTGGCTTCTAGTGGCTCACTCGGAGGGGCGCCTGCCGTCGTTTGCTAAACGAATCGAGGTTCTTGGTTTGAGTTCATAACAAGGGCAAACCATGCCTTCAAGCACTCTGGAGTCGGTGAATTGGGACAGATCGTGGCTAGGAAAGGTAAAGCGCTGACCCTTCCAATCCCTAGCCACCGCAAATCATTGCTTAGGTCAAATACGCATCGCATCATGTCGCGGACGTGATTTGAATGCCTGTTTGGCCATACAATGACTTGCGGTGGCCAACCGATGAACAAGTCAGTGCTTTATCCTTCTCATTGAAGTCTGGTACCAGTTCACCGACCCTGGAGGGATGGAAGGCTTGGTTGGCCTGGGCGGGAAATCCGTACCAGGAACCTTGTATCCGGTGCGCGCCACAAGTCGGCATCTTATCCTGCATAATGCGCTTCACGAACCTCTGTGACATGTTTTGTTAATCCTTTGTGGTTTGTCCCAATTTTAACTCTTTATTTCTACCTAAGCCTACAGCTACTGATATAAAGGCTATATGCTTACAGAAGGATGTTTAGTTGCGATCAAATCTATTGCACCAGGCGCTAAACTTTCCGTGCAGGATGCTAGTCACCACCAGCGCTATGCAAGACCGTTGCTAGGGTAACATCGTGGATGTGCGTTCGATCGATCAGCAGTGGCATTGTAGTGGCTATCATCCTGTCCGGAAGGTAGAGCATGTGGGTTCGAGTCCCGTCTAGCGCCAGAGTTTTGATCGCAACTAAACATACTTGTAATTTAACCATCTGTTCTGGAATGAACGATTATTCCACAGAAATAGAGTATCCCGCAAATGAATGGATTATAGTCGACCTTTGTCCTTTACCCGTCTTTTATATGTTGCTATTCTTTCCATCACATTAGATGATTTGATAAATAGTATGTCCTGTTTTTTAAAGCATTTTTAAAAAAGCTGATAATTGATAGACTGTATGTCTTGTCTTCATCTCCAGAAGGTCTATAAGTTCCCTTGTTCCAACAACAACGTGGCCAGTTGCGTATCCAGTTCCCAAGAGGCGGAAGTGGTGTAAGCTCGGCATTTTTCAAACAGAGACTTGGCAACGAATTCCTGAAGATTGGAATTCTTGTTTCACTAAGGCAAGGGAAAGAACTTGTTGACCGGTATCTAAATACTGGACGCTTCTTTGCTCTCTTCTCCCATTGATAGATTTTGTGCGTGTTATTTCTAATCCTCTGCGTTTGGTTCATTTGCTCTGCTTCCCATCTGATTACGTATTGTTTGGCCTTTCGTTTTATCACTGCGTAGTCTTTTCTCGAGCAAAAAAGATGATAAATATCACGTGGGAATCGTATGTCTTGCACGTCGTGAAGTTCTTCATCGTTGCCAAGGTTTGCACGTTCTTTATACCTCTTCTTCTTTTTCTGTAGCTAGTGATCTCACGATGAACTCCTGTGAGCTTCACCCAAATTTTTGCATGACATTAACAATGAGGCGAATTACAAGAATTAGAGTAGAAGGTGGGGGGGGGGGGGAGATTTTATTAATATATTCGGAATCCTCCTTCACGGCAAAGAGATGTCACCTTTTACCATTCACATATGTCTCATTTGTGGCTGAGTTGAAATTTGAGAAACAAGCAAGGATGTTGCGTTCGATCAAACGGCGCCGGTGGTGTAGAGGCGTAGAGCATTCCGCCCGCTCAGAGGGAGGTGCGAGTTCGAGTCCCTCCTGGCGCTAGAAGTTCTGATCTCAACAAAACATCATTGTGACAGCTTACAAGCAAGAATTGATCTAAAAATTCAGTAAAAAAATTCAGGTCTTATAAATGATACTACTTAACTCGCATATGAGTTAGTCGTCCTTGGAACCTTTTTCAACCGCATCATCCGTCGTCAAGGAAAACCCCTTGGAAGATGACATAACTAATGCGGAGGAACAACCTGTCAGTTGCACATTTGCCCTTCGTGGAATGCGCATCGTCACTTAACCCTCGACATATCCGCTCATCACTTCACAGAACGAGAAGCCACTGTTCAAAAAATGACAGCTGTTGTGCGCAAACAGTTTCTCTGTGAAGCTTTCTCTTCTGCATCCGATCCTCGAATTCTCAACTCATCTCACAAACACTTTCACGAGAGCTCTTTGACTGCGAGGAAATGTTGTATGAGAATAGTGTTGACGTAAATCTATGCGTCAGAAAGGTTATCAAGGTCGTTAGTGTGAAGGAGCACGGTTGGGTTCCGCCTTCTGATGCAAAGAAGAGCCCTAAACTGGGAAAAGGAACGAAGTTGGGATGTGGTCAAGTTCAACACGTGTAGTATAGATGCCTCCAGTCGGTGACGGCTCTCGTTCAGCGGGTGTCTGCGAAACGCACTACGTGGCCGGTCCACCTAATTTTCGACGAATCGGCCCATGCGATAGCGTCTCTGATTTTGTGTGTCATCATTGTAAAATCGTTCACTTTCGATCCTGCCGCCGTTAACAGTCACATGGAGGGAAATGCCCCCCCCCCTCCTACTGGGATAGATCCCATAACATCCTCGTCATAACTGTGCTCTATCGTTCTTCTTACCCATCTAGCTGTCTTGCCGACAAAATGGATCGCGTCTTCTCTGGTGCTAGATGAGCCTCAATCCCTCGCACGTCCCTTGCGCCATTTCAGACCATCTCTTTTGACCGCTTTGTCCGAATATTCCCATGAAGAACCATCCATGTCCAACGAGCATCGCTCAGCAGGGCTGCATCGATTTCCCCCGAGCTGTCATTTCAGGAGCGCAGAGGGCGACGAGATCCGGCCGACTCACAGGAAAACAACACAAAAAGCCTTATCAGCTGGCCGAATCTCTCTCGCCGGTCGCGTTTCCAGCGGTTTGTTTGTGAAATAAGACCCACGGTCCTTTTTCCCACCGGCCCGTTCCGCGGCTTAGTGATTCCACTAATGCATTGAGCGAGCTGAATTTCCGTCAAGATGTGGCCGCTCTTTGAGGCGCTTTCACATTGAATACCATCGGAATGCGCAGAAGATTCCGACCTTCCTTTTGTGTTGGATTCACGAATGAGGTGATTGTGTCACTAGTGTAAGCTCGTGGACTGTCAAGTTTTTTTTACCCGGCTACTTGTAAACTCTGACTATTCTCTTTCTTAAATTATTTAAGCCAATAATGAAAAAACAAAATTAAAATGCGAAAAATATGACAACTCTGCGATTGGCTGTATAACAAGCAAAGAGGAGTACAAAAAAGAGGAATAAAAGAACGCAGAACAGAAAGAGGTGTGTATTATATCGGAAACAAGTCTTCTGCTAGCTGAGAAGAGCTTGTGATTTAGATTCATACATGTCACCATGGCTCCAACCATACTTCTTTGCTTAAGCCTTCAGCGGCTGGCATAGAAAGTAGAAGACGTTGAAAGGATGTATGTTTGCTATCGAAACTCTTGCACTAGACGGAACTCGAACCCGCATCGTCTACTTTCCGGGCATGATGCTACCCATTATACTACCAAATAATGTCTCCACGAAAGCCTTAACTGAACCGATTTCATGCTGATATCAAAAGTCGGCTTATCCCGATGTCACGGAGTGATAGGTCGTTGTGCTGATAGGTCGTTGCGAGGAAGACATTGGGGATGTTTCGCTAGGTCAAACAGCGCTGGTTGGTGTAATGGATAGTATCCCCGGACCCTGGGCCGGAAAGCAGAGGGTGCGAGTTCGAGTGCCACCTGGCGCAGGAGATTTGATTACAACTATGGATCCTTCTAACGTCTAATTGCTGAGTCTAGACTGTTGTCCGTGAGATTATCTGGCACTTATCTTGTTTTGCCCAACACGGTTGGACCACACATCCGGCAGCTTCGACAGGGAACCAAAGCTGATGAGGATGCCAAGAGGCTGTTAGTGCCTGTTCATACTTCGCGACAAGAGCGACAAGAGCGACGGATGTAGCGTGGTGTACGTAAATAATTGCGTACTCCACACTTCGTCCGCGACGAATGTAATTATTTACGTACACTACATTACATCCGTCGCCCCAGTCGCTCTAGTCGCTCTTGTCGCTCTTGTCGCTCTCGTCGCTTTTGTCGCAAAGTATGAACAGGCCCTTAGCCAGCAGCATACGAAGTGAGTAGGTGGCTCGTGGGGTCAGTGCTTTGATTGGCTTTAGCTTTTTTGACGCTCGTCTTTTACAAGGTAGGGCAGAAACCTGATATGTACCGACACTGCCATGACGATTACTGCACGGTTGCATGACGATGTTACCTTGGTAAACATTTCTAGGTTCAGCATCAGAAGGCATTTGGTTAGGAACTGCTTCCTCCTTGTATTTGTTGGGAATCTTTTGGCTCGCAGGGTCTAATCACTGGGACAATTGATACTCGTTGATTGAGTTCGGTTCTCCAACCAGGCGAAAAAAAAACCTTCGTGACTGACAGCAAATTGCAAGAGTAGGCGTCAGTGTTGTACTCTGCACTCCGAATTCACGCTGAAAGAGCGTCACAAGGAAGAGAAATGCATGGACATTGAACCCCGCCGACGGCAGGTGCTGAAGCGAGAGCTGCCCCTTTGTTCGAGTGAATGTCACTGAAGTTTCGCTCAGTTCTCACTCAACAATGCAGATGCTTCCTTATGCATGAGTTACGTGCTATCGGCCTAATATTTTCCAGACGAGACGTCATTCACGTCATTTGAGACCTGTCGTCAATGAGTCTAACTAGTTAGAGGATGCAAGATGAGAATGCTGTTCATCCGATCTTCGTGGGGTGCGCCGTGCATTGTCTTATAATACATGCATAGATTACAGAAAGTGTTCGCCGTGTTTCACAACTAAATTCGATTTATCAATTCATCAACTTCTTCAGGACTTATTACTTTGGTTGAAAATGACGTACATCTGGCTTATATCCTCCAATGAAAGCTACCGGCAAAAACGTTCTAGTTGCAAGCAGTTCAGAAGTTGACACTCTTGGCACTGGTTCGGATTACGTTTATGACATCCTCTTATTCACATTGAGATTCCTTCTGTGAAGACTTTCACAGAAATTAGGATAACTGTAAAGGACGGCTTCAATGAATTTCTCTTTGGGATGAGCCACGCATTCTGCTCCTTTGAGATATCGAGGAGACAATTTGAATGGGTATTTGGCCCATACAATGACACGTGGTGGCCAGCTGATGCGCAAGTCAATGTTTTATTCTCGTTTTATCCATCCTAGTTAGTTAAGGCTGCTAGCAATTCACCATCTCCGAAGCCAAGGAGGATTTGGTCTGCCTCGGCAGAACCAGGATCATTGAATCGAAGTGCACGCGACCGCCGGCGCTTCCTCCGACTGCGCTACACCCACCCTCTTATAATTGGCAGAGTTTTACAGTCCAACTCTAACATTTTTTTTTGTACTGATGGGTCTGATTGTGTGTGATGTGAAGTTGACGTTTGGACAGGTCTCCATTTATCTCTACGTACAGGACAAATTCACTAGAAGTTATCAAAGCTTGTCCAATGATTCTCATTAGAGTACTGAGCTGTAATGCAGCGCTTTCTTTCTGGAGCTCACTTGTGAATTATGCCGGCTAGATGCCGAAAATGATCATATGAGAATGGCCAAGAGGTTTTGCGATGTTCGAGAAGGATATTTTTCGTTTAAAATTTTCAAAGCATTTAAAGATGTTGACGGGCGCGTGTAACGCAGTCGAGGAGGCTCCGACTGTCGCCTACACCCGATACCAGGTTCCTGGTTCGGATTTCCCTCCCAGGCCAACCAATCTTCCATCCCTCCGGGGTCGGTGAATTGCTACCAGACAATTGCTGTCTGGGAAGCATAAAGCGCTGATTTGTTCATCGGCTGGCCACCGCAAGTCATTCTATGGCCAAATATGTACGCATTCAAATCGCCTCCACATCCCGTAGAAGTATAATACGTGGCGCATCCCAAAAGGGATTGAATAACGCCGTCCTTTATCCTTTTATCATATTTTCAAAATGCTGTGCATTACTTGCGCCTCATAATGAGATACTTCCGAACCAGGCTTTCGTCCTTTCGTATAGAAATGGATCAAAAATTGTCCTTCGTTTCCCAACAATTCAAGCTCTATGTAAATCACAGAGCGCGGACTAAGAACATTATTTATTTACAGATCACTTGGGCTGGGATCGTAGAGTGCACCCGGAGGAGATGCCCGTTTGCACGAGCATCGGACTCCAGGATCTTGGTTCGGATTTCCCGCACAGGCTAACCATGTATTTCATCGCACCGGGGTCGGCGAAATGGTACCGGGACTTGCCTGGGAAGGATACGCCCAACGGCAGGCTTCCGCATGTCGTTTTATAGATCAAAAACGTATTTAAATTCCCTCCACGACATCCCGTAGACGTAGAATGTGTGGCGCATCCTAGAAGAGATGGAGTAACGCCGTTCTTTATCCTTTATCCCATACCATTTGGACTATAATTGGACCCATTCGTCAAGACGATCGTCAACCATGAACAAGGCTTTCTTCCATTTCAAGGCTTTGAATTTCTCGCATATCAGTACTTCATTCCGAAGTTTGTTGAGTGATTCTTCCCAAAATAGAGTCTAAAATTCGAAGCAGTTTTGGTACAGGGTTTCCGTGATTTAAGCCATAAAACTTCACGAAAAAAGTCGTGCTTTTCAGGCTGTCACGAATACGTTGTCAACTCTTCAATCTTTAGGTCGTTCAAAAACAAGTGTTCTTCTTTGCAAAGCGGTGCCAAAAGTCGATATATTTATCATGTGTTAAAAGGCGTAAACAAGGATGAAAACGTTAAAGCATGAAAACAGCGGCAACCTTTGGTCCGAACCAATACATCTACGAGAGGCCGTGGGGCAGTCTGAATAGATATTTGGCTTTTAGAAAGACTTGCGTGGCCAAGTCAGTGTTATTTCATCCTTCCCATAAAAGACTGGTTGGTACCAAATGACCACGGGTGGTTGGAACGATTGGTTGGGGTTGCGAGGCCAGAACAAGGAACCTCGATGCAGGAGGGTGCACTCTACAACCGACACCTACACCAACAGCCCTACCACGTGGTAGTGACAACGTGGAATTCGTATGTCTCATGTGTCTTGTTATCATCAATTCAGTCACCCCTTGAGAGTTAGCGTAAAAGCGGTCATTATTTTCGCGTGGCCTTCCCGTTTGCAGAAGTCTCCACTTCCAAAGGATGTTCACGCTCATCAGACATGCGCGAAACCTCGACCAGAGAGCGGAGTTTGTGTGGGAGCAGCACCAGGTCGGCGAACGGACTTCGTTACGCTCGTTCTCCGATGCGCGTGAGTGCACGTCTACTCTGTGCTATCACCGCGGAAACGTCACGTTATCGTCACAGTTCTTCCGTGAGGGTGACAAAGTACATGCCCTTCTCTCAGCTGAGCTCTCACAACAGGGTCTCGTGGCGAACAGCGCTTACTGCCGGTGGCTAACTGCCGACTGCTAGGACAGTCACTGTCGACGACCCTAATTCACAACTGTTCCGAATTAGGCCGCGGCGGCTGTAGTTCCGAGTTCGTAGACGCCGGTAGGGAACGAGTTCGCATCCCGCACGGAATATGATAATCACCGCAATAGGACACCCTATTGACGGACGCCTGCTTTCCCAGAGAACTCCACGCTAACAATAGCGCACGGCCAGAAAACATTTCGCACCCAGGCATGCGGTAAACATCACGAACTGTTGTTGCGGAGCGCACATGACAAGATGACAAACACGCGAAAATAATGACCGTTTTCCATTCGAGATTCCATCGCGCATTCAGTTTTGAATACCATGAATGACTAGAACTCTTGTTGTTCTTGCATTTTACCGACTTTCACGTCCGCCGATCCGTGAGAGGCGGGCACCTGCATGCGCATGGTAGCTGAGTCACTCTGTCATGCGACAGAGACTAACAGAAATGGAGCTCGCCGGAGCAAATCGACCTTCGAGGGGAAGTAGACGATTCACTCTACTCGACTATACTGGAGTTATTATAGGACGCTCGTTTTGTCGTCCTTCCTTCCTTCCCTATAACGCATCCAGGTTTAAACTGCAGGGATTTACTCTTGGTGACCCCTGGTTTTCGGACGCACCTCTTGCTCCGTTAATCATACTCGCCGCTTAGCGAAAAAACTAACGGAAAAGGGAATTTGGCTGAAAGTAACAGGGAACACTCATACTTCGTGCCACGTGCGTCGGTATTTTGAAGAATTGTCACAGACGTCGTGTCAGGTGCATCCAGGAGCCGGATTCATCAACGACCTACAGAGATTTGACAGAGAAATTACAACGGAAACTCCTGAAAAAAACGCGAATTAACCCGACGTACATATCAACAACCGATATTTTGAAATGTTGGCGTTACCAGGATTCTCCGCTGTCAAATCTCTGTAAGTCGTTGATGAGTCCGGCTCCAGATGCGAAAGGTGTATCACAGGCACCGCATAGCTTCGCAACAAGTGGGAAGCTCGAGCGGTCAATATTGAATGACTTCATCGACTTTTGCCGATGTTATCGGATTTCCTCCTTTTCGATCTGGCGGTTAATATCGACCGTTGGCATTGATCTTTCTACTGATGTTATCGATGTTCTTATAATGATCGGAAAATAAAGTTTCCTGGAAGATTCGTAGAAAGTTTCGATCGGGCTGCCAATATCCACCGATGTTAAAAAGTGGTGGGAGTCCTCCGACCTGTCAGAAGGTTTTTTTTTTCAGCAAGTGAGCAAAATCGAGCAACGTTCAGTATCCATCGATATCATTGATTTTGTCTAACGTTGACCATTTGAGGATGAGGAATGAAGGTGACTGCAGTCATTTGGCTGCCGAATGGAGTGGAATGTCGGTAGTGCCTAGCGCATCACGAGGGTTGTCGAACAACCAGAGGGACGGAGGTGCTAAGGAGTGCATATATGCATTGCTACATTGCTCACAGAACGCACCATGACGGCAGTTAGTTCCATGAAGTAGGCCATCCTCTTCTACACGCATGGATAATCTCCTCCAATCAGCCTAACTTCACTCTGTGAGCGGTCGCGCCCGCTCGATTGATTCTGACGAGCCCATATGCATTGCGTACAGTGGCGGCAATTACTTCCATAAAGTGGGCTCTTATACGCGACAGATAAGCTGGCGAAGAACAAATAAGTAAGCGTAGCGTCCAGAAGTTGAGGATGCCGCGCCCTAAAGTGATTTGCGTCCGGCGCAACGCGTGGCGGTGCGGAAAACGGCTCTTCCAGCGCAAAAATGTGCCGCTTTTCATCTTGCGCGTCGCTTGTGCCGTATAGCCGGAGCAGCACGTAAGGTAGTGTAGTTATGGTCTTGAAATGTAGTCGATTATTGAAATGGCTTTCCATGCTCATAAATTTCAAATACTCAAATTCGAATCCACTCAAAAAGGCGTTTTTCGAATATTGAAATTCGAACGAAAATCATTCAACATTCATTTGGACCTATTCGAATAGGTAAATCGAGCACAGCTACATCAATTGTAGGAAGCAAAATCAGTGAAGTCATTGAGCCATTTGAAGAAGATGCCACTGTTGAACATAGAGGAAGGGGAGGGCTGGACGGTTCCATGCCAAGAAACTACTCAGCTGATCCTGGGGAAGTTAGCGCAAGGTTGAAATATTTTCACCTTTAAAAAATGGCTTTTTGTACTGCTGAGGGAAGAAGCCTGCACTGCCTTGAAGCATCACTGGTTTTCTGAGTAAAACGATTAAAAGGCGTTTTGAAGGATATTCGTAAAGTGCCTAGGGCCTTTCTTCAGTAACCTCTACAGTGCTGCTCCCGAATGGAAACAGTGCCGGTTCTTCTGGTTGACGTGTTGGGTTGCCATCGCCGGCGCTGTTTGTGCCCGAAGTCGATCCCTTGGTTCCCAGCAGGGGCTCACCGTTCTTTTTCGACCGGGCAATCCATAGGGCAGCTACCGAGTAATTACAGCCGACTCATAAAGCCACGTCAGCTCGGCCGTGAGCAACGGTCCGTGGCAAAGCCGGCGAGGACAACTGCGTCAGAACGAAAATGACGAGAACGGGCCCCGCCAGCAAATGCTCGCTCGCATTGTCTGTGGAGGTTGCAAAGTTGTGGAGACACGCTGCTCCTTTCTACGACGGCCATTTACTAGACAAGGGCCATTCGGTACAGAGAGATAAAGAAGCAATGCAGGCGGAACTTAAAGCCTTTAAGCAGACATTCTGGACTACAAAACCGTCTGCTGGACTTCGAAAGGAAAAAAAACTTGCGAAGCGAAAGCCAAACTTATTCTTTGTTTTCATATTTTTACATGTAGAACTCCTATCATACTCACATTGTTTTACCCTTCTATAATTCACAACATTGCTAACCTATATGAAACTATATTCACTAACAAGAAGTGGGTGAATTTCCATAACACGTGTATGTGTCTTATCAGAACGTAGAAACGATTTAATTCTTCGCTGGAAGAATTGCTGCTCTCGAAATTCTTACTCGCGACCAGTGTTCTTGTAATCTCACTTGGTTCACCTTTCGTCCCGTTGATCATCGAGTTGCTCGAGCAGGCACCAGCAGCGTCTGCATCCTTCCCTTTCGCGTGCCAAAGTGCTCCAACGAGACCTGCTCGCTCGAGAGACACGAAGAGTGTCATGCCGTTCTTTCAGGGCTTTAACGAAGAAGTCAGACTTACGCGTTGGTAGGCGTCCTGGTATTCTCTTCACTTCCTGCGAAATCCAGTTGGTGACGGCTCTCATCCAGCGGGTGTATGCGGAGCGCGTGACGCGACTGGCCCACCTAATTTTCGATGACTTAGATCATGCGACAGCGTCTCTGATCTTTCAACTCTGGAGACCTTCCCTCACTTGCGTGAATGGTGTCACTACAAGCATCGTCCTTCTCAGTATACTGGATTCGACGCCGATTCGGATAATTTCGATCCGTCTTTCTTTACAAATCCCGGATTAGTGGACGAATTGGATAGCGCATTTTTGACATCCCGGATCTTAAGTTGATTCAGAGAAGGGTGATATTACTAGCCGAAATTGTAATTGATCGTGAAATGCTCGAAAATTCTCTGAATGAAACCTAGACGGGTCTGGGAAATAAGCACTACATATCTGAAAAGAAAGAGTTGTAAAAGTTAAGAATTCTATTCATCTATTTCATACACTCAGTAAAGAGGGGCTCAAACGAAAGGCACTGCTAATAACAAAAAAAAAACAGAACAAGGGTGTTCGCTTCCAAGGGATAGAGGCACCTCTTTCAGTTACCTCAAGCACATTGACCAGGATTTATCCCAGTCGGAGGGGACATCGACAGAAAAGCGAAGCAAAATTGAGCAGTGAGGCAACTTCCAGCTAGGCAATTGTGAAGAAAGGTGCTGTCGCAGGTCAATTCACGGATCCCCCTATATTGTTTTTATAAACTACTCTGCTTTCAGTTTTGCCGCCGTTGTCCAAGAGTCAGAGTGAACTTCCCACTCCCCCTTCCCTACTAGGATAGATCCCATTGAACCAATGAGAGTTTGGGATAAGTTAAAAGCTGAAATCCGTATTGCAGGTGACTATTTCCTAGCAATATCCGCATCAGTTGGCCATGGTGTCTCTCACGTAATAGAACCATAAAACTATAGTAGAACTTACTATATACTATTGCATCACATCACTGAGTCGATGTGTTTCAAGTATGCCCTTTTTTTTCTTCTGCTGTAATTTAACTTTGGCTTCCACGTCAGCGTTGTCGGTTCAGCTAACGCTTCCATCAGTTCATCAGATATTTTCAGAGTTCCGGAGAAGCCAGTCAGCAGAGTCCATCCATCGCTCAAACGAACGCCGCTTGCTGTCCCTGGAGCCGCCACGCTCACCGCTTCGTCGAGTAGGCGCCTTCAGCGCTGCACTTGGACATGCGACCACGGCGCGCGCACAAACATGGCCGTCGACATCATGTGCACGTCGTCTCGAGCAGAAGCACGTGCGGGTCGCCGCACATCCTGCAGCACGTTGTCCGCCGCATGACGCCGACGGCGACCGTGGCTAGTAGGACGCGCTGCAAGTGCACCATCTGGCGTCAGCGAGCGATCGAATTTCCGCCTCAGGCACGACGAGCTGTCCGGGGAATTCGTCAGCTGGTCTCCTCGTTCCGCTCCGGACGGCGGGCGGTCAGTTTTTGCCTGCAGCTCGCAGCGCGGCTTTCAGACCGCATTTACCCTTTACACCTTCAACAGCTGACGACGAGCTTTGCATCGAATTCCCCGCTGCTGCTCTGCCGAATGGGTGGCCGCACAGCTGTGTTGTGCTGGATTTTTCGCTTCCGGTTTCAGAAACGTTCAGCCAAACTTCCGAGCGATTATTTCCTTCTCACCTGCTCCGGGCAAGGTGTTTATGATGTTGTTCCAGATACGAGTTCTGGCTGCCGCGTAAATACGGCTGAAACTGACGCGCCGTTTATGGCAACAGGTGCAATGTAGCTGCCCACCTAGCTGAGTTGGTTATCCCCTTTTTTTCTGAGCTGTTCAAGGTTGTTTACGCATACTCTGAATCTGCAGCACTCAAAATTCTAAATTTGCTCTGCTCTCCTAATGAGCGTGGGCATATACCATTTTTAGGTCAAATTAGACTTTTCAGATTAATCGAACACTTTTCAAGTTAGACTGGACATATTTCAAGTCAAGTTGGGCTCTTTCCAAAGCAAATTGGGCGCTCTTTTACACAATCTTGACGTCTTTAAAATCAAACTGAAGATGTCCCAAGCCAAAATCAGTTTCCTCCACATTAAAGAAGAGGGAACATGTCGCGAAAACGCACCGCGGGAACGTGAACGAGGTACGGGAACGAGCCTTTGCTCTATTTGGCCGCAGCTGGCTACAGTAGTTGCCGTCTCAGCCGCACCGACAGGACACTGGATTGGCTGCCGTGATTACGGTAGCTGCAACGGCCCGTTCCTGCACCCCCGATGTGCTCCTTCGCGACATGTACCAAATAAAGACTTTCTCGGACTATTAATTCCTTTTCAATTTTCAATTTTTTCTCTCTAATTCTAATTCTTTATTCAGGCACAACTCAGTATGACAATACTTTTATAGTTAAAGCGCAGAAAAGCAGTAGCTAGATAATGCATTAGAAGAGGTCGCGCCATGTACACTATCACAGTTTTCATTTGATTTGTAGCAGAAGCCGGTGATCCGAGACGATCTTTTAAACGAATGGCAGATAAGGAAAGGAATAGGAACAATAAGATAAACACACACGACATCCAACATGCATAGTGGTAGAATCCGTGGCGCATCTCAAAAGGGATTAGCGCCGTTCTTTATCCTTTTTTATCATAATAAGTACAAGTCGCGAAGGTGAGTGGCGTTGGGAGTTGGGAATCAATCATAACCAATCAGAGCACCGACCAAACTCATGCCAGGCAATCAGGATACCGACCGTGCACTCCATCTCCCAATGGCAGGCCCATTCGATGTAGTTTGATTGGCTGGCGCATTCGCACATCTTAGTGCTGCCCACCTCTGAGACATGCACTTGCGGTTGAGTGGAACCGCTACCAAACTCCTATTCAATGAGGTTCCACGCTGTTCATACTAGAACGCCTTTCCGTCGCCCCATCTGACTGCAATCAGAGAACCACAAGCGCAGGGAAGACTTCCTTAGTCTCGTGGCCGCCCGAATCTGCCATAAGAGATTGGTCGGAAAGTAGGCAAAAACAACGTCGCCGCACAGAGATGCACCAATAGAATACCGTTAAGCGGCTTACCAGGATACTATCTCAACGGTAGGTCGGAACAGCGCAAGTGTTGTATATGGGCAGAACCGCCTCTTCCTGGGAAGTAACAAGCTGCAGGTATCTCGACCCCAATACAACTCTGCGCAAAGTTAGGGGCGACGGAAGTCGCCTGTTGATGCACGTGCTCCACAGCTGATGGGCGCGCGCGGGATGAGGGCTGGTATCGCGGATTAGCGCAGTGCACAGGTGGCGTAGTAGGGAAGAGTCCGGGCTCATGAACAAGGGGTCGAGGGTTTGGATCCTGCAGAGTGCGTTTGTTTTGCACTTTTGCAAATCTATGTTCAGCATATAGGTAATCCACCTACAGTATTATAGGGTGTTATAGAGCATGTTTACATATAACATGTGCTTCAAACTACAGATTAGCTAAAATGTTCACTTCTGTGTCACTTATTTTAAGCCTATTTTGTGTGAAGCTGTAGTTATATAACGATAAATATTTTGTGGCACTAGTTAAAAGTTCCGGCTCCACCAACAAGACTTCGGTCAAAAAATTTTTTTTGCTGAAACTTTGTCTAGGGAGGTTATTTGGGAGTGCTGATCACGAATCTGACATCCGTTTTTCCCGAATTGGTCGGAGGCCACCCATACCCGTTAACAAGGGTGGTCCAGGCAGGGTTACCGATTTCGCTGAAACTTTGTCTAGGGGGGTTATTTGGGGTGCTGATCACGATTCTGACATCCGTTTTTCACGATTCTGTCTCTACCTGCTGTCACCGGCAAAAACCTTAAGAATGTAATCCTGTGCCTTCCTGTATTTATATTATCCAGCCGAATCGTGAAGAATGGATATCAGATTCGTGATCAGCACCCAAAATAACCCCTAGACAACGTTTCAGCGAAATCGGTGACCCTGCCTGGACCACCATTGTTAACGGTATTGGTGGTATGTTATATGTAAACATGCTCTATAACGCACTATAATACCGTAGGTGGATTACCTATATGATAAACATGGATTTTGCTAAAGTGCAAAACATGCGCAGTCTGCGGGATCCAAACCTTCAACCCCACGCTCACGAGCCCGAGCTCTTCCCTACTACGCCACCTATGCACTGCGCCAACCCTCGATAGCAGCCTTCATCCCGCGCGCGCCTGTCAGCTGTGAAGCACGTGAATCAACAGGGCGCCAACAGGCGAATTCCGTCGCCCCTAACTCTGCGCAGATTTGTATTGGGGTCGAGATACCTGCAGTTTGTTACTTCCCAGGGAGAGGCGGTTCTGCCCATATACAACACTTGCGCCGTTCCGACCTACCGTTGAGATAGTATCCTGGTTAGACTTGAAATCCTTACGCTACGTTCGTCCGTAAAAATACAAAAATTGATAGATCAGTTCTGTAATGGCCTTTCGACTGTCCGTGTTGAGAAACTGTTACCATCACAGAAAACATTTCCCATTTTTTATTATTGATTGATTACTGTTATTGATGTTTTATTGAATTATCGCCACTTTCTGCTTCTTTATTCATGTTACGGCATATAGGAGAGCCATTTCGCCCCTTATTTCTTTCCATTCCTCTATTCGCGCAAAATTAATGGCTTCACACCTCGATCGGTATCATGGATCTTTACTCTTCGAAACAAAAATAATGGCTCAAATCATTATATTCAGTCCTCCTGTGACTGTTACTGAGGTTGTAAGCTGGATTTGCCAAACAGAATGGCAATCGAGACCCGTCATATGGTGGCGAAAGTGTATTGATTCTTTAACTACCATGGAGGAGGGATAAAGGACGGCGTTACTCAATCCCTTTTGGGATGCGCCACGCATTCTACTTCTACAGGATGTCGTGGGGGCGATTTGAATGCGTATTTGGTCATACAATGACTTGCGGTGGCCAGCCGATGAACAAGTCAGCGCTCTATCATTCCAAGACCAGGCTGGCACCAATTCACCGACCCCGGAGGGATGGAAAGCTTGGTTGGCCTGGGAGGGAAATCCGAACCAGGAACCTGGTATCGGGTACGGCGACAGTCGGAGCCTCCACCGACTGCGCTACATGCGCCCACTATGCACTGAATTAGTAGAATTTTAAGAATTAACCACTTTTCGCAAATAGCTGCTTGAACAGCGTGGGTTTTGTGGCGTTGCGAATGGCATTTGGTTGACGGATGTTTCTGGAGACTAGGGAACGCGTGAGAGCTATCCCTTGCAAGAGTGAAGAAGAAAATATAATGAGTCTTGTGTGTCGCTGTGTCTGGCTGTCCATCCGCGCCAAATTAATAGCCGCCAAAGATGCTGCACCTTCGTGACGATCCTGTGACTGTCGGTAGATTTTTCGTTCGATTAGGGGATGACACAAATATGATGACCGATGAATGGCTTTTGCAGCGGGTTAGCTTTTCCGACCAACTACCCAGCATTGATTTGTACTGCCCAATTCATTTTCTTTAAGCCTCAGTTGGCTGTTACTGGGGTTATAAGCTCTCGAAACGATGTTTTGTTGCCAGTAAAACTCTGGCGCCAGGCGGGACTCGAACCGAACTGGGCGGAAATTCTCTACGCTGTTACACCACGGGCGTGTTTGATCGAACGCAACACTCAAAACAGCGTTGATGGTGTAATGGCGTGGAGTATTCCCGCCCAATTAGCAGGAGGTGCGGGTTCGAGTTCCGCCTAGAGCCAGAGTTTCGATCGCAAGAAAGCGTCGTTGTAGTCGATTAGTATTATCGATTCTTTCCATTGACAACCTCAAAATGTACATCACGCGAGTATATAGCCGTTATGAGAATTTCACTGTAGATAAACGGAATCTTTAAAGTGATCAATACCGATCGATTGCTGCTGACATGAAAGTCTTGACACAAGCAGGTGTGTAGGGAATGGGAGGGAATGAAGCGGTTTCTTTCTTCTTCTTCTTCTTCTTATTATTATTATTATTATTATTATTATTATTATTATTCCCAATTAACATATAAAATTGAGATTTCAAAGCGACCAAGCTGGTCTTTGCCCATTTGCTGATTCCTTCAAATTCTCGTATATCTATCGCTCTGGGATAAGCGAAAGGCGGCCGCCGTTTGGGGATGTTTTGCTGGACCGAACTCCGATTTTAACGACCATTGTGCTGTTGTTGAATGATGGTGGGGGGGGGGGGGCACATATTCATGAGGCCATAAAGGTCGTCAGTTTAAAAAGTCAGATGCGTCGCTCGTTCACTGACAATAACATCGTGTATATCCGAAGCTATACCTCTACCCTCTGCTAAAAATAGCAAGCGAAAAGGCAATGGCCGCTAGTTGCCACGTAGGTTCTCGTTATACGTTCCGTTTCAAGAAGATGTTATTCTAGGATGATTGGGTTCGTCTAGCTCGACGGGGAGGAGACGGTCGACAGAATGTGATTAGGTTCTTAGAGAATTAATTAGATGGAAATGGAACGGGCGGAGTATGAAAGGAAGACAGATTCATTTAAGCGATTCCGCCACTGAAGGCGACGAAGGTTTCTTTGGGTCGACATTCGCTGCAGCACTAGGCTCCGTTCCTATTCCCTCAGGCCATGAAGCTAAGGAATGTCGTCAAAGACTATTAGTTCATGGTCTTCCTGCTGTGGATGACAGATGCTGTGTTTTTCGTGCTTTTTTAGATAGGAAAAAGCCATTGGGCTACTCTGGCACGTAGCAAGGAGACTGAAGACGTTCGTACCCTCGTCCAATCGACGGCCAGGACTGCTTAACATAGTGTTTGTAAATCTTGTGGGATTTGATAAGGATAAGAATAAAGTGCGAAGGTCGACGTAAAGTGAGTGCATTTGTGGGATGCGCCACGCATTCTTCTTCTACGGTGGGACAATTCGAATGCGCATTTTACCTATGCGATGTCTTGCGATGGAAGATCGATAGACAGGTCACTGTTTTATCCTCCCCTAACAAGTCTAGTACCAATTCACTGACCCGGAGGGTGAGATGGAACGCCAGGTTAGCCTAGGCGAGACCTGAACCAAGATCATGGTTAGGGTTGGGTTCGGCCGCCGCCGCTTCATTTGACTCGCTACCACGTGCTCTAAGGGATTTTAAGTTTGCAAAAAAAGTAGTCAAAATCCATCCAAGCGGTAAAATATCTACATGTTTCAGTGAGATGGTGTAGATTGGGCCGTGAACTTTAGGGCGATAACAAGACATACTTCTGGAATACGTTGTCTTTGTGAAGTAAACAAAAAATGTTCCCCGATCTCCAACAATTGAAGCTGTTCGTTCAACTTGTCGAGAAGTTTTTTTGCTGAATGCGTAACTGATCCTAACAGTGGTAAAATTCTTTGCTGTCAATGCTTTATAATAACTGCCATAGCGATCTAATTCTGTAGGATAAGAAAAGGGGTAAGGATAAAGGACGACGTTGATCAATCACTGTTCGGGATACGCCACGTATTCTACCTTTACGGGATACGGTGGAGGCAGTCTGCGTGTGCGTATTTTGCATATGTAATGATTTAGGGCGGCTAGCAGATGGACTAGAGCTTTGTCAGTCCACACTCCAGAGACCAGATTCATCAACCGGCCGGGAAAAGTACCGCCAAACCTGATGCTGATGAATGTCATATCAGGGATTTGGCGGTACTTTTCACCGCCTTCCGGCCGGAAAGCGGTTGATGAATCTCTCCCCAGAATCTGCAAAAGGTCACCTACAGCTGTATTTCCAACTACTTCACAGCTCGTGTGATTTCCCGTTGTTATGAGTGAGGAAAAGGATGTGAGTTTAATACCACACCTTCATCAACAAAAGTATCCATTTCAGCTGTAGTTCGCTGAGACGTGAAAAGGATAAAGGATAAAGGAAGGCGTTACACAATCCCTTTTGCGATGCGCCATGCATCCACTTCTGCAGGGTGTCGTGGAGAGTATTTGAAAGTGTATTTGACCATGGAAGGACTTGCGGTGGCCGTCCGATGGATAAGTCAGTGTTTCATCCCTCGCGGACAAGTTTGGGACCAATTCACCGACTCCGACTCCAAAGGGATAGAACGCTTGGTTGTCCTGGGCGGGAAATCAGAACCGGGAACCTCGTATCGGGTGTATGGCACCTCCTCTGACTGCTCTACCTGCGCCTTTCGCTCCGACTCTGGCTCCAAAAAATTAGGCGCTGAGTTATCCAAACTTCAGCCATATAGCGATTAATTTTGTCACAACAGGAGTCGAATGCCTGGCGCGGCCGAGACGATGGAGTCGTTTTTTTCTCATGGTCAGACGCATTAAGAATTCTCTGCAGTGCTTCATTACAGTCGCTCGTAGCCCTTCCACTGATAGCTGTACTTCTTTAGTAGCCCCTATCATTTTGGCCGTGAGAGCCAGTCGGAGCAACTCTGCAGAAAAGTCAACAGCCGGCCGTATTATTGTTGACGCTGACGTTGTCATGCGCACGCGGGGCGTTTATGTGCGTTTCGCATCGTAAAATCGGTTCTTCTGTGCGAAAAATAGTCGACTTATGCAGTGGTTCGCAGATATTGGAGGTGTCCTTGCCAGCTCCAAGTGATTCCCACATCATCGTAGTAGAGTTAGTTCTTCAGCTGCCCGTTTTTTGTTGCGATCGACGTCCTGATTGCAGACGACGAACGGTTTTAAAGAAGGACGCCCGCCCGTTCCAGCTTAGCGTTAATGTGAACGGTGTGACGGATCGAGGCGGGTTGGTCGATAACTGTCCCCATCAACTGTCCTCTTTTCGGCCGTTAACTTCCAACATTTGTCGTGTCGTTTTCTCATTCGTCTGCCAACATAGGCAGGTAGATTTAGGCTATGAATTAGATGAACTCTTGACTGTTGCTAGGGTAGACTGCCCCGAAAAGACCCATTTGGTAGGTTGTGTATTATATTTACTTTTCAAGATACGGTTTTTTATTGATAGGTTCTCGATGTCATGTGCTGAGAAGGATACGTGTACTCGTCCGATGCATAGCGATGTCTTTCGAACTAACTGTGCATGTTCTCTTTACAAGCGTACATATCTAGAAGCAGCAGAAACAATTGCTGTAGAACAACGACGCCAGCATTATTCGCTGCGCAACTCTTGGTAAACAGCGTTTACTATCAATCAACAACAAAAAAATCCCGACGGACTGCACTGCTTGTGGCACAATTCTATTTATCAAAGCAATTCGGTATAAATCTATAATATTCTTTTGACTAATGATATGATATGATATGATAAGGGTAAAGGAGGCGTTGCTCAATCCCTTTTGGGATGCGCCAGCGCGTTCTACTTACACGGGATGTTGTGGAGGCGATTTGAATGCGTATTTGGCCATACAATGACTTGCGGTGGCCAGCCGATGAACAAGTCAGCGCTTTATCCTTCCCAGACACGTCTGGTACCAATTCACCGACCCCGGAGGGATGGAAGGCTTGGTTGGCCTGGGCGGAAAATCCGAACCAGGAACCTGGCATCGGGTGCACGCGGCAGTAAGCGCCTCCTCCGACTGCGCTACACTGATATATGATGAGCGTGTGTAGTGCAGTCGGATGAGGCGCCGGCTGTCGCATGCACCCGATACCAAGTTCCTGGTTCGGATTTCCCGCCCAGGCCAACCAAGCCTTCCATCCCTCCGGGGTCGGTGAATTGGTACCAGACGTCTGGGAAGGAAGCGCTGAATTGTTCATCAGCTGGCCACCGCATGTCATTGTATGGCCAAATACGCATTCAAGTCGCCTCCACGACATCCCGTAGAAGTAGAATGCGTGGCACATCCCAAAAGGGATTGAGTAATGCCGTCCTTTATCCTTTTTATCCTTTATGATAGATGATATATGATATGTGATATGATATATGAATATGGTTCATATGCCCATGAAAAACTATAGTTTTCCTAAGACGTAGGTGAATCGGTGAATTGGTAAAGTATAGGTGAATTTTTAATACAAATTTTCTTAAAACAAAATGCTACTTCGCCCATGTTAAAAAGGATCAGTTTTGACCTCAGATTCACACAGTTGCATAAGATGATGGATAAAAGTCGGCGTTATTCAATCCTTTTGAGGGATACGTCTCGCATTCTACTTCCACACGATGTCGTGTGGCACACAGCTTCATTGTGTTGAAGTCTGACAACAATTGAATGAGCCCCAAAGGGATGGAAAGCTTGGTTGACCTCGATGAGAAATCCGAACCAGGACCTGGAATGGGCTTAATGGGCTGCATAGGACAGCCGACTCCTTCTCCGTCTCCGTCACCACACGCCCTAGATGCCCTGCATTGGTGCATTACAATACACGATACCAGTTCAACGACATCGAAGGCATCCGAGGGGTCGGGACGATACACACTCCAAGATTCCCCTATACTCTCCCATCATCTCTCTTACTGCTGCCGAGGTGCATTCACCGAGCGCAGCTGCAAGAGCATGTCGCTTTAGTCGACAATCCTGGCGCCCACATCAAAAAACAGCTTGCCCGAAATCGACTGTTTATTTATATTTATATTGAAGAACCGGGAGAGTACTAGGAGTTCGCATCAAAGAACACCAATTTGGTGAACGACGCAGCAACGTCTTAACACCACTTGATAAGCACATAGTGGAGGTGCATGAGGGTAACGACTATGATATCGAGTGTGGGGTATTGGCGTTCGAGACAGATTTCGTCTAGAAAAATGCCCGAAGCATTCTGGATTTCTAGAAAAGATCCAAAGATGGACAACTGAAACGAGTGTTCAGCCATAAAAATCTATCTTCTCCCGTTTGCACCGCTCTGCGAGCTATGAAAATGACCATTATGGTGGGGGGGGGGGGGGAGGGGGGCATACCGTCCCTCACATTGTGACAATATGAGGTCTGGGCAGTGTAGACACTGGATCCGACATTGATTCGGATAATTCGAAATTTGTCCTTTTTCAAATACGGTTAAAAAGAATATGCGAATAAGAACATTTTTGAGAAGCTTCGGGTCTTGGAATAATGCAGATAAGAGTAGCCTTAACCGGAAAGCTTTTCAGATGATCCAAATAACTGTTTTGTCTTCGGATTTCACGTCGGATATCCGAATCGAATAGGATATGTATCAGTTTTCTATCAAAAATCAGCTATCTGAATTTTCTGAAAATTCACCTGCTGAAAAGGGCCCTACTCGAATCGCCCTAGGATTCAAGCTTTTCAGAGATGCCAATATTCGCACAATCTTTTTAACCAGGGTTTGGAAGAAATGACGAATCCGAATTATCCGAATCGGTGTCGGATCCCGCTTCGAGTCGCTTTTGGGCCTCTGAAGACGACGACAACGTCGAAACGTCAGTCCAAAATTAATAAACATTACTAAAAACCTTGCCGCTAGAAGACACACTGAAATAACTCTAGAGTCGCACCACTGCACAGGGCAATACCTATCAAACATCGAATATGCGGAAAATATACATAAATGTTGGTTTTTAGCCTCAGATCAGCTGTTCGATTCATTGACCTTGCAGTGTTGTTGTATATTATCTGCATATTCGATGTTGGGAAAGTGTAGCCGTCTGCCATGGTTATATGTGCTTCAAATCGAATTTTTAAGGGCTCTAACTCGGTTGGAGGTAAAGATAAACGAGTTGAACATGGTTCGGACGAAGATCTACTTGTACGTGAACATGAACAAAAAAGTCATGGTTAACATATAGTGTGAGACAGGAACAGTAAAACGTTTAGGAGCCATCTCCCAGGAAAGAGGAAGCCTTCGATTTGAATCGAGGAGGTAGACGACCGCGACCTCAGGGTCATGGCATTCAATGCCTCTGTTCTGTCAGCATTGTGTTACGGAAATAAAACCTGGCCTGAGAAGAAGTAATCATCTTCTTGGACGCAGTCGACGCATTGGGAATATGTCTTCTGAAAGGGAACCTGCCTCAACAGTGGCTGCACTGATTACGAAGGTCAGAACCAAGGGATAAGTCGCGTTTGATGGACCTTTGCATTACATGAAGATGTCGAAACGTCGCTGGGCTGCTCACTTTACTTCGACGAAAAGGCAACCGATGGAGTCAAGGATTTACCGAATAGCTTCCAAGAAACGATAGCAGGCCGCTAGGAAAACTATGGCATACGATGGGCAGACCCCTTCTCGAGGGAACGCGATCTGTCTCACTGTTTTCACAGGATGTTTTGTTGCGGTCAAAACTCTTGCGCCAGGCGGGACTCGAACCCGCATTTTCTGCTTTCCGGGCAGCGATGTTCGCCTTACACCAGATCTGCTCTACTAGATGCAGGTCGCTAGAAATCGGACGAATAGAAAAGCTGAGGTCTTCGCTAGTACAACAGCTGCTGATGGACCATCAGAATTTCTAAGTATGTTTTTGGTTGGTTCAAGGACTTTGGAGTAAAAAATGAAAAAATGGGATATACTTTAGTACTTCGAATGCTCCACCTATGTGTGTCTAGGTCGCGAAGTCAACAAGGCCAACGACCAAGCACCAGAGCTGGGCAGGAGGAAGCGAGCGGCTTCTGGAGCTTTCAAGAGCGTCAAAGAAGTCGTGAAGAAAACGAAAATCGTCCAACTCCGTGCCCACCTATTCGACTAGACTGTTCTTCCTGTCCTAACATACGCCTCAGAGACCTGAGCAATTCGAAAGCAGGATGAACACGCGATCAGTGTCGCGCAGCGTGGAATCGAGAAGACAATGCTTGGAGTGACACGATTCACGCAAGTGAGAGAAGGCCACCGGAGTTCCGAGCTTCGAAGGTCGCAAAAAGGCGGTCGCATGGTCCCAGTCGTCGAAAATTAGGTGGGAACGAGAGCCGTCACCGACTGGATTCCGCGGGATGTCAAGAGAACACCAGGACACCCACCAACGGTTGGTCGGACTTGTTCGTGAAAACCCTGAACGAACGATATGGCGCCCTTCGTGTCCCTGGAGCGAGGGGGATCCATTGGAGCACTCTGGCACGCGACAGGGACGAATGGAGACGCTGCTGGCGCCCGCTCGAGCATCTCGATGATCAACGGGAGGCACAGGTGATACTCTGCTACTGTTTGAAGGGTGGAGTAGCGGTAATAGTGCTTCATTCTCAATGTTCAGACTCACGCCTAAGACCTGTAAGATTAGGAGCACGCATTCGTAGAGTCGAAGCACTGAGCGTTCACAATCAGAGGCGTCAATATCGCTGTCACAGTCAGTGATGATTTTGATTACTCTTGCTTAAGCTGAAGGCAACATGGCCTCTGGGCTAGTTGCTGTCATTGAACCACAGGTGCCTGTCACCACCACGCGGTGGACGACTTGACCGTCGTGCTACGCAACCAGTTCCATCCCCGTTCATCCCAGGTAGCCATAATGTCGTCCAGCGATGCGGATTTTTTCCGGACTCGTGCCAGTTTCCCACGTGCCCGTGATTGCTCCTAGTTATGGGACGTTGATAAGCCCGGCTTCCATCCGACCGGTTGTCTTCCGCTCCATTCCCTCGAGCCAGCCGAGCGCGCCGTCGTTATCTCACGCGACCAGATGACCGCTCTGCGACCATGTGCGTGCACATGCGCCTGAAAACGCCACCACGAGCGAGGATCGGGAACTGTCAGGGGTCTCCAGCGCTCGCGTATGGAGCACGGAGATTCAGAAGCGGCGCAGAAGCGCCCGTTGCGGATGTTGTGTCTCGGAATGGAGTGACAAAGAGGCAGAGTGCATGTGCAGCTGCACGAAGTGTGCTCGGGACGGCGGAGGGTCGGCGACGACGAGACGACGCAGAGAGCGCCCGTCAGCTGATCGAGCGCCACCGCCGTCGTCGCTCTCCAGTCCGCCGCACAACATCACGCGCGGCGCCCCCAGCCGCCGGCTCGGACTGGGTTCGCCTGTCCGCCGTTCCGTCGGTGCGCTCCCTGACGGAGATGCTGACCTTCCCGACCTTGTCGTCTGTAGTTGGCGGTCAGCACGACGTTGGTCTCCCGCTGGCGCCGTTCGCTCTGTATCATAGGCTGCAACGCGCCGCATCAGGAGCATAGGGGGAGCGTGGTTGATTTGACAGCCTCTGGCTTGATCAGGCCTTACCTAGTTTCATGAACAAAATTATTGTAGTTTAGTTTACAACTACATTCAGGTACATATTGGGACTCTGTCTGAATGGGTGCAAGCTACCCATTCACTCAACGTAGTGTTGGCCTTTAACATCCGCTTCGTTTGGAGTTACCTACTGGAAGCCCTTGGTCTTCTGTTAAATGAAATTTCGGATCTATCCTAGGGAGGGGGGGGGGGCACTTAGCCTCGAATTTTTGACAACGACGGTAAATTTGAAAGTACACTATATTGCTTTTCAGTATTCCGAAAAATCACCGTGTTTTCTCGCTTTGAAAAAAAAATAATTTTCACCCTTGTTGTTTTATTTAACGTGGCTCTGGCGTTTAACATCTGCTTCAATTTGAGCCGCCTGCTGGAATGTTGAGTTATAAACCAACCTGACTGGTCAAAAATCCATTTTTACCATTTTTTTCTAGAATTCTTGTAGGTCATACCGCTCTCAAAAATTGTTTATCACCCTTGCCCTTTCTCTCCAATAATAATGTTCTTCCGTAATTCTTGTTGTAAAAAAACTACCTTTATTTTTCACGCAGAAAAGCTAAACATCGCGCTGCTTCTCCCACCTCCAGTGTAATTTATTGAATAGATTTTATTTTAAAATTCATCTGATCATTCTACGTAATAGTGTTTTTAAGTATTTTCTACTGCAAAAAAATGTTAGGACCACCCTTATTTTTCACGCAGAAGCGTTTGAAATATCACTTTGTTTTTCCCGCTTCGAGGACATTAGTTTTCAGCATTTATTTTACAGCTCTGGCTTTTAACATCTGCTACTGGAATTTTGGGTTACGATCCAACCTAGTTGGTCAAAAAACGGTTTTTACAAAAAATCTAAAGCTCTTGTAGATCATACCGAATTCGGAAATTATCTATCGCATCTGTCGTTCTCTTTTCAATAATAAGGGTTTTCAGCAATTCTTACTGCAATAAATGTCGAAACCACCCTAATTTTGACGCTTTGAAGAAATTAATTTTGAGCTTTTTTTTTCAAAAAGGTTTCAATATCGCGCAGTTTTTCCTACCTTCAGTGTGATTTATTCCGAATAGGTTTCTATGTCAAATGCATCTAGATCATTAGATCATTGTACACAATTCAGAAGAAACGCAGTATGCAGTATACAATACCGCTCCTGTCTTTTGGTTTTTGGGCGTAATAGACGGAAAAAACCGCCGTTTCCGCCGCTTTTCCATAACTCCCTTCAAAGTGCTTTGATCAGAAAATAATTGCCACCATTGGAATGCACTCTTGGTGATCTATCCAATGATGTAGGTAGCATTCAGAGGTTCTTAAAAAAGTTGATTCGGTGACCTACATAGTCTCGACGGCGGCGGTCTCCCTTCGCCGCTCGAGATAATTGCCCCCAATGGGAATATCTACCTAGCTCGTCAGAATAAGCACTTTTAAATAAATCTCTCGCTTTTCGCTTGTGGTGCGCCCTGCATAGTACACTTTTTTATAGCTAATAAAAAATTGTGATCATTTTGATCTACTTTTTTCTAAAATTTCCCTCATCTGAGCCGCCAGATTTTGTGAAATCGTGCGATTTCATGTGCTCCCATTTGGTCTCGGCTTCGTCCATGAAAACTCAAAGTGCAGTATTCAACTGAGCTAAGGATACTCCACAAGACAGCTTAGCGAAAGCGATGCCAATAAAGCGGTCCGAAAACTATCAGCTGCGAAAGTCACCTACAGGGTCAATTGTTGATGGGAAATGTGATTTTTGCCGGATGAAGTGCAGGACAGAAGTCTCGCCTTCAGGAGGGCGGACCGCAAAATGAGAGGTTCACAGTAGTGCTCATGTCGTCGTCCACCTGTGGTTTTCTTTGCTTGGTAGTGGATTGTATCACATGTAAACGAGCGGCCAAACATCACAGGAGCCGTTAGATGGCTCCACCACAATTTCGGCCAAAAAATTTGTTCTAGAATGGAAAAGCTTTCTCAACCAATGACTTTCCCCATGAATTCGGAGTCGAATAATGTTAGTTTCTAAACTTTTCCAGTACTTTAACCATTTTCTGAAACTCTGTGATTGCTCGCCTGGCTGTGGAGTGCGGTCCGAGCCACGATTAGGGCGACCGCCGCTCTACCAGTGTGGTGACCTCACGTGACCCCCTTGATGCCTAATGCCGCCCAATAAGCTCGTTTCTATTTGTAAGACGCTCAGCTTCATTTCAAAGTTCATAGTCCAGCTTAGAAGAGTGTCTAATCTGAGGTGAAAAGTATCCAATTCAAGGTGAAAATGGTATAAAGGGTGTCTCAAAAAAAGTGTGCACTGTCTGAAGGCTGATCATTTTGCTCATGGTGAAGGTGTTGAAGAAGTTAAGGGTTCTTACGAAGCCCTAAAAAACAGAAATTTTCTGAAATTTTCTCATAAATTTTCCACGAAGTGAGTAAAAAGTACAAATCAATCGATACGACCACTTTGCGAAGAAACTATAGCAGGTATTTAGGCGAAGCGCAATCAATCGAGTGTTAAATGGGAGAATTTAGGCGAGTACATGGCGCGAGCATGTAGGCCAAAATTAGAAAATTAAATAAAATGGTACGCTATGGCGCATTCCGTGGTGCTAGAACAGTGCTTAGTTATAGCATCCATTTAAAAAAAAAACTATGCGAGTTCTTTTTTGCAAAAAATCAATAAGGAGCCAGAGTACAAGACCATCAGAGGCCGTAGTGTATTGGGCGGCATTAGGCATCAAGGGGGTCACGTGAGGTCACCACACTGGTAGAGCGGCGGTCGCCCTAATCGTGGCTCGGACCGCACTCCACAGCCAGGCGAGCAATCACAGAGTTTCAGAAAATGGTTAAAGTACTGGAAAAGTTTAGAAACTAACATTATTCGACTCCGAATTCATGGGGAAAGTCATTGGTTGAGAAAGTTTTCCATTCTAGAACAAATTTTTTGGCCGAAATTGTGGTGGAGCCATCTAACGGCTCCTGTGATGTTTGGCCGCTCGTTTACATGTGATACAATCCACTACCAAGCCAAGAAAACCACAGGTGGACGACGACATGAGCACTACCGTGAACCTC
The DNA here is from genome assembly GCA_947396885.1 of Heligmosomoides polygyrus polygyrus. NCBI lineage: Eukaryota > Metazoa > Nematoda > Chromadorea > Rhabditida > Heligmosomidae > Heligmosomoides > Heligmosomoides polygyrus. The sequence goes on along the minus strand of OX377203.1, from coordinate 88,536,156 downwards.
TCATTTTGCGGTCCGCCCTCCTGAAGGCGAGACTTCTGTCCTGCACTTCAACCGGCAAAAATCACATTTCCCATCAACAATTGACCCTGTAGGTGACTTTCGCAGCTGATAGTTTTCGAACCGCTTTATTGGCATCGCTTTCGCTAAGCTGTCTTGTGGAGTATCCTTAGCTCAACTGAATACTGCACTTTGAGTTTTCATGGACGAAGCCGAGACCAAATGGGAGCACATGAAATCGCACGATTTCAAAAAATCTGGCGGCTCAGATGAGGGAAATTTTAGAAAAAAGTAGATCAAAATGATCACAATTTTTTATTAGCTATAAAAAAGTGTACTATGCAGGGCGCACCACAAGCGAAAAGCGAGAGATTTATTTAAAAGTGCTTATTCTGACGAGCTAGGTAGATATTCCCATTGGGGGCAATTATCTCGAGCGGCGAAGGGAGGCCGCCGCCGTCGAGACTATGTAGGTCACCGAATCAACTTTTTTAAGAACCACTGAATGCTACCTACATCATTGGATAGATCACCAAGAGTGGATTCCAATGGTGGCAATTATTTTCTGATCAAAGCACTTTGAAGGGAGTTATGGAAAAGCGGCAGAAACGGCGGTTTTTTCCGTCTATTACGCCCAAAAACCAAAAGACAGGAGCGGTATTGTAGTCGTTTCCGATTTGTGTTAGACGCTCGCTCTCTTCGTCTTCAAGATCTTTTTCAAAGAATTTTTTGCTTAAAAAGTAGCAAACATTTTCGAATTTTCACCTTAGATCTTACCCTTCAGTGAGGTTGACTTATATGTAGTAGTTTTTATTTTAAATAATTCTATGTGGGCTCAACCCGATCCAGAAACATTTCGTCGTTTTGCATGTAACCAGTCCTTCTCACTACTTGTCACTTTGGTTCTACTCTTTAAACCATACGAAACTGTGAAATGAAAATCACTTTCAGTGGTCTGTGTTCTTAAAAAAATAGACCTAATCCATGTCATCTTATTGAAGACAGTTTTTCTAATATACCACCGTTTCCCTCTCAATTTAGCTCCTTGAACCGCTGTAAGGATTTCCATGCTGCTCCGTTGCGAAGTGTGTATTTCCAGCTGTCGTTCATATAAGTTGCACATTGCACTTGCACGTTCTTTGTAGGGCCTCCTAAGGGCAGACTAGATGAGCCTCTAAAATAGAATCCGCTCTTCTACTTCCTCCCCCAGACTCATGGATATGGGCGAGTGTAGTACCGTCTGGAGATGCGCCGGCTCTCACGTTCATCACGACTCGCTTTTAGGCGCTGTTGTCGGCCTGGCCCTACAACCAGTCCCATTTGGCTTAGATCTCCGCTTTCAACCTCCTGGCGGCGTTCAGCCGCATGCCATAGCATGGACCAAATCACTCAAGCACTCAGAAATACTCTCACAATATCGCGCTGAGGGAAAATTCGTGGCTTACCCTAAACAAAGCAATCTCACCTCTTTCCTACGCAAACTTCAAGGTCTATATTGCTTACTCTCACAATTGCCGTCGTTCGGTTTGCCTCACGACTTTTCTTGGAGCGCGTGGCTGGTTCTTTGTAGTTGTATATTACGTAGTATGTTACTCAATTGTGGGTGCGCGATAGTGCAGGCGGAGGAGGCGCCGTCTGTCGTTCCACTTGATACCAAGTTCTTGGTCCCAGCCCAACTACATAGGCCTTCCTTCCTTTAGTGGTGCGTGAATTAGTAGCGAATTTGTCTGAGGAAGGTTAATAACACGCTGACTTGTCCATCGGCTGACCACCACAAGTCATTACATACTCCCTTGACATCTCACGAAAGTGAAATGTGTGGCGCATTCCAGAAAGGGCTGATTAATGGCGCCTTTTGCGCTTATTCTTTATAGCACGCTCTAGGGTGAAATGTGCCGCATCTGTGTGTACCATTAGTGGTTTGTTCATCACACGATTGGCTCTATTCTGCCTTGCTATTTTGTTTTTGCGCTGAGGGATTCTCATACCAGAATCTGGTCACTCGCGTGCTCCCAGATTCAGCCTCCTGGCTAAGATTTCCCGCCCAGACCAACCAAGCCTCCCATCCCTCCAGGGTGGGTGATTTGGTACCAGTCTTGTATGGAAAGGATAGAGCGCTGACTTGTCCATCGGATAGCCACTGCAAGTCGTTGCGTGGTCAAATACGCAATCAAACAACCTTCACGACATCACGTAGAAGTAGAATGCGTGGCGCATCCAACAAGGGATTGAGTAATACCGTCGTTTATCCTCACCGTTTACATGCCTTAGTAGCCTGACGTATCCTAACGATATGCCTGCACCCTGCAGCTGTACTTACCATGGTACATGTCGCGTAGGTGAGCAGCGTTGGTGGGTGGGAGTGCGCCGATAATAAACAAGCAGAGCACAGCCCGAACGTATGCCAGCCCAGGGTAAAGACTGAATACGCCCTCTCTGAACGACACACCCATTAAATGCAGTCTGATTGGTTTACGCGTTCTCACCTTCCAGTGCTGCTCACCTACGCGACATATACCCTTACCATTAAGCCTTTGAGTTCCTTAGATTCATCGATGTTTCCCAAACGTAACTTACCTCTGCTAGCAGTGATACTATACATGTTCCTTTTTTGTTGCTGTCTAATCGTGATACCAAAATCGGACATTATTTTCGCCTCGTCATCTAAAACCTCCAGGTGGAGCCCTAGACCTTGTCCCCAGGTCGGCGCAGTCCTTTATTTAGGAGATAACCCTACGAAGTCTACCCACCATTCTCTCTCTCCCTTCGTGCGTCCTTTCTCGTCCAGCTGGGGCACATTTCATGCTCAAGGTTGTCGGTAGTCCTAACTGACTTCTCGCTGAGACACACAGCACAGCGCTGTGACAGCTGTGTGGTCAGCGGGGCGCATGCTCGCAAATCTTTTCCGCCGAAGACAACAGCAGCAGCAGCAGCAGTTGATTTGCTGACCTCGTGCTTGCCGGCGGTGAGCACGAACTCGATTCTGCAGCGGCGAGTCAAAGTGGAAATGTACCATTTTCTCTTTAAACTGGGCACCTTTCAAGCAAAAATAAACATATGTAAGATTGAAATGGACACTTTATAGCAAGTGCAAAATAATCGTTTGTTTGAGAAAGTTTGTGTGAAAAATTCTTATACAGCGTGTCTTAGGAAAAATATTTACACTTCTTGATTGAAGAATATAAATTCTATTCCCTCGGCCAGCAAAGAGCTGCTCCAGCTGAATTTTAAAGTATTCAGACGCAAAGAATATTTCGTCTGAGGAGAAATGCCGTGCGCTTGTACAAAACGTCGTAATGCTTATTTGATTGATAGTGTAGATGGTGTTTACCTGAAGTTATGTAGTGGAGAACGGTGTTGTCTTTCTTTTGTTGGGATCTTTTATCTTGAAAACAGCAATTACACTATCATTCCAATATACATAACAATGTGTAGAATGACTGCGTGGCGCAATCTCCGCCTCTAATACACCAGCAAGCTCATTGTTTTCCATCACGTTTGAATATGCCTAAAAATACAAGTACTGTTGGATGTGATAAGTGGAACAAGTTATAAGAGTTTTGGATACATGTCGCGAATATGGCCATCATTGGGAGGCGCCATCCAATCAGATCGCATCATATTGACCTGCCACTCAGGAAGGACTTGCACGGTTAGTATTCTGATTGGCTGGTCTGTGTTCGGCCGGTGACCTGCTCCTTTATGATTGGATGGCGCGCGTCCTCCTTCCAATGCTGCCAATGTTCGCGACATGAAGCTAACTTGGGTGTTTATTCAAACGGTGTTGTCACTTTTTCCCAAAGACGCTCTGCAAAGATGAATTTTTAATAAAATTTTCCTTCTGGAAGATAATTTTACAGGGGTTGGTTAGACAATGTACAAGTCCGAATTAGTTCGCAAGTGTCGATTTTATTTCTAAAGACGTACGGTTTTAAATTAAAAGGTGCCCACTTTAAATTGAAAAATATGTGATTTAAAAGACAAAGTGTCCGGTATAAAACAGTAGTAGTATAAGTGGTGTGTAACGCCATCTTTCGAGAAATATTTAGGGTGTTATCGCGTCGCCCTTGACTTTAGCATGACCCTTAGTCATCTTCTTTATGTTCTTGTTCCCATCCCTGTGATTGGGAGCGTTAGCAGCAAATTTAGGGCGTTCTGCGGCCCGTTGTGCCCCAAAATCAGAAGTAAAGGTACGAAACTGAGAAGCGAAATGCATGGCGCATCCACCGGAAGAGAAGTAAGGCTCTCCTAGCGTCCATTCAATTGTTCAAGACATGGTGAACTCCTTCCCAGCCAGTTTTTTTCGCTGCAGCTGACGTCCACCGATAAGAAGCGCCTGACCACATCTGCCTCCCTGACGTCCTCGCTCAGAGCCAAGAACTACATCCACTAACCTGTCGCCCTCGCTCTGTTTACTGTCGTATCACCTCTGTTTGCACCGACACGACCTCCATAGGCTATGCTCGCCCTTTTAATGGTCGGGACCGGTTCCTGGCGTGACCCAACACGCGCCCCGCGGCCGGAGACGGCTCAGAAATCACCACCCCGATTCATCTAAGAAGCAGCCCTGCTTCTTTTTCGTCTTCTACTCACGAGCGACGGGTGGTCGTCCTTCAATCAGATGGGGAGGGAGCGCGACTAAGCTGCCTTCGGTGCATCTGCAGACGCCGCCGCTATTGTTGCTGCCCTGTCTGGTGGCTTCCAGCTCTGCGCTTTGTCTGGGAAGAATGGAGCTATTTCTGAACCACGTGGGAGAGGAATCCAATTTCGGTTCGGCGCTAAATCGCGCCTACAACGAATAGAATTAGCCGTTCTCCTAATGAAATGCTGCATCTTTCCTAGTCGCTGCATCTTTCCTAGTCGGAGGGGGACACCGTTAGAAAGTTTTACAATTACCATCAGGTTGGTGGTCCCACCTAAGAATTTGCCAAGAAATATGTTTTCGTAGACTACATCAGTGTGTGTCGCCTTTGTAACAGTTCATTTCAAATTCAGCCATCGTTGCCAAGAAGATTGAATGAAGGCCACCCTACTGCTATTGTAGTTCCTGGACCCCTCGCTTTTAACGAGTAAGCACTTTTAGTCGCGGTATTTTGCTTTGGGCGCGTGTGGCGCAGTCCGAGGAGGCGCGACTGTCGCGTGCACTCGATACCAGGTTCCTGGTTCGGATTTCTCGCCCAGGCCAACCAAGCCTTCCATCCCTCCGGGGTCGGTGAATTGGTACCAGACTTGTCTGGGAAGGATAGAGCGCTGACTTGTTCATCGGCTGGCCACCGCAAGTCATTGTATGGCCAAATACGCATTCATGTCGCCTCCACGACATCCCGTAGAAGTAGAATGCGCTGGCGCATCCCAGAAGGGATTGAGTAACGCCGTCCTTTATCCTTTATTTTGCTTTCTCTTCTATTCTTTTCTTATCTTTTCCTCCGATTTTTCTTGTAACCATTCTTTGCTGACAGCCTTCAATTTGTTCTTTTTAAGGGTAAAAGCAGGCGTTTGAATGTTATTCGCTAGATATCCAGTTTGCGGGCGCATGTAGTGCAGTCGGAGGCGACGCCGGCTGTCGCGCGCACCCGATACCAGGTTCCTGGTTCGGTTCTCGCGCCGAGGCCAACCTAGTCTTCCATTCCTTCGGGGTCAGTGAATTGGTACGAGACTTATCTGGAAAGGATAAAGCGCTGACTTTTTCATCGGCTGGCCACTGCAAGTCATTGTATGACCAAATACGTATTCAAAATCGTCTCCGCGACATCCCGTAGAAGTAGAAGTGCGTGGCGCATCCCAAAAAGGATTAAGTAACGCCGTCCTTTAACCTTCTATCCGTTTTGCTATCCAGCAGACATAGCCACTATTTCTCTTTTTAAGCATTCTTTTTGCATCAGAAGTCTCTCTCTGACGTGAATGCATGTCTGCAGAACGAGCAGAAAGGCTTCAGTTTTACTCATTATTATGCGATACAAGCGAGGTGACGCTAGTGAATGTGACGACGTGAGCATCTCCGACGGTTTTTATGTTTGTTGTTCATTTGTATTCACTACGTGAGCTTGATTCTATTCCTATGGGCATATGAATGCACGTACGGCCACACTAGCTCTATTATGCCCGCTTCATTCGTCTGCGTACTTGGTTGTTGTCGAATGTGCTATGCCACTCGCGATGGCGAAATATGGCCGAAACGAGTGTACGGCTCAACCCAGCTGATGTTGAGCTACTTTCACTAGGAACGTTTTCTTATTGGAGAATGCGCTATTGCTGTTGATAGGCCCTTGGACTCGATAATAAAGGATAAAAGTCACTGTTGCTCAGTTTTTTCGTGGGATACGCCACGCACTCTACTTCTGTGGGTATGTCGTAGGGACAATTTGAATGCGTATTTGGCCTACACAACGACTTTCGGTACCCGATGAACAAAGCAGTACTTCCACTGTCCAGACGAGTCTTATACCCATACGCCAGCCCCGCAATGATGGAAAGCTTGGCTGGCCTGGGCTAGAAGCTCGAACCAAAAGCCAGGAATCGGATGCACCCGACAACCGCATCCGATTCCTCTCTCTTGGTTCGAGCTTCTCGCCCAGGCCAGTCGGAGCCTCTTCCGACTGTGCTACGTGCGCCTTCTCTAAACTCGAATGAACAGCAGTCACTTTCTCAATATTTTCAATTCTGAAAGCAAACTTTTGATATTTTATTCTGGGCGTGTGGACCGCAGTTGGTGGACGCCGGCCGTCGCGTGTCCTATTCCAGGTTCTCGGTCGGATTTACCGCTCAAGAGATGCACTTTACGGGGCCGGTGGATTGGTAAAACGCTACGATTTGTCTTAGAAGGACGAAACCCTGACTTGTCTATCGGTTAGCCAAGCACAGGTTATTCTAAACGCCAAGTATGTAATTAAAGGATAAAGAATAAAGGATGGCGTTATTCAATCCTCTTTGGGATGCGCCATGCATTCTACTTCTACGGGATGTCGTGGAGGCGTGTTGAATGCGTATTTGGCCATACAATGACTTACGGTGGCCAGCCGGTGTAAAAGTCGGTGCTTTACCGTTCCCAGACAAGTCCGGTACCAATTCATCGACCCCGGATGGATGGAAGGCTTGGTTGGCCTGGGTGGGAAATCCGAATAACAGTTGCCTCCAAGAAATTCCGTAGAATTAGAATGCGTAGTGCATCTCAAAACGAATTGATTAGCGCCGTCCTTTATTCTTTAACATTACTATTTATTTTTCCACCCTCTGAGATCTAATATCTGTGTATGTGGCTATATTTCTCGCTCCAAAAGCTATCCTTGAGTGTTCCGCCAAATGTTATGGGACGCCTATGAGGTCGTTCGCTTTTATTGTCCATCGTATTCATCTAAATCGTGGGACGCGCGCATGGTGCTCTTGAAGCGTAGTCGATGTACACGATTCCAGTTAACTGATATGATTGCAAGTCTTCACACTTAGACACTCTTATCTGCTTCTAAAACGCTAACTCAATTTCTGCAGTGAAACCATCCCCTTAGAAGTGAATGATGATTGCTGGTTACAGTAAAAGCTTTTTCTCCTAATAATTAGGTAGAATTTTCTGGAAATAGTTGAGTCGTTGGTTACTGATGCAATTAATTATTTTCCGATCAAGGCTGGGTTTTTGCTGCTGTGCTGTGCAATCTACATAGGTATTTTGCTCCTAGTGTAGTTTCAGAATGGGCTTTGGTCAGGGCAAGGGCTTCTGAGTACTTTATAGACGTCATTGTCTCAGACAGTGGCAAGCATCGGAGTTGCACAAACTTTCGGAGTCTTGCTAGACTTGCATCTCGTTCCTGGTTGGAAAACGGAAATTTCATGACGGATGCTCACATCTACATAGTCTGTTTTCGGAAGCTGTGGCATTCTGCAGCTCTTCGAGGACTTCCATCATTCTGTCGGCCAAAAATAGTCTCGCCGAACAAAAAGCGGGTGATGCACTTTAATGCTGCTGCTCGTTAATGGATACCAGTCAGCTGCAGAAGTGAGCAGAAGCTGGGGCTTGCTTTAGCGGCCGAACATCGGGAGGGGAAGGCGTCTCGTTGAAGCAGTGGGTGCCCGGGGTTTTACCTGTCCTAGTGCCTACCCACGAGATTCGCCGCTGTAATCAACCGCGCCCATTTCTCGAGCACCTCATCTCGAAAACCACATGCCGATGTAGACATAGCCCGATCTCACATAGCTGTGGTGAAGGGAGCGGTTGGAGCTAACCTGTGTTATGGCCTTCTGTTTTGACAGAAGCTTGTGACTTTGTGACCGTAAGCCTTCTGCTCCAGGGCGATGGAGCAGAGGAGTGGCGGAGATGACCCCGTAACTTCTTTTGCGGTCTACTGCAGGTGACGATCTCAAAAGACCGCTATATGGTAAGGTGCAGGCTGTGTAATTGCGTAGAATATTTACATCACAAACGCTACGCGCGAAGCAAATTGAGAATAGCCTTGTTTAGAACCCCGTTCAATTATCGGTGGAAAGTCGGTCACCAATGGGCGACAATCCTGTCACCAATCAGTGAATGTCAGAAGTACCTTTCAACCTCATACGAAGTTCAGCGGCAGTTGACTTACTGCTGGGATTTCCAGTACTATCGCGCCACAACGTGGTCAACCGTCCCACACATTTCAGATACCCCTCTGTCCGTCAGATATCCTCTATAACTAGGTAGAAGAACCACGTTTTCGAAAGGGTGAAGTCGAAGTCTATTTGGAAGCATTTCACCGTAGACATATTCTCCTTTAAAAATGCGCTCTGTAGCCTTTTTAAAGGAATGTGGTCGCGTGAACATCGAATCGAGCTTGTTGGTTCGTGTCATGCCCAGGCCATCCAGAATCTTTCACCCCTCTGGAATCGGTGAATAGTTGCCGGACTTAGCTGAAAGGCATAAAACGCTGTCTTGCTCATCAGAAGGCCACCAAAAGACATTGTATATGTTCAGGTCAGCTGCTTTAAGCATCAACTCGCTGCTATCGTTGTAAACTCGTGCAACGATGTTTTGTTACGATCAAGACTCTAGCGCCAGGCGGAACTGGAACCCGCACCTCCTGCTGACCACCGATGCATCACCACATCCACACCTCGTGGAGATCAACATTGTATAGGTTAAATATGCACCAAGTTTTTCAAATTGCCTCCACGAAGTTGCGCAGAAGTAGGATGCGTGGCGCATCTCTAAAAAAGATTGACTAACGCCGTGCTTTATCTATGGTTCATTTTCTGTGGTATTCGACTACATCAATGTTTCTATATCTTATATTTTTCTATTTTCTCGCTCGTGTCTTAACAGCGTAATAAATAAATAAATAAATAAATATCTAGCAGAATGCAGAATACGTGCAGCACTTAGAACTGCAGATGCTAGAAATTTCGCTACTTACTTTGTACTGCGGAAACAAGGAGGTATGTGCACAGGTTCCACATTTACAAGAAATTACTTCCTTCTACTGGTATTCCTTCGTGTTGAAATGCAGGATGAATGGATACATGTTTTTCAGGTAAAAACGGCTGCTCTTCTAGACCACTGAATAAGTTAAAATGGCAAACAAAAGCGAGAAAAAAAGCCAGCAAAAACTTTCGGATGCCCTGTTTTGGCGCAAGCCGTGCTCTCGATACCATTTCAAGCCTCCACTGCTCAACCCAAACAAGTCTTATCTTCCAGTGCCCCAGTTCTGTCACTTCGAGTCCAATCCATCCTCACAGTCCCATCGCTGTTGATCCAGTCGAACGTGGGTGTATTTGCTTCGATCCCTATCGCTGTCAGACACAGCGGTGGTGTGACATCACTGTCATCGTCGCCGTCGCACATGGAGCATGTGAATTGCCGAACCGATGCGCTGCCGTGTTCTAATGAAATTCAGCCCGTCGAGACGCCTTGGAAACGAAGGAAACGCGAATTCATCGCAAAAAAGTCGTGGCGCTAATTTATTCTGTTTGCGACGAGCGAAAGTGCACGACGGATGCATCGGCCTGGGATGTTCCGACTGCTGCTGATGCTCTAGACTGCGTCGTTCCTGCTTTGGTCTGTTGAACTGAAGCTGTTGAGCTCGTTGACTGGAAGGCACTGTAAGGCAGGCGCTTCGGAATTAGAGGATATATAAAGGATAAAGGACGGCGTTGCTTGTCCCTTTTGGGATGCACCACGCATTCTACTTCTACTCAGTGCCGTGAATGTGTGTTTGGCCATACAAAGAATTGTGATGGCCAGCCGTGCAAGTCAGTGTTTCTTCCTTCCCAGGCAAGTCTGGTACGAATTCACCGACCCGTGATGGATGAAGGGCTTGGTTGGATTTGGCAGGAAATCGGAACCGAGAACCTGGAGTCGGGTACATGCGGCAGCCTGCGCCTCCTCCGACTGCTCCCACGAACCAACATTTTGCACAGTTCCCACATTTGAACGGTTAACCCTGCAGAGATCGACAGCACTGATCGAGATGTGAAGCCTTTCCCACGGCCGTTAATTTTGCTCGGTCGTACGGATGGAAGCGCATATGGACGGACGAATGCCTTAGCTCTTCCATTGATTAGCCACAACCACACCTTTTGCGTTCTGGGATCGAAACTTATCAAGATTGTGTACTGAATTGAATACCTGTCAGGGTCGCGATCGGTCTGATATGCTTATTGTCTGTAGTCCCAGCTTCTGAAGGAATTCATCACTTACGAACATCTTTATCATTTCATTCGTTTGATAAAACTGATAAAGAAATGTGGCTTCGTGACTACTTTCCGTCAAATTTACTTAGTATTTGGCTGCCTGTCAGCTGCGAGGGTCTTTTACGCAGAGCTCCTCGTAGCCCACACTTTCAAGTGTGGACGATCTCAAAAAAGTCGAGGTTACGGCAGAATTTCCAAAGTGTCTTGAGCATGTCCTTCCAGTAACAGCACTCCACGGCTGTAGGCTTCTGCTAGTTCAAATTCGCAAGGTGCTTTTTAACTTCTCCACAACTTTTTTGCATGAAATCTAGGCTAAAACATCGGCTCCGTTTTCTGGGGCCATTGACGTCGAAGAGCAGCGACTTGCTATTTGGTGAAAATGACCTTCTCGTGCCGTTCCTTGTGACTAAGAAGAGCGAAAGATGGAAGTTTATAGCACAACGAAATGTAGATGTCAGTTTGGCGCTGTGGCGATCCACAAACAGCCAGACCATTAACAGAGCAGCCCCAATCTCCAGGCCAATATATTAACATCCTATGGCAGAATGCTAAAAGTCTATGGGTGGGATTCTGAAAGAGAGCGATCTTCTTCCTTTTTTATTGATTGGCATTCATATCGTAATTTTATCATATTACTGAGGAAATCAATACTGTCAAATCGCGGCGTCAATACGAGATTTCCCACATGCTGGTCCCGCCAGAATAAGTGCATTGGAGAAAGGTGACATTGATCCATGAAGTTCACGATGGTACGCTGTACTTTAAGGTCATCCGCATGGCCTTCACTGGTTTCTGCAGACGCGGCGAATCTGACTATTCGCGACTAATTACCCTTCCGTGTAGCCGTCGATCCTCATTCGACGAACTGAAGATGGGGAGCAGAGAGCGCGCTTCGCTCGCAGACGAGCTGAAGAAAAAATTAATGAGGAAAATCGCTCGGCGACGGAGCGCCATCGTCGCCGTCGGTCGCAGCAGAGACTGGTTAATTGCAGGGGGTCCACCCTTGCAGAAAGGTTTTCTCACAGCCGTCGCTCCTCGTTATTTATTACACAGCCCGAGAAGGAAAGCATAGAGGGCAAAGCAGTCGGCTGCCGGGTGACCTGGCGGACATCTCTTGGGGATTCCTTCAGTTCTTCAGGTTCATTCACAGTGTAGGTAAGCCACTGACTCGAGCAAACGTTAGCAATGTACCCGTCGTTCTATGGCGTGTGCCAGACTGATTCGTTCATTGCTCCTCTTCGTTCATCCATCGTTCACGAAGACACAATCGAGGCTATAGTTCAAATTTGATATAAGTATTCTAATTATATATCATTGTCTATGATAACGAGTTTCATGATCTGCACTCCTACCATCTGCACTTAAAGAAAAGGATCTTCAATGAAAAAAGGAGAGGGGTGAAGGACGGCATTACTAAATCCATTCTAGGATGTGCCACGCATTCTACTTTTACGGGATGTCAAGAAGGCGATCTGAATGCGTATTTGGCCATTCAACGACCTGCGGTGGCCAGCCGAGGAACAATTCAGCGTTTTGTCCTTCCTAGTCAAGACTGGTACCACTTGACATACCCCAGAGGGATGGAGGTAGAGATAAGGCAAGAGTCAGAGACGCAGGCTTCATCGTAGGCATCTCTACCCCTATGTATACCCTCGGGCAAGTCGTTGATGAATCCTGTCCTTGGTTGGCCTTGGCGGGAAATCCGGACCGGGAACCTGGTATCGGGTTCATGCGGCAGCCGACGCCTCCTCTGACTGTGCTACACGCGCCACGAATTAATAAATTAATAAACTGAATTATTATTACTTTTCATTTATTTATAAACTCTGCTTTATATAATAGGATTATTTCTATAATTATTTATATATGTTAATTATTAATAAATTTCTTTTGGGACTCGCCACGCATTGTTCTTCTACGGATCGACGTGGAGGCAGGTTTGAATGCGGGTTTACCACAAGTAAATCACTCAATTATTGAAAAGTATTTTCGATAGCCTTGTCTATTTTTGGGTTTTTACCATTACTATTACATTTCACATTAGTACGAGAATGTGTCCTAAACGCTGCTGAAAATATTATTTAATAGATTATTGATTTGAATTGGAAGGCGTTCGTTCCTTTTTAGAAGGTGTTCAGTTTGGTTTCGAAAGCTGTCAAAATGCAAAAAGTTTCAAAGATTTCGCCTGAAGCTTCCCACCTGCCGTGAAAATGGTATACAGAACGGTCCCACTGATATTTTCGAAATATTTTCTGATATTTTTGAAAACGAGCTCAATGTGGCAGGTATGAAGATTGGATTGGACATGAATATGTCCAAAACACAATTTATGGTCAACCAGTGGTGTGACACGGGACTCGTAAGGTTAAATGGAGTCGCTCTATAACAGGTCGACTCCTACGTCTATCTGGGAAGAGAGCTGAACATGGATAACGACCTCGCTCCTGAAATCGCCCGCAGGAGACGCGCAGCATGGGCAGCCTTCAGTTCGATTCGCGAAGTCACCGATCAGGTCAAGGATCCCGGCCTCAGGGCCTCGATATTCAACGCATCTGTACTGCCTGCGATGTGTTACGCGACCTAAATGTGGCCCGACAACAAGACATTCGCCAGAGCAATGCAAACTACGCATCATGCACTGGAGAGATGTCTTCTAAGGACAAGCCTTCGTCAGCAATGGCAAGAAGGCCTACGAAGCTCGGAGCTACGGGAGAAGTCGCAATTAGCAGACCCGCTGCAGTACATGAAGAAGTCCAAATATCGCTGGGCCGGACACCTGCTTCGACGAAAGGACGATAGATGGAGTCTCCGTGTCACAGAATGGCTCCCGAGAGACCATAAGAGACCACTGGGACGACCGCCAACGCGATGGGCAGACTCATTCTCAAGATCTTTCAGAGAGCGGAGTCTGCCTCACTGGATGCAAGCAGCCAGAGATCGAGCGGTCTGGAAGAGTTGTGGTCCCCGCTGAGAAGACCTCCAGCCGACAAAGGACCATCAAAGTATCAAAGTAAGTAAGTCTTTTTGAAAAGGCGTGTGTAGGCAATCGGAGAAGGCGCCGACGGTCGCCTGCACCCGATACCAGGTCCCTGGTTCGGACTTCCCGCCCAGGCCAACCAAACCTTCCATCCCTTCGGGGTCGGTAAATTCCTACCAGATGTGTCTGGGAAGGATAAAGCGCTGACTTGTTCATCGGCTGGCCACCGCAAGTCATTGTATGGCCAAATACGCATTCAGATCGCCTCTACGATATTCCGCAGGAGTAGAACGCGTGGCGCATCCCAAAAGGGATTGAGTAACGGCGTCCTTTATCCTTTATTTTATTTTTGAAACAGCTGCTTCATACTACTCTCTACTTTTTACGACATTTAACGATTGAACGGAAGCGCACACCCCTCTTCCCATTTTCGGAAGCCGCTATTTTTAGCCACCTTGCACTGCATACTTGAGTAGCTTTTGGGTAGATTTTTTATGGTTCTCGTGCGAGATTAGCATTAACTCCAAAAGCTATTTTTTACTGAGGCTAGAGAAACCTCAATAAAGCCCCATGTCAACGCAATTGCCGGCTTTTCCAATTCATTTCGTTGGATTTTCGGAACACCTTCGTCCATCAGTTTTTCTGGTTAGAGAAAACTGGGAAGGACCTGTTTGATCGCAATTAATCACCCATCTAACTGCTCGCCAACTCTACAGCTGCCGCGCTAGACCTGAGATAAACTGTGAAGCATCAATGAATCAATTAAGAAGGCCTTCAGCTTAAGCGCTTCCATGCTGCTATCAGCTGGCGACTGATCCCGGTAACACAGCTGAGTACTGATATAGCATTACTACGAGTACATCGTGGATATCGCGTTGGTGTAGTATAGCAAAATAGCGCTGGTGGTGTAATGAGTTACCATCCTGCCCGGAAAGCAGTGTGTACGGGTTCGAGTCCCGTCTTGCGCAATAGTCTTGATCGCAACTAAACATTCTTCCGAGAGCTCATTCCTTCAGATATTTTAATCTTTAAATCGTCTCGTATTTCCCATGGTGTTAAAAATAAAAGAAATCTTTTTCCTTCCAAAAACTTTCATTGCAGATCAGGAATATTTTTTGAAATTGTTTTCCACTTCGAATAAAGTTCTTCCACGAAAGAAATGGGTGGCGCGTGTAGCTCTGTCGAAAGGGGTGCATGTTGTAGGATGCACCGCGAATCGATCCATGGTTCGGTGTTGACCCGAGGCAGCCAAACGCACCCCACCTCTCTTTGCGATAGGTTAGCTGCTATCAGACTTCTCGGGAAGGGTAGAAGACTGACTTGTCTATTAGCTGGTTTCGGAAACTCGTCGTATAAGCTAAGCTACGCGTTCAAAGCGGCTCCTCTATATCTAACAGAAATAGAATGCATGGCGCATTCTCATCCCACAAGGGGAATGAATAATACGGAGCTCTATCACATTTCTCACATTTATTCTTCCAGTACAGAATTCCTTCAACAGTAAGCCTTCCATTTTATCTCACACCGTATGTGGTTTTCTGTTAGTCAGTGCAATGCCGTCGTTTTTTTCGTTCCATTATGTTTGCCTCGGTACCATTTTGAGACTACTCTGGTATTTCTGGGGCCGGATTTATCAACAATTATACCCGCGGGTATAGGGTCGAGACAATGCTTCATCATGGGCATCTCTACCCTTACGGCCGCGAAATAGTCGTTGATGAATCCGGCCCTTGAAAGCGTTTTCTTCCATCTGAATAGACGATTTTTCTTGTAGAGGACTCCTGAACGCCGGGATAAAATGAAGATTCAGGGATTTTTTCGTTGTTTAGAGCGCAGCATTCTCGAAAGGTGCACTTTTTTCGAGAGCAACTGTATTAGCCAGCACTTCGCTTGCCTCTTTGTATTGGTCAGGGAAGCCGCAGCGATTCACGTTCTAACTGTGGAAACCGCGAGCACGCCTGTCTCAGCATGATCTGACAGCCACCTCGATCTCCCTCGATCAGCCACCCTTTTTTCGAGGTGATTCACTGCCGGATAGGTGGTGGCTTCCCCGATTGCTAAGCAACGCTCGACACCTAGCCGCTGGCCGTCGCTCGCGCCCGTTTGTCGTCTCACTCGACCTTGCTCGCTCGAGTCTCTGGCCAGACGCTTTCGTCTTCCCGGGCTTATTTCCGCGCTGCATCGCTTGCCCTCGTTTCTAGCACCGCCCCAGTTTAGGGTACTTACGCCCTTTGGGCTCAAGGCTTCCCGTACTTATGTATGTGTGTGTCCTCTCCGGCTCCTCCCACACCCCGAATGGCGCCGCCCATGTCAATTCGCACTAGCCGTGATGCGGTAGTGGCGTGCTTTTGTTGGCCGTTGGGTGCCCTTAAAGGGGCTTCAGCTTGCTGAGGGGATGGGTTGGGTAACTAAAGGATTTCTGAGGCCAGATTCATCAACTGCTTACCACTCTCTAACGGTGAAAATACCGCCGAACCCCCACATATGACATAGGCTTTGGCGGTATTTTCACCGTTAGAGGGCGATAAGCGGTTGGTGAATTTGGCCCCTGAATTCTTGGGCCGAAAATGGCACTTCTATCCACGTCCATTGTCTTTGTCTGAAAGGCTTCTTAAGGCCTCTGGCCCAGTTGAAGTTGCATAGAACATAACTGTATGCTGATTTTGATTTGGAGAACTGGCACAATATCTATTACACCATAATTTTGTCTATTCTCGTCCCTTCATTTCCCTTCCTCTATCTTCCTTCGTTTTTCATTCTTCATGCCTCATTACCTAGAAGCGTCAGTCTCGACTTTTCGAAAAGAAAATAATTTTTGGAAGATAATAAAAATTAGCATAACCACTTAATCTCTTGATCATACATGAAGTGGAGGATCACAAAAGTTAGTGGGATCACAGCATAATCATAAACAGTTAATATAATCAATATTTTGAGATCAATTTGATGCATCACTTCACATTTCCAAGAAGATATTCTGCTATCAGATTTCTTCATTACCTTTTGTTAGCTTTTTAGATTTAAAGGATACATGATAAAGGACGACGTTATTCAATCCTTTTGGGATGCGCCACGCATACTGCTTCCACGCGATGCCATGGAGGCGATTTGAATGCGTATCTGACCATACCACGACATGCGGTGGCTACCCGACGAACAAGTCACGGCTGTGTTCTTCCATGACAAGTCTGATACCAGTTCGCCGACCCCGGAGGGATGGAAGGCTTGGTTGACCTAGACTGGAATTCCGAACCAGGAACCGGGTATCGGGTGCAGGCGACAGCCAGCGCTTCCTCCGACTGAGCTCCACGCGTCCATAGACAGATTTTTAGATTTACAACAAAAAAAAAATATTTTGCTATGAAATAGGTACAAACACCTTACAATTACAGGGCGATATTTTGCTACCAAATTTGTTTATAATCATTTATTAACTTTTCTATTTTATCATTGAACTGCATTTTCACACTTATCTCCCAGACATCTTATTTCTCACTTTGCTTTTATTAATTTTTCTTTTTATTTCTCCACTGTTCCATTCACATTTCCATGTCTTCTTTTCGGTTCCCTACTATTCACTTCCACCTCTCTTCTTATGGAAAGTATTTAAAGATAGGATCATATATGTTCCTTTTCTTTTCTGAAGAGTCACGGGAGGAGTGTAATACAAAGTTTCTTGTGAAGGAAATGACGAAATGAATCCGCGATTTTTTTGTTTGCTTTTCAATTAAAGTTACCAATTTTTCCTGGTGTAATTCCACATTTCCTCTTCTTTTGTATTCGTTTCACGGTGCCATACATTATCTGGTTTTAAGTTTTTAACGTGTTTTTTTGTTGCTCCACTGCAATTAGCCGTAAATCCGCATTAATACAACACGTTTTCAAGATACAGTTTACCGTACGAAATTTTCTGAAACAATTTTTAATTTTCCAAACGAAATTCTTAACGTCTACATTTGTATCAGTGCAGTTCAAATCAGGACATGCTGGCGAGACTTTGTGCTGATCGCAATTATAAAACTGAACACTCATTCGTATGAAACCGTGCTCGAATCCCACGTTCACGCTCCAAAACTTTAATCAGTCCTCCCTTTAGCTTTTGTAGTGCAATTCTTCCGGGCTTGATCAATCCATCAAATCGTCTACTAGCCCGAAATATTTGACCCAGTTTTGTCTTATGCAACTACGACTGTATATTTAGCTTTAATCTACTGGAGATATGCAATCTTATGTTTAATTGTATTTTATCCATCAATTTATTTATGACCTTGTGTAAGATTTGCAAGAAAAAATCGAAAAAGAAACTCAACGTCAAAGAAACTAAAGCTGGAACCGCTGTATAGCGAAAGACATAATGAAAATCCTATCCTATGAAATGGGTTTGTATGAAGCAAAAAGGCTTGATCCATAGGATACTGCTTTTAGTAAAAAAAATATAACAGGCTCATACAAGTAAAAGACGAGGCCCTGCGATATGTCATTTTCTATGCAATCTTCTCTGAAGTACCGCGCGTTCTGGAAGGAGTAATTTCAATGAAACGAAATGCACTCGAGAGTTCCCGCCCGGTCCGAGGGAGGTGCGGGTTCGAGTCCCGCCTGGCGCCAGAAGTTTGATCGCAACAACACATCGTTGTGACAGCATTCAACCTCGATACCAGCCAATTGAGGCTTAAACAAACTGATTTGAAATGCACCAGTGTTCATAGATTCCGATAGCATTCTAAAAACGGTGCAACATTTTTTACTGACCCGTTAAAATATCTAGTTGTAGAAAAGATTAAGCATTCTATTTTTTTATTATATAATAGAAAAAGGGATAAAAGATTGTAGAGAACTTGCCGCTCTAATGCAAGTCAATCTAGTTTATTTATTTATTTATTCATTTATTCATTTATTTATTACATGGGAATACATGTTAGCTAACAACCTTTGTACCAGTAAAGAACAGTGGAAGTAGAAGAAATGCAGGAAAAGTTAAGGTAGGGATATTGAATTATAAAACATATGAAACAATTAAGAAGCACAATATTGCGGGTCCAGATTTATATTTCGATAGTGTATGAAGACAGTGGAGGGGCGAGATTTTTTCTAATTTTGATACAACGGGACGTCGCCAAGTCGACGAAAAGTTGCACGCTACAACTGGCTTTCGTCATAACTAGCAACAGTCATTCAGTTCTCCACCATCTGACTGAAATGTGTTTTGTTTACTTAACAACCTAACACCCTATTCACTGCTTGTTTTTGTGGTCGAGCTCTTTAAAATTGGAAAGATGAAAGGAAGCGGTGGGGAGTAGCGCTGAGCGGCTAGCTAGTAGCTATTAAGAATCTGATGGTGGTTTTAATGTTGTTCAGGTGACCAAACACAATTATGAAAAGTTCTTCTGGACTCGATTCCTTGTCCGTGACGTCCGTTAAACTCTCCCTGAATCTTTGGTCTTTTTGGAAATCACAGCATGCCAAGTTGCTTCCCGCTTACCTCCTTCTAGTGAAGCAATGCAAACGCTGAAGCTGAACCCGTTGTGCGTCCTCATCAGACCAAATAAGGCTGACATTCACAACTTCTCCTTAATGGCCTCGAATGGTGAAACGAAGCCGACATGGTCGAGTGTGAAAGCGCCAGGGATTACCGAGCGCCCTTAATTTCGTTCTATATCCGACGACGAGAAGACGCACATGCACATGCGACACGGCTAATCCCTGACGGATTAGTCGAGGGCGGTGTCCGTATTTTGTGTTCATTTTCTCGCTTCTCGCGTGTTTCAGCTTTGTATAGTTCATTCTGCGCTTAACGGCTTTGTAAAGTGCACGTGTGGTTCGTATTCGATCGGATTTCGGCTCCTGTCACCTGACTGAAGGTCGTTCCCAGGATGACGGGCAGACGGCTCCATGGATCCGCCATGTGGTTAGTAGGCGCTTTCGCTCTGGGATTCGCCATGTTTCCTCCCATCGTTCTGATTTATGGGCGCGTTTGAATGTGTGAAAGTGTCTGTTAGAAACTCTTTACTGCTAGTACAGGTCCCTCATAATCTTTTGCGTATCTGTGTCCCTAAGATGTAGTTCAAATTGGGAGCTGACCTGATAAATAAATATCGAAAAAATTAAAAATAGGAAATAGGAAAATAGGACCAGAAGAGGTTTGAGTGGCTTCTTCATGCGTCTAAATCCGCGTGTCTATCCACTAGAATAATACAGGTTTATATCCTTTTGACCAAACTAATTTTATTTTTGAGATGCGCGGTAGCGCAGTCGGTGGAGGCGTCGGCTATTGCAGCACCCCAAGTCGAGGTTTTTGCTTCGCTTCCCTTCCAGGCCATTCAAGCCTTTCATGGGGTCAATGAATTGGTTCCAATTTTTTCTGGGATAGACTTGTACTTCAGTGATTTGCCCATCACATGGCCACTACATGTCATTGTATAGGCGAAATGCGCATATAAATTACATGAACGAATCTCGTATTCATGGCGCATACCAAACAGAGATTGACTAACGTCGCACTTTATCCCATATACTTTTAAGTTAGTTTTCACGCAGGAATGCTATACCAAGCTATAACTGCGCATTCCTCAGCTCATAGCGTGGGACTTCAGTTTTGCCTTGTCACTGGGTGGAATAGAGCTCCCGCGGTGCTGTACGGTGCCACTTGCTACTGCGCCTTTTCTGTCTGTTATTACATGTCCTTATCCTTCAGGCATCATTGGGAGAGAAACCATCCCACCAAAGTTCGAACGATAATTATCGATCGTGATCTACACTTCTGGGAATAGGCGGGGTCTCACCACGATGGGCGGGGTCAGAAAGCTGATGTGTTTGAAACTTTATTTCTTTTCTTTTTTTTGCGTTTGATGCTGGGCAGATTCTGACATCTGATATAATCTGATGTATTCCATACATGGGTTTTTGAATTTTTCTTTCGTTTGCTGGTGCGAGGTTCTTTCACGATGGGCGGAGTCCAAGAGCTAATATGTTCCACATTTGAATTTCTGAATTTATTGGCATATTTTTGCACTCCGCTCAGATTGTTCGATGCTTTTCAACTGCAGATTGATTGTAACTCTATTTTCATGTCTTCTGCCTTCAGTGAAAATCTTCATGGGGTCCCACCCCACCCTTCCTAGCGGCATAGCGGCTAGTATTCATAAGGGACTTTTGTTCAGATTTCTCTCTGAGATGGGCTTAAATTTCCTTGAGATTATTGGTATCAGCTAGTTCATTTCACTGCTTACGTCAGCGATTGATCTGAGAATCGTGACGAAACCGCGACGCGTATGCGCGAAGGTACGCCGTCCCTTCATGGGGGTAAATTCTAATTGTTATTCTTTTGCCTGTCGTACGAGGAGCAATTCCAGTTGTTATTCCTTTGATTATACCAGACGACATCGAAGCGACCAGCGAATAGGAGGACCTCATTTTCATCCTTTCTCGTACGTAGAAGGAATTCGACATAATGTATGTAGCTGCTTGAAAATTATGTGTGTCTGGATTGCTTTCGTTGCAAATTTATCTAGCTGCTCCCCACTAGTATGTTGTTTCCCAGGTATTTGTCGCCGTTTATAGTTCGAGATACCGTTGTCCGTCGTCATAGATCGCTACGCAATTGATATCGCGTTTTACCGATTCTACGCGTTTTTCAGAATTATCTTGTCGTAGTCCTGGCTCCAAAGTACCGACACTGGTTCTTTCCTAGGATGAAAGTGCTCGAGTCATCGAATAAGGACAATCTAACGCAGAAGACGAAAACTTTCCAGGTGAGCGCGTTTGCTTTCAGCAAATTCTTTAGCACTCCTGTAAGTATATTTGAACCTGTCGGCTAGCGGTGAAAGATGTATGCATGAGGTTACGTCATGGTCAGCAACGTCATCGATTTTTATCATGGTATCGCATTTATAGTCCGCCGCTGCAATGCATCTTATTTGACGGGATTTTTGGATACTGTAGACTGTGATTCGCTCCGCAGAATAAGTTCACGCGCCGCGACGAGAGTATAAAACACCCAAAAAAAGGCCAATTACTGTCCTACGCTATCCGACGCGGCTAAATGATAGGCTTCTATATCGAGTTGTGCAACCAGTACCGTATCTCGTCAGGCTACAATATAAGACCGAACATCCTAAGTCTAAAGATGATACGAAAGAAACGAATGGATGTTAGTCGTTAACGGGGAGGCGGAAACGCACGAAAAACTAACCGCAGCAAATCAGAGCGCTGACCAAACCCGCATCAACCAATCAGGGGCCTAATTAGTCAACGATTACCCGGGGCTATGCTGGTTAGAAAGGGAAGCATAGCCACGATATGGCATTCATCGTCTACCTTACCCATCCACTCGCGGGTATACTGGTAGGTGGAGGGTGTCATACATTGGATCCGATTGAATCTTCGGATATTTCGGATACTTCGGATAACGCTATTTTCGAGGACCCCGGATTTTTGAATGATTCTGATACGGGCAACTTTGCGAGCCTCGGATTTTTGGGTGATTCGGATCGGGATATCCGAATCGGGTATCCGAAAATGATTCATTCGAAACCAATGTCTATAGCGTACTCCATGATCCTCGTGGGTATCTCTCACGTCCACGGGAATTTCTTTACTTGCACTCAGAGAGTGATTAATCCGCCCAAGTCACCGACTGTACGTGCTGCCGCTGGGTGGCGCATCCATTCGATGTGGACTAAGTACTTTTTGTCGCGGTCTTTCGCTTTCTCTTTTATTCTTCTCTTATAGTTTCTTCTGATTTTTCTTGTATCTATTCCTTGCTGACAGCCTTAGTTGTATTACTTTAAGGGAAAAATCAGGTGTTTCAATGTTATTCGTTAGATATGCATTTTGGGACACGTGTAGCGCAGTCGGAGGCGGTGCGACTGTGGCGTGCAGCCAATACCAGGTTCCTGGTCCGGATTTCTCGCCCAGGCCAACTAAGCCCGTCACCCCTCCGGGGTCGGTGAATTGGTACCAGATTTGTCTGGGAAGGACAAAGCGCTGACTTGTTCATCGGCTGGCCACCGCAAGTCATTGTATGTCCAAATACGCATTCAGATCAGCTCCACGATATTCCGCAGGAGTAGAACGCGTGGCGCATCCCAAAAGGGATTGAGTAACGGCGTCCTTTACCATTTTACAATACCAGAAAATGTTTGAGAAGATAACCAGAATAGAATGGCGAATGCCGAACAAGGTTACTTGAGTGGCCACCAACCGAGGTCAACAACATTTTGACACGGTTTCAAGAAACCACTTTCACGTGGAGAATGAGTTCTTGGGTCGGATTTCTTTTTGATTGAATTCGCTGGTATTTTCTCTAACATTCAATTTTCACGTGTGCACTCTGTCGACGTCGCGAGTCAATAAATAAATCAACTTGTCCTCTTCAATGACCTCTTGCGCCTTTTGTAAGGCGCCGCTCCCTCTAATAGGGGCTGCTGGGCTGTACTAGGCGATAAGCGGGACTCTCTCAAGTAACGTGGTGAGCACCGGTTGGGCTCCACCACTCATTCCCTTCCTCTGATAATAAATCTGAACCACCGTCGCACGTTTATCTTTGTTACAAGGGCCACCATACCCACGTCTTCCCGCACCCATCCTGGTCATCTGGTGCATCGGCCGGGAATCGAACCCGGGCCGCCCGCGTGGCAGGCGAGCATTCCACCACTGAAAAACCGATGCACGTTTATCTTTGTAACAAGGGCCACCATACCCACGTCTTCCCGCACCCATCCTGATCACAAGTAATATGGCCGACTCGTACAGAGCTGCGTGAATTACACGCCATTCAACACCATCATTCTGACTCATCGCCCGTCGAATGGGTCACCCTACTAGAGGTGCCCCTTTTAGTCGTCTGAGGGACAACAAGGAACTGGACGAGGCCGGTTCTTCCTGGTGCACTTGGTGTGCGAATGTCGTGCGCCTGACCTCGCCGAACTACATCCGCATCAGAAGTAGCGGTGCGGCGCCGCCAGACATCTGCCTGCCCTCCGTCTCTGACCCGGCTGCACTCGTCGTGTGCTCTCGCTGTCTGCACTCTGGGCGTACGGGGGAATTGCACGGGCATTCGAGCACGTACTTTTCGCCTGATAGCGGGAGTTTGGTGAACGTGCAGGGGTTCTGTCTGGGAGCAGGCGTTCTCGGGTGGATTCGTGGGTTCCCGGGGATTTTCGGGGCGCAATAGTGAACTCGAGGTGCTTATAGTTGCCAGCCTATATGCCTGAAGTATAGAACCTCCAGGACCCATTATTCAACTTCAGGGACACAGCAGTTTATTTATTTATTTATTTTGTGTCGCGAATCATTGTGGTGCCATAGAACATCACAACGTCTGAAGAAGGCTTACATGAAAATAAAGCAAAAAATAAATGAAAAGCAAAAAAAGAATTTCGAACTCTTTCAATGGCACTACTGCACTTTCACAACTCCAAAAGTCGAGGAGGGCGAAAAATTTTTTCGCCCAAACTTCGGCTAGGGGGTTATTTGGGGTGCTGATCACGAATCTGATATCCGTTTTCAAAATTACTGCCGATTACGGTAGGTTACGGTAGGTGCGGATGACTAAGGCTGCCAAGGTCATGGTCACCGATTTCGCTTCGGCTTCGGCTAGGGGGGTTATTTGGGGTGCTGATCACGAATCTGGCAACCGTTTTTCGTTTTACTGGAGTACGGTAGGTTACGGTAGGTACGGGTGATTAAGGATATTCAGGCTACCACTAGCAATCCGTCCTGAAGCGTTTCTTACCCGCAACCTACCGTACTCCAGGGTAAAACGAAAAACGGATGGCATATTCGTGATCAGCGAATTTCCTAAATTGATGGAGAGACATCTGAAGCACATTTTCTTCGAGCAGTGGTCGAAAAACGCGGATGGTTCTGTTCGAGGAGAAATTGGACTTTGGTTTTTCGGTAACTGGATCGGTATATTCCACGCATCCGTATCTTGTTCTGTGCTCAAGTAGTACAGAGAAGTCTGAGGCTTCTATTTGAACGCTATCCATCTGTCTTTTTTAATCATCATTACTAGGTCAAATTTTATTAGGAACGGTAAGCCCAATTATATAGCTCGGGTTTTACTGTCGGGAATGGAGGCGTAGTTGCGAAAAATATGTGAGAGGATGAGGAATGGGGTGACAAACGACTGAATTACATGGCAGCATCGCATCCTCTTGGAAGCAGGCATGACGCCTATGTTGGATAAATACGTCGTTAATCAATTTCTTTTGTGGTGCGCCACGCCTTCTGTTTTACACTCGAGGAGACAATTTGAATGCGTTTCTGGCTAATGGGCGCGTGAACTCTCTGAGGTTGGACACACACGCTCCTGTAATGTTTGAAGAACCTGGTCAAGGAATTCCTTCATGGGGATTCGATGGCGGGTCTGAAATAAGGTCCGACTTATGGATCTGTCACCTTCTAAATGCGCTGAATGCTCATGGTTGTGTAGTTGGAGGAGATGTGGCCCATTAAATAGGGATTTTTTAAACGAGATTAGTCACTTCGAAAGAGTCGTTAACTCTTCCGTGAACGGGGTTTGTATAGACTTCCTCAATCAGATATCCATACTACAAATCCTTGAGTACTACACTGAATAGATTACTTCTTTTGAGGGGTCCAGATTCTCGTCCTTCGGTGAAGAATTCAGCGTGATAGAGTCACTCGTGATAGAGGCCGTTTTTTAGCAGTCCGTGTGTGGAGGTAAGGGGCGAAAAATACAAACAATGGCATATTAATGATGTCCAAGAAGTGATGTTACCGCAAGCGATTTCTTTCACATAGCGAATACTAGTACCAGAAGTGTTGGTACTGTGGTAGCTGGTTCGAAGAGAAGATGTCAATTCATGTCAACCTTTTTCTCTCACCGGGCGTTTGCACTCTTCAGCGTGTTGATGAAGGATCGCATGCTTAGTTTGTCGTTAAAAAAACTTAGATCTCCTCTCTTCCGAAGATATCAGATATCAGGGTTAACACAGTTCCTGCACATCCTTTCTCGATTTCCTGCCTATTCTTTCAAAAATGTAATTCTTATCTAGTTGTAGGGTTGTTCCGGGCATTAGAGTCCATTGTTTTTCTTTAAAATTTTCTTTCGATATGTTGCAGTTTCAACAATACGTGATGTAGTTATCACCGAGCCTTAAATAAAGATTTTTATAGTTCATAACAAATATGTCTTTACGGAAACTTTCTATTATAAACTTTTTACGTTTTATAGAGGTTTTTATAAAATGTTTTCTCTTGTTATAAAAAAAAAACAGGGCAACTCTTCGGCGAAGCAAATAAACAGATGCTGTGGAACTTCTTAGGTCATGACATTTACTGCCTATTTTAAAAATACAAGTAGCGATCCGTGCTTCCCTTTCTCTCTTTATTGGAGCTTTTATTTCATGAGCTTGTTCCTGAGCATTCAGTTTGGTTGATAGTATGTCATTCTTATTGCCTTTCTGTTCTAATGATTGTTTTTAATTCTTGGTATTGAGCGCACTATCATGTGCTTGAATAAATAAATAAAGAGTAAATAAAAATTTTAAAATTTAAATTTTTCGCCACCAAGAGGGCTAGATTGACTATTGTACTTTCGGGACTCCAGAGGACGAGGAGAGGTCGAAAAACAAATGTAGCCCAAACTTCGCCCAGGGGGGTTATTTGGGGTGCTAATTACGAATCTGACGTCCGTTTTCAAAATTTCGGCCGACTGCTGTAGATTATGGTAGATACTGGGCTATCGGGCTGACTAAGGCTGTCGAGGTCATAATTACCGATTTTGCCCAAAATTTGCCTAGAGGGGTTATTTGGGGTGCTGATTACGAATCTGACATCCGTTTTTCGTTTTACGCTGGAGTTTGGGCGAAATCGGTGACCATGACCTTATCACCCGTATCTTCCTAACCTACCGTACTCCAACGTAAAACGAAAAATGGATGTCAGGTTCGAGATCAGCACCCCAAATAACCCCCTGGGCGAAGTTTGGGCGAAAATTCCTTTTTCGACCTCTCCTCGTCCTCTGAAGTCCCGAAATTACAATAGTGCCGAATATTGCTTCTGTTGTCATCTTCTTTATAGTTAGGTGACCCATCAATACACAACGCTAAACCGTGGCTGTTGACGTTTGTATGCAAAGACGCGTGTAATTCAGAAGTGTCTGCGTATTCCGATGTGATGCCCGATCGTTTTCAGCACTATCTGCCCGAGGGCGATCGATGTTATAGTTGTGTGCATTGCCGAGCGAATCTGGCCAGTCATAATGACCTCATCTCGAAGGTAGGTGTGCCACCCGTCACGCTGAACGGTAAATTGATCGCGGTGGTAAATCGATATATTGATTTTTCAGTCATTCCAAGGAAGTCAGGGAAAGGCGTACCTATTCAATTCAGTGTGAGTTTTTGTGATCTTCGTTTTGTGCTACGTTTTATTTCGTTTGTTCACCTGCCTAGGAACTCTAAAAGTATCTGTACCAAAGGCCAAGAAGAACATGAGATTTTTTTTCGTGAAAAGAGCAGGCACAGAATTTTATAAATTCAGCAAAAAAGAGCAGGTTGCATTATGTATTCGCGCGTTCAAGAAGCAGCTGGATAACTATCTGAAAGACTAAATAATAAACGATTGATGTCAGCTCCAGTTTTACAGCCACCTATTTGCCCATTTTTTCTTATTGTAATATTCGATTTTGGTATTACTTCGAGTTCTTTTAGAGTTGATCGTTATGTTTTCGTTGCTCAGGCGTTATTTTCCACATGGTCACCCATGTAATAAACATACATACACACCTAGTTTATAGTTGCACTATACTTACTACCTAATATCTATTATTTATTTTTAATGCTTCAGCGATTTAATAATCCATTACTATTATATTAATCATTACGGTGTTTACTTGGTATTTATTTACTATATCCTAACACTTGTTTATTTTTGTGGAGATCCACGCAAAAATCAAAGAGTGAACAGAAGAAAGCACACCAGAGATGAGAACAAATAAAAAGATGTTGCTGGGTACAAACGATAGAAAACAACAACAACAGGTGGTAAACTGTTAGGAAACGTCCCGGAGATACTTTTTGACCTTTTCCTCTGAAAATGCTTGAAATTCAGTTCCAGTTCGATTTGTGAAAAATTCCGTCGCTACGTTTTTACATTCGCTAATGGATTTTTACCTATCTACTGTTTAGCTAACCGATCTTGTTAAGCGTTCTCACCGTATTTTACTACCTTTTTTTTCTGCATACCATTCTTTAAGGGTTTCCGCGGAGTTTCTGCTGTTTTCGTGCTCGGAAAAGTCTTTAAACTTTATTTTCATATAGGCTTATTTTTATCTGTGTTTTTACTAAGTTAAGGTTTATATGAACTGCTTTGGAATGTGTTGCACCACACATCAATG
Source organism: Heligmosomoides polygyrus polygyrus (assembly GCA_947396885.1). Taxonomy (NCBI): domain Eukaryota; kingdom Metazoa; phylum Nematoda; class Chromadorea; order Rhabditida; family Heligmosomidae; genus Heligmosomoides; species Heligmosomoides polygyrus. The sequence goes on along the minus strand of OX377203.1, from coordinate 88,508,170 downwards.
ATGTCTTTGTGATACCATGAAATATTGTTTTTTGGTAAAATTTTCCACCGTTTTTCTCATTTTTTAGCCAAATATTGCTAGTTGGAGACGGCATGACAAACATGAATAAAGAGCTAAACGGTTTAGTGACCACCTGAACATATTAGTCAATAAGCCTTTTGCATTAAAAGGATAAAAAGGATAAAGAACGGCGTTACTCAATCCCTTTTCCGATGCGCCACGCATTCTTACGGGATGTTGTGGAGGCGATTTGAATGCGTATTTGGCCATACAATGACTTGTGGTGGCCAGCCGATGAACAAGTCAGCGCTCTATCCTTCCCAAACAAGTCTGGTACCAATTCACCGATCCCGGAGGGATGGAAGGCTTGGTTGGCCTGGGCGGGAAATCCGAACCAGGACCCTGGTATCGGGTGCACGCGACAGCCGGCGCCTCCTCCGACTGCGCTACACGCCCCTGAACTATTACCTCAGTAAATCTAGCAGGATGATTTTCTTTGCAAACTTTAGAAACTCAGAGCCAGCTCGATGTGCAAAAAATTCCAAAAATCTGTGTTTTACTTCGACCACCTTTGTGCAAGACGGTTGTACACATTAGGGATTATTTGCTCTGAATTTTTCATTTCCTCAGCTCTCAGTTTCAGTGTGAACATCGGTACGGGACCGGCGGAAGAGCGGGTACTGCTCACTGGCCTGCACGCCGTAGCTGATATCTACTGTCAGTGCTGTAAGACGACCCTCGGCTGGAAATATGTGAGTGTGCTGTGTTCATCGCTCTCCTCGTTGCAGTCTTCCTTTTTGCGATCTTTCGTGCTGTTGTCCTTTAAATTGTTCGGTTAAATTGAGGGTAGAAGGTACGGTAGGCGGTTGAAAAAGGCTTTTAAACCACCGATGAGGCTCTTGATCCAATTTCGCCGCAGAAACGCTTAATTGGTTCGGCTAATTCGCCGAGACGCAACAGAGTCAAAGGCCCTGGAGCTCATGCAGCTGCAGGAACTGCAGCGGCTTCCCTCCTTAGCTGCGACTCGATGTAGTCGCGCCTCGCTCCGCCTTCCTCCGGAGTGGTCGATATCGTCCGCCGTCCGAAGCAGGAGGGAAGTGGTTTAGAAGCAGGAACTTCTACTGGGTTCCACCGCTGAATATGGGGACGAGATTCCTGGTAAAACTCCAGTTCCTGATTACTGGTAGGCAGCATTGTGAGGACGCAGAGAACGACGAGGGCCATCGTATTTGCTGTACTGGTAGAACTGGTTGGCGACACTGAAAGAAATCCGTCATGCTGTGTCTGAAATGGAGGAGGAGGAAGTGAAGGGCAGGTTTTTGCTCGTGTTTGCATAGGCCCTACTGCGGTGTGTATGGGTAGTAGACGTTTAATCGAATCGGATGAGAAGAAATTGTTTGGATTTCTGCAGAGGTTTGAGATGGGTTCTATTCAAATCTGGGGAATGTATGGTCTAAAGAATAATGTAAGCCAATACCAAGGGGTGCGCCATGCATTTGCACTTCTGCAATCTATCGAGAAGTCAATTGGAAAGCGTACATTACCTATGATATGACTTGATATGAGCAGTACATATACGAACTAACCAGTGTTGTTTTTTCTGCTCACACAGATATGGAGCGTTAAACTTCTTGTAGCTAGGACGGCAATAGTTTTTTAAGCCATTCAAGCGTGTGAGCATTTTTGGCACGGTTGAATGCCCATGGATAGCGTTTTAATTTATCTCTGGAAAGCAGCAGTAAACATTTCTCTCAGTGTTAATTTTATCCAAAAGATACATACAATATGGCCATAACATTTAATTTTTGGGACAATGTTCTCACAATTGCTTAGGAGTATCTTCCTTTTTCAGGTTTACAAAAACAGCATTGTTCATTTTGAAATCCGCGAACTTGAAGATTTTCATTTTTTTACGTGTACATTTCCAGAGATAGGAACATAAACCTTGAAAAAGAACGAAATCAGGAATTGTGCCGCAAAAGCGGAATTTCCACAAATCCCGAGTTGAAAGAACTGCTTCAGCCGTGCTAGAACTGCAGGATGACAGTAGGACTAGCGCCTCCTGCCGACTGCGCTATAAATGCCCGCAGGTGGAAATACAGAAGGTGAAGGGTTGCAGCCTTAGCCATTTGTGAGCATGCCTTTGTCATCGCGAATGATGCCGCTAATTCTACGTTGTGTGATGTAAATTTCTGAGATTTCTGTTCTCGATTGCAACATGGGAAAACATAGCGCAATTGGGAGGATGCGTGGGCTCCCGTATGCATTCCGGAACGAGTTTCGTGGTTCGACTCCCTCCCAAGCAAGCACCGACTCCACCGCTTCGGGGTCGGTGAATTGCTGGCGGTCCTGGTTGTGAAGGACAAAGAATTGAATTGTTCATCGGCTGGCTTTGGACATTGGACCTAGCTCATATCTAAACCGCCTGAGTGATATCCTGTAGAGGAGAGGTGCGCGGCGCATTCCTGAAAGCGAGTGTTTCGAGTTGACAATTACTATTTATCCATTTCAAACGAAGCAGCTGAAATCTCAGTTTCTCAGCCGCTCGCAGATTTCTCTAATCCAGAGCGCGCTGTCATAGCCGTCAACAAGTCGCTCTAAGCTAATCAACGTCAAAAATTAAAGCGTTCCGGGGCTTACAGAGGATAAGCGCCCCGACTCAGTTCAGGAGATGTTGTGAGCTAAGTGACCACGTGGTGTAGCTCTATCCGGATGAGCGGTTTCTATCTCGAGGCCCACACTCATGCGAATTCTACATTCCTTGCCTAGTGGTAACTTCATCAGAAGAAGACCTACCCAAAGAACAACGAATGAAACGCTGTTCCCTGTGGAAAGCTCCTCCACCACAAGTTGGGCGACCATCGTTCCCTTGAATGGAACCAGTTGGGTAAATCTGGCACGCGAAAAGACGGAATGAGAACGTTGATGACGCAAACTCGAGCACTCGACGATTAGCTGGGCGATATGCTTTGTCTTCTTGTCAAATTGAACATTTTTAAAATCGAATTGCGATTCTTTCAACGCCATATTAGACACTCATCTGAACAAGCATAAAGCGTTGAAATCGAACTGGACATTTTCCAACTCAAAAGGACTCTTTACAGATTAAACCAGAGACTTCCAAAAAGCTTGGAATAATTTTTTTGTTCAGGAAAACTTTAACGTGACTTTCTTTGGAGTTGGATTCATCCACCCAATAAGTGAACGAACACAATGATTGAAATTTTATAAAATTCGAATTTTTGAAAAAAATAATGGAATAGATTTTTTTAAAGAGCCACAAGTCAGCCAATTTTGGTGTCAAAAGGAGAGATTGCGCCATGCCCTCGTCCAAACAAATCTTATTCGACTGATAACAGAACTTCTGTTTGCGTGGAATTTCACACCTGTAAACGATTAAAGAAACATTTTAAAGAACACACGTACCCTTAGATGCGTCATGTAAGCAACGTTTACAGTATCAGTGGAATAATGATCGCAGTGAGCGTTTCGAGTGCATGGCGCGATCTCGTCTTTTAGTGCACTAAATGATGGCTGCCTTGTTGCGCTTATTGCTCTTGCTTAAAATACAAAAATTCTATAACATTATTTCGCTCATTCGGAAACCTGAGCTAAAAACTTCCGAAGAGAGTTGTACCAAATTTTCTTTCGACAAAAAATTATGCTAACCATCTTCGAGAGTCTGTAGTTTAACAAACGATTTGAAAGACGTTCAATTTGATTTCAGAAGCATCAAGTTTATTTAGAAGAGTGTCCCATTTGACGCGGAAAGTGAAAGTATCCAATTTGATTTGAAAGGTGTCTAGTTTCATTTGAAAAGTGTCCAGTTTGACACGAAAATGTTGTAAACTTTGTTTTACCATTAAAGTTCGCGATTCGAGTTGTGATTTGTATCAAAGTCCCTTCGTTGACAGGGCGATAGGGTAAGTATGTAGAGCGTGTCCAGTTTTAAAGGATAATAAATCAAGGGTTACAGCTGTCCCTTATTGGGGTATGCTTATACATACACGGCCCGTGCGTTAGTAAGGAAGGATAATAATAATAATAAGTTTATTATCAGCGACAGGAACAAAAGCAGAAGCAATATGAAGTTGAAGACAAATGGCTGATAATTTTAACAGAAGAACAACGCAAGAACAGCATTTCACAAACAGATGGGCAAAAAAATGTAATAAACGAACATCCGGCGACTACTTGTAAATAGAGCACTACTAGTAAATAGAGCATTTCTGGGGAGAGCACGATAGATTAACGTTCGCTCGGTACGCGCGTGCGGATTGGTGATAAAGGGCAGTGGGCGGCCAGCACTGCAAGTCCAGTTGAAGAGACTCCGGGTACCAACTTATTAGGCCCGCCAACAACACCGCAGCCAGCACGGGTACGGCACTAGTTTTCGTCAGGACTCCCCTACAAATCTTACGGTGAAAAGGTGCAAAGTTCTCATGATACTTGGAGGAATATACAAATGAATATGAAAGACATGCACATGAATACGAAAAGCTCGCTTCACCAGCGGAATCACCTGAAATGCCAGAAATGATAAAACTAAAGAGTAAATGCTGAAGTCAAAAAAGACCCCTGTGTTTCAAGAAGTCTTCAAGTCGTTGGGCGAAGCTTTCCGGAGACGATGACATGAGTAAGGAACGCGGGAGCTGATTCCACGTGCTTGCTACTCGGCACCAAAAGGAATACTGATACAGCTGCGTACGGACCCTTCCTGGAACCATACGTAGGTGATGGCCTCTGGTTCGACTAACAGACTGAGAAATTGTGAGAGGCAGATCACAGCCCAAGTTGACATAACCCATGAGTAGTTTAAACAGAAAGCTCAGGTCGTATACCATTCGTCTTAGCTGCAAAGAACTACAACTTAACTGGTTCAAGCGCTCACGATAACTGGAATTGAACTGACCATTTCTTGCGAAAATATCCCTAGTGAACTTTCTTTGAACATTTTCGACTTTCGATATATATTGCACTTGTGAAGGAGACCACAATGGTGTGCAGTACTCAAGAATTGGCCTGACATAGGCTTCGAAAAGTTTCATTAGGGTTCTCATGTTTCGCGTTTTGAAGGCTCGTAGTATAAAGTTAGACCTTGTGTAAGCCAAACATACGGGGATGGTAGGGAGGATGTCAGCCTTGGTCGTAGTTATATTTCTCGAGTCATTTCTACTAGTGGAATAAGTTCTGTCTTGCAGAGGATAGCCCCCCCCCCCACCCCTCTTCGAGGTAGGAGATTACAACTGCTTGCTGCTCGGCTGCAACCAACTCAATATCCTTTGAGTTATCAGATGAGAACATAGCTGCCCTCTAATGAATGCAGCGCACGGGACTCCATCCCAACTACTTACTTCTAATGGAATCCTATTCTTCGCTACTTCCTCGAGTTAGTAAGGAAAGATGATTGAGCTTCGACTGCGGGATATCGCTGAAACCCAGGTGCGATCGCTGTCTAAGCCTGTGTCTGTCACTGTGTAGTGGTTGTTGTCCACTGGCCACTCTGGCACGCGGTTGGGCTAAGGTCTGAGTCGGCAGACCGTGAGGTGACAGAGTGGTGCAGGCAGGATTTCCGGCTCACATTGATGATCATTGACGCTCGTTGCCGGTGCTCCAAGCTACGCTAGGGTCTCGTTAACTCCTTGTACATTACTGGACCTCTGGCCGCGGAAGGGACCATTCCTCGACCTGTTGGAGACTTCCATTACGACGGAACGAAGTTTTTCCTATTATCGGTATGCCCCATTCATCTCTTGGGTTATACCAGCCCTGCACTGAGCAGGAATCTTCTGTAAGCCAGTGTTTAGTATAAAGGATAAGGGTGGCGTCAATCGTTCTTGGGGACGCGCGAGGAGTGCGGGGACAGGAAGCACCGCTTGGGAGCAGAGCTCTGTTCAGTTCCACACTCAGGTCTCAATCTCTTTACATCTTCTCGCATCATATGTTAGGTCTCAATGGTTGGAATGAGGCACAAACATCGACATTAATTCATTTATGTTCGAAATGGGCCACACACTCTGCTTCTACGGGTTGTCGTGGAGGCGATCGGAATGCTTATTTGGCTTGCGGTGGCCATCTGATAGACGAGTCAATCTTTTATCGTTCACAGACAAGTTTGGTCGGGGAACCATAACCAAGCCGTCTGCAATCGGTGCACACGGCCGTCAGCGCTTCATCCGACTGCGCCACCGCGCGCCCAAGCCAGAGAGCAACCGAACTGGAACGCCGTCACCACCAGGCACAGCCAAACATCGTTAGCGTCCACTTAGCGAATGAGCCTCCTCCAGTCGCCGCGGTTCGCTCAGAAATCTCGGCGCCGGTCCGGAAAATATGTTGTTGACGGTGGCCGACCGCTGCATTGTCATCTGTCCGCCCTGAAAGGAACCCCGAAATCCATTTCGAATAGCTCCCTGCCCTGAATGAGGAGGATTTATTGTTGTGACGCCGCTGGAGATCTGCGGCTACGTCTCCCACGTGAGCTGTTGTTTAGTGGCCGGAGTCCGGTCAGGCATCCGTCTATATCCGTCGATGGCACGACCACACGCCGTCGACGGCAGTGTCACGTTTGTTGTCGGCTAAGCGTCGATGGTGCCACTTACTTCGCGACGAGGACGCGTCCAAGCACAAAGTTCATTAGTCTAACGACGTCTCATGAGGGGAGCACTGAATCGCATGAGCGGAAAGCGCTTCCGAGGACCGGCAACGAGCCAGTTGGAAAGCATTCGGAATAAGTAGTGGTCCGAATGGACGCGTAAACGCAGTCGGGGGGGGGGGGGGGGCGCACAGTGTCGAGTAACCCCCTTCCAGGTTCTCGATTGGGGTTTCATACCTAGGCCTAGGCCAACCATTTCATCCCTCTAGGGTCGACGAATCGGTGCCAGGATAGTCTGCGAAAGGTGAAACATTGACGTCTCCATCGTCTGGCCGCCGCAAGCCTTTGTATCGCAAAATACGCACCGAAATTGCGTCCGCAACATCACGTTCAAGTAGAATGCGTGGCGTATCCCAAAAGGGATTGCCTAGGTTCCTTGCCCACTTTCCTTTAATGGAGCATGCGCCAGGTTTTAACAGCTTGAAGCAAATGCTATTCGCGGATACAAACGCTTATGCGCCGTAACAGATGGCGCCTATCTTTCGCGAGAATCGGATCTGCGTATTGAACAACAAAGCCTTCAATTCAGCTTGTGGGCTGACACTAAACCCTTACAGAGAAGAACGAGGCATTCATTTACATGACCTCGGCGCTCGCTACAGCCCTGAGACGTTTGATACCAATTCACCCACCCCAGAGGGATGAAAGGCTTAGTTGCTCTAGGCGGGAAATCCGAACCAGGAACATGGTATCGGGTGCATTCGACCGCTGGCACGGCACCTCCTTCTACAGCACTACACGCGTTCATCAGAAACAACCCTAATGAAGAAGAAACTTGACCTGACCTTCGTTCTTCATAAATGAAGCTTAATTTTTATAATATATTTTGTCGTGAAGGCGCTCTGGTTGCATATTTTGCTACCGATTCACATGTGAAGCTATTCAACCAAGCGGCTTATTTTGTTGTGGAGTTGCAAAAATAATAAGCACGCAAACCAATCCTCACACCGAGGGTTCAAACACTCGAGCCACAATCTGAGCCCAAATTAGACCTTGGAACGGGTGGGATTGATGATTTCTGTCAGCTTCAAACTGCCACTCACTGCGATGAAGGAAGTGAAGGAAGGCTTCTATGCGAAATACCTATTTGGACCTATCTATGTGAAGATCTATCTTTCTAAAGATTTATCAAAAACATATGAGTACAGTCTTGGTTTAGAATAGCGAAGACCTCCTTGTTCAATCCTTTTGGAAACAGAATGCGTGGCGTATCCTACATAGGTAATGGAGTAACGACAGCATTTATTCTGTATCTCTTGTCACGGATGAGTATGGATTGGTTTGTTACGAAGTTTAACTCGTCGTTTTTCTTCCGCTCCTCATGGAATCAACTATGCCAAGGTCATCGCTCCCGCGTTCCATGTTTTAGTCATTTTGTCACGCGATGGGCCATAAATAGCGAGAAATGTTCACGATGTGAAGTGACGTTTATGCGTTTAATGAAAGGCAACGAAGAAGTGACGTTTTTGGCTGGACATGGAATTCATGTAAACAGTGGGATTCCCTTCGTGAGACTCGTGGGATTTGTTGGATTCTTTTCGCGGATGGCTAGAATGTGGAATATATGGTGCTGTTCGGAGCTGAAGGTGTCCGAACTATGAATGCTTACTGACTATTGGCTTGGCAGATTGCATATATCTGCTTTTATAGCTGTTCTGAAGTTGTAGAGTTGGTCACAGTAACCAGTATCAGCGTTTAGTAGCAGGCGGTTGCCTTGCGTGTACTACAGAGTGTGCGTACACTTGGACCTCAAGTGCTATAAAACCTCGGTAGAAGTCGTTAATGTGGCCTACATGGTGAGGAGGAATCGCGCAGGCCGTTTACAACCAATCACAACACAAGTCAGCCCATCAAGACACCAACCGTACATCCCCCTCTGCATGACACGCCTATTCGAATGGCCTGAAATGTCTGCTGTGCATCCTTCTCTCCTTGTAGGTCACATTAACTATTTGTTCCTAAACCTGCAAGAGAACTTTGGAAGGAGTTTTACCTGAAAGTCACTGCCCTTGCCTGAAGCTGACTCGAAGGATAGACGGCTGAGAGAAGCAGTTCTGCTTCTAATTTGAGAGAGCCAGAAGTCGAGTTCGTCGTGCTGCAGGCTAATTTCGAAAATTGTCCAGTAGGCGTTTTTTCTTGATTCGAAGCGGTTTTCTTCAGATAGCTCGCTCCCCCAAGCTAAAATTGAGTCCGCCGAGGCGACGTTGGCTGGCTGGCTGGCTGGTGAAAACAGTAGTGCTCGGGCACTCCCACGCCGTCACTGGATTGGATGGCCTGTAATTAACATCAAGCTGTTGTTCAGCATGTTGCCTCGTGGGGCTGGCGACGCACTCTTGTGCTGCCAACGGCAAGCCAGACAGGATTTGTATCTGTGCCTGCAATCACCAGGGTGATGATGTTGACTGCCTTGGGCCAGCGTCAACAACGTTGCTGGCCGTGTTCTTTCAGGGGTGTGTGGCTCGTTATGTGAAAATTATCGGAGCCATTCTTCAAGTTTATATGAGAATTATTGAGCATTGGAAAAGTGGCAGGCTGTGGAAAAGATTCTGGACGCCTTTCGTTCCCCTTTTGGGAGATCTCAAAGATGCTGTCTGCTGCACTTCATCACCTACTTATTCAACCTATAATTCACGATAGTTTCGTTTCGATAGACCTAATCTTCCACCGTAATTTTGCTCACTCCGGTGTTCGTTCTGCTTTCCTTTGGCTTATGTCTCTGAGGCGTATGTTAGGGCAGGAAGAACAGTGGAGTCGACTAGGTGGGCATGGAGTCGGACGTTCTTCGTCTTCTTCACGTCTTCTTCGACGCTATTGAAAGTTCCCGAAGCCGCTCGTTTCCCCTGCCCAGCTCCACCGCTAGGTCGGCCATGCTGACTTCGCGATCTAGACGTACATAGCTGGAGAATTCGAAGATGTTCCTTTCGTTGAGCGAGAATGGAGCATCAGAAACTCGCCCGTTCCTCATGAACATCGTCTTATAGATTGCTTGAACGTCAGAAATACAGTGCGCAAATCAGATGTATCATCGCGGTGAGATGGTTCGATTCCGCGCTGAAGCTAACTGAGCCTTCGATCACTATGGGATCATTGAATTGACCATACACACGTGCCCTAGTTGGATGGGGGCCCCTTATGCTGCTTCCCAATTGGACATCTTCTTCAGATTTAGGCCTAAAGTCTCCTTCAAAGCGCCTATGCATCACCTAGCTCAAGTAAAGTGCATGGCGCATTATTTTATTGGTTAATCTTGTCCATCGCATCTTATCCTTTCAATGGTCTGCATTTATTATTTGTATCAGTTAAGGCGTCTGGTGGCACAGTGGGAAGGGGCACCGGCTGTCGCTAGCACCCGACCCCAGGTTCCTGGTCAACCAAGACTTCCATTCCTCTGGGGACGCTGACTAGGTATCAAACCGTCTGGTAAGCTAACTTGCCTACCGGTTCGCCACCATAGCTATGAGCAAAGCAAAAAGAGGATAATGGACGGCGCTACTCAATCCCTTTTGGGATGCGCCAGGCATTCTACTTCTTCGGGATGTCGTGGAGGCGATTTGAATACGTATTTGGCCATGCAATGACTTGCCAGCCGATGGGCAAGTCAACGCTCGATCCGTTGTAGACATGTTTGGTACCAATTCAGCGACCCCGGAGGGGTGAAAGGCTTGATTGGCCTGGGCGGGCATCCGAAAGCGACGGACGGTACCCTCTTCGACTGCGTTACACGTGCCCATTAGCAAAGTACGCGTACGAATTGTTCTGGCGATAGTGTTAGAGTAGATGAGGCATCCCATGAAGGTGTTGGGAACCTCAAACTTGCCCCTTATCCTGTCCATTCGAATTTATATTTGAAATGATGAAGAGCACAGCTCCCAAAACCGTCGACGTAGACAATATTCTGCTCTTTTATGGTTAGTCCTGAACTGGATGTGGCCCAGGGGCCGCTTACTGGCCGTTAACGGTGGCCCAGTCCATCTGATATGAGATTCTTCAGCATTAGGGGCCAGACTCATCAACTACTTACCGCCCTCTAACGATGAAAATACCGCCAAATAGCGATGCTGATGAATTCATGTCAGGGAGTTTGGCGGTTTTATCTGGCTCCCTGGTGTGGGTCCGAATAGCTAGACTAAGGTTGAGCTGCCCGGCCGGTGTTTGTGAAGCATTTGGTGAATCAGAGTCGTTGTTCTTTCTTGTATAAATGACTTGGGAAGTGAGCTTGTGATAGAGTAACGGGTCGGCGCATTGCTAACGTCTGAATGGTCCCTGGCTGAATTCTGCCTGATCCACCGCTGGGACAGCCCCTTGATAAACACTGGGAGAACGATTTTATCGTATGTTATGCTTTATCTCCAGTTGGTGAAAATTTTGTTGGTTAATTAATTGCCAGAACAGTGCTTCTAGAAGGGCTCGATATTGATTTCTGCTATTTGTGCCGTGTTTCAGGAACATGCTTTTGAATCAAGTCAAAAGTACAAGGAGGGAAAGTTCATCATCGAACTGGCTCATATGGTGAAGGACAACCAATGGGAGGACGGCAAGAAGCGGAAGTCGATTTGATCGACGATGATGGGATTGATCGATCGATCGATACAGTAGACCGTCGTCCCGTCCCATCCCACTTATTCGATCATTTGATGCGATCGTTATCGGCATCATCTGTTGTCGTCTCTGCTTCTATGTGCCATTATTTGTGCGTATGTGTGAGTGTGTTGTGTACGCCGGCGTATATGCAATTTCCAGCAGCTTTCCAAGCCCCAGTCTTGATGTTCACTTGATCGATTTATTGATTGAGGGATCGACTGATATTGATGTCCTTTCTCTGAGCGTTTTATCGATTTATCATTATCGACGTTTCGCGCCCCTCCCCTCTCCCCGCTCCCGCGCGCGTCATCCTTTACCGTTCATTCTTCGTTAAGCACGATTTCCCATGTGTCTTTCATTTTGCGGCTCGAGTTTCCCTCATCCCGCCCCCATGCGCACTTTCGCTTCCACCTACTCTTCTCCTTCGTGTACATACATGTTGTTCGTTCATACTTTTAGGCGTTGATCTATCGCCATCTATCAATATTCGGATTCGAGGGGAATTTTTTCGGGTAAAATTCTGCCAAGGTGCGTCGTTTTTGGACGTGTGAACTCAATTGCGCACTCTTCTCCGCCCACTCTTCAATTACTCCGCCTACCTTGACCGGTAGTTGATATTCAACAGTTTTGACTGTTCAAAATAGGCTTTTGGGAATGATGGCCCGCTTGGGTCCTGCGAGGATTGTAAGTAAGCGTCAGCCAATCAGAGCGCTGATCGTACGCGCCCCATGTGGGAGGCCGCATTAGGCCCCCGTCGTGGCGTCAACCAATCAGAGCGCTGACCACATATGTCCGCAGGAGGAGACCATAATGACAACCTGTGGCCGCATTTCCCCTCAAATCCGAATGTTGGCGTTGTATTCTGAAACTGTCGTTCAAGAAAACAGCGTAATAACTGTAGATCAAACTGAGTCAGGTAGAAAAAGACGAGTTCCGTTCCTGTTCCTTTCGCCGTTCTCCTTCCAATGTGCTTCTCGGAATAGTTGTGTCCCACTGTGCCCTATATGTCCATCACTCGGGTCAGAGACGCAGACGCGTGCCGTGGTCTGCGCTCTCGCCGCAACCCGTGAATGTTGTCCGTTTCGGTGACGTCGTCGTTGATGTTTCTTCGTTCGCAAGCCGTCTAAACGGAGCTCAATCTGTCATCGACGTGACGTCCCCCACACCTTACTCTACTGCTTTACCGTCCCGCCCCAGTTGCACCCACCCATTCCGTGAGCGTTATTCTCTCGTTCGTTATTCTTGTCTTCTATGCGCTTTTTTTGGATCGTTCCGTGTCGACTGTCCGTCGACTGCGTCGCTGTCAGTCGCGCGGATTTCCTGGTATTGCTGGAGTGACAGAAGACCGTTATGCACTCCGTTTTTGCCCGTGGTGGGCCTCGTCTTGTGGCGTTTATGTTTCTGTTTGTCTGCGTTGTATATTCTTTGATGGTGATTTCCTTTGCTGTACAAACTGCTCACAACGATGAACTGTCTTTTCAACCGCCTGTTGTTTTGATACAAGACACATGCAGAATTCACCTAAATGGGGTGAAACTTTCTACGAATTTGTAGAACCATCGGTACTAGATGCTAATGTGACCTACATGGGATGGATAACGCACGCCAGACCAATAAAACCGCATCGAATTTATGTGTCACCCAAAAAGGTGTGTAGCTGCCCCTGTTGGCTAGTGTAGTTCGGTCGCAAGGTGAGAAGGCCTCCGACCTTCGTCGACGTTCGAGGATCAGAAACGCCGTCGCATGGGCCAAGTCGTCGAAAATTAGGTGGGCCGGGCACGTAATGCGTTTCGCAGACACCAGCTGGACGAGAGCCGTTGCCGACTGGATTCCGCGGGATGTCAAGAGAACATCAAGACGTTCAGCAACGCTTCGGTCAGACTTCTTCGTGAAAGCCATGAACCATATGACGCGTATGGTGTCCTTCGAGTGCTGATGATCCACTGGAGCACTCCGGCACGCTAGAGGGATGAATAGACACGCTGCTGGCGCCCGCTCGAGCAACTCGGTGATTAACGGGACGACAAGTGACATTTCGGTCGATGCGCTGCCTCAGCGTGCTTTTTGATGGATGTTGTTCACAACAACGACCAGTACCGACACAGCACTCTCGCAGCTCTTGACCTTGCTCATATCATGGTTAATCTTGCAAAAAAGACACTACAACTTATGACGCCATTTGCCCAAACAGAGGAAAGGCCATGACTACCAGTGGTTGGTGAAATATATTTGAAGAAGAATTGAGATTAGGCGGGGAAAGCGAAGGCGAAAAGCGAGTGAATCGATCTAATGAGATGCCACAAATTGAAAGGCGGTTTAATAAACAGACGGATATGCTATAAATAGAGCTTATGAATGCGAGTTTTGACCACACGAGTCTGCATCTGGCTTCCTCACGTGTTTCGTGGACGAGGGAAAGACCCACCGGATATGGCATACGACTATTTTCTCCGTTTCGCTGCTTAGAATTTTTTCCAATGGAGCACTCCGAAATAGATGAATAGCGCTCGGAAGCGCGGGCGCTTGGATAACTTGCCTTCCTTATGAATGATTCTGTTGATTTTTACTCCTTTCCTAAGAAAACCTGGGAATTTGTTGAAGTCGAATAGCCAAGTTCTCAACCAATTTCCCATACAGTTGAATTCCGCAGAAGTATTCTGACATTTCTAAGATGACTCGGTTTGAGAAACCTTCAGTAAAGAAACGGCGGCTTGATAAGCTGCTGATGCGCTCCAGCTACGCTGATATTAGGTTGGAAAAAAGTCTTTTCATTTTTTTCAAATATTTATTACTTCACAACTACAAAGTCAAATCAATTGAGATAAACTCTATTTTGTTCTACTACACTTCTCCAAAGACGTGGTAATTTTTCTAATTCCTCTCGCGTAAAAGACTGCAGTTCTGAAGTCGAATCACCGCTGAATCCAATTTTTGAGGTCCTCGTCCGTTTCAAAATATTTCTCTCCAATTTCTTGCTTGAGAGCGTGGAAGAAATAGCATTCGGGAGGGCCGAGGTCAGGGCTATACGGTGGATGTGGCATTACCTCCCAGCCCAGCTTCTTTATTGTTTCTCTTGTGAGTCTTGCAGCATGTCGCTTTGCGTTGTCATGCAGGATCATCACCTTCGACTTCTCAGGCCTCTTTTCTTGGAAAGCTGCGGCGACTTTGTGGAGTTGGCCACTGTATGTGGCAGCAGTAAGTGTCTCTCCACTTCTGAGAGTTTGCCGATAAATCACTCCTCTGATATCCACCAAACACTCAAGAGAATCTTCCGTTCGTGAACATTGGGCTTGAGATCAGACTTAGGGCTCTCTCCCTTTTGTACCCATTGCCTTTTCCTCGGAAGTTGGCACACAGAACCCAGGACTCTTCGCCTGTCACAATCCGCAGAAGAAACGATTTTCTTCCTTATCTGGACAGAAGAGAAGCAGCGATGGAGAGCCGTCGACCTTTCTGAGTGTCTGACAGGGCATGTGGAATCCGAGCTCCAAATTTCCATGAAAGCCAAGATTCTTCAGATGGATCCCCACTATCCTATGAGACACTTCGAGCTTCTCTGCCAGCTGACGTGTCGTCTGCCAACTATCGGTACGAAGAAGATGGTGTAGTTCACTGTCGTCCAATCCAGTTGGCCTTCCTGACCATGCTTTGCCCTCAGTGAATAATTTCCCTTTAAAGACTTTCCGAACCACTCATAACAAGCGCGATGAGTAGTAGATCCCAAGCCATATATGTGGTTAATTTGGTCTGCTGCCTGACGTGCTGTGGATTCTTTAATGAATTCTTGAAGAATGCCGTGCTGAAAACGGCCATGAGGTAGATCTGGCATTGAGTTCGGAAGATTGGATGGATAACGAATTGCAAGAAGAGTCTTAACCTGTGTCTGCGTGCGAACGGTAGACAAGTGTGATAGGATTACGAAATCAGCAATTAACATTGGCTAGTGCGTTTACAAGGGGAAGGGTAAAAAAAAATTTCGAAGTGTGAAGAGACTTTTTTTCCAACCTAATACATTTTCCGTCTCCTACTCTCTTCAGCTACTATTGGAGTTTCCGGCTCTCAACCTACTCGACTCCACTGTTCATCCTACACTAACTTACAAATCAGGCACCTGGGCCATACACAGAAGATATACACGCCAGCAGCGTCGAGCTGCGAGCAGTGGGAGATGACGCTCGGAGTGCGAGGATTCACTCAGTTGAGGCAAGGTATCCAGAGTTCCGAGCTCGTCCTAATTGTAGGTTCAGAGACATTGTTGCTTGGGCAAAGCCACGAACATTAAGTGGACTGGCCAAGTAGTGCGAAAATTGCCGGACGAGACCGGCTGGATTCTGTGGGATGTCAAGAGAACTTCGAGACGCCCACCAACGGGATGACCAGACTTCTTCGTGAAAGGCCTGAGCGAATGATATGGTGCTCTCATCGAGCGAAGGGGATCTATTGGAGCACTCTGGCACGCGGCAGTGAGGAATTGAGACTCTGCTGACGCTAGCCGAGGAATTCTATTATGACAGACAGTACAAATGATACTCTCATCTCAGAGCTCAGCTACCACCGCAATAATAGTCCTGTAATTCGTCGTCGTCAGTGGTGTATGAAGTGTTTCATCAAATACACACTCCACAGCGATGCGTTACGAACTCGGCTGAATAGTGAAACTTTTCTACCTCGTTTTTGTCTTGAATATATCCAGCAGCCTGTTAGCGTTCAACTGCAAAGTGCCTGCTTTCTTTAGATGTTCACATTGAGGAAGGCCTGGAGATTGTACACGTTTCTTCAGTACGAAATTTTCATCTGTCAATCTTCGGAAACTTGATGGCTGCAGAGTGAGAGTGCTACGACACGGACTAGGAGGAAGACAGACGGTCTTTGTCACTAGCCGCTAGTAGGGGCTGCTAACTCCGTGATAGTTGTAGAAGGATGCTAAGAAGAGCGCTATGTACATGCACAGAGGTTAATATATGTATGGTTCAAAAGAAGTGAGAACTGTCTCTAAACAGGGTCGTCAACTTTTGTAATAATTATTATTGCAGGACGCGTCGTAGCGTAGTCCGAAGATTCGCAGTGTTTCACTTGCATCCGATTGTAGTTTCTTGGTTCGGATTTCCCGCTCGGAGCAGCTACGCTTCTCATCCCTCAGGCGTTATTAAATTGAGGCGAGAATTCTATGGAAAGGAAGAGACACAGGGTTCTGCAATGGCTTTCCATTGCAATTCATAGCACAGGCCAAATACACATTCAAATGGTCTCCACATAGCCTCGTAAAAGGAGAATACATAGCGTACCCCAAAAGAGCTTGACTGACGCCGGCCTTTGTCCTTTATCTTTTAATTATTATTAGAAGATCAGATATTGTTACTAGATATCACCATCATCTAGTTATTCTTCTAATTACGAAGAGGGAACAACGAGAATACTTCTAATTACTTATTAGTTAGTTACTGACTAGTTTGGTTCAAAACTTCAAGAACAGATCAATCTGGAATGAGGAAGTTAGTTGAATTTCAAGGGCTACTGAGTACATGATAGCCAGTCGCTTGCCAGAAAGTGCGTCTGGTGAAATCGAATCCGCTTTCATGTACACAACCTCATCACGCGATAATTTAAGAAGACACGACCAAACGATTTCACCTCGTGATGCTCTTGGATTTCTTATTAAATGGTAGGGAAGACAGGTTATAGACAGCAGGGATAAAGGGCAAGTGTCGGCTTTGGTCAACCTCTATGCCATCATACTTCTGCGGAATTTAGGGAGGGGGGGGGGGCAATTGGACAAGTCGTGCTTCATTTTCCCCGGAGAATGTGATAAAGCACTTATTCGAAAGTTAGCGTATGTATAGGCAAATAAGGATAAGGATAAAGGACGGCGTTACTCTTTTAGGTTGCGCCATGCATACTACTTCCACGGATCTCGGGGAGGCATTTGAATGCGTATTCGGCAGTATAATGACTTGCGGTGGCCAGGTGATGAACAAGCCAGCGGTTTACCCCTCCCAGACCAGTTTGGTCAAAATTCATCGACTCCGGAGGGCTTCGTTGGTCTGGGCGGGAAATCGGAACCAGGAACCTGGTATCGGGAGCACCGACAGCCGGCGGCTCCTCCGACTGCGCTACACGCGCCCGAATTGTCTCTGTGAATAAAAAAGGTTCAATATTTTGCAATCGAACAGGTCACTCCTTGTGCTGCTGTTGCTCATTCATTTTCAGGGTGTGTCTCCTTCCCACTAGGATAGATCAGGAGATGTTAATGGGAAGTCGGCAACCGAGCTAATCCTAGCGCCATCCAATTCGGGTCCCGGTTCCGCCCCTTACTGATGCCGAATGATTGGTCTGGTGCGTTCCTGTCGCCCCATGTCGGCCATATTACCGACTTATCCCGAGAAGGCAGTAGGCGAGGCTACAGATTTTTATAAGGCAGTTGAAACGGCTGAATAGAGTCACCCCTCGTTCTGGAATCGCTTTTCACGACATCTCGCCTTGGATGTACAAGATAAGAAACCTAGCTTCATCGTGTGCACGGCTCTGTCTCCATGGACTTCTCATCTTCATTCAACCATTTTCTTTCCGTTGCCTTATTCAAAATTCCAAGTCATATGGATACCCTTCATATTTCGTCTCGACTTTTTCATTAAGTAAGTAACACGTTCCGTAGGCGCGCTTCGAAAATATGAACAACACATATCGTTATCCGCTTGGTTGATAGATAAGGTGACACCGCTTTGTTCTTTGTGATCTTACTGAATCCTTGTCATGCGATATAGAGGAAATGTCTTCGGTCGTGAAAGTGTCATTATCAAGAAAAGGTTAAGGAGGAATTTAGTGGAAAGCAATTCTTCGGTATGTATGTAACACTCTTAAATGTCATGACGGATTTAGAGATCAGATTTCTCCGCATTCAGAGCTATGTATGCAGCACGCAGAAATCATAAGAAAAAGGATTGAAATGTCACGAGTGGAGTCCTTCTGAGTCTTTAGGTGAGTGAGTAAACACTACGCAAAAAGACGCTGCCAAGATACAGCATGTAATCTATTGATAATTGTTATATTTAGGCGTTCATGCAGGACGATGACTAACATAACTTTGACACGGATGATGGCTTAGAAATATGATGGGGTGGGTCGAGCTTGGGGGTTGACGTTTTGTCTTACGTTCTTAAAATTGCCACCTCCCTCATTTTGTACCCGATACGATTCGGAATTGTTGTCCATGAAACGGGTTAGTTTATCAGCAAAAAAAGTCGATTACGTCTGAGCGCTAAGGGGAAATTAATGATCTTACAAGGGCATGGTTTGCGTTCTGAAAAAAAACACACTCAGCATTCAAATAATCATAAAGTTAGTTAGTTCTGTGTTAAGCTTATTGTATTGAGTTTCTGTGAGTTCATGCTGGATTTGTGTGTTCATGTTCCTGTTGTAGCGCACTTATGGTGCATCTATAAATAAATAAATAAATAAATAAATAAATAAATAAATAAATAAAGTTCTTGTTGCACATAGTTGTAGTAGCTACAGTGCGTTTCAAAAGTATGTAGCCACCTTGAAATTGATAATTTCACGTTTCGCGTTCGTTACTACGACCTGGCGTTAGCCGTGTTGGACTCCTCGTAGACGAAAATAGCTAAATTGCTCTTTCCAGAGAAAAGCTTGATCTCCAGCAAAAACTAGGCGTTTTTGAATTTTTTGTTTGTTTCAAAAGTATGTAGCCACTTCAAGATATAGGATATTTTTACACTGTTATTCAAATTTTGCGCGCTTTTTGGCGGGAACTTCTTGTCATAAATAGCCAGCTTGACCTGTTCTTCAAAAATGAGCACTATGCCAGTTCGTTGACGTCTGCTGACTATCGAGGAACAAGCTCAGGTCCGAGCACTCAACGATGCTGGCTTGACAAACCGCGCCATTGCTCGTCAGCTCGGACGTTCGCATGGATGTGTCGACCACTTCCTTCAAAATCCTAATGGTTATCGGTCTGCACCTGTACCGGATCGTCCGCGTGTGATTTCGAGCCAGGATCGCCGACGAATCAGCCGCATGGTGTCGAACTCCAACCAAGTTCGCGCTGAGATGGGTCTATCTGCGTCAAGAACAACGATATGGCGTTCTATTCGATCGAACGAACACATCTGCAGACAGACCATGCAGAAAGCACCTCGTCTCGCGAACTTCCACAAGCAGGCGCGACTGGAGTTTGCCCGCAAAAACATGGCGATGCAATGGGAAAGGTAGGTAAACTAAAACTAAAAAAGGTAGGAAAAGGTAGGTAAACTTGTCAGTAGTATGCGTAGTAGGATATTTGATGTAATAAGAAATAATGGTGGTCCAACTGACTATTAAGTTTTAATAAAAATCGTGTTTTTTGAGAGGGGCCACATACTTTTGAAACAAACAAAAAATTTCAAAAACAAACTATTTTTGCTAGAAATCAAACTTTTTCCTTTAAAAAGCAATATAGGTATTTCCGACTTCAAGGAATTGAATGCGACAAACGCCGGTTCGTAAAAACAAAGGCGAAGGATAAAACTGTTGAATTCAAGGTAGCTACATACTTTTGAGACGCACTGTACAAGTATATGCAGAAAAATAGGTGCCATATACTACAACGTCACGAGGCGGAATGTTTCATGACGATTCCACCATGCACTTGCGAGCTCCAAGATTTCGTCGATGTTCTTGATCGGTGGTGTATACACCATCCGCATGGTGTTATGATGTAGATGTTTAGCGGGTCTTTAACGAGTTTTTTGTCGAATATTCTCCTTGAGCTGTTATTTTAATTGATTAAGATTACTTGTTGAATTACAAGACAAAACTAGTACTTTGAAGAGCGCTTAAGAATTTTCCAGTCGTGTCACTTGCCGGTCAGGATGAAGTTTCCAGGCTCGTCAAATTGACAATTCCGACAGAAGTGTATCTCATCAGGACTTGTTATTCATTTACATATCCTGTTCATAACGGAGCCAGAATGGAGTTCGAGTAGCAACCTTACAGATGGTAAGTAATGTATTAGAATTAATCACTTGTATCACCTGTCGTCCCGACTTGCTCGAGCGGGCGCCAGCAGCGTCTCCATTTGTCCCTTTCACGTGCCAGAGTGCTCTAATGAATCCCCCTCGGTAGAGGGACACGAAGAGCGTCATAGCGGTCGTTCAGGGCTTTCACGAAGAAGTCCGACCAACGCGTTGGTGGCCGTCTTGGTGTTCTCTTGACATTCCGCGGAATTAGAACAACAATAGAATTAATATGTAATAGAATTGCTTTACATGCCATTTGCAAGGTTTCTGCTCCGACTCCATTCTGGCTCCGTAATAGCATGCTGTTAATAAGATTTGCGATTGACGCAGAGCGTTTTGAGCAGTATTGAGAGAACATGCGGTCACCGATTCATTTGAAATGCATTTCTGTTCCTTTTCTTTCAATGATTTTCAGTCATTTCTCCCTAAGTCACGCGTGTGGAACATCTGCAGGGAAAATGTTCTACGTCAACATCGTTTGTTTCAATTTACACTTTTCCAGGTTTCGCTTTTTCCAAGGAGATGCACTTCTCAGCACGGTTGTTTCAAACTACTTGTTTCAATTTTAAATTTATAATTTACTAACGTTTTTAATTGAAGATGTTACGCCGGGGTGTTTCACCCGGGAGCTGGGTGTCTAGGGTTGTGGCCTGAACCGGACAGGGAAATCGATTTATTGGCTCCTTATGGCACCAGCAGGGGTCGGTCCGTCCGCCTCTGCTGTGCCCGCGCTCCTCTCTGACCCGGCCGCTCGCCAGGTATCACCAAGACCAGAATCCAAGACCAGCCGCTCGCCAACTTGACACCAGTCCAGAATTGCTCCGAGCCGACCGCTCGCGACCTTGACACCAGTCAGACTGCCGCCGGCGCGCCCGGGCCCCCTTTATATGGAGTTGCGCGCGGGGAAGGCCGGCCCCTAAGTGGACACGCGCCGCCCCGCCGCCTCCGAATGGCCGGCGCTGGGCACAGGCGAGGCGGACGGCAACCGATCGGTCCCGCTGCTGGGAAAATACAGATACACTGCAATACTGATCAGAAATACTACACATAACAACACAGTTAACCTACAAATACACAAATACACCACCAAGATCACTATTGCGAGGCCTCCGCCTAGCCCATCCTTCACATGCCGCCCCTTAAGGCTGGATCGTCCCGATTCAGCACTACCGACGATCCCTCGCGTCTGCGGCCCTGAGGCCCTTCCTCGGCTCTCGTATGGTCGTCGCGACGATCCCTCTCGCGATTGCGTCTGCGGCCCTGAGGCCCGCCTTTTGCTCGCGTATGGTCGTCGCGGTGATTCTCTCGCCCGTTGGTAGTCCCACTTTTCCGTGGGTTCTCAAGCACGCCATTAGCTTGTACCACACCCACGAGTGGATACGGCTCGCCAGATGTTATCTCCTTCCGCAGAAGTTCTGGATCTGGCATCACGAACAGGTTTGGGCGGCTCACGCCTCGTCTTCGTTGAGCTCTTGCGGCTTTGTTCTGTCGTCGCCGCTTCTTCTGCTCCGTCGAGGCTGCTTCGAACTTTCCCACCTTCAAGACATCGCCAATCCTCTGTCTGACCTTATTCAGGTTCCCCACGACCTGACGTCCAGTGAGCGACGTCTGCCTGCAGCGCAGGTTGGTTTCGCGGCCGTTGGCGGGGTGGGTATGTGCTGAGGTTTCCAACACCTCCGAGTAGTGGCAGCATACCACAGCTTCCAGTCGCCTCTCCAGCGCGCTGAGGTATCTGGTGAGCTCTGCGCACACCTTGCCGATTGCTGTCTTCACGTAGTCGACATCATCGCCGTTGACCTTCGACAGCTGATGCTGAATGCTCTCCTTAGCAAGTATCCGTCGTCCGACTGGCTCCTTTTTTATCACCCTCTTACGCTGCGTGTGGGCTACACGAGGTTGAGGAATAGGAGTAACTGCAGGAGCCTCTTCCTTGCTTTTCTCTGAGACTTCCGGAAGAGATACGCGAACCTTCCTCGGAGCTCTCTTCGCCTCAGGTTTTTGGAGAGACACCACTTTTGCACCATGACTTGGCTCCGCGAAACGAACTCCACAGTTGGTGGACCTTGTAGCGCGATCCTTCCCGACATGCGGTGGTGGTTTGCGCCCAGCCATCTCTGCGCCTTCGTACGTGCTCACCACCTCCCCCTCACTAAACATCTTTGCTCCCGCAAAGGAATTCGTCACAGCTACCTGGGTTTGGTGTTGAGCACCTTGCCCTTTCGTCTCCTGAAGGATCTCGCCAGAGGGCCGCAGCACTCCATCTTGCTTCATTTCGTCACGATGTGGCGAGACAACCTTTGTCTCTCCCGGCTTAAGGCATATCCTTCGAGCCACTGTGACTACCTCAGAAGCCTTTGTTCTTCGCTGCTGCACCGCAGCTTCCTTAACTTCCGCTTGTTGGCGCTGGTGCCTCCTTCCTCTGAACACTTTTGCCCGACCTCTCGACGACTGTGCATTTGGTGCCAGGCTCAAGCCTAACTTCTTCAGAGCATTCGTGCCCAACACGATCACGTTGTCGTCTCCGGCCATAACAAATAAACCGATCCTATGCCGCGGGCCCTTGTCAATCTGTACCGTCAGCTTAACGGCACCTTTGAACGACATAGGGCTGCCTGAAGCATCATAGACCTGGTTGCTCCGATCGAGATCTATTTCCTCGACGTCGGCGTTTAGGTCGTACCGGTTCTGCAGTGCATCCATAAGCATCTGCAGCGGTATGATGCTTACCTGCGAGCCGGTGTCCAGCAGGGCCGTTCTCGTCATGCCCAACAATTGTACCTGCGCTGTGGTTTGCGCACCCACTAGATCTTCGTGGAGGCCATCTGTCTCCGTGGCTCCGCACCTCCATCTACTGAGCGAGGCTGTGAAGATCTTCTGCTTCCTTTCCGGTTTAGCCGGCTCAGTGGGTTTATCCTCGGCTCGCGCGGCTTTCTGCTCTGCGCAGTCCTTTCTGAAGTGCCCGAACTTGTTGCAGTTGTAGCACTTCCTTTCCTCAGTTTGTGTTTGGGCACGCTGGGAATCCGCACTACTACCCGGGTTTCTTCCTCGATCGTACATTGATCGGTTCACCGATGTAGCATGATCCCGTCTGCGCATTCCTTCCGGCCGCTTCGGCTCGGGTCCTTCCATCTGTTCGCGCATTGCTTTCGCCATGCGCTTACTTCTTTCGCAACGCTGTGCCATGGCCTTTACCATCTCGTAGGCCGATTCTTTTGGCGCGATCTCCATCGCCGTATAGAGCTGGAGATATTCCGGCCAGTTAGTCAACTGGCTTACCAGCTCTCCGGCTCTGGTGCGTGACAGGTCTTCTTCTGATTGGTCTGGGTACGCACTCCGCGTTAGCCTTTCTAACTCGACGCAGTACGTGGTGATGTCCCCAGTTTTCCTTAGGTGCTTCAGCTCCAGGTAGGCCTTTAGCTGGGTGGACGAGTCGTCCTCCCGCAACTTGGCCTCGAGCGCCTTCACCAGAATCTCAAAACTTCCGTCACGTACGTGCTTGGGTAAGGCCTGAGCCACTGCCTTGGGGTACCCGTCCATTTTAGACAACAATAGCTGCGATAGCATGTCGTCCCTCAACCCTATGCTACCGTACTTCATGCGGAATTTCAGCACGAAGTCACAGAAATTCCTTCCCTGGGGATCCTTATACGTGTCTACGTCAGGTAGGGTCATCGCCGCAAACATAGCGCCCAACGCTCCTTCTGCGTTACCCGACTCACCTGGCGCTGTGGCTGTTCTCGCCGTCATCCGGCTCGCGGCCCTCGTCGGCGGCGGCGATGCGGTCTTGTTTCCGTGCTGGAACAGCTCGAATTCTTGCTTACTAGTGCGCATTTCTTCCAGCCGCTTACCTTGTGCGGCTGCCAGTGGATCGAAGCCCGCATGGTAGACTACGTCGCTGAAGTCGGCCGTATTCAACTGCTCGTATACCGCTGGTCTCCCAGCGTTTTCACTCTGCTCCGCCTGAAACACGGAGTGTGAGATGTCCACTGGTATATGGCGCTCCTCCATCCCTCTACCCGTGCTGCGAGGCGCTGGTGAAGGGCAACCGCGTTGCACCACGAGATTGTCACGAGCAGGAAATCGCTGCTCTAGTGCATCCCGCACTTCCTTGGCCAGCGCTTTCAACGAGCGGAGTTCAGCTCCCAGCTGCTGCAGCTCTCCGAGGTGGTCCTCGAGCGCCCCACATTGGGCCTCGATCTCCTCGCCCATGCTTTCCAGCAACTGGTTCTGACCTCTCTCAGACCTTGCCTTGGTGCTTTGCCCCACCTGGGCTGGTATTTCCCGCAGCACGGTTAGGGAGTTTGAGACGCTGCTGACAATGGTTCTTACCTGCGCGGGTCCCTTACTGCTTATGTCATCAACCTTGGCCAAAAGGCGTTCTATCATCGACTTCATAGCCGCAATCTGGTCGGCCTGCGATGGTTCCTCGAGAATGAGTTTCTCGATGTCCTCCATAGTCATGTCTGGGGCGCTTGACATCTGCAAAGCACCGACTGACTGCGTTGTCGACTTTCACTGTACGCCACGATTCGCGCACGACTACCCTCGCGAATCCTGCAGCAAAGACTTCACGCAGTTGTAGCACGGCCCGTCAACCGTGACCACTTACGCGCGTCGACACCAGAAAACTGGCAGCAAGAACGCCCCACCGCTACGCTTCAACACGCAACCGCAGGACGAACCTCTGCCAGAGCTCTAGCGAAGACGCTGCGCCACACGCTCTGGTCAGCGGTCGACAAGACCTGCTACACTGCCCAGTCTATGGCAGGATTCGCGCCGTATCCGCTCCTCGCGGCTTTCAGGCGGTGGGGTTATCGATCCCCTGCCCTTTGGTTCGGCCCCTATGTTACGCCGGGGTGTTTCACCCGGGAGCTGGGTGTCTAGGGTTGTGGCCTGAACCGGACAGGGAAATCGATTTATTGGCTCCTTATGGCACCAGCAGGGGTCGGTCCGTCCGCCTCTGCTGTGCCCGCGCTCCTCTCTGACCCGGCCGCTCGCCAGGTATCACCAAGACCAGAATCCAAGACCAGCCGCTCGCCAACTTGACACCAGTCCAGAATTGCTCCGAGCCGACCGCTCGCGACCTTGACACCAGTGCAGACTGCCGCCGGCGCGCCCGGGCCCCCTTTATATGGAGTTGCGCGCGGGGAAGGCCGGCCCCTAAGTGGACACGCGCCGCCCCGCCGCCTCCGAATGGCCGGCGCTGGGCACAGGCGAGGCGGACGGCAACCGATCGGTCCCGCTGCTGGGAAAATACAGATACACTGCAATACTGATCAGAAATACTACACATAACAACACAGTTAACCTACAAATACACAAATACACCACCAAGATCACTATTGCGAGGCCTCGCGCCTAGCCCATCCTTCACAAAGAACATTTTTTAAAATATTTTTGAACTTCAATTTTCCACTTTTCTTGTCTTCGCCACATATCTCATCGTGAGTTGCTGTTTTGTGCTCACTCCTACGTGTAATAAATGAATAAATAAATGGCTAATGTTGAGTGTGCGACAGCCTGTTCAGTCACGGTTTATTCATGATGCCACCGGTCCGTGAATATCTTAGAGGCCCCCGCAGACTTTTGCGGCGTCGCCGCTGCCCTATGCTTAACCATAGGACAGAGACGCAGAGCTCGCCGCCAGCGGCGCCGCCAGCGGCACCGGCGGCGTCGCTGGCGGAAATGACTTGAATCATTCCACCCGGCGGCGCCGCTCCAGCGTCTGTCTGTCTGCGCTCTGCGCTCTGCCCTTTCGCGGCGGGATCCAGAGTGGAGACGGTCGATGCGGGCGCGCGATCGTCATCGGGGCGCGTTATTGTTAAGCACCAGTCGGTCCCGACTAGAAACAGTACCGTACCTCGCCGTCACCGCTCCCACTGATGATGAGTCAAGCTGCTGAGCGGCGCCGCTCGGCGGCGCTCTCAGCGGTTTCGCCGTTTGCCGTAGCCGCTCGCCGCAGAAGTCTGCGGGGGCCTTAAGACGATGTATTGAAGCCAAGAAACTTAATGATGACAGTGGCTACACTAGTTCTATATTTGCATGAATCAATCCTTGCACGCTGTAACAGTAGAAGGTTTTGAATGCATTTTGCTCTGCTGTGCTAGCCCTAGCTTAAACTATGCCACATTAATGCTACGAGGACATGCGTCATTGTTCATTTTTGATGAGTTTCAATGAATGTACAATACCGCCCGCGTTGCGCAGTCAAAAAGACGGTTTGCGACGGAAAAATCCGTCGCAAACCGTCGCATGCTCATAACTTCTTTAATTTTAAATTGTTTGAGAAACAGTTGGCACCTTTCGATTCGACTCTTCGAGGTCTACACGAGCATATATAAAGCATTACCATATCACCGAGTTTTCGCCGTGAGTGACCTAATAAATGACTGGAGCAGGCTCTTGCGATTAGAGCACCTTATTTTCCAGGAGGTGCATGTGACATACAGTGTTTTCGGAGTATCTCAAGCATGGCGTGCATTGTCAGTGCTTTGTCATGCCTGGAACGTTCCGAGAGTGTGCCGTGCACAATGCATATAGGATCGAACATATCAATCGAATGGGCGGAAGCATGTCCACTGGGTTTCTATCTTCGCTTAATGGAAAAAGTAAAGCCTTCAAGACTATCTTGCACCGTTTGGAAAATTTTATAAGAAATTTCCGGCCATCCAATTTAGGATTTGCTTCAGTCAGCCCGACGAGCCTTTTGAGTGCGTCGGACATAATGTATATGGGATCGAACCTATCAATCGAGTGGGTTCAACAACTGGTAGAATGTGCGTTTGGGGAATTCTATCATAAATTTCTAGCCTCCCTACTAAGGAGTTGCTCTAAGGCTGTCCAGCTAGCCTTTGGAGTGTGCCATGAACAATGCACATAGAATCGAACCTTTCAATCGAGGAGGGCGACCACTTGCAAATTGCACGCGAGGGTGTGTTCGGAGCGCAATAACTCTTTCAAGTTCGAATCGTTTCGGCTACAACTCGTGAGTCTTGTACTCAATAAAACGGTCTAGTAATACACTAAATACATTGTGTACGGCGCACTCCAAAGGCTCGTTGGACTGACTGGAGCAAATCCTAATAGGACGGCCGGAAATTTCTTATAGATTTCTCCAAACGGTGCAGGACAGTCTTGAAGGCTTTACATTTTCCATGACGCGAAGAAGAAACCCAGTGGACGTACTTCCGCCCATTCGATTGATAGGTTCGGTCATATATGCATTGTGAATGGCGCACTCTCGGAGCATTCCAGGCATGACAAAGCACTGACAATGCACGCCATGCTTGAGATACTCCGAAAACACGTCACATGCACGTCCTGGGAAATAAGGTGCTCTAATCGCAAGAGCCTACTCCAGTCATTTTTTAAGCCACCTACGGCGAAAAACCGGTGGTCTAGTAAAGTTTTATATAATTTTGTGTAGATCTCAAGGAGACGAACCGAATGGTACCAACTGTTTCTCAAACAACTTAAAATTGAAGGAGTTATGAGCATGCGACGGTTTGCGACGGATTTTTCCGTCGCAAACCGTGTCACGACTAGCGTGACACAATTAGTTAGTTTCTAACACTAAATTTGTTAGTTAGTTCCTAACCAGAAGAAAAAAGGAAGAAAAAACAGAAGGACACGCAGGACGCAGCCACGACGGGAGCAAGGCTGCTCCAATCAGCCAATTAAAGGACCAGAGGACGAGAGGTCCCGTGGGGAAGGCGGGCGCGGCGGCAGTGTTGAAATCCGAAGAAGGCCTAAGGAACTTGGTTCGCTCCCAGGAAGGACGACTTCGACAGGACTTCCGACTGCCGCCGTCGACGACTCTGGCATTGTATTCCTGCTAGGACAACATCGACGAGGACTTCGGACTACAGCCGTCGACTACTCCGGCCTATTATTCTGACTGGGAAGTATTCGACTACTGACGGAACGACGAGGAGCACGCCCAGCGACGATCAAGGGAACTGCTGGTGAGTCGTCTCCATTGTAGCCGGACTAAGTATTCAGGTAGATAGTTTCTGAGTGACCGTCCTTGCTGGCCCACGATTTTTATCACATGGTGCATCGGCCGATACGGCAGTTAGGAAGTTTTTAAGAAAAAAAAACTTAAGAAGGCCGCCAGGAAAAAACATTAGAAGAGAGCACCAGGATTCTAAGAAGAGGACCTAAGAAGAAAAAATAAGGACGGCAGGAAGGAAAATCAATAGGAAATTTATTCTACTGTTGAGTCCGTCTACTGTTCCTAGTCTGTCTACTGTTCCTAGTCGTAGGCAAAGTTAACTATTCTAAATACGGTTCATCTTTCCAATTACAGCTTCTCGCTTCTAAAAGTAAATAAATCAATCAATAATGTCTCTTTCAATCCGGTCGGCGAAGGCTCGCCTAACTAAGGCGAGAAACTATCTTGGCATGCTATTCGAGGCTGCCAAGAAGGAAATGCAAGCGCCCATAGAGGGCGAAAAGGAAGCACAGGGGACGCGGATAAAAATGAAACACCACAAACTAGCGCTTAAAATAGCAACTCTCAAAGAAGAAAAGCGAGTGGTGGAAGCCGCGGTCCAAAAGTTGGCACAGGAATTCGATAGCCTACCGGAAGAAGTGAAGACAACCGAACTAAGGATATGTGAAGACTACATCGCCAGCACCTGGGACATCGTCGGAGAAGTCGAAGAACTAATCGTGGCGATGGAAGAAATGAGAATCGAACTGCAAAGAAGCCTAGAAGAGGAAAGTGCAAAGGGAAAGGAAATTTTCAGAACGACCGAGGAAAGGAAAGACGAACCAAGGAGTCGAAGAAGATCGTCGATGACCGAACCGCCTCTGGCTTTGCCACAAATTCAGATACCGACATTCTCCGGCAAACTCGAAGAATGGGACACCTACTGGGGACTGTTCAGTTCCATCGTCCACGAACAGGATCTTCCAGTGCTACGGAAGTTTGCCTACCTGCTAAGTACGCTAACCGGAGAAGCCAAAGAAGTCCTCGGCGGATTCCAATTTCGCGAGGAAAATTACGAAGTGGCAGTCCAGTGGCTGAAGAAGAAATACGCCAGAGAAGAAGTGGCTATCGAGCAACTGTACAGGAAAGTCGAAGAGGCTTATGCCAAGGATGCAACCACAGCAGCACAGAGAAAGCTACTGGATGACTTGTCCGCGACAATGATGCAGCTCACTACCAAAGGGCAGAACGTCAACCACAGGTGGCTACTGAGTACAATATTCAGAAAATTCGACGCCACCGTCCAAGAAAAGGTGCTAGCAAAGCGCGCAAAGCTGCAGTCATTATAAGAGTGGAATTGGAACAAATTCCAAGAACATCTTGAAGAAATCATAAGCAAGCAGGAGTACATAGAGCGGTCGCGGCAAGCAATTAATAAGGAGGAAAATCCAACTCGTCGGAAGACAAACCATAAGAAGGAAGGACCGTCCAACATGCCCGGTAAGAAGGAGTGTATCTATTGCCATCGGACCAACCACGAGTCCTATAATGCCGGACGGTACCATTCGAGGAACGGCTGCTGTTTCTAACCAGGAATAAGCTATGTCACAACTGTGGAAAACTGAACCACCTCGCTAAGGAATGTAAAGGTCCCAGCTGTTTCAAATGCGGAAAGAAGCATCATCCGTCCACATGTAAAGGAAGACAGCAACAGGAAGAAACAAGAAGACACATGGACAACGGATCAAGGCCACAGCCGAGTGCTATTAACAGTCGTCCTAGATCCCCGCAAGCAAGGGAGGCGACGAGGGCATGTCGTGAGAACAGGCCTAGAACCCATCCAAATCGGGCTATTTTTGACGAAATTGAAGAAGACGAAAGGTCCGAAGGGGAATCTGATCCAGAGGAAAGAGCAGAAGTGTGCCATGTCACAGGAGGCCATGAGGGGAAGAAAAGAACAACCCTCCTCACAGGAATGGCGAAGATACTGGGAGAAGAAAGGGATATAGATGTCCGTGTTCTACTGGACACAGGATCCGAGCTATCATTCATCGACACACAGCTAATCAAGGACCTCAACCTCCCAGTTGTGGGCGAGAGCAAGTTGAAAATAAGGACCTTCGGACAGACGACTGTCGAAGAAATAAAATACCCAGTTACTCAAGTACTGCTCGAAGACAAACTGGGAAAGGTACATGAGCTACGTCTCTACGGCAGCAAGACAATTGCTAGCAAAGTCAAAAGACCGATCCTAAGTGAAGACGACTGGCTCTTTATAAGGGAAAGAGGCTTAGACCTCACTGAAGAAGAAGTCGAAGAGTCACAACCTCGGATACTATTGGGTTGCGACCTATTATGGGACTTTGTCAACGGATTAAAGGTGAAGCTACCGTCGGGCATTTATGCCATATCCACATTATTCGAATACATGTTGTCAGGAAGCCAGAGTAGCCAGAACAGCTCGACCAAAGAACGACAAGTTATGTGTACCTCCAACCTCAGTGAAGAAGCCGAGTTGTGGGACACGTACTGGAAGATGGATTCAGTGGGCATAAACGAATACCCAGGTCCAGAGAAAACTGAGAAGCAGAGATGCGACGAAGAAGTCTGGCGTAACTTCTGCGACACCACTGTCAAAAGAAGTGATGGATATTATGTAAGGCTACCGTGGAAACAGCAGCATGAACCACTTCCGGACAACTACAAGATAGCCCTAGCCAGACTCAGGGGCACGTATAACCGTTACAGAGGAGACTCGACGATGATGGAAAAATACGACGAAGTCTTCAAAGACCAAGTCCAAAAGGGAATACTCGAAGACGTGTTTCCAGAAGAAATGCAAACGAAGAACACAGTACACTATCTATCCCACCAAGCGGTTCTGACGCCATCGAAAACAACGACCAAGATTCGGATAGTATTTGATGCTTCAGCTCACTACTCAGGGAAGCCTTCATTGAATGATGTTCTCCATCAAGGCCCACTTATCCTACCAAAGCTTTTTGGTATGATGCTGAGATTCAGAACTGGTTCTATCGCCATTATCTCAGACGTGGAAAAGGCCTTTCTCCCAGTAAGACTCCATAAGGCGGACAAAGACGCGACCAGATGTCTATGGCTGAGAGACATACACCGACCACCGGAAGGGAACAACGTGGTCGTCTACCGATTCACAAGAGTCACCTTCGGACTAAATGCGTCCCCATTTCTCTTGTCAGCTACGATCCGATTCCATCTGAAGAGTGAAGAGAACACGTCATTGGCGAAAGAGATTAATACCAATCTCTACGTGGATAACCTGTTTCTAACTGCTGAAACAGTGGAAGAAGGCCTACACAAGTACAAGAACTCTAAAAGAATTTTCGGCGAGCTGAAGATGAATCTCAGAGAGTTCTCGTCAAACAACAAGAAGCTCATCCAACGTGTGGCACCAGAAGACCGCTCCAAAGAAGAGAAACCAAAGGTCTTAGGAATCAGATGGGACACTACTGATGATATATTAATCATCTCTTGTTCACTCCCTGACGTCTGAAGGATCACTAAGAGAAGGGTACTACATCAACTAGCATCGGTCTATGATCCGATGGGCTGGTTATCACCACACATGATAAAGTGCAAAGTGTTCTTCCAAAAGCTCTGGAAAAAGGAATACGGTTAGGATGACGATCTTTCCTCCCACGATCAAGAAGAATGGGATGCCATAAGAAGCTCAGTAAATGGATTCGAAAGGCACTTCAAAAGAAGATTGTCTCAACATAAGCAACCTCATCAACTAGTAGCATTCGCTGATGCAAGCGCCCTGGCCATGGCGGCGGCAGTCTACTTAACTAGCGAAAATCAACAAGCGTTGTTGACTGCTAAATCTAAACTGCCGTCTATTAAAATCAGTCATACTATTCCTAAGCTAGAGCTAAATGCTATTACAATTGCTGCTAGGTTATGTTTCGCCGCATTTCAAGAACTAGCTGATACTATTCATATCAGTGAGGTTAGGTTGCTTTCAGACTCCGAAATCGTGCTGAATTGGCTATTGAAAAAAGAAGAAGGAAAGCAATCAGGTATTTTAGTTACCAACAGATTAAAGGAAATACAAAGGATAGTCCAGCAGTTCCAGCACCAAAATATAAAAGTACTATTCGGTTACGTAAACACACTGGAAAATCCGGCCGACTGCGCGACAAGAGGACTATCGAAAGAAGAACTAGCAGCCCACATTTGGTGGGACGGGCCGAAATTCATCGCAAAGAAACCGGAAGAATGGCCCGAAGAAACTCAATTCTTCACACTAAAGGACCCAGAAGACGAGCATCCAGTTCTGCTCACAAGAGAAGACCGTCAGCCGGCCCTAACCGACTGGAACCGATGGAGTTCCATGAAGAAACTGATCCGAGTAACCACTTACGTGCTCAGATTCTTGCGGAAGGCAACATCAAGACTCAAAGAGGAAAGAAAGAGTGGAATACTCAGGAAATATCCGGAGATCGACACAGTAACGATCTCAAGAAACCGAATTCCTTCGAGTCAAGAAATGCCGATAGCAAGGAACTTTCTACTCCGGATCCATCAACAGGAAGAAGTCACAGAAGACTTATTGAAGAAGCTGAAAAATCTCAACGTGAAAGAAGACGACAGAGACCATCTACTAAGGTGCTATGGAAGACTGAGGAATAACATGCTCCAACAAGAAGCCAAAACACCAGTGCTGATAGCACCTAACACCAAGATGGCTCAACTTCTGATCGAAGAAGCCCATAGTCGTCTCCATTGCAGCATAGCACACACGATGAGTAACGTCAGAAACCGATATTGGATACCGAAACTACGTCAACAAGTGAAGAAGTTCATCCGGACTTGTGTGAACTGTCAGCGGTTCAACAATCTCCCATACCGGTATCCAGACACGGCAGAACTACCCGAGAGAAGAGTAGTCAGAACGAGGCCGTTTGAACACATAGGGCTCGATTACTACGGCCCACTATGGATAAAAGAAGAAGGAACGCCAAAGAAGTGCTATGGCTGCATCATGACCTGTACCTCGACCCGCCTCATTCACTTGGAACTCGTAAGGAACAATACCACGACGTCGTTCATAAACGCTATGAGACGATTCATAGCTAGAAGAGGAGTGCCGAAGACAGTAACCAGCGACAACGCTCCTACTTTCCTACTAGGAGCCGAAGTTTTGAACGAAAGTACGGAACTACCAGCACAAAACAGCTCGGAAGTCAGAGAACCTCCAGAAGAAATCATGAGTTTCGCTTCAAGCGAAGAAATCGAGTGGAAGAACATCACGCCATTTGCACCTTGGCAAGGCGGATTCTATGAGAGGCTAACACAGTCGATAAAGAGGTCCCTTCAGAAAGTGCTCAAAA
Organism: Heligmosomoides polygyrus polygyrus; assembly: GCA_947396885.1. Taxonomy (NCBI): domain Eukaryota; kingdom Metazoa; phylum Nematoda; class Chromadorea; order Rhabditida; family Heligmosomidae; genus Heligmosomoides; species Heligmosomoides polygyrus. The sequence continues at coordinate 88,474,621 of OX377203.1, read as the reverse complement.
CGACGATATTGCAAGAAGAAGAACTTCGGACGCTGCTAACTGAAATAGAAGCATCTTTGAATTCGCGACCATTGACATATCAGGACGCAGAACTAAACAGTGTAGTAATAATCCGCCCCATAGACTTCATCCAGAAGGACATGGTCATTTCCAGTTCCTGTGATCCTCAAGAAGAGACAAACTATCTATCCACACAAGAAGCTTCCAAGTTGAGGACCAAGTCTCAAGCAAATGAGGCCTTGAAAGACTCAGTTCAGAGAGTCGATAAGTTCTGGGCGGCTTGGCAGGACTATTACCTCAAGGAACTAAGAGAATTCCACAAGAAGAACTTGCAAGTGGGAAAAACTTCCGCCAAAACTCCAAGCCCGGGGGAGGTTGTGCTCGTATCAAGCTCGATACTCCCACGAAACTCGTGGAAGCTGGGAAGGATCTTGGATGTCGTGAGGTCCGAGGATGGTCAAATAAGAGAAGCAGAGCTTCGGATCGGAGGAGGAGGTACTATCAGAAGACCGCCGAACCTGTTAATCCCCCTCGAGATTCGACAAGAAACGGGACAACGGTCAGAAGATAATCCACTCGAAGAAGAAATACTAGAGAGAGAAGTCCCGGAGCGTAGGAGAGAAGTCCCGGTAGAGAGAGAAGTCCCGGAGCGTAGGAGAGAAGTCCCGGATCGTCAAGATCAAACTTACAATCTTCGTTCTCAAAGAAGACCTAGATATCCCTTCGATGAAGCTGAGTACGAAGTCTACCAGCTGCAAATTATAGAAGAAAGTGAGAAGAATTGTGCCGAGAAAACTGTTGCTGGAACTGCTGATAATCTAAAATCCGTAGCTAGTAGTGCTAGTTCTAGTGTAAGAATAGCTTCAACCCTTTTCAGGATGGCAGATGAGGACTTGAAGAGATGCGTCCCGGTCTCGGATGATGAGGAACAGGAAGACTTACTGGACTTCGGAGATTTTGATGAAGAAGAAGAAAAAGAAGATTCGCCCACGGACGAGCCCGAAGGGTAAGAGAGTGAGGAGGGAGACGAGAAAGAAGAACCGCCCGTGGACGAACCCGAGGAAATTGAAGAAGAGGAAGAAGAAGAAAAGGAAGAGGCCAGACCGCTGACACGCAATGACCTGCTGAGCTTCGGCGTGAGGACGCTGAAGCTAGTGCAGAACATCGGAACCCGACAACAGGTGCTCCTAGAGGAACTAAAGGAGCAGACCGAGGACCGACTGAACCGCATTGAAAAGAAGCTCACGGCGTACCAGATAAGGACAGAGTACATGCTGTCGGTCCTGATGTATGGCGAAGAAGACGAGACGGAGTCGGTGACGGATCAACCGACCACCAGCAGATGTACTCCAACTGCAGGAGAGCCGCTTCCCAAGAAGAAGCGTGAAGCGTTCGAGGTGCGAGTGGCGGCTTCCCAACTCAACTCGCTAGTGGAATGCCCCGAGAGGAGAGTTGGATACGCACCCTACGCACTCTATCGGGATGGAGTATTAGTCCGCTGCAGATTTTGCCGGGCCGAGGGGACCCATGCGACCGACTCCTGCCCAGTCTACCCTCGGACAGAAGACAGAAGAACACTCGTGGAGAGGCGCGGATACTGCCTCAAGTGCCTTGGACGCTGCCCACGTGATGAGTGCCGCCAGCCAGAGAATTGCTATTATTGTGGAGGTAAATCCCACAATACCGCATTGTGCACTCTCCCTGAGGAGAGGAAGCATTACGAAGAGGTCCTAATGCGAGCACCCGCTCGTCATTGAGACCCTCCCAACCAATGCGTAGGCGGGAGTGTCACGACTAGCGTGACACAATTAGTTAGTTTCTAACATTAAATTTGTTAGTTAGTTCCTAACCAGAAGAAAAAAGGAAGAAAAAACAAAAGGACACGCAGGACGCAGCCACGACGGGAGCAAGGCTGCTCCAATCAGCCAATTAAAGGACCAGAGGACGAGAGGTCCCGTGGGGAAGGCGGGCGCGGCGGCAGTGTTGAAATCCGAAGAAGGCCTAAGGAACTTGGTTCGCTCCCAGGAAGGACGACTTCGACAGGACTTCCGACTGCAGCCGTCGACGACTCTGGCATTGTATTCCTGCTAGGACAACATCGACGAGGACTTCGGACTACAGCCGTCGACTACTCCGGCCTATTATTCTGACTGGGAAGTATTCGACTACTGACGGAACGACGAGGAGCACGCCCAGCGACGATCAAGGGAACTGCTGGTGAGTCGTCTCCATTGTAGCCGGACTAAGTATTCAGGTAGATAGTTTCTGAGTGACCGTCCTTGCTGGCCCACGATTTTTATCACAAACCGTCTTTTTGACCGCGCGACTCGGGCGGTGTTGTAAGCATCACTCTATAAAAGATTTCGCTTTTCTGAAAACAAATGCGATAAATTACTTTTAACTCGGTTTCGGATGCGGTTTTGAACCAACGGCTGACATTCACTATTTCCAATTCCGCGTTTCGTATTCCGGTTTCCAGCCGTTTTGAGCCCTTCCGTTTCGTGTTTCGTCTTCTGCTTGTTCAAAAAATCGCACATCACTGGACGGAACACTTGCCATTTGTAGGTCGACACTGGATCCGACCCCGATTCGGATAGTTCGGATATGTCATTTTTTGAACTCCTGTTGAAAGGATTCTGCGAACAGCGGTATTTTAGGAATCTTAGTACGATTCGCATAGGGTTGATTTTCACCGGATCGAATCTTTGGTTAATCCAGACGACTGATGTTGATCAGAAATCTGGTTTCCAATCCGATTCGGATATCCTATATGAGATCCAAATAAAAATAGCTATTTGGATTATCCGAAAATTCGTTCTCGTTAAAGCTACTCTTCCTTGAATCATCCCGTGATCCAGGCTTTTCAAAAATGCCATTGTTCGCGTAATGTGGATAGCTTCTGAAATTCCTACTTTATTGACTAACGTTGCCGTTTCAATCGTACACTGTTGCTTGGTTTTCTTTCTTTTCCTCTTCTTTAGTTTCGCGGCCTTTTTTGTTGTTCTCACATGCAGTGCGTGTCCTTGAAACGCAGTTAAATAAACAAATAAATAAATAATCTTTTCAACCGGGTTTGAAAAAAATGATGGATCCGAATTATATGAATCAATGTCGCATCCAACGTCTATTCATGGGAGGATGTTCCAGACCGCAACGTCTGCGGTGTATGGTGCGGTATCTGTCGTGCACCGTCTGTCGTCCATCTCGTCGACTCCTTCGAAATCCTGTCAACTCGGCCATCTTTCGACTCCATCTTCATCGACGGGAGCGATCGGCAGCATCTGCTGTTGCTCACCAATGTCGACCGCAGAGACCTCGAGGCTCTTTACGAGGAGCAGCAGAAGAAGATATCTAAGATGTACTGTAAGGAATGGAATGTGGAGAACCTGCTTCAAAAAATTCTTGAAACTTCATAAAGCTGAAGCATATCGGAAGAAAAGCTCATTGAGTTCAACTGTTTCGAATTGACATAATATTTCCTTCATGTGCTTTGGTGGAATTTCTCCTGATTTCACAAAAACTATATACTGCACATTACATTTTGCTACATAAATACAGCTGAAGTATCACAACAGTTCCTCGACGCCTATGCTGTTTTATAACCTCTTTTATACTTGGATATTTTGGTTTCGAAGGCGCAGAAGCACGCAGAACATAGCACTGCCATAGTTCGGATACGGAACAGTAAAAATCAAAGAAGCGGATCATGATTACAGTGGAAACGTTGTTTCATGACATTATCATTCGCACGAAATCCTGAATCGGCACCTTTCCATCGGTGATTTCGATGTGGCTTAACAGCACGTCCACATCACGACCGCTCATTCTCTCACCTAAATAGGATTCATTTGGTTAACAGCCTAAGCCATAAGTTAGTATTAAGGAGTATTTGCTGTAAATGTGTTGAGCTAACCTACCGCTTCGTCACAAAAGGTATGAGCGAAATGAAAAAGAATAATGGGTGGCGCTAGTCGATCCATTTCGGGATGCGCCACACATTCTACTTAGATGTCGTAGAGGCGATTTAAATGTGTGTTTGAACTACACTATGACTTGCAATAATTTGTTTTTCTTCTGTACCAACCAGGGACCGGATTCGTCAACGACTTACGTAACTTTAACGGAGAATTGTAAGCGAAAAGCTCATCTAAGGCGGCTTATCAAGCGATATCATGAGCGATAAGCCGCCATATCTGAGCTTTTCGCTTACAATTCTCCGTTAAAGTTACGTAAGCCGCTGATGAATCCGGCTCCAGGTTTCTTATAAAATTATTTATTACGGCCGACGTTTCGACTAGCTCATCTTTCTCAAAGCCGATACTCCGCCAACGCAGGCAGACCCGTACAGCTGGCCACCATGGAGCAAGTCTATGTCTATCACTATGACTTGCGGTGACCAGAAAATGAACAAGTCACTTATACTTCGCAGACAAGTCTCCCAGACAAACCAATTCACTAACCAAGAAGCGTTGTAAGGCTTAGTTGGCCTGGGCGCGAAATCCGAGCCAAGAACCTGTCCGTCTGCGCTTCACGCGCATGTATTAGGTTGTAACGAAATAAATGACACTGAGCCACTGTAAATTTAAACAGTTAATATCTCGGCTTGTAGGCAAGTTTATTAATCGAAATAAAAACCTTCTGATTCTACACATCATTGCCAACGTGACACAAGCTTTCTTATCCCAGTAGCATAAAAATCAGAAGTTCTGGAATTGACGAAATCTTCGAAGGCACTTTCGGCATCTTGTTGGTATTTGAATATTTTCCCTACCAAGAAGTCGCCAAGATGCTTGAAGAAATGGTAGTCTGTTGGGGAGAGGTCGGGAGAAAACGGAGGATGTGGTAGAGTTTCAATGCTCGGCTCATTCAATTTCTGCAACGTCATTCGTGCTACATGGGGGCGAGCATTGTCGTGCAGAAGGAGAACTCGCCTTCGGTTTACCAAGGCCCGCCGGATATCCTTCAACTTTTTCATCATTTCTTCAATTTCAATGCAGTACTTCTCTGCCGTGATGGATTCACCGGAAGGAAGGAAGCTGTGGTGAATAATTCCCAGCGAACACCACCATACTGTCACCATTACTTTCTTTTGGTGCAATTCCGGCTTCGCAAAAACCTTGGGGCTCTCATCGCTGTCCACCCACTGTGCCGATCGTCGCCTGTTGTCGTACATTATCCATTTCTCGTCACAGGTTACGATGCGATCAAGGAATGGGTCCGTTTCGTTCCGTAGAAGAAGTGCGGACGAGATCTCACATCGTCGGTTTCTTTGCTCCTCCAACAGCTCGTGAGGCACCCATCTTTCCAGCTTTTTGGTCTTTCCAATTTCCTTCAGATGCCAGGCAGCTGTGTTGTGACTGACGCCGAGAACCTTTGCTGTCTCCCTGGTACCTTTGTGTGGATTCTCCTCTACCACATCTCTCAGCTTGTCCTCATCAACATCACTATGCCTCCCACGACCTTCATGTCCTTCCAAGCTCTCATCTCCATTCCGGAACTTCTGATACCACCGATACGCCGTCCGGATTGTGAAACATCCTTGACCGAAAGCGGCGTCGATCTTCTCGTCCGCCTCCTTAGCTGTAGTGCCCAGCTTGAATTCATAGAAGTAAATGCGTCGGATTACCCTTTTGTCCATCTGCAAAAAAAGTCAATAAAACTCTAAAGTTTTCCCACTTTTACATAGAAAATTTGGTACTCTCCGGTAGAGCAAAGTTTGCGCTTCTAAACGATATGCCACATGTTACGGTTCGTTCTTGATCAAACGCGTAAAGCCGCGCCAAAAAATGGCGCGAGCCAGTGCCATTTAATTCGTTACAACCTAATATATATGCCAAATGTGCATTCAAATTGCCTCTACGATATCATTTATTTATTTATTTATTTATTTATTTATTTATTTAGCTTCATCATTTTTTATTTTATTTATTTATTTAATTGGCCTTATTTATTTATATCATGTTAAAATAAAAATAAAGAAGAAAAAGAAAGAATCCAAGGCGCATTCCAAACAGGATCTGATTGTCGAAGAATTTTTTTCTTTATTTATTTCTCATGAACCGTAAATTCTCAAAATTAGTTGCTCAATAGAGTCGAAAACTTATTTCATAATTAATTGCTAATTATTATCTTTATAATCAAAACGCTAAAAAATGAAATTGCATGGCATAATTACATTATTTAGTTGAATCGTGTGAGTTAACTGAAACGGTTCAAGATTGTTGTACTCGTTTTATGAGCGCACTTAATGTTACGTTATAAATAAGGGATAAGGATAAAGGACGGATTTACTCAATCTTTTTTAGGGTGCGCCACGCATTCTGCTTCTACGAGATATCGTGGATGTGATTTGAATGCGTATTTGGCAATAAAATGACTTGCGGTGGCCTGCCGATGGACAAGTCGGCGCTTTATCCTTCTCGGACAAGTCTGGTACCAATCCCGAAGGAATAAAGGGCTTGGTTGGCCTGGGCGGGAAATCCGAACCAGGACCCTGTCGTCGGGTGCACGCGACAGCCTGCACCTCATCCGACTGCACTACACACGCCTTACATTATAAATAAAAAGATAAATAAATAGATTGGTGTATGTACTGGATTGCTTACCTGAATTTTGGAGCATGTAACGGAGATCCGGGAGCATCACTATACCGCTGCCCTCCCGATCGAAGTGCGCCAAAAGATTCTGAATGACGCGTAGGAAAGAGAAGTACGGAAACCAAAAAAGGCAAAAACCATACAGAATCACAGATTCTTTTAGATCCTGGGAAATATATTAAGTTTCAGCCCATTAAATAAACACCTGAAGAAGCAAGTTCATGGAGGTCCAGTTAAAACCGTATGGGCAAGAACTCACCATGAATTCCTGAGCACTGGGAGGTTTGCCGGCCTCCTTCTTTACATTCTGGTAGATCGGCGCGAACTCTTCGATCGAGACACGAGCTTCTATAACGACATCTGATTGATCGCCTTGAGGAAGGAGGACAAATGGATCGACTTCTAAGCTTGCGGTAGTGACCTAACCTGGCTGATCCTTCCACTGCTGGGTCATCCGCTCGATGAGGCCTTCAGTCGGCTGGAGATGAAGTGAACGTAGGCAGTTGCCGATCTGAACGCGCAATTTACAGTAGCCAGTTGATTACATATTAAATTGACATAAACCGCCCAATGTTGACAAAAGCTAGGAAAACCCGGTCTGTCGAGTGGAATTCAAACATTAAATGCCTGGCATTCGAGGACACTTTTTGAGAAATGCATGAAATCTATGAGCGTCTGAAGAATGCGTCAACCACCAGCAAAGCAAAACAAGTTCTTCATCAAAGGTTGTTCTAGGCCAACCGATACCTTTTTCCTAGTATTAACAAGGAGTTGCTAACCTGAGAAGCAGCTATTTTCGAGTCGCCTTTTGTATCGTAGAACTGGAATGCCTCTTCAATGTCCTCCATTTTGAAACTGAAACTCAGCAAACTAAGATCTACTCACACAAGCTCCAATATGCGCAGTGGATGTCTACGGAGGAAGTCGTGTTCATAATCGCGAGTTATTTGGTATATGTATTCATACATACATGCGTGGATCCTTTTCGCGCTTTTAAATATTTAAATGAATTAAATGAATATTCTCGCTCAACGCCGTGGCAAAAGGCTTTTCCGTTTGATGCAGTATGATACGACTTTAAGAAAGATACATAACTAATAATGCACTAAAATCTAAATTTCTGCGCTGTCGTTCCAGTAACATGTAAGCCTATGAGTCACATGAGGTCCCATCCAACGTTCTCTTTGGGCAATTGAATGAATGTCACGAAAATCTTCAGCGAGGAATAAAGAAGAAAGGTAGGCGTTATTCGATTTCTTGCTGGAAAGCGCCATGCATTCTACTTTTACCGCATATCTTGAGGCAGTTTGAGTGCGTGTGTTACCCAAACAATGGACATGCGGTGAGATAGGCAGGCCTGTTTTCTTGCCTTACCAAACAAGTCTACTACTAATTTGCAGACCCAACTAGGACGGAAGGCTTGGTTAACCTAGACAAGACCCGGATTAATAGCTTCAATTCGAAATCCATGCGACTGCCAACACTTCCACCCACCGAATGCGCTACTTCTCGGCCACCATCTGGAATGGGTAACCCTAATCATTCTCCAGTTTTTCACACTTCCTCGTCAACAATTTATAATATACGATGACATAGGATGGCTATTATTAACATGAGATGGTTTGATGTGATTTATTTTGATTTTGCCAAAGCCTTTGATAGGGTATGCCATAAGAGACTAAGGGCTAAACTGATTATGGTGGGCACTCACTCTTGAATAATTTCTTGGATAGTTGAATTTTTAGATCGCAGAAATTTTACTATACGCGTTAATTCCAATTATTCAGCACCTCAGCCGGGTCTTACAAGGGAATGGTCTGAAGCGTATGTCTGAACGGGGGGAGCGAGTCACATAGGGAGAATCCTCATCCCTCAATTGGTTTGAAAATGGGTTTATTTTTACCAAGTCGTTAAACGCAGGGAGTAGGGGTCACAATGGGATAAGGCGCACACGTTTGGGGGTCTTGTACGACCGCGATGGTTCTGCAGCCAGTGGCTCGGAGCACAGGTGGGTAGAGGGCTGACTCCTGCGGGAGAGGTCAGGGGTTTGGCTCCTCTGCGCTGCTGCATTTTTGCATTTCAACAGGTTGAGATTTGGGGGTTCTGACGTCTACACCATTTCAGACGTTTTCTGCGCAGTTTTCCAGCTGTACTCTGTGGTACTCAACATGGTGATAAATGTTCAGCACCAGTGATACACAGGTACAAAGTGCCTGTGTAGTGGTAATCGCGGTGTCTTCCTCCATGGTTATGAGCACGCAACCGAAATCCAATTGAAGACGTACCCTTTCCTCCTAAACAAGAGTTCCACCCGAAAACGTTATCATATGCCCACTGCTTGCTTGCCTCTCCACGTCCATCAGTTCATCTCGCGGATCCCAATCTTCTTCTTCTTCCACCACTTCCAGCTGTTCGTCTTCGTCAACTTCAAGTTGACATGCTTCGAAGTCCTTGAGTATGCTGGCCTCCGTTCGGCCAGCTTAATTTCTTTCCTCGAATATTCTTTGTCTAAAGTGGGCCACACTTCAGCGTGAGCAGGTGGATCACCACTCGACCGTCGGCGGACAGTGTTGTTGTTAGGTTCTAGAGAACCTTCAGCAGACCTCTGATTTCCAGGTGACAGGCAGACATGAGGGAAAGAGTGTATCGATGCCGCTTAGCTTAATTTGCGGGATCCGCACACCTCGTTTCTCATTTGAACCACCTCCGACGTCACAACGTGATCTCCTTTGAAAATCCGAGCAGGATGGTTTTTCCCGAGGCCTTTGGTCCATGTATGGAAACAGACGAAACAGACATGAGGAGACTATGGGGGGTAGCCTTTATACGCTCCCCGTAAGGTGCCCAGTGGTGCTTCGTGCACTTTGTACCCGTGTATCACTGGTGTTGAACATTTATACATTATCATGTTGAATACCACAACGTACTGCTGGAAAAATGCGCAGAAAACGTCTGAAAATGGTATAGACGTCAGAATCCCCCAAATCTCTACCAATCAGTTGAAATGCAAAAGTGTAGCAAAGCAGAGGAGCCAAACCCCTGACCTCTCTCGCATGAGCCAACCCTCTACCCACCTACGCTCCGAGCCGCTTGCCGAGAGAAGCATCGCGGGCTTACAAGACCCCCAAACTCGTGCTGCGCCTTATCCCATTGTGACCCCTACTCCCTGGGTTTAACGACTTGGGTGAAAATAAACCCATTTTCAAACTAATTGAGGGATGAGGATTCTCCCTATGTGTCTCGCACCCCCCGTTCAGACATACGCTCCAGACCCTTCAAGGGTTAGTGGCGCTCCATTCTTTCCCTTTTCTATTCAGTAGCTATGCCTACGAACTACCACTCACTAATAACGAGCTCAGGAGTGAAATGAGTGGATTTTGCGGATGACTGAAAATTTACCATAGCTCACCAATTCATAATCAAAACCTTCTGCATCGAGCCATAGATGCTGATAATCACTGATCCCACAAGTGGCGGCTCCCTTTGTCAAAATAAAAAACTAAAGTGCTCCATTTAGAAGGAATAAATTCACACACGGCTACACCTATACGTTAAGCAAAAATAAGATTACAAGCGCTGATCAAGCGACAGATCTTGAGTTTTCTCTCGATGCAAATTTGACTTTGGATGCGCATTGCGAACAGATTGCAAATAAAGCGATGGCTGTTGTGCACAATCTCCTTAAAAGTCTTTCCACAAAAAACCCCTCTGTTCTCGTCAAAGCCTATGAGACTTACGTTAGGCAGATACTTGAGTATGGAACTACAAATTTTCACCCAGTTAAGAAGAAAAATATACTTAGACTTGCAGAAAAAGTCCAAAATAGCTTCACTAGACAACTATTTATCAGGAAATGTGGCTTTGATCACCATGCTATCCCTAACAGTGAAGTAAGAAACAAACAACTTGGGTTACGAACACTTTCATACAGACGAAGAATATACGTCCTCGTTATGGTTTACAACGTTCTCTGCGGTTGCTGTGGACTTGATAAACGTGTCTTCTTTATGGTGAGACTATCTAGAACTCGACGCGGAGGCCAGGTTTCTTTCAATACGTATAGCAAAATCTTTAATTCGGCATAATTTCTGTCAATAGAGCAGGTTCGGATTAAATGAAACTTGCCAAAACACAGTTATTCCATACAAGCTGAAGCCATTTAAGTGAGAATGCAAGTCGATTCCTGATTTGATCTCCCTTCTATTCTTAATGTATCTTTGGGTGTTTGTTATTACTTGCTCTTTCAAATTATTCTACCTTGGCTTCTAGCCGGTGTCATATGGATATCATTCTATGTCGTTTCTAATTTTATGGCTCTTCACTTTATTTCAGTCATGTAATAAATTATAATAATAATTTTGTTGCTAGGTAACTACAATACAACGAGGACATATACGACAGAGCAACAGGATGACTGTTCTCGTTTCGGTTTGCTTCCATTTCGCATTGTCTTCAGCGTAAATTGAGCGCAGGCCAAGGGATGCGTACTTGGTTATACAATGACTAGTGGTGGCTAATCGATGGGTAAGTCAATGTTTTATTTTTTCAGACCAAACCTCGTACGAATTCACCGGCACCGGAAAGATGCAAGGTTTGGTTTGACAGATCGAGAAATTCGGACAGATCGAGAAATTCGGAAATTACAGAGCCTGGAATCGGATGCAGGCCTTCTCATGCAAGCACGCCACCAGATGACCAGATGGATAGATAATTGCCCAATAAGGTTGGAACGAGACTTCGAAGCACCTACAAAGCTACCACTAGGCCAATCGACATCATCAAGAGGGATTTCATCAAAGTAAGCGCTACTGCAGTAGAAGCGAATACAATACAGGGTGTCCCAAAATTACGTTCCCTTATGTTTGACCTGTCATTTTTCTATGTATTTTCTTAGTTTCTCGCGATTGATATGTTCATCGCGATATCAGCTGCCATATATCCAGTTGCGATACTGATTAGCTACAAAATGGCACGTTCTCATCCTCTGAGGATTCCCATCATCATAGTGCACATCGACGGAGCACCGGTGAGCAACATCTCGAAGACGCTCTCGGTGAGTAGGAATACCGTCTCCAACACCATCAAACGATTGGAGGAGCTCGGTTCATTCAACGGTCGGCGTGGAGAGGAAGACCAGCTACCACAATTCAAAGCGGTAGAAGTTAGCAAAACTCCCATGAGCCGCATTGTAAATGTGAAGTTAGGACTGAGGTCTTACCGCTGCCAGATGACCCACATTCTTCTCCCAAACATGATGAAGAATCGTGAAAGAAAATGCAAGGCACTGATCCAGCGCCTCAACTCGGCACGCCACCGCGATGTCATTTTTTTGAACGGTTTCTTTACTGTCGAAGCAGAGGTTAACCGCCAAAACGATCGTGTGCCTGCCAGGACAGCAACGAAGTTTACAAAGCGGGAAGGATCCATGAACGCTGCGGACATCCGGATCCAGTCATGGTTTGGGCCGCTGTCACCTACGCGGAAAAGTCGCCGTTGTTTTTCGTCAAAAAAGCAGAGAAAATGAACTCGAAATTGTACTTGGGAAAAGTTTTGAAAAAGACTTTGATTTCCTGAAGTTCGACTAACTTCAAGGACGAGGCGTCCATTTTCTAGCAGGACTCGGCACCACCTCATAAATCGAAGCCGTACAGGACTGGTGTCGCGACAAGCTTCCTGGCTTTATCAGCCCGGAAGAATGACCTCCGCACAGCCCGGACCTCTCCATCTGGTCCTACCTAGAGACTGAGGCCTGTTCTGAAAAACATCGATCGGTCGAGTTGTTGGAAGAAAGCCTTCTGAAGGCATGGAAAGAAATGCCAATGAAATATGTGCGTGCTACGCTGGATGCCTTTCCGTCTGAAGGCGTGCATCCGTGCCAGAGGAAATTGTTTTGAGACCAAATAGAGTAGCTGTGTTTGTAAACATGTGATAAAGTTATGCTAGAATTTCGTGCTCTAATCTCTTTTACATCCGTTTTTATGACGGAGAATACTTAGGAGCGAAATTCCGGGGCACCCTGTACATATTACCTTCAGACGTTCATTTAAAGAATAGAATGCTATGGGCTAGTTGTTCCGTAGAGCAACATTAGCACATTGAAAAGAAGGGCGTTGACGTGTCGATATCATAGTTCTTATGTAAGGTACTCCCTTCGTTTTAAGGGGAAATTATTGAACACATCGCGCTGAAGGCTTTCTGAGAAAAGTTGTCTCATGAATAAGCAAACTGGCAATTACTCGTTGAAAATGCATGTGGAATTTGCAAAGGAGCAGGATGCTGTATAAGACCAGGCTTCCTGCAGCTGGTCTGGCAATAGTAATTAAGCCTCTTTTGTCCTACGCTACATCTGACTCCCTTTCTGTTCCATCTGTGTACTGCTCTCATCAGAAATCTATTGGCATTCTTCAAAAAAATCTTAATCAAAGCGTTACTAGAATTCCCTCCTTATCTATGTAAACATCATAGTCAGAATGAAGGGAGGATTCCCGAGTCGGCATAATATAATTTGCTTAGCTGTAGCATATTTGCCAGTCCTTGTGTTTTTGAACGGAAAGCCCCAGTGCTTCTCAAAAAGTGCTCAGAAGGCAAGGGTTGACAGATTAGTTGTTCACTCATTTGCTTACTTATTTGTTGCACTTTCAAGTGCGAAAATAAGTAAATGTTATACCGGACATGCTATAAATACAAGATCCTCCATTAATGTGGACGAGATGGAAGCCGTGGCTCATTCAACTTTTAACTGGAGATTATATTTCACAGCCGGCACGAGGCGTAATGGAGTGCTTCAAGAAGTGGGGCGTTCCGGTCAATAATAGAAGAGCAGTTCACCTATATTTACAGAGTGTTCCAAAATAACGTGATGAAGGTTTGATGTTCTCCCAAGTAAATGTATTGATCTGCAGCATGGCGGCAATAGCGCCTATTTTGTGCTCCCCGTATTGTAAATTTTTAAGTTATGTTTTGTTCCGGTTACGATTTTTCCCAAGATGTCAACATCGCACTGCGATTTTGGAACTTCATCTTCAAGGAATGCACGAATGCGACATCATTAACCAGTTCGGTCGACTGTCTTGCACAGAAACTCGTCGATTTAAAGGACTTGGCCATAAAGGTGATCGTCCAGGACAAGGAAGAAATCGCGCTGTCAAAACGCCGCAGATCCGGAAAATTATCGAAAAGCGAAAAATCCCAAATCCGAGGGTCTCCTGAGAAAAATCGCCCGTGATATCGATGTCTTTCTCACATCAGTGCATCGAATAGAGAGAAAGAAACGTGGACTCAAGCCCTACAAGTTCCTAAAAGACCAGCTCTAGATGGATAAGAATAAGCACGAACGGCTCCATTGATGCCGACAGCTCAAGCTGTGGGCCACAGGTCGCCGGTGGGAGCGAACGCTTTTCACGGACAAGAAGCAGTTTGCTGTGGAGTAAGCTCACAGCCGCCAAAACGGGATCTGATCTGGAGAAGCTTCAGCCACCTTTGCCGTCGCCAAGCATCGTCGAAAACAGTAGGCGCTCAAGGTTTGAGGAAGAATCTACACCAATTGAAAGACCTCTTGGTTTCTGTGGACGAATCGGTAAAAAATAAATCAAGATTTGCACCGACGGGACATCTTCGAGGCTATGGCACTTTTCTAGTCCCAGCGGCACTTCAGCAACGCGCAGTGGACGTCTCAACAAGAGTCCATCCCTACACACAGAGCGAAAAGCGCGTAAGCATGGTGCAAGGCCAATTTCCGTGCTTCTTTTCTTCTTTTCTGTCTGCGGAATATCCACCACACTTCCCGGATCTGAATCCGTCGGACTACAGCGCGTGGTCCATTTTGAAGGTCAGGGTCTGTGCCAAGCGCCACCACAGCCTGGAGGCCCAGAAGGAATCTCTGTGTGGGGAATGGGAACGACTATCCCTGCGGCCTATGGCCAAAAACTTCACCAAGCGTTTTGACCTCTGTATTCGCGCCAAGGGGAACCACTTCGAATCCGGCCGGTCAAATATAACGCTACCTAGTGTCTATGTTGTTGTTGTCATTTATGTATTGCTTTTCAGTTGTTTCATGGTTGTAATTTAAAAACCTTCTTCACGTTATTTTTGAATACCCTGTAGTGGTTTCGCTAGCACTCACATACGTATAGGGCAATGTTATGCTTAGACAACAGGAGTATGTGCTCTGTCAGACTCATCCCTAAAGCTCACCAAACATGTGTAAGTCTTCATTCATTCATTCATTCATTCGTGCCAGTGCTATCATTAAACAAAAGTGGCAATCAAAAGAGCAAAGGTGACTGGCTTTACAAGACAAAACAAAAAACAGGGTAAAAGGAAGAGAACAAACAAAAATATGGTAGTGAGAGAACGAAAAAGGAGAAAGGAGATTGGAGTGCTTTCATGGCTAGCATTTGCTGAGTCAATGCTGGAAAGCGCAAAATCTCCTCTACTGATACTCGGAGAGTTAGTAATAACTATTCGACGAAATTGACTCATTATTAAGCAGGCAGCCATGATACTACGACCATAGGGTCGCTATTAGCATTAACCATGGCGGGCGGGCCCTGTGTTTCAAAGGCCTCTTTAAACTGGTACGCACCCGAGGTCACCCTGATGGGAGGTCATGGGCGGGCACCTGCTTACTCTCGATAAGGATAGAAGTTGAGAATACTGGAATGCTGGAACAAGCTCGACATTCGTTTTCTCATTGTAGGAATTGAAGTTCAACGTTGCATAATCGATCAGCAAGTCAGCCATGAAAAGCAGTATTAGCAGGCATATGGAGAGAACTGAGATGTCACGTTAGAATTCAAGCACTGTTGTTCCTGTTCTCATCAGCATGGGAAGGCACTCGTTAATCAGCTGGAGGAACGGCTCGCTGTTGAAATGGCTCTCTGAAACACTGATAGTGAAACATCATGGCGAAGTTCGGACGATGGTAAATCCTCGGTCTGTCATATTCGATCTGCGATCTTTCCGGAACATTCCGAGAGCGCATATAAGGGGCCTACATACGCGGAGGGCAACCACTATTACTATGCCACGCGTGCGAACTGGACCATGGGACGGACGACCAGCAGACGGCAGCAACAGCGACGCAGGACGAGGACACCCGAACACTGCACCAAGGTCAACCTGCAAGCGGCAACGAAGCGAGGACGCAGCCCGGGGACGATGGACAGCAGGACCGCCGCTGAAGAAGACGACCAACCCACAACAGTAGAAGAGAAAAATGATTGACTGAAACGAAGTGATTGTCCTTATTCTCAGTGAGTTTCTTCCGCTTTTCATGCACTGAGTGGAATACATCTCTGTAAAATTTGGTCGGCGACCAAATTTTACAGAGATGTAAATCGACCTCGGCGAAGGGCCTACCATGGAGGAAGTAATCCATCGAAGCAGATGGCCATCAGACGGCGCAATGTTCGGGGTGTATGGTGGTTGCTTGATTTTGGTTTAGCCCAGTTCCTAGATTTTTGTCAGCGTCTGAAGTGCCGTAAGCGGTCGGCCGTTGCCCTGGTGGATGAAACATTGGCTCGTATCGATTTCTTCCTCCACTTATTTTTGCCGGATTTAGTCGAGTTGTTGAGAAAATGTGAGCGTCGAAGGCTGTTTAACTAAGTGGAGCAGCTCCCGGCGCATTGCACCAGGACACGTGCACCAAATGCACAGCACGTCCTTCATTCAGTGGAGCTCCGGTTTTGACGTCAGAACCCCCAGCTCCTTCAGTTCCAGCTATTGCTTTCCGCCTCTACAGCTGTAGTGAAGCATCCGCTTTTCATCGCTGGTAAAGATTCGATCCAAGTCCTCTCGCTCGAACCGGTGCAGGAGCTCTCGGGAGTCGGAGGCACAGTGATTTACTTGGGTTTCCGTCAAGGCATGAGGCACTGGCGAAGACGAGTTTGGCGACCTTCCCAGTCTACTGCAGCCGACGAGCTGTGGTTCACTGGAAGGTGTGGAGATCAGCGGTCAGTCCTAGCGTGGCTTCGGAGGAATTCGGCTTCATTGCGCAGGCGCTTTTTGTTTACAGCAGTTGATCTTCCCGGGAGTGGTTTGCCTTTGTTGCGCTTCTGAGCGTCTGACACCATCTCCAATGATCTTTTCAGTTAGGAGTGAACCTTCCAGTGACTTTCTGAATGTGACTGATCCCCGTCGTTGGATTCCTGACGAGTTTTAGCTAATTCAAAATAAAATCGCAAACTTTTTCACTTGGAGTGGTCATCGTTCTAGGGAATAAAACTTTTCG
This sequence comes from Heligmosomoides polygyrus polygyrus, assembly GCA_947396885.1. NCBI lineage: Eukaryota > Metazoa > Nematoda > Chromadorea > Rhabditida > Heligmosomidae > Heligmosomoides > Heligmosomoides polygyrus. The sequence goes on along the minus strand of OX377203.1, from coordinate 88,457,794 downwards.
ACAACGCAAGGAAAATTAACGATTCATAAATCGAAATGATCACTTGGAAACACGTTTCCAAACAAAGTATAATACCTCATTGGATTTACTTTGAATTCCAGAAATAACAGGAATGTTGCAAAAAATGTATGACTCAACCTAATTTAAACAATTCAAATCGGTTTCATTAAGCCTCAAGTGGCTGGTATCGAGGTAGTATGCTGTCGTAACGATGTTTTATTGCGATCAAAACTTCAAGCGCCAGGCGGGACTCGAACCCGCACCTCCCTGCGACTGGGCGGGAATGCTCTACGCCTTTACACCGCCGGTGCCGTTTGATCGAACGCAACATCCTATTCTATCAAGACCTACAGCTTAACTGGTACCGTGCTGATATCATCGGCCAGGTCATCCCGGATACGGGTGGGTGCTGATCGGTCCCACGAGGTTTGGATGTTGCGTTCGACCAAACTGGGCCGGTGGTGTAAAGGCGGGCATTCCCGCCCAGTCAGAGGTAGGTGCGGGTTCGAGTCCCGCGCTGCGCTTGAAGTTTTGATCGCAACAAAACATCGTTGTGACAGCTTACTACCTCGATACCAGTACGAAGTACAAATGTCAGTGGTCAGTCCTGATGTAGTTTGAGAAGGATTCGACTCGATGGATTTGTAAGTAATAACTTTTGTAGGTATAACCGAAGAGCCGTCCTTGTATTACATGTGTATGTGTGTTTTCTAGTTTATTGTTCAGTATCGCAGGTTTGTTACGTTACGCACAGTTTTACGTGCAAGGAATAAATAAATAAATAAATAAATAAATAAATAAATAAATAAATAAATAAATAAGATCACTCATGGTGAATAGGATGGCTCAAAGAAGAAAGGTGAAAGACGAGGAGTTATTGCAAGGGTAGCTGAGAAATGCAAGTACCAGCTTGAAGTCACATTTTCGCCAGCATACCTTTCACGAACAAGCGATTAAAACGCAACAGTGGCTAAGGAAGAAAGGAGAAAATTATATGACTGTCGCTGGGGAAGCACTCCTTCAAGGAGCTCACTGGTTGCCGCACTGAGCTACTCTAGGTTGTTAGATGCTTAGTATACCCCGACATTACCTGCGGGGCAATGAGGATTGTCGGTCGCATTCGCAGTTCCACTGACATGGCGCACTAACGACCAGCATTTGCCACGCGGAAAAAGTGCTTGACGAGTCGGTCGTGACGGTAAGGGTGAACTCATGGTTGAATTTCATGGGGCCACGTTTCCAAGTCGCCATGGTCTCGTTTCAGGCTCAAATCAGTAAATCGCGACTATTGACTTCGCAACGGGGTCTCAACCTAGTTAACTATCTGGGAGCAGGAGTAGACAGGAGACACGTGCGGCTTGGCGAGCATTGAAGATCGTTGATGGGAGCAGTTAGGAAGATGAAAAACGTCCGACTAGAAGCCCTCCTATCCGACTCCACAGTTCTTGCTGCGCTTTCGTGCGTCTCGGAAAGCTGAAGTCTACGGAGGCAGGATAAACATTCGCTCAACGTCGTACGCAGAGCAATCAAGAGGACGTTGTTTGGATTAATGCGATTCACGAAACTGAGAGCAGGCCTCCGGTGCTCGGAGCTTCGCCGAGGTTCGAGGGTCAGAGTCGCTGCCATCGAAAACCAGGTAAACCGGCAGATAAGTGATTTTCTATAAAATCCAGTGCAAGTGGCTATTAACTAAAAAATTCTAATAATGTCACAAGGTTATAGAAAAAGTGGGGATCTATCCTAGTCGGAGGTGGTTATGCAGTCTTTCACCTCTCCACCCCCTTCTTTGAACTGAGTCTCAGAGCTTCAGCTACTGCCCTTTGATACGATAGCGCTCATGCTAACCCAGGGAATGTGGTTTCGTATTGCTGGATGCTGGAAGAAACTGTCATTTTAGTGGTGCCCCATTCCGACTAGGATAAATCGGAAAATTGGAAACTTATTTCATTTTTGTGCACTGCACTTCTATTTTGTATCGACCTGCCGTTGACAACCTGTAAAATGTCGCTGACATCTCGTTCTGTAGGGATGTTATGTTGTTGGTGTTCTCCTACATAATATTTATGTAAGTAGCTCCCAACTTCTCTCTTCTTGAAACCTCGAATTGTAAGTTGTTACTGTTAGTATATTTGTGCCACACGAGGTTCTTAGGTAGACAATTTTATTAAGCAGGGCCTGACGTTTCGACGTTTCGTCGTCTTCAGAGGCCTAAACATGGTGTGAAGGTTAGATCTGCTCTCTACCCTACCAAGCGCCTCAACCACTCTAGCATTTTCAACCTACTTCTACAAACACCCGAAGAGACCAAATGAGAGGACGAACTCACCAATGTCCACTCTAGAGGGAATGTGTATACTTGTGCTTTTTTAAAATTTTTCGAATGAAGGAATAATCGAATAACCCCATTTTTTCGGTTATTCGAATTTCCGAATAATCGAATAACCCCATTTTTCGAAAATTCGAATGAGCGAATAATCGAATAACACCATTTTTTAGTTATTCGAATTTCCGAATAATCGAATAACCCCATTTTTTGGTTATTCAAATTTCCGAATAATCGAATATTCGAAAAAATCGAATAATCGAATAAACTTGAATAAATCGTAATACACCCGGTGCAAAATAGGTTCTCCCCTGGTTTGTCCATTGGTACCCGAAGAACCCGCTGCCGAGGTTCAGTAATGTTACCATCGTATTCCTCACTATGGAGAACTTCTATAGGAGAATTCTAAGCAGTTTATCTTATCAGTGCAGGATACTACGAACTTTAACTGAAAATTTAAGAAATGGAAACCGGTGCAAAATATAAGTTCGCTTCATAGAAAATCTCAACTCACAAAAGTACCTACAAACAAGGTAAGATTAGTACTTCGTCACATCACCTTTATTGCAACCATATCGAAAATTCTATTTTGCATGCTACTGATTAGGTTATCAATAACAGTTCGCTCAAAATTGGCCCATGCATGAAGTATGGCGCTCTTCAGATCAGAAACTGATCTCTCAGTGGTTCCATTTTTGTACACTGTGTACAAGAATGTCCCACAAGCTTTCTAGTTTTCTGGTTGAGATCTGAAGAACAGCTAGGCCACTTCAAATGTTGAGTTCTGTTGGAGTTGAGCCAACCTGTAGTTGACTGCGATACGTCTATGGATGCATTATCTTGTTGGAAAATCAGGATCAGATTAACCAGGTTTTTTATGAAGGGAACCTATATTTTGCACCGGTCTCCATTCGTTAAATTTTCAATAAAAGTTCGTGGTATCCTGCACTGATGAGATAACCTGCGTAAAATTCTTCTATAGAGGTTTTCGATAGTGAGGAATACGACGGTAACCGCTGAGCATAGGCAGCGGATCCTTCGGGTACTAATGGACAAATCGGGGGTATCTACAATTTTGCACCGGGGTGTATTAATAAGGATGATGGGATTTTAGGGTTAGCCAATTTCGTTTGATACCGTTTACTCACTCTAAAAGCGCATTGTGTAGGTAGGCTCAGGTAAATGTAGTAAAGTAAGTTCAACGGCAACGTTCGCCAGAAACAAAATAAAAGATTTGAATTCTTTTAAAAAAGCAAATAATGAAGATATTCAATATCTTCTCAGAACCGTTGACAACACTCGTTCAATGGCAAGACATGAGAACTTTTTTTCCTGCAAACAAAATCCTACAAAAAAATTCCTACAGAAATACGGTGCAAAACATCTACGTACAAGTGCAAACTTTGCGAAAAAAAGCGTTCACTCCATTTGTTCATTTCATTATCTCACAGGAATCGTCAGCCAATCAAATTGTAGAGTTATACGGCATTTTCAGTCGAAATTCAACGTTTTTGAAATGAATTTCAACGTTCTTCTGGAACCTTCCCCATGTAACAACGTTGAATTTGATTTGAAAAACTTTGAATTCCAACAGAAAATGGTATATAGTCGTGTCATATACGCAAACTGTAAGCTTCAGTCCCGAAGTAGTCGAGGTCGCTGAACACGAATCTTAAGTTATGTAGTTTTTGCAGTAACGGTTGCCATCAAGAGATATTAATCAAATTATCGATTTTTCGTAAATATCACTCAACAAGATCGAAACTTCAGGCCTGAGGTAATCGAGGTCACTGAACACGAATCTGAATTCATTTTTTAATTTTCCGTCGAAATTTGTGTTTATTGTGCAAATTCCGTAGAGTATTGAAGTGTATGACATCGATGACAGACGTGGTCGCAGAGAACGCAAATGTGAAGTTAGATTTTGAAAATATCGACGAAGACTGGTCATACAATTGATTCGCCTCAACGAATTCCCCATAGAAAAACAATAGCTCGATCAACTTCAACCAATGATTTCAAAAACGAACTTCAAATTTGTGTTCAGCGAGATCGACTACACCAACGGCTGAAGCTTCGGACCGCAGTGATCGCCATCAACTGCGGTCAGTATCGCCAATACGCCATTTCCCCGCGCTACTTGTGATGGGACTGATGGAAACACGCACGCACACACACACTACCTTCTATGTGTAGTAGGATATTGAATGCGTTTTCGTTACGGTGAGCTCCTCGACAGTGTGCTATCGAAAACAGTCGTCACCGAAATGAACGCCGCTCACAAAAATCATCATTATGCCACATTCGAAACAACCACGTATTCGAAATTCGAATATTATTCGAATTTTCGCACCTCGAATAATCGAATTCGAATAATTATTCGAAATTGCAAACCTCGAGTAATCGAATTCGAATAATTATTCGAATTTGCTAAACTCGAATAATCGAATTCGAATAATTATTCGAATTTACGAAACTCGAATAATCAAAAATCGAAAATCGAATTCGAATAAATTATTCGAATAATTATTCGAATTCGATTATTCGAGCACAAGTATAGGCATGTGTTCGCCCTGTGACCAGTAGAGGCGAATGAACCACACTGCGGATACCGCTCTCTGCTCATTCTACAGTTCACAATAAGGCACAAACGGCAAGAAGTCACTTGTAACGGCTAGGTACTCATTTCGGTTGTTCATTACTGGATTGCTCGTAAAAAATCCAGAACGCTTCAAAAGCTTTTCGTGCTGAGATATCACTCTCAATGGCCAATATTGTACATTTCACCTCGTAGTCGTTCCCGTCATGCGCATCAATTCTTTGTCTGCCAAGTGGGCTGGATTGCATTCCACGTCTTTTGCTGGCTAAATGTTCTTTTATGTGAACCGCCAGAGCTCTTCCCGTTTCCCCAATGTATTCTGCGTTACAGCTCAAACACTCGATGCGATAAATTGTTCCTATCTTTGAGCAATCTCCAAAACTACCGTTTGGGCAAATAACGCAACTCTCCGACATGCACTGCTTGTCAAAGAGTCCATTTCGGACTAGCTGCCGTCTGATACTGCCCCCAGGGAAGTTCACCAAGACAACATCGTCCTGCAGCTGCGCTGTAACAAGAACTCTTTGAATGTCAGTAGTAACTCTGTCGGACATGAAAGGAAGAACGATAGGCATCTTATCCATACGGAGTCGATCTCGACGATTATTGTGAGATCTTCGTTGGTGGCCTGATACCGCGTAGCCATTCGAGACGGCTATATTTGCAGCTAATCGCAGTGATTCTTGTTGTTCACTAGGTCCTGTACACATCTTTACTGCCGATCGGAACATGTTGCTTACAACAGCTCGTTTCACAAAAGTAGGATGTGCAGACCTCACGTGAATCAGGATGTGCTTAGAGCTTGGTTTGCGGTACAATTTCACGCTAACTTCCCCGCTGGACACTTTGATTTGCTTGTTGAGATAGGCGAGCCAACCATTATTCGGTTATTAACCATTTTATTCGAACACATGCCTTCAACGGTGGACATTGGTGACCTCGTCCTCTTATTTGGTCTCTTCGGGTGTTTTTGTAGAAGTAGATCGAAAATGCTAGAGTGGTTGAGGCGCTTGGTGGGGTAGGGCGCAAATCTAACCTTCACACCATGTTTAGGCCTCTGAAGACGACGGAACGTCGAAACGTCAGGCCCTGCTGAATAAATCTGTCCACCTAAGAACTCGTGTGGCACAATTATACTAACAGTAACAACACTTATGTAACTCCTCAGCATATAATTTGCTGAGTGTAAAAATCCGCCATAAACGTTCATCCCTATTTTTGCTGCTTGCATATGGTAGCGCAATTGGGGGAAGCGCCGCTGCCGCCTGACTACAGGCACTTATGTTAGTTCGGATTCTCTCCACAGGCCAATCGCCTTCCATCTCCGAGCCGGTGAATTGGCTTGTTCTTGTCTGGAAGTATAAAACACTGAATGCCCATGGATGGCCGTCGTAATTCGTTGTATGGGCCAAATATGCATTCAAAAGGCCTCAACGAAATTTCCTAAGAGATTGCGTGGTACATTCCAAAAGGTATTGATCATCTTTTATTCTTTATCTTTATAAAATAAATATATTATAAAGATAAAGAATAAAAGATGATCAATACCTTTTGAAGGCAGAGTAGCATAGTGATCACAGTAAGCTTTATAAGCCGCACAATATACGCGGTATGTACAGCAATTGTGGCCCCGCATGGAAGTGCAGCAGCCGATTGCAAAGGCAATTTCGGCCAATAATTTTGCGTGGCCGAACGCTGTCCAATAAGAGCTGGAGAAGGCCCACAGCAGTGAAATCAACCAAAGGAAAAGCCGAACATGCGTCCTACATGCAGCACCGTTGGCGATTATTGGCCACAAGGTGCCTGAAGAGATGTGGAGACGGCGGCGGCAGCTGCAGAAGCAGCAGGAGGAGAAACGGACGAGCGCCGGCGAGTCATCGGCGCCGTCCGCTTCAGCATCCCAATAGAAAACGAGAAGCGCCTTGAGTCATCGAAACACGTAGGTGCCATCGACGACGAAGGCTACGTGTACAGTCGGTGCTGGCCTCCGGCACCTCTGCGGCGTCAGCATACTTCGAATGAGTCCGGAAAACGAATGAAGCAGGCCAATGTAGCGCTCCAGATGGAGCTCCAGATGCAGTCCTGAAGCTATTGGCTCGTGCAAAATGGGTTAGACGACCTCTGGTAGAACGCAGTTTAACACGTATCTCCTTCGTCAAAGAGCCTTCGGGTTTCCTTGCTAAGTGTGATGTTGGACCGCTTGTCGCAAAGCCTTGCGGCGCCTTCCCGGGTGTTGGATAGCGAAATGAATAGCGAAGCAAATGCGACTGTGTACTGCCCAGAGACAGGGGGGATGAAGGGGATGGACTCCATGCTCCAGCTGTGTCGGGTCGACACGTTCCTTGCGCGTGGGAGCGGCATGTTCATTCACAGTGTGCGTGGATGAGTTCGCGTCTGCGCGGATTGTATCTGTGTCGGCTCGGCCAAAAGCTTGCACTCGGTAGACTGGGAATACATCGTAAGGCGATTCGAGGCCGCCTCAAAAGTCTCGCCCCGTCCCTTCGGGAAGACTGGCTGGCTGCCCGGAGTTCTTCGCCCGCACGGCAGAGCCTGACTATCAACCCGTGTATACTCCAGTCAAACACATCCCATTTCTGCAGCGATGCGAAGGATGAGTACGGAGGGGCTGCTAAAATCCCAGCGCCTAACCAGGCTGCGCAAATTGAGTACTAGGATGACTTACAACGCCCGCACGTCCGCATTGGAAGCATCCGTCGAGGACCTGATGATGCAAACCAGGAACCGAGACGAGAAGACACTATCCCCTACACGCCGCCTACGACTCTGGAAAAGAACTGTTCCTCGGAACATGCGACAGCAGGGGAGTAGGCGGCGTTGGTGCCCTCGTCAACACCCACTTGGCTATGAGCATCGATTCGTACGAGTCTCTGACAACCTGGATCGGACGTCTGCGACTGAAGCGATGCTGGTTCGTACCAGTTTTGACTGTGTTCATTGCGTATACCCCAACATCCGACTACGACGACGAAGACGTCGAAGCCTTCTACGTGGAGCTGGAGAAATTCTATAAGGAAGACCACACCTTCTACAAGGTGATCGTCGGCGACTTCAACGCCAACATCGGGCAGCGAAGGCCTCCGGAAGACCCTCACATCGGAACCCACGGTTTGGAGTGGAACGAGCAAGGAAAAAGACTGTCTGAGTTTGTCATGTCAACCAATGCCGTCGGTGGAAACTGGCTGTTCCAAAAGCCTCCCCCTACGATGGATCTGGAAATCCTCCAGTGGCCAGTTCCACAACGTGTTCGACAACAACACCCTCAATCGCAAGTATTGCCAGACCGACGTCTCCGTTGTTCCCAAGTTCTACACGTATGTGGACGCTCACATAGTACATAGATAGCATAACATGTTGTTATTTTGGAACAACTGCGAAGTTTGGCAATAGAACGATTTCTATCTTTCCGCTGCATTTTATACTCTAAGGACCTATTTATCTGGAAGTGCTGGATTGTTACGTGAACGACATAGCTCTAAATAGGTCTATTTGATGGATATAACGCTGATAATCCCGGCAGTCAATGTATGGGAGCGAAATGTGCAAGGTGGATGATTCTGTGATTTCATTGTGAACTACGTAATGAGGTTTTCATTACGAAGAAGCATCATGTACATAGATTTGTACACATTTCGCCAAGAGTAACGTTGATGTGGTATTTTTTGACTTTAGCAAAGCATTTGATCGAGTCCCTCACCACCTTCTAATTCACAAACTCTCAGGTTCGGTTTACATTATCGTATTGTAAATTGTTTATCCTCCTTCATCAGCAATAGAACTTTTCAAGTCCGTATACGGAATTCCCTCTCTGCTATGCATACGGTCACGAGTGGGGTCCCTCAAGGGGGTGTACTTTCACCATTGTTGTTTAACATTTTCACCTCTGACCTACCGAAGCTGTTTCTTGATCTTCAGGTTGATTGCTGCATGTACGCTGATGATATTAAAATTTTTAAAACTGTCCAAGTCAATAACTTAGACTCTCTGAACTCTCCGGATTCTGGTATACAGAAGGCTATCGATATAGTCGCTAAATGGTCATCTAGTAATGGGTTGCCCTTATCTTGCGAAAAAACGAACGGACTTGGGCATATCTTATAATAGCAATTTAGGCTTCGATGAGCACTTCAACTCAATAGTCAATAAGGGCAATCGCAGAGTGTACAACATCTTCAAGGTGCTTCACACTACTGATGTGAGCACGTTGCTCAAAGTCTATAAGTTATACATTCGTCCCATACTTGAGACGAACTCTACTGTCTTCTGCCCGCACAAGAAGAAAGATATTCTCGCAATTGAAAGAGTTCAAAACACGTTTACACGCAAATTATTCCTACGCTCATTCAGGCTGTCATATGCTGATATTCCTAGCTCATGCGATAGAAACAAGAGATTATGCCTCCCTTCTTTGGAATGGAGAAGAAGGAGATTTGATTTGCTTATGGCCTTTAAGATGCTAAAAGGCACTGCAAATCTCAGGATTTCGGATTTCTTCATACTGATTCCTTCATCCACAAGGGGCGCCAATATCAAAGTCAGTACAGGTGCTGCCAGTAACTCGGTCAGAGCAAAGTTTTTCAGCTTTAGAACACGGACTAGTTTTAATAGAGTTCTCAGGTCTTCCAGTTGGTCACTGAGTTATGCTTCTTTCAAAAAGCGTGTTGCCAAGTTCGTTGATTGATTTGTACCCTTGCATAATTATGGGATTTTTACTGTTTCGGTTCAATTACCGCTTCTCATTTTGTAGTATTGAATTCACTTAATTCCTAGCATTGTGTTTTAGTTCTTGTTCTTGTTGTCTTGTATGGTTCTCCTTGAGTTCGTTTTCTCGTGCCGATTTCGGCACCCACAATAAATAAATAAATAAATAAATTTTACATAGAACAAGAAACTACGTAAAACGACTAGAATATGGTCAGCAGTACGCAGAAGAATTAAGCAGACGTTAGAATACGTACAAGGCGCATGCCAGTGACTAATGGACGCTAGTCGGCGGCAATGATGATGGTGTATAGGCCTTCTGGCTGTTGAAAACAGTTCTCCATAGGAATCTGACATATGTCTCAAGTGAGGGAGGCTTACTCCTTGCTTATTCTTAACGCTTTCTTCCGTCAACTCGCCATGTTCACCCTCAGCTTCCCTTTCTCTAATGAGATTCAGAAGCGGCGATCCGTCGCTCATCGTATTCGTCTTCGTTTCTCAAGCACCGAAGTCTGGCGTCGTTAAAGTCGTTAATGATAGGGGAAAGCTTTGTCTATCAGTGTGTTTTTCGTAGGTTCTAACAGTTGCCAGGACTGCTTTCCTGTTGTCAGACTGAAGTCGTTCTCCATTCTGAGAAGTTTTCCAGAAGAGATTTTCTATGAATTTTGCGGTCATTACCGACTACTGAACGAACACTTTATTCGATCCCTTCCTTCTGCAAATGTCGCAGAATGAATTTTGTGAGAGCAGACCTCTCTAAGATCTATAATCCGTCTGTTAGGATTAGGTTTTTTGCATTATTTATTTGGGGGCCCGTGGCACAGGTGAGGGAGGTACCGGCTGTCGCGTGCACCCGGTAACAGTTCCTAGTTCGGATTTCGCGCCCTGGCCAATCAGCCCTCCCATCCTTGCGGGGTAGGTGTAGTGGCACCAGACCTGTCTGGAAAGGATAAAGCGCTGGTTTGTTTCGGCTAGCCATCATCGTATGGCCAAACACGCCTTAAAATCGCCTCCACGATATCGCGTGGAGGTGGAATGCGTAGCGCATCCCAAAAGGAATTGAGTAACTCCGTCCCTTATTCTTATCCTGCACTATTCTTTATTTATTTATGCAATACGTAACGATAAGTGCTGCATAAACATCGACAAGATGGAAAACTACAGTTAACTGACTTAATTTTTGCAAAGAGCAAAGAAAAGAGCAAAAAATGAAGAAAAATAGAGGGGAAGCGAGTAGATGGGAGAAAGACAGTAAGCAGTCTCAACGGGCACAAATCTGCAACGCTGAGTGATAAATAGTGAGGGCGATACGTACTGATTAGGGTTCGAATCGTTTCATAGAAATAGGTCTGGTGTTGGGCAGTTGGCTTACGACATTACGAGCATAGGGCTTCAGCTACGGTAACTATGACAGATGGGCCCTGTTCCCTGCAAGAGTTCAAACCAATCCAACGTCACGCAAACCAACCGGGTCCACCCAAACACTAGAGGATCGGGAGATCTACGAAATATCCGAACTAGGAGGGAGCCGTAGGGCTATAACAGAACGAAAGGAGATGGGCTGAAGTACTCGATAACGCCAGTGTGATCGTCAGTTCCGGTCCGTTAGCAAGAATTCGGTTTTGGCGTGGAGCTCGTTCAAAGAGAATGCTCTCATGGAGTATCCGGCCAGCATGCTCGTGGCATGCGCCGAGCTCGAAAAAAGTCCCATAGCCGGCTTGGCTGTTATACGAGTCGACGTGAATTCGCCGATGCGGAAGCAAGTCGTGATCTTGAGGACGATGCACTGACATGCAATCGCATGGATGACGTTAAACAAAATTTCGTTGAGATGAACTGGCAGGATGGGGATCCAGTCCATTGTCTCGAGGCAATATTCTGCTTCGAGAAGATGGAGTGGCTGACAAGCCTTCATACTTCACTATTGCTGGACAGTGTTTCTAACCCTTACTACTTTGGCGAGATGCAAATTATATAATAGCAGTACAGCTTCCTTGCGTGAGCGTGAGCTTTACTTGTGGCACACAACTTTCATCTAAGGAGGATATCGAAATATTATCGAAAAAAGCTAACGGAGTTATGAAGATCCCCTTTATGCGTTTGCGAATAACTTACTGCTCCTAGTAATTGTTCATAAGTCGTAAGTTTGGCCAATTCTGCGACTGGTTTGATAATAATCGGCGCATTTACAATTTTTGATTCATCTAATTTCGCTATTTTTGTGCTTCAGATCCATCTGAAACGTGACCATGGCATGACCACTGCTACCGATGGATAGACCCATTGGTTTGTTCAAAAGGTAATTACGATTTTTGAGCGTTTTAAGAAAAATTTATCTCCTCATAATGAAGCAACATCAATCAATGACATATTGTCCGTTTCGTTTATTTACCTTTTGAAATCTTTCTGGTAATTTCATAATGCCTCTCTCGTAGAACTTCTTATCCTTCTAGGCAAAAAACTGGGTCACATAAGATTGGATATCTTCATCTTCGGTGAAGGTTTTCCCATTCAGGGAGTTCTGTAACGATCGGATTAATTGGAAGTCCGATGGCGCAAGCTAAGTTCTATGTGATGGATGCAACATTAATTCCCAGCCAAGCTCCAATAATTTTTCCCAAGTCGCCAAATACGTACGAGGCCTAGCATTGTTCTGCTGGCACACTTCTCCTCTTGAACTCACCAATTCTGGTCGCATTTCCTTTATTTCCTCATCCAATTTTATCAGTTGTCGACAGAAGAGGTCCGAATAGCACGACCTTCTTTTGATGATCAACCTTAGGCTTTTGAGCAGGATCATCCGGTTTTGACCAGGACCCTTTATGAATGGCATTGTTGTAAACAATCCACTTTTCATCACCAGTTACTACTCTCGTCAAAAATGGATAGTCTTTATTGTGTTTAGTGCAAGTCACAGACGTTGATTCGCTGCGTCAAGTGGATTTCCTTCAATTAATGAGGCACCCGAACATCCAGCTTTTTTACTAGTCCAAGTTTCATGAAAGGATTGTGAACTGCTCCAATAGATACGTTGGTCTTCTCAGCAAGCACTCGTACGGTTGTATTAGATCAGCTTCTATCATTGCCATTAAATAATCTTCATCAGTGCCTACTGGCCGGCCGAAACATTGCTTAACGCTAGGTGAAAATTCTCCAACCTCTCTCTTCTCCAAACCTCGGCATTGTAAGTTGTTAGTTTAACTTTTTGTGCCAACACGAGGTTTTAGGTGGATCTTTATTTAGCAGGGCCTGACGTTTCGACTTCTTGTCGTCTTCAGAGGCCAATTGGATTCACCGCAAGGGCTGATGTTCGCCCACTTCAGTAAGCCAGTAGGGACGAATCGTCCCTACTGGCTTCCTTCGTCCCTACTGGCTTACTGAAGTGGGCGAACATCAGCCCTTGCGGTGGATCCAATTGACCTCTGAAGACAACGAGAAGTCGAAACGTCAGGCCCTGCTAAATAAAGATCCGCCTAAAACTTCGTGTTGGTACAAAAAGTAAAACTGGTTAAGTGAAAAATTTCGCGAACCAGTTTTCCCATGACTTCTGTGAAATGACCTCGACGCCACATCGATGGAATGACATCGATATGCTTCACGTATATCGTAGAATGAATCAGCAGCACTTCTGCCGCTAGGAAAGTGAAAAACTAAGATTCGCCGAAAATGCTTCTTCTGACACTTCATGTTCAAATTGATCCTGATAACACAAATGAAGAAAGAAGTAATCAAATTACTATGCAAAATACAAACGGCACACGTGCCACACACACATATGTCAGACAAGAACAAATAACAGTGGCAGAAGCCTTTTAAAACAAGTGCTCAAAAATATGCTCTCCAAAATCGAAAATACTTTCTGAACAACCCAATATTTCACACCACCCAGAAGAACGTCCAAAGCTTAATTTTTCCTGGTAGGAGCCAGCACCGAATGCTCGAAACCATGTGTTTCAAAAACAGAGGAAAAGCATCAAGATACATATCCGCACCGATTAGGCATCAGATCTGGCAGGTTGAAGTCCTCCAGCAAGACTGCTGTTATATTTATGGCAGAATAATCACTTATAGCCTTCATAAGCTGATGTGACCTGAGGTACTACAGCCACGAGTTCCGTACACGCATATGATGAGAAACACATTATCACCATGGTTCATGTCGCAACCCAAAATCTCATAGCTGTTTGGTAGCGACTCGCAGAAGACTTCGTTACAAAAAAAGCCTTCCTTAGCAAAAGTAGTATCCACCTTTTTCGGTGAGGCGATCGCACTTAATTCCCACAAAATGACTACAGGCCGCGCCCAATAACGGTTTGAGTTTATTTTCCGAGCTTACCCAAGTGTCCAATAATACAACCAAATCTAACAAGGGAAGGATACTAGGTGACCATGGGACTTTGAGATGAGACGTACATCACTGGATTCGGCTTCGAACGCTGATTCCAAATGTATGTTCTGTTTCTGCTGTATGGATTTGTGAACGACGTATTTTCGTAGCAGGCTCTTGTGAACGGACCATTTTCGTAGCAGGCTCTTTTGCCCTCCAAGTCCACGCAGAGCGGACCAATCGCAAGAGGGCGAGCTCAAGTAGGGTAGAAACTGCACTACCGGCCGAGCAGCGGTGGCGTAGGGGGTAGATGGGAGGCGTGGTGAGACGGGCTGCTTTATGATTCGAGTCCCCCGTGATACAGGGTTTTTGTACTTCCTAAAAAAAATCTGCCACGGTCAACCAAAGCTCTCTCTGTCAAATGACGACGTTTGGGTGAAATCGATTACCATGATCCCACCGCCGATACTTACAAGTAGATGATCAGTGCCTTAAATAACCCCCTTGGGCGAATTATTTTTCAACACACGGAGTGGTTAGGACAATACTGCCGACCTATCTCCCAAACCATGTTCTCATTAGCTGTTGCGTTAGGGAGTTCGGTCCTTCCGATTCTTCGCGCGTTCCTATACGCAAGAGGAGAAAATGGCCAGCAGTTTCGTATCCATCTTGTGAAATGCAGGAGTATCGAGGCAGAGGATGAAGAAGGTATCAGTGCGAAATCAGAAGAGGATCAGAAGAGAAGAAAGTGTCATCGGCACCCAAACGTTGCTCTTGGTCGACAGCTGAAAGCCATTCAAGGATCACGAAACCATTTCTTCAGTTTTTGTAGATCATACTAGAGTGAAAGTGATGAACATTCCAGTTGGAACAACATTACAAATATAACCATAACCCATAACCATTATACGTACATTTCTTCTTGCTATTCAAAAGCATGTACAAACGTTTCACCTCTCATGTATTGACACACGGTATAAAGTTCTCACTTCACTCCCGCGACACAAATCTTCGAATTGTATCGCTGATTTACACTCAATTTTCTGCCCCAAGATTAAGAACTTTTCTCACGTATTCATTGTATGCAGCAGGATACCTGCACAGTCACCTCAGAACGTATAAAGAATTCAATATTGTTTCCATACTGATCACTGCTCTTACAGCGGCTGCACTGTTTTATTTTTTATCCGCTGCGGTCATTGCCAACAGCTCTTATGTTTTAAAGATTTCGTAGTGTCATTTCAAATTGCCAGTGTAACGCACTGTTTGTCTTCTCACCATGTTTTTAACTACTATTCATGATAAATTGTGTCTTCCTGCCAGTATGAAGTTGTCGCTATGAAGACGAGTCCTTTCTGGTGACCTTTTCCGCTGCGATTCGACATAGAGAGCTTTGGCTGATCGTGGCAGAGTTTTTTTAGGAAGTGCAGAAAACCCTGCACCACAGGGGGCTCGAACCATAAACCATCCCGTCTCACCACGCGCCCCTCTACCCCTGCGCCACCACTGCACGGCCGGCAACGCAGTTTGAACCCTAGTTGAGCTCGTTCTGCTGTGACTGGCCCGCTCTGGGTGGACCTAGAGGGCAAAGGAGCCTGCTACGAAAATGGTCCATAACTAAGTTCATAGATGCGCACAGCAGAAACGGAACATATATTTGGAATCAGCTTTCGAAGCCGCATCTACGCTCCATCTCAAAGTCCCATGGTCACCTATATCCTTCCTTTGTAAGTTATGAAGAAATAATTCTGTAACTACGACGCTACAATTTTTCACAAAAGATCTGACATTACAACGCTACAATTTTTTAAGAAATATCTTATATTACACACGAACCCAGACCAATTGGCACACTTTATCCGATGACCGTTCAATATTTTCTTGTAGGAGGGCTATTGCAAGGTGTCAAGGAACGACTGACTCGGTGGGAATCGGGGAACGACGGCCCTCTCGAGCTCCAGATGCTCGCGAGGAGCCAGCATTCGTCATCCCTCTCCCGGACTGGCACTGCTCCCTACTGCGAGCCTTCTCCTCCCATGTTAAGAAAGGAGCAGATAAAGCCTTTGTGAGTAGGGGAAAATCCCAGGCACGGATTTTTTTCGCCGTGTCGCTAACCTTTGAAATTTGTTTGATGGAAGCAACACCTTTATGAGACGAGGTCTGTTCTGCACATGAGAGATGAGAGTACATTCCACATTGAGATAACTGAGCAGCTCCACGACATAAGCAAAATCATGCGATAACCTTTTGGAGGAAGACGATTGCGGTACATGTGAAAGGACAATAGATCTATCAAGGTCAAGATCTATTTTTACAGAGACAGCGTCAAGTTGTGTCAAAGAGTTGATTTGTCGTTGTTGCTCTGTAACTTTCGAAACTGGCAAGATTCTCCTTTAAAGAAGCATATTCCAACCTCAATAGTCGTAGTTCCTCGAGCGGGTCTCCTTTGACTGAGATCCCTAACCTCCTTTCTAGTCTCCATTAGTAGCTCAATTATTTGCTTTACATACGCCGATACTTTCCTTTCGCCGTCGGCGACTGCACTTGTTCGATGGCATCCAAATTGTCGACCGTTGAAGACGATCTCGCTGGCATGCAGCAGAGGAGCCACGCACCGAATCGTTCATCGATTGACTTCCTGTGTTCTTCGGCACGATACGAACTAGCAGACTTCAACAAATATACCTTGTAGGGTGGCTAGTGTGCGACGACCTCCTTTGCCTCCTTGCCACTAAAAGCCACTCTTTGTTCCAGCAGATGCCCGCAGAATACAAGAAGACGTCGAATATTAAAGCGTTGCTATCCACGTGGAGTCAGTAAAAACGCACCGGGTCAGTGCAAGCTAGGAAGAACGCAGCCATTCATAACTTTAATCACGATGTCAATCCCACAGAAACACCTTCGAGCCATCGACTTCTATCAATGGCGTCGGGTCACTGGAGCGGCAGCAATTGCTCGAAACGCGAACAGCGCTCTGGGAGAGGACACCACCTCCATCAGCACTGGTCAAGCGCCGGTTCGCTCGTTTTAAAAGAGAAAATACGGACTCCCAAGACAATCCTCGGTCAGGTCGCCCTCAGCAGTGGCCCTCTGTCCTTAGGGCGGCAGCAGAGTCTTGCGGCAGCGCGACAGGAGGTACACCCGCCCCTGCTAGAGGGTGTGGCGTCAGCAGGTACAGCGCTGTTGTGCGGTTCGGACACTTTTGTTTTGCTTGTCAAAAGTTTCGTAAGGCAGCCGTTAGACTCTCGGTGAAATATAGGGGTTTGGGAGTGTGTGAGCAAGAGGGATGAGAGGAAGATGGCACGCCCCCAGCAGGGGCGGGTGTACCTCCTGACCGTCCCCCGAGTCTTGCGGGTGCCACGGATCCGCCCTGACAACGGCGGGTGATGCGGCGCCGTGAGGATTACGGCTCGCAATACAGCGTTGTTTTGCCGGCAGGAACCGAAAAATGCAGAATGGAGTTCGGCGGCATTGGTTTTATCCAGCTGGTTTGAATGTTTCGTAGGAATTTCTTCGGACTCATCTGAAAAGCGAGCTTCCGTGGAGTGCTCTTTAATGCTTTAGACTGAACGAATCGGTTTCTAAACCATGCTGGGATTCTTGAGAGGTTCAGCTACGTTTTTTTTTCAGTCAAAGGAGACCCGCTCGAGGAACTACGACTATTGAGGTTGGAATATGCTTCTTTAAAGGAGAATCTTGCCAGTTTCGAAAGTTACAGAGCAACAACGACTACTCATCTGAAAAGCGAGCTTCCGTGGAGTGCTCTTTAATGCTTTAGACTGAACGAATCGGTTTCTAAACCATGCTGGGATTCTTGAGAGGTTCAGCTACGTTTTCTGGTCTGTGTTCCATCCGCTCCAGAAGTTAGGTGCCCTCACTCGCCACAAATTCGTACACCGCTATTCATTCTACCAGTACTACTATATTTCCCGATCGACATCGGAA
Source organism: Heligmosomoides polygyrus polygyrus (assembly GCA_947396885.1). Lineage (NCBI taxonomy): Eukaryota > Metazoa > Nematoda > Chromadorea > Rhabditida > Heligmosomidae > Heligmosomoides > Heligmosomoides polygyrus. The sequence goes on along the minus strand of OX377203.1, from coordinate 88,439,881 downwards.
AAGGGCTTACTTAACGTACGAAAAGGCAGAATCGTAGTTTCTTCTCGGAAAGGCGAAGCTCTGCCTCCTGGATGATTCATGTTTAGAAGCCCTTTAGCAGACCTCGGTTCTTAGTACAGCTTAACAATGGAATCACTAGAATATGGTAGTCCTAAGCGGTATCAATATACCAATCGATAGTGAACGAATTTATCGTTGTATGTTTCCACTATATCTTTTAGCATTAGTTTTGTATTATGCTGCATTCTGTTAAGTACCTCTCAGCTTTAACTATTTTTCTTATTGTGTTAAGAGTGTATACCGGGAAAGTGTTATAACAAAGAGGGTTCGTCTAAAGATAGCTGGCAAAACGAAGCACTGGGGAAAAGAAGAATGCGTAATTTTATTTTTCCGCTTTAAATTTTCTTTATTATCCATTCTTCTGCAGGTTATACTTACACATCGATCCCTCCTATTCGACCACGCCCTGGCGAGTCTCACTCGCAGCTCCCTGCGCTGCGGGTGAGAGCAGCCGTGAATTGCTTCAGCCCTCGGGGATCTTTGCTTGCGGCGGCTCCGCGACAACTCGTTCGCGCCGCGGCTTCCATCACAGAGGCGGCGTGGATCCCACTGCGGCGGGAGCGATTTGGACCAGTTTTCGGGGTGCTGCCGCGAGACTGTAAAGGCCCTTACTGTTATTGACGAGGCCAAAGTGGTTCTGGAGGTCTTGCGACGAAATTCGGCTAGACGCATCTAACAAAGGCCCCTCACACTTCTGCGGCAAGGTCGCGGCCCTTTCCCTAACCATAGGGCAGGAACGCAGAGCTCACCACCGGCGGCATCCCTACGCTATCCTTAACCATAGCGGCGAGCGGCCTTGCTGCAGGTGTGTGGGGACATTAAGCCCTCAGTCGCCTGCCCTCGGCTCCAGAAAGGAGACGACTCGATGAATCCCTCTTCACTGTCTCACTGCCTTGACCGATGGCATTCGGTTCGGCCGGGTATCCATTCGTCAGTCTCTCCTTCTGCGCCCTCACCGACTAGAATTTCTGGAAGACCTGATTGAGAGTTGGGTCTTCTTTTTTTATTCCAACACGCATCGTGCCGTATGGTTCCCCCGAGGACAACGCCCGATGATCTATGCCTAATCGGGCCTTCACAACAAGAAGTTCTTCCTTTGCTGCTTCTTGGATTCGAGAGTAATGTTGCACTAATTGCTGCTCCAGCAAGCACACAAAGTCACCGGCAGCATTTTTTTGGAAAGGCAACTTTGGAAAGAGGCGAACGCTGTTCTCGTTCTCGAAAAACACCGCTGAGAAGCTACTGTCTATTTCATTCTCAAAAATGGTCCCATATAGCTAAAGAGACCCGTAAATAATTGGAGAAGCTGGGCTGGAATACGGTGCTCCACTCACCCTATTCAACTGACATTGACGATGTTGAAGAGGCAGTCGTCGAACTCTTTTATTTCGAGTCTCTCGAGTTCGTGGAAAAGGGAAGCGCTGACCTGCCTATTGGGTGGCACACTGTAGTGAGCAGCGATGGTCTTCTTCTTCTGAGCGTTTAATCCCGCGCAGTCGCAGGGTCCGCTGTTCTTTGTGATCTGTAGCCACCTCATCCTATCAAGGGCGTCATCTGCCGTGGCGCCGACTTCGGCGAGATCTCTCTTGATGAAGTCCTTCCATCTTTTCCTTGGGGCTCCTCTCGGACGCTTTCCGGGTGACTCGAAATCTAGAGCCAACCTTGTGGGGTGATCCTCTCGTCTTCTGAGGGCGTGTCCATACCACCTCAGGCGCTGCTCGCTCATCTTCGGCTGGATCGGGGCTGTCTTCATCACTGCCCTAACATCCTCGTTTCGCACCCTGTCCCGACGGGTCCATCCACATGCCCACCTCAGCATCCTCATCTCCGCCGCGTGCAGTTGCCGCTCCTGCTCATTACCCATGGCCAGCACTCACTGCCGTAGAGGAGGGCAGGTCTCACAGCTGTTCTATAGGGCTTGCCTTTGAGCGTCGTGGAGCATCTACGGTCGCAGAGGATTCCTGTGGACTCCCTCCACTTAAGCCAGGCTGCGCTTGTCCGTCCCCTGACTGCCTGGTCCACACTTCCTTCCTCGGATAGGTCACTTCCGAGGTAGCGGAATTCTTCCACCTTCTCGATCGTTTCCCCTTGGCAGTCTAGGATCGATCCAGCGCACTGCTTGCTCAGAGCTGATGAACTTCGTCCTCTTCACGTTCAGCCGTAGGCCGTTGTCTGCGAGGGCTCTCTGCCACAGCTGCACCTTCTCCTCCAGCTCCTCCTGGTTGTCGGCTACTAGGGCGATGTCGTCCGCGCAGAGGATCGTTCTGAGAGGGCCTTTCTCAAGGTGGTCCACTAAAGAGTCAAGCGTCAGCAGGAAGAGGAACGGACTCAGAGCCAACCCTTGGTGTACCCCACTGTGATGTCCACTTTCCTTTTCGCCCCGTGTGGAGTTCGTATCGCCGCTTTCGAGCCCTCGTACATGTCCCTTATGACCGTGATCAGACGTTCCGGAACACCCTTCCCTCGAAAGGGATTCCAGATTACGGCCCGAGTTAGCCTGTCGTAGGCCTTCTCCAGGTCCTTGAATGCCAGGTAGCAGAGCTTTCGTTTTTCGCGATATTTCTCCATCACCTGACGAGCGATGAAGATGGCGTCTATGGAAGACCTCTCAGGCATGAAGCCCCACTGCACCTGGGAGATGGGTACCATCTCTTTCAGCCTTGAGTCGACCAGTCGTTCATAGATCTTCATTGTGTGTGAGATCAGTTTGATCCCTCGGTAGTTGGAGCATTCGGAAGCGTCTCCCTTCTGCTTAAAGATGGGGACTATGGTGCTGTTCCTCCAGTCATCCGGCATCTTACCTTCTTTCGTGAATGTGTTAATGAACTGCGTCAGCCAGCTGATTCCGAGGTCCCCGAGCACCTTCCAAGCTTCTACTGGCACATCATCAGGCCCTGCTGCCTTTCCGAGTTTCATCTTCCCTATGGCCTTGCGAACCTCTTCTTGCGTCCACGGTGGGATCGGTCCTTCCGTTGGTTGTTCTTCCTCGGCCTCCTGACGAGGGAACTCTTCGTTTAGGAGTTTCTTGAAGTACTCCTCCCATCTCTCTCTGACCTCAACCGGCTTCCGTAACACCCTACCGTCAGCACTCTTCACAGTCTTTACTACTCGAATGTCGAGGCTAGCTCTATGACGCGCCTTGGCCAGGCGGATGGCAAACTTCTATCCCTCTGGCCCGTCTAGTTTCTCGTACAGGGCATCCATTTCCGCGTTCTCTGCCTTCGCTACAGCTGCTTTTTCCAGCCTCTTCAACTTCCTGTAGGCTGTGAGATGCTCGGGTGCTCTCGTGTTCTGCCACAGCTTGTAGGTCTCCTTCTTCCTTTTCACCGCAGCCTGCACCTCTTCGTTCCAGAACCATGCCGATTTATCCCCTCTGGTTCCTCCTTTTGTTTTTCCTAGGGTTTCCTTGCCACATCTCAGGATTGTTTGGGCTACCATCCTCCAGGTCTCATTCACGAGACCAGCTGGATCTGGAAGGCCTGCTTCGAGCACTGCCCTTCGTAGCTCGTTCTGCTCTGAACCCCGCAGTCTCCACTATCGGATCCTGGGTTCCGTCCTCACTTTGGGCCTGGTGTGTAGAGGTATGCTAAGGTCGGCTACCAAGGGTCTATGCTGTGGTGCCAAGTCTTCTCCCGGAATGACCCTCACATCACGGACTGTTTTCAGGGCAGCCCTTCGAACAAGGATGTGGTCGACTTCCGTCCTTTTTCCTCCGCTAGCATAGACCACCTTTTAGCTCTCCCTTTCCGCAAAGAAGGTGCTAAAGACAGCCAGGTCGTGAGCGATAGCCAGATCCAGAATTCGTTCTCCTTCCAGGTTTATTAGGCCGATCTCTTTACCTCCATGAATCCTTTCCACTCCTCTTCTGCCATTCACCACATGCCCGTTCATGTCCCCTGCTATGGAGAGGTAGTCGCCTTCTGGTACGGACCTTATGGCTTCTTCGAGCGAGAGGTAGAAGTCATCCTTGTCGTGCTCGGAGCATCCGGTCTGCGGAGCGTAGACAGACATGATGGTCCAGTAACCCTCCTTCGTGTCCAGCCGCAGTAACATGATGCGGTCGTTTATCCTTTGGACATCCGCTACTGAATCCTTGAGGGACTCCGCGGCAGCTATTCCTACCCCGTTCCTCTTGGTGTCCTCTCCGTTGTAGTACAGCTTGACCCCTTCTCCGATCTCCCTGGCTTTCGCCTCTTTCCATCGCGTTTCCTGCAGACACAGGACTTGTATCCTTCTGCGCTTCATCAGGTCAGCCACTTCCCTAGATCTTCCGGTCAGCGTTCCCACATTCAGAGTCCCCTGTCGAACTAGCTTCTTTACCCGAGGTCGTTCAGCCCTCGGTAGCCTTCGCATACTGACCACAGAACTCGGGCGGTGGTTCTGTGCGCCACTTCCGGGTGACGTCCTAGCCTTTACACTGATTCTATTGCGACTTGTGATAATGGTTTTGTGACGATGTTTCTCCATCAGCCGGCCTGTCAACCTGGGCCTGACGCTGGAACCGTTGCCATTTTTTGCCGTTTGACCGTTTGTGCATGAAACTACACTACTAACCACTAGGCTAACTCGGCTCAGTGAGCTGCGATGGTGATTACGTATATTGTTAAGTGAATTGCATTGTATGCTGAATAAAAAATAAAGTAGAAAAAAACTCGACCACACCAAGGCTTTTATACCACCCTAGCACTTATTTATGTATTTATTTAAATGCGTTTCAAGGACGCGCACTACGTGTGAGAATAACAAAGAATAGGCTGTGCAACTAAAAAAGGAGAGGAAAGAAAACGAGGCAACAATGTAGGGATGAAAGGGCAACGGTAGGCAGTAGAGCTAGAAATTCAGAAGCCATCCATCCGGCTTGCGAGAGCCTAGACATATAATGATGGTATGCTCCAAAAGTGAGCTGGGCAAGTTAGCTATTAAAGCGATATCCTCTCAACTAGCCTAGAAAAGCAGTTGCTTACTTACTCTTGTTTATTTATTTATTTATTTATTTATCAACGTCAAGACGACGTACATAACATGTGGGCAATAGGAAAGAAACAGCAACAACCGTGGTAAAATAAAAACTTAACAAATCATCAAAACAAAAGGCTAGCAAGCAGCAGCGACATCCATTAGCAGCGTAAAAAAGAAGAAATATGTAGATTTGCTTTGACAGGGAACTATGTCGATTAAGCGAATGACTGAGGCAGAATACCTTATAATCTACCATAGTAAGCACTTCAGTTGGTTGTAGCCAACAAAGCCACTTGTTGGTCACTTCGGCGAGAATGGTTCAAGAATCTCGTAGCTTTTACTGCTTCCGATCTTAATGAAGATCCAATCAAGGAAGCCGCTTGGGGATCTGCTGGGTAGAGTCCTTTCGTACATTTACTGGAATCAGTAGGCGACGGCACATCGCCTGCATAGTGAGCTGCAGTTTACGATAATGGCAGTGTGAGCTTGCATCTTCAGAAGCGTATGAATTCAATATTCCAATGACGTCAAACGCAGCGCACACTGCATTGAGTATTGCGTGTGCAGTGAGTAAGGCTGAAATGGATCGGTTTCCAGGAACGCCTCATTGAAGGTGACGTTTGCGGCGCAGTTCGGTGCTGGACTAATCCGCTGTTTCCGGCCCCTTATCTCTGAAAGTATAGAATTTTCACGTCAAGTTCGGCACTTTTCGAATCAAACTGGATACTCATCTAGGCTAGCCTTTGACTTTTGAGATCAAAGTGATCTCTTACAAATCGAAACTAGCTTCTTCTACATTAAACTAGAAAATCTCCAAAAAAGTTAGAATAAACTTTTGTTCAGGGAAAATGTTAGTGTAGCCTGCTTTATAAAGCTTTTATCAGATAATGCTGTGGACGTCTTGGGAACAAGTGTCTATGAAACGTTCGCAACACGTTCGCATACTGAGATGGTAAACTAGCACGTCGATCTGAACCATGCGGATGAAGACTGCTCCTTTAAGGCTCTCTGGAAATAATAAAAGGATAAAAGGATAAAGGACGGCGTTACTCAATCCCTTCTGGGATGCGCCAGCGCATTCTAATTCTACGGGATGTCGTTGAGGCGACATGAATGCGTATTTGGCCATACAATGACTTGCGGTGGCCAGCCGATGAACAAGTCAGCGCTTTATCCTTCCCAGACAAGTCTGGTACCAATTCACAGACCCCGGAGGGATGGAAGGCTTGGTTGGCCTGGGCGGGAAATCCGAACCAGGAACCTGGCATCGGGTGCACGCGACAGTCGCGCCTCCTCCGACTGCGCTACACGCGCCCCTGGAAATAATACTCGCTATTAACATCATCAAAGTCGTAGAGAGGAGAGACCCTATTTCGGTACAATATCTACATTGAAAAGAGGATTATCTTTTTCGCGGACAAAACGGCTTTCTACAAATATGTTAGATACCGTTCCGGGGAAATTGAAAGCGTTCCAAACCTGTTAAATTCTGGGGGAGTATCTGTGTCGTCAGCTATGGAAAAGGCAAATTTACTTGCGGAAGAATTCCAAAAAGTATTCAGTATCCCATTGGAGGTCGATACTGTATTTACTGCAATCCAATGTGAATCCTTCCCAGTTTTCCACAAATGAACTCCTCACATTGGTTCCATAAAGAAGAAATTTTTGAAATACTGTCGAAGTGGCCCAAGTCTCAATCAACCTCTCCGGACTTTCTTCCGTTATCCTTTATTCAAAATGTCATTGAGTATATTGCATTTCCCACAGAACTGATTTTCAATATGAGTTATATGAAGGGTGAAGTCCCATGAAGGTGGAGGCATGCGTTTGTTACTCTCATCCGCAAAAAGCCCCCGTATAGTATAGTAATCGTGGCAATTATCGACCCATCAGCATAACTTCTGTGTTCGCAAGAACCTTTGAAAAATTGCAAAAAGACATATAATGCAGCATATCGAGGATAAGGAGCATTTTGGATTTATGAAAGAGCAGTCAGTGGAGACTGCAGTTCTCAGTTCTCTAAATGATTGTACGAAAGCTATAGAATACAAAAATCGAACCGATGTTGTCAACTTTGGCTTCTCCAAGGCTTTCGATAAGGTTCCCCTGAAAAAAAACTATTATTCAAATTGGCAAGGGTTGGTATTCACCTTATGATTGTGGACTGGACTAGAAACTTCCTCTCAGGAAGGACGTATCAGGTCCAAGTGGAAAGCAATTATTCCTCGATCTATCCAGCTTCTAGTGGGGTACCGCAGGCGGAATTCTATCACCGGTCTTTTTTTTGTTGTTGTACACCTACGAGCTTCCTGACGTTGTACCCAGATTCGGAGTTTCATGTAAAATGTACGCCTACGACATAAAAATTTACAAAGAGGTTGACAAGCCTGCAGCATTCAATGAAGTTCAAGAAGCCATCAATTATATTGAAAAATGGGCAGAAAACTGGGAGCTTCCTCTTGCTGCTGAGAAATCGCGATGTCTTGTAATACAGTCTAAGCACCAAACGTACTCGCCAATCTATAGGCTTAAGGGCATCAGCATAGCGCAGGTTACGGAAGCCAAGGACTTAGGCATTCTCATATCGAGTGACCCCCAACATTGGCGCGCGTTACGAAACGCTTGTAAACAAGGCAAACTGTCGGACTTATAACCTGTCAAAGGTACTTGACTAGGCTAAGGCTCTCTTACGTGGCTACATATGCTATGTGAGACCCATCATGGAATTTGTCGCCACTGTGTTTAATCCCTGTCAAACGAAATTTATTAAGCTCCTTGAAAGCGTTCAAAACAACTACACAAGAAGGCTGTTTATGAGGTGCTTTAGAATGGGCTATGCCGACATTCCCAATGGTGCTGATAGGGCCAGACAACTAGGTTTACCCTACCTGTGCAGTAGGCGGAAGATAACAGACCTTATCATGCTATTTAAAATTATAACTAGGAAGCTTTCAGTAGACCCTACAGAGTTTTTTGTGTGCCACTGACGAGAAATCGGAGAGGAAGACTTAGGTTGTATCCCAGAGTTGTTAGGTCTGAAGTTAGGTTGAACTTCTTCACGTATCGAAATCTTAAGGAGCTCCACCTACTTCTAGGTGATGAAAAATGTTATTAACATGACTACATTTCATTTAGATACCTTGTTGCTCGTAAAAACTTTTTGTAGATGGTGTTGTGTCGTTGTAATTTTCTAGAGTTTCTCAAGTTATTTTCGGTCATTTCTTTACGCGTGTGATGATTTTGTAACCCACGCTTGAATAAATAAATAAATGAATAAATAAAGACGTTCCATCACCGTGGCCTTAACTGCTGGAGTGGACAAAAGAAGGTCCCTCATCCTTAAGTGATTCAGCCACCCTTCCAGACATCACCGTCGAACATGTGCGTTCTCAAGCAAACGCCGTCGGCCATTAATGCGGTCCCGTTCGTATGCTCAACGACATGAGACGAACGACCGCCACTATGGATAGGAGTTGTGCTTCAGCTTTAGTCTTTTACGAGCTATACGTGTCATGCAGGACCCATTCTTTGTACGGATGTGGTTCCCGTCGCACTTAGGGAAAGGTGTTCAACCTATTAACCTACAAGAACTGTTTTATAGCACTACTCAAGATTTCCCAAGTGACCCCGTGTATTACGTTGGAAAGTTTTGTCACCTTTCCTGCATTAATGATGTAAAAGCATTCTTATGTTCAAATCCTAGTCGTCCACCCAATCAACGCCTTAAAAAGCAGAAAGATTACTCTTTAAAATTATTAGGTTGGCCGGAATTCCTGGCGGTTTTGACTGGTTCATTTCAAACGGTGATATATTTCTCCGTGCTCATCGAATTCAGTCGAAATAAGCACCATTCGAATAACCACACCTTTTGGAGCGCGACGCTTGTTGAGCAATTCCATCAGTGAAAAACTGGGTGGTCGAGATGAGACAATTTCTAGAAGGGCTGTTTTTGCGTGGTGCTGATCTGCAAAGGTTCTCCCAGCGAAGAAATTCTGAAAGTGGGGACCTCTTCTGCTGGCCAATGCCAGCTGCAGCTCTTCGGTACGTCTCGTCGATTTCGTCACGGTAGGACTCTGCTGTGATGGTTCCTCCTGGTTCCAGGAAATTGGGTCGTCGACATCAACCCACTGTTCTGATCGCCTATGGTTATCGTAGAGAACCCACTTTTCACCACATGTGATGATTTTATCCCAAAAACGGCTCGTTTTGATTCCGGTGAAGCAAAGAAGAGCATATTTCGAAACACGGCAATTTTTTGCGATCACTTAAATCGTGGGGCACCCATTTCCGAGCCTTTTCACCTCTCTGAGGAATTTCAGACCTATTGCAACATTAACTTTACTGGGTTCTACTGACTTCTAGATTTTTCGCATTCACATGGACTGTTTTCGATGGACAAGCTTTCACAAAGGTTTTTTGTCGTCCTGGTCTGCCGTTCCGGGTACATCTTCAAGGTTGAAATCTGCAGAACAAATTTTCGCAAGCCACCATTACGTGTTCCCTTTTCGCAACACTATTCAGCCCTCTCATATGGTTGAATTTCAGGGCTTTTCGACGGCGGATTGGCCCAGTTTGAGAGTGAAATAAAATATTGCTCGGAATTGCTCTTTCGACATATTTCATTAAGTCTTCGAGGAAACCTATTTATTAAACACAGCCCAAAAAGAAATTATTCCATCAGATATAGCGAAGAATTCCGTCCTAGGCGTTGTATGAAAATGTGAAATAAGTTGAATATTGATTCAGTGGTTAGCGAGCGAGAAGCTGTTGACAGAAACCGTCGGAAATTTCCGGCCAACCTAAATATGTGCTTCCAATGAATCCTTAATCTTTGGATCACTATAACATCCATATTTTCGAAGCATACACACTACAGGTTTTCGCACATTCAACATTATGAGTTACAACTTACCTGAAAGTCTCGTCAGCACATGAAATAAGGCGCGTCGAATACAATGTTTTTTAAGGAAGAAAATGAGTTTTTTTCAGTCGAGCTGACGTTCTTTGAATAAAGCCTAGAAAACTTTTTTACCACCTAATGCAGCCTAGAAGTGTGATGATCAGTGCAAAGAAACTTTCTTCAAGAATCTGGAGTAAAAAATTTGTCTACTGAAGCTTGATAATGAACTCTCGGGAATGAAATTCGTCTAGACTGAAACGAAAATCTTCTGATGATAGCGTCTTCAACGATGTAGTGGAGTATTGGAACAGTATCTGGAGTTAGGGACATCAAAGGGTCCTATCGTTATTCACCCGGTCAAAATGCCGTTTTAATGAACTGCTTACAATCGAAAACAGGAGGCGATGCACTTGCTGGACTCTGGCTTTATCTTTTCCCTAAGCGATCTGCAATAGGATGTTGAGCTTCCCGTGATAATATCAAGCGCTTCTTCCTCTTCTTCGCGGTCTTCTAGATAGAGAGGGATAACACAACTTCTGAAAATTGTATATTGAAATGACTTCAACGGAATTAATGGTGGAGTGAGGATGAGAAGTTTACAATATGTGCGCAGTGAGCAATACTGAATAAATAAACTTAATTCTCGCAACGGAAGCTGTGGCGGTATTTATAATTTTTAAATTACGGTTTTTTTAGCTAGCAGATTTATTTCTAATGAAATATGCCTTCAATAGGGCGCGTGTAGCGCGGTCGGAGGAGGCGCCGGCTGTCGCGTGCACCCGATACCAAGTTCCTGGTTCGGAATTTCCGCCCAGGCCAACCAACCCTTCCATCCCTTCGGGGTCGGTGAATTGGTACCAGACTTGTCTGGGAAGCATAAAGCGCTGACTTGTTCATCGGCTGGCCACCGCAGCTCATTGTATGGCCAAATACGCATTCAACACGCCTCCACGACATCCCGTAGAAGTAGAATGCGTGGCGCATCCCAAAAGGAATTGATTAACGCCGTCTTTATCCTTATCCTTAAACTTTCACTCCTTATTATAATATATAGCCAATGATAGAGTTGTCATTCTTTTCGCTGTTTGATTTTGCTGCTTTGTTATAGGCCTACATAATAAACATAAATCTGTGTTATTCTTTGAAGGTTTTTGAAAACAGCTGATTTTCATTGACGCATTTTCAGGAGCGAAACAAAACGTGTCAAGGAAATAGCTTATCGTTTGCGATACGCGTGTTGAGCATGCTGTTTCCAAAGTTAATAAAGTCCTCAAAACTTACATTAGACATGTTTTCTACAGTTAGCTTTTTATTTATGCAAAGCTGTGCTTAAATTTTAAAAATTAGTATGTACTGTGTCCGTTTTGGATAAATATATATTTGTGTTTGTACAAAAAGTTGTGGCCTCTGTCAGAGGCAAAAAGCGCACTTAGTGCTGTTTCAGGAATCATTTTGGCTCGTGTTTTTGAAATACTGAAAAAACTTCTTGTATCACTTCTCAGTTCTTTGACAAAAACGTTTAACTGCAAGTCTGAAAATTTTCTTAAATAGCGGGCATTCGAGAAATTAACTTCGAATTAGCTTAGAAAAGAATAGACGTAAATTTTGCTGGAATAGATAATATTTTTCAGTGAATGAGAGACTAGATCGCTTCAAAAAATCATAAAGTAGTTTTTGCTAATCTTTCAACTTTTGCTAATCTTTAAAAAGTCAACTTTTGCTGTAATCCTTGTGCTCTTTCAATTCTGCATAACTTTTGCTCTATAAGCGTTCCTTTTTGTTCTTTTTTTTCATAGACATAGTTAGCAGAGCACATTACTTTTCAACTTGTTTAAGTCTCATCAACTGACAACAATGGTTTTTACAGGGCTCTTGTGCTTGTCTGTATTGCTCTAAAGAAAGCAGTTATACCGAAGCCATTACCTAATGAACGCATAATAGATAGCACTTCTAGGATAGCGGCTTAATGAGAATCGCACGTCACTGCATTTGTTTTTATCTTTCACAAGATTAGACCCATATGGCGCAGTCGGCAGTAGCCGCCTGTTGTCGGATTTACCCCTAATCAACTTATGGAACCGAGCACGCCTATGCTAAGGAAGTTTTTCTTTCCTTCGAAATGGAAGAATTGATGCCAAGATTTTCAATAGAATAAATCTTTAACTTGCCCATTGGCTAGAAGGAAGCAGAAGGGCTATTCAAGGTCTGGCGAGGATAATTTCTGGTAGAAGTGTGACGCATGTCGCAATTCATAAAAGAGAATCATTGACCTTGCCGTCCAATCCTGTATAGATGGCTGACATGTGCGGGAGATGAACCCACAGCCTTCTGAGATGCAGGATGAAAGTAGCACTTCCTCCAGCAGCGCTACAGTGCAGTAGGAAAGGCGTGGTCGGGTAAAATAGAATTTCCTGTTTGCAGTGCTGCGCGCTAGTATGTATTTCTGAAAGATATCTAAAGATTGCGACTACATTTGCTTCCACTAATAAGTTTCGAGAAAAATTAAAACAAGTTTAGTAAGCCTGTTTATTAGGTCCAATGTCTAATGGTCTAATAAGTAAGAGCAAGTTGCAATTGCGCGGGAGGAGCGCAGCCGGAGGAGCCGCCGGCTGTCGCCTGCATCCGATACCAGGTTCCTGGTTCGGATTTCTCGCCCAAGCCAACCAAGCCTTCCATCCCTACGGGGTCGGTGAATTGGTACCAGATTTGTCTGGGAAGGATAAAGCGCTGACTGGCTCATCGGCTGGCCACCGCAAGTCATTGTATGGCCAAGTATGCATTAAAATCACGTCCACAACATCCAGTAGAAGTAGAATGCGTGGTGCATCCCAAAGGAGGTTGAATAGCGCCGTCCTTTATTCTTTATTTATTAATAAGTTGCAATTCGTCTTAAAGGCTCAAACTCAGCATTTAGTAAAAAACAAAAACCCGAAAACTCGCTGACAAGTGTCTAAATATGAAAAAGGATAATAATAACGTGCGGCGTTACTCGATCTATTTTTGGATACACCACGCATTCTACTTCCACAGAAATTCATGGAGGCGATTTGAATGCGTATTCCGCCATACAATAACGGTGGCCAGTCGATGGGAAATTCAGCGCTTTATCTCTCCTAGAAGACTGACACCATTCGTAGATCCCGAAGAAACGGAGGAGGTGGCTGGCCTAAGCGAAAAAATTCGTGCCAGGAACTTGGTATCGGGTGCCCTCGACAGCCGGCACCTGCTCCGACTACGCTATATGCGCCCTTAAAATGATGAATACGCTTGATGTTGTTCTTTGAATTCGTTGGGAAACTTTTTCTCATGTTCCTTTACGTCTAGAAGGTAAATAACTTTTTTGTTCTTGTAAAGTTACGCCCAGAAGTGGCGACCTGAACGACACTACTGAAAGCCTGCACTTCCTCGAAGGTTTTTCATTGACTAATTCTCCAATTTTTTAAAAATCGTAGAATGCATTTTGATCTTCTCCCGATGCCAGATCTGCTAACACAAAGTAACACTTTCACTTTCATTAACGCAGGTTCTCGTGAATTTTAGCAAAGACAATTGCAGCCTTTTAGCTTTATTAATCTCAGTTCGTAATCCAAATCGGTAGGCTGACTCCAGCAGCCAGATTCATCAACGACTTACAGAGATTTAACAGAGAAATTACAGCGGAACGCCCGAAACGCCAACAAGCGATAGGGTGAAATGGGAGTTTTCGCTGTAATTTCACGGTCAAATCTCTGTAAGTCGTTGATGAATCCCGCCTCAGAATGCTCCAAGCTCAGCTCCTCCACCCTGGCCCTGAGTAGTACAGTTTTGTTTTCGTGCTCCGGACTACCAGTAATCCTCTCTGGCTCGGACGTAATCCTGTCAAGGCCTTCGACATTGCCATTATCTAACCGGGGCCCGAATTGCATTGGAAGCCGCAGCCATGTACTGATAAACATAGGCCCTCTGTCTTCATCGGCTGCCTCTCGTCAAGCGATTTCGACCTGTCACATCATCCAAAGTCAACGGTTTCCGCGTCTTCTGCCCTACCGCTAGTTGGTGTTAGATACCTCCGAAAACATCAAGCGGTTTTATCCTAATCGGAGGGGGCACCATGATTCGCGGTTTAATCCTTTCAAGGACCACTTTCAAGTCACATAGGTCAAACTTTATATTTATCTTTATATTTGGGGCGTAGGTCATGCCCAAGCGAGTCAAAAACTGCACGTGAAACAGAACACTAAAGCACTCATACGGCACTCATAGCAGCCTAAGCCAATCATATGCTTTGCCGATGTCGGCACCCGATTGGCTGCCGTGGTTACGGTAGGAGCAGCGGCGCGTTTCCGCACCACTACGGTGCGCTTTCGCGACATGTAACGAGTCGTTTCTAGGTTACGAATGTAGAGCTGCCGCACTTATTTCACGTCGTTTCACTTTTTTTGGTCCCGACTTTTCGTTCATCGACTTGGATACGATTTATTTTATACGCGCAAGGATGTCGCCCCCGACCGGTAAACGTTATGTGCTGTTGTCTTGTCTTGCTATTTTTTTGGAGTACGGTTTGTTTTGCAATCCTTTCTCATATTGTAGAGCACGGCCTCTTGGATGCATAAATAAATAAATGATTACCTCGAACACACCTTCACCACTAAAAGGGCCTATGTGCTAGAATCAGCCACTAAGCGCATAAGGCTGAACTAGATTGCGTGGCGTATACCGAAGTAACACAACAATGCAGTTTTTGTCGTTTGTTTACATAGTGCTTACGTTTTAGAATAAATTTCATGATTTTTTAAGGGACGGTGTGTACATATATACTGTAATAAAAGGGCAAAGGACGGCGTTACTCAATCCCTTTTGGGATGCGCCACGCATTTTACTTCTACGGGATATCGTGGAGGCGATTTGAATGCGTATTTGGCCATGCAGTGAATTGCGGTGGCCAGCCGATGAACAAGTCAGCGCTCTATCCTTCCCAGACAAGTCTGGTACCAAGTCATTGACCCCGGATGGATGGAAGGCTTGGTTGGCCACGGTGCAAAATATCGAGTGCACGCGACAGTCGGCTCCTCCTCCGACTGCGCTACACACGCCCCACTGTACCTTTACTGTAATAAAAACCTATTAGGGGGGGGGGCAAAAGTAATGAGACAAAATGAAATTTTTTTATCTCCTTATAACTCAATTACAACTCAACGATGCGGAGGAATGTATTTGCCATTAAGGGCAATGATCTTGCTGCCATCGCTCAGTCAACTTCCTGATCCCATCCTTACAGAACTGCTTGAGCCTCGTGTTGATCAACTGCTCGATATGGTTGTCAAGGACTGCTTGGGTTCTTGTGTCCCTTCCGACTAGGAAGTCCTGTAGGCTCAAGTAGTAGTCGTAGTCGCATGGAGAGATGTTCAGCGAGTGCGGTGGGTGAGGCATGTGAACGTAGCCCAGCTGGCCAAGCTTATCCGTGCTTACTTGTTCCCGATGGGGTGCGGCGTTGTCGAAGAGGAAAACCTTCTTGAAGCGCTGCGAATGAATAAGAGCAAGTCGCCGGCCCATCTCTTCTATTTCGTTTACCATGGCCTTGGAGTTCATCGTAGTGCTCTTGGGAAACAGCTTCCGGTAAACTGGTCCATGGGCGCAGACCCAAAAGCTCCAACGATGCTTCTCGCCGTGAACATCTCGCCGAACGAAGGTCGGTAACAATTCACCAGGCCTCACCCAGACTCGCTGCTTGACAGGGTTAAGGTAGAAGACGTACTTCTCATCTTGCGTAAATATTGAGCCCAATCTGCTCGGGGTTGGGAATTGGGCGAGATTTGCGCGACACAGGTCGACTCGTCAGACTGGGGTTTCGGCATGAGATAGGCTGGGGTTTTTGGCATGCTTCTCGAAAGGGCGGAAGTGGTAACTTTTCAGATGGGCTTCAGTAAGTAGCATACAAACATAGAAATACAACAAGTACGAATCCAGGTTCCAGCCACGAGATATATGGACACGGCATGGGATGTCTCATTACTTTTGCCCCCCCCCCTAATAGTATAAAACCGACTAGAATGGTCTAAACTCGATGGCATTTAAATCACATCTTACATAGTATGAGAGATCACTATGCAGCTGTAATATTTATAACCTGACTTAATGATGCCTTCGGATCGTGCGAGTACCACTGCAAGCCGCGTCGCCGTAGGTCCAATGCGATTTCATTCTCCATTTAATTCAAAGAGGGTAACACATCGCCGCTCTATTATGCTTATATAATTTTCATTCTAAAGGGTAAATGAACGAGGATCAAAAATTGAAAATAGAGGAATTTGATGGATAGCCTTCAGAAGGCTCATATTAGTGCAGATGGACAGGAAACTCATGCGTAGTTTTCCTTTTCATTTTTCTTCAATTGGATTCTGTTTTCCTTCAGTTTTTGATTCACCGCTCTAGTGGAATCTGTATTGTGCTTGGATTTATATAGTTGGTTAGTTTCAGAAAAAGGGAAAAATGGTTAAACATTGTTGTGCCTACCTGCCGAAGGTTATCCCTCATTTTCACTATGTTCACTCGACGACCTAAAGTATGGGGAAAGACATGCATAGAAGATCGAGGAAGACGATTAATTGCAGCCCTTTTGTGCTCCTGGGTCCCATAGAAGTAGGCCGAAGCACCCTGGCAATTTTATTTTTCAAGAGCGACTCAGCTGTGTATGGGAGCTATTTCTTCTAATGAAGCGACGAATGGATTCCCAGCTTGTGAGATGCGCTCCAGCTACGACAATACATCTTTTCTTCCTACTCTTTTCTGCGCTTAGATGAGTCCTGGCCTCATTCATAGTATTCTACAGTATTTTTCGGAGCATTTTAATCTCACACTGTAAACTAGTTACGCAAACGGTCGAATGGTGAATTCTTCCAATTGCGTACTTTGCTGTGCTGCACATGATCTATAAAGTGTGTGTATTTTCAAAAAGAAGTGCAGGTGTACTAATCGGATGCCTTGGAGACCCCTAGAAGCTGCCATGATGCGAATATTGAATATTTGGAAAAATGGAACGTCTAAGTTATTGTCGCGTTGGGACAAGTGTGCTATTTGTAATGGTGCCTATTTCGATTAATAGAATTGCTTTCAGGAAAAGTAACAATCTGTCAAAATTTTGATTCAAAATCGGCCATTTTATTTGCAACAACCTAATATATAGTTCTGTGCAACTAACAAATGCCTCCTAACAAGATTGCCTATTTTTGAAGCAATACTTGTGGAGGGCCGCTTTTACAGAATAAAAGTAGAAGAAGTGCAAACTTCTTGTCACAATAGATTGTGTGACACTAGACGCCAAACCGTGTGCAGCACTGTACATAGTGCACTGCTTCCATTCAACCATGTCTTAATGTTTGTACACGTTTACGGAAATGCGTTCCTCTATGATTCAGTTCCGACATTGCTTGTCGCGGTGACGTCTTCGCTTTTGATTCCTTTCCGCTTCTGCCTCTATATGTAGCTTTGAAGGTTTGAATAAAAATTTTAAAAAGCGTTAGTTACATACTTCGAAAGAGTTGAAAAGCATTAGGTAACAGCATCACCCATTTGGTGCTGTAATCGTTTTCATCGTTTTTGAAGTTTCTTCGCGTAAGGACGATTAGCCGCCTTAGATACTATTACATCTTTAGAGGCCACCATGTGGTTTTAAGCGCATGTAAAGCAGTAAAGATCTCTCTCAGAAACTGATCATTTTAACTCATTTTTTGTAAACGTGTAAAGGTCTTGTTCTGGAAAAGTCGGTGAATTCTGGAAGAGTTGAAACAGAATGAAATCGAAATATAAAAGACGATGCAATGGAGCGAAATTCTCTATGAAACAAAGCGGAAGATTGACATGCTTGCCGCTTTTGTCATACACTTTGACATACGCGCCCGTATTGACATACATACGTATTTTATAGATCTTCACTAACATACCCATGCCCTTACACCAGTCATTACTCCTCAAATTACATTACACACGTAAACGGTTACCGTGATTTCTAGATTACATCCCCACTGTGTAAGTACAGAAAGATTACTGTAATTTTAGTCATCATTGGTTCCTTTAAAGAAAATACTGAACGAATGAGTCGGCAGGTTCGTTTCGCCACTACCCTAATACGAGCCTTAGTTTAGCACTACTCCCGCGGCTCTTCGGCGAAGAGGAGTGCTAAGCAAGGAGTGGTGTAAGGCTAGCAGGAAATAAACAAAGAACGCTCTAGAAGAAGTGGATAGACGGAATAGAGCCTACGAAAGACAATTTTAGGTAAAATAATGCGAAAAACTGAAGTCTGATAGTCAGGAAAGTGGCGCGCCACAGCAGTTTGCAATGGCGCGCGCTTTCTTCCAAATAAAAAAATGAAGTTGTTCATAAAAGGAAACAGTTTTATTATTTAAGTATGTTTTTTAGAAACTTTATTAGAATATCATTATAATCCAAATCAGTCTCCTTAAGCCTCAAGTGGCTGGTATCGAGGTAGTAAGCTGTCGGTCGGTCCCACGAGGTGTGGATGTTGCGTTCGATCAAACGGCGCCGGTGGTGTAAAGGCGTGGAGCATTCCCGCCCGGTCAGAGGGAGGTGCGGTTTCGAGTCCCGCCTGGCGCCAGAAGTTTTGATCGCAACAAAACATCGTTGTGACAGCTTACTACCTTGATACCAGCCACTTGAGGCTTAAGGAAACTGATTTGAATCGTTTCTATCAAGACCATCAGCTTAACTGGTTCCATGCTGATATCAGCGGCCAGGTCATCCCGGATACCGGTGGCTGCTGATTGGTCCCACGAGGTGTGGATGTTGCGTTCGATCAAACGGCGCCGGTGGTGTAAAGGCGTAGAGCATTCCCGCCCGGTCAGAGGGAGGTGCGGGTTCGAGTCCCGCCTGGCGCCAGAAGTTTTGATCGCAACAAAATCATTATAATCATTAAACCCAATATTGTAGTAAATTAATTTATGCCTATAAATGCACTTAATGATACCAGTTATGACTAACTCCTCGCTTTACCCATTTCTTAAAAGTAAAGGATAAAGGGTAAAGGACGGCGTTACTCAATCCCTTTTGGGATGCGCCAGCGCATTCTTCTTATACGGGATGTTGTGGAGGCGATACGAATATACGTATTTGGCCATACAATGACATGCGGTGGCCAGCCGATGAACAAGTCAGCGCTTTGTCCTTCCCAGACACGTCTGGTACCAATTCACCGACCCCGGAGGGATGGAAGGCTTGGTTGGCCTGGGCGGGAAATCCAAACCAGGAACCTGGTATCGGGTGCAAGCGATAGTCGGCGCCTCCTCCGACTGCGCTACACGCGCCCATTTCTTAAAAGTATATTTTTTAATTCAACGAAATCAATGAAATGATTTAATTTTGAACAAGCATGTGCAATACTAAGAGTTTCTTAAAACTGTAGCTGATTAAACCTGATTAAAAATAGCAGACGAAGCATGTGGGAATCCAATAACCTTAAAATTGGAACTAGTCCGTTTTATTATACAGCACTGCTTTAATTTTGTTGATAATCACTTTCAAAGAAATATCAAAGAAATAATCACAGTCAAATTTTTTTGAATTTGTTTTCTTTATTTCCAATGTGTCTTTATAGACGATTTAAAGTTTCTTCCAAAGATTTTTCCTCAAAACTATGTATAACCAATATATCATCCATGTATCTATAAGGTGTAAAAATTTTGCTGCTAGGTTTATATGCTTCCGTCAGAGTTTTCTCAATATAGAACTTCTTCCATTGGTTCCCTATTTTATTAACTTCACATCTTCACAAATATTTACAACTCCTGGACTGATACTACAACTACAAGCGTCTTTGAGGTGATTTACACTTTCTATTCCTAGATATGTAGCTCCTCCCCTTCCCTCACTGTTGATCACAGAGGGGAGGAGTATTTCCTATGTTTGGTCTTCGTCTAAGGGCCCGTACGAAACGGAGCCCAAACCTCACTTCCCTGTTTCTTCCTCTCATCCTCTCAGTTTATATACATTGAGCTGGGAGATACAGAACTCTTTCACAGATTGTGTGCTCTTACATACGGGAGGAGGTGAATCAAAAAACTTCAAAGGAAGTTCCATCGAATTTTCATTGCACAAAAAAAACGATCTAGACTATTTTAGAAAATGTTTGGTTTAATCTAGGAGACAACCGCGTATTGACATTCTTTCATAGATATTCTTTCATGATATTCTTTGCGCATACGACAAGCTGTCACCAATGTCCCTCGTCCATAAATTACTCCTTCAACGGCGCTGTTCTAAACCCGACTAGATACTTCTGTGCGAGATCTAGGCACTCTTGCAACACCCAAGCTGAGCTTCGAAAGCACACAACTATTATAGTAATTAAACTAGAAAAGTTCGAAAAGTTTTCACCAAGGTAGTAATGAAGAGGTGTCTCCTGTTTCTTTTGCTCTGCCTGAATAACCTAAGCGAACTCGAATTTTCGGAATTAAACGCCTAATAATATTATACTTGGTGTCTCAAAAAATGTATACACTTTTTAGAAGATGATAACTTGGCTTACAGTAAAGGCACTGGAAAAGTTAAGAGCTCATATAAAAGCATAAAAATATAAATTTTCTGACGTATGAGCGGTATGGAATGCACCAGGTACTCGTCTGAAATTTAGCATTTTACACTCGATTGATTGTGTTTCGCTTGAATACTTGTTATAACTTCTTTGCAAAGTTAGCGTTTTGATTGATGTTTGTTTCTGTTATAGTTTAAAACATAAATACAAACTAATTCTTGCGAGAATGAGGAGTATTCTAAAAAATGCAGGTATTATTTGAAAGGCTCTAACATTGCTGCTAGTGAAGTTTTTCAAGATGTTTGAGACTCATACAAAAGCACAAAATAATGACATTTCTGTGGCGTGTAACAATTAAGATTGCGCCGTGCACCCGTCTGATACCTTGCATTTCAGACTCGATTGATTGTGCATGGGCTGAATGCTTGTTACAATCTTGTTACTACTTGGCCAGTAACCTGTGCCGTGCTTATTTTACGCCTCTCTTTGCCCACTAGCTGCAGTTATGCCGATTAACTTCCCCATCCATCTTGAATGTTGCTTCAACAGTCCACAGAATCCGTTTTGGAAAATTTGGCTCCTGCTCACAGTTAAATCGTGCAATCAATAAACTCGCGTGTCACGTCTTTTACGTGACTATTAAATTCTAAACCTGAAAAGAAGCACAGCACAGGTTAATCTGGCCAAGAAGTAACAAGATTATAACAAGCATTTAGCCCATGCACAATCCACCGAACCTGAAATGCAAAGTTTCAGTCGGGGGCATGGCGCAGCCTTGTCTGTTTGCAAATCACAAAAATCTTGTTTACCTGTGCTTTCGTATAAGTCTCAAACTTTTTCAAAAGCTTCATTGCAGCAATGTTAAAACCTTTTAAATAAACCTGCATTTTATAGGATATGCTGGGATTTTTCCAAGAAGTGGTGTGTTTCAAGTTTTAAACTTTAGGAAAAGTACAAATAAATCGATAAAGTCACTTCGTGAAGAAATTATAACAAGTATTCAAGCAGAACACAATCAATCGAGTGTAGATTGCAAATCTTTAGAGGAGTGCATGGCGCGATCCATGGTGCTCCTATGTCAGAGAATTTCTATTTCCTTAAGACTTTATATGAACTTTTAACTTCTTTAGTACCTTTACTGTGCGCTAACTTATCGCCTTTTAAACAGTGTATAGAATTTTTGAGACACCATGTATATCGTCGAACTTTGCGACATCCTGTTTTCCATTAAACTTATTAACGGCAAAACAAAACTAAAGTTTGGTAAGCACAGTATTGGTCGTAAGTACCTTTTGCTCTTTAGAAGAAAAGCGCAAAAAAATGCGTTTTCCGCCACTTTTTTATAGCATTTTGGGATCAGCACTGAACTACATACGTATATTCTAGGCGAGAAATGACAACGGATAAAGGACGGCGTTATTCAATTCCTTTTGGGATGTGCCACGCATTCTACTTCTACGGGATGTCGTGGAGGCGCGTTGAATGCGTATTTGGCCATACAGTGACTTGCGGTGGCCAGCCGATGAACAAGTCAGCGCTCTATCCTTCCCAGACAAATCGGATACGAATTCACCGACCCCGGAGGGATGGAAGGCTTGGTTGGCCTGGGCGGGAAATCCGAGTCAGGAACCTGGTATCGGGTGCAGGCGACAGCCGGCGCCTCCTCCGACTGCACACCATGCGCCCCGGGCGGGAAACGCTCAGGTTATACATCCTTCGCTCGGCGCGGCGGATCCACTTCTTCACGGTGAATAATTTCATCTAAAGGAAGCGCGCTCCTATTTTTCAGGAAAGAAGGGGCCCAATTACATTGGTGATATTGGGGATTAGTTTTTGATATTGGTGCTTATTCCTGCTCATTTTTCTTAAGGTCTAAGTCACCAAAGAATATTTTTTATGAGAGTACAACGCGACATTTAGAGGCCTGTGAAAGCTTTTTGCAGCCTTCCAGTTAGAATTTTGGCTTGAGATTTCTGCAGTTGAAATGTGCAGCAAATCCGGTGGTAGAACCAATTTTCTTTGGTAACCTGGCGAAAACTTTTTGAACTTTTCTAGTTTCTTTACTAGTTTGTAACTTGGGTTTCGACCTTGTGGCCCATATGCAACGATCATGATTGTGTCTGCTTCATAAAGCTTTGTCAGAATAGAGGCATCATCGGACTGCATGGCCCAACAGTTTGAGAAAAGCACGGCAAAGGCTTTGCGAACAACCACTTCCTTTCGAAGTTAAGCTTGGGTGTTACGCGAGTTCCATAATCATGCCCAGTAGTCGAATTTAGAGCAGCGCCGTTCTGAAAGGAGTACATTACAGAAATGGCATCGTTTTTTCCAAATCAAACGAGCGTCTTCTGAGTTAAGCCAAACATTTTCTAAGAAAGGTCATGATCATTTTTTGTACAAGCAAAGTTTAGTAGGACTTTCTTTAAATTTTAAATCACCTGCCCACTCAAACATGGTATATATCAGTGAATCATAAAGGAATCAGTGGCATGTCTCTTTGATGATTCACTGGTATATACCATGTTGGGGGTGTGGAGCGAATCGGAAGGTGTGCCTGCTGCCGTGTACATCCCATTCCAGGTTCGTGGTTCGGACTTCATATCCAGGCTAAAAAACCTTCCGTCTCTCCGGGGTCGACCAATTGGTAGCACACTTGTTTGGAAAAGATTAAACAACAACATGTCTATCGAATGGCCACCACAAGTCATCGCATAATCGAAGTATTCATTCAAACTGCCTACACGACATCCCGTTGAGCAGAATGCGCGGCGCATCCTAAAAGTTCTGGAAAAGAGTAAATAAGACCATATTTTATTCTTTTTATTCTTCATCCCATGTTTCTACCAAAACTATCATATTAGCTATTGGCAGTCATAATGCATGGACCGTGTCATACTATTTTGAACCGATGTTTGATCCTAATATGTTATCGGAAAAAAATTTTATGAGGACAGATAATCATACACAGTGCCAATGTGGAAAAACCTTTTTGACAGAGTTAATGGATGCGGCTCTCGCGATCTAATGGGAATTCCAGTAATTGCGAGCCTTGGCCTTCGAGAACGCCCCAGTAGGCAGTGTTGTTCGTGGTTGCCTAAGGGCTGCTGAGCCTCACCACCTGCAGGATGCAGATGCAAATCTTCTGTGCTCGTCGTCGTCGTCGTTTCACTCGAATACTTGAGTGAATCCGGCTTGTAATTGCTTTCAGCGCCGTTCCGTTCGGATTCAGCTTTCGTCTCTTTTTCGACGATAGCGTGTGCCGCCCTCGTGTATCTGACCCCGACGCCCATGCTTCAGAATCAGTTACCAGTTGTTGTTTATGCCTCGCTGTTTCCCGTTCTTGTGGCCGTGGTGTGCGCCCCGAGGGAATCGCATAAATCCAGCATAGAGCCTATTAACAAGAGCAGTGCGTGTCCGAACACTAGCACTGCGACTCGCTTTAGTGTCCACTCCTATTTGCCTTGGGCTTTTTCTCTGACTACTCAGGGCTATTTTTCTATTTCTTAAGAAATATCATCAGTCATCGTCAAGTCATAAGTCATCGTTCCTTCTCGTAAAGAGTAAATGAACTCGCATTGTGACTGTTGATGTTACTGTCGCCGTAGAGGTCTGTGTCTCGAAAATAGGATTTTAGGGTTTCCATGAACGGTACGATCTTTGGCAGACTTTTTAATTTCTGAAAAATAGCTTGGACGTTTTACTTGCTATTAGGTGGAAATAATCTTCTAAACGAGAAGGTTGTAGCATGTCGGAGGAGAAGACAGCTCTCGCGGGTACTACGCGATTCCGGATACGGGTCTCATACCCAGGACAACTGAGCCTACCATCCTATCTCAGGGGTTGGAGAATTGGTACCAATCTTGTATGGGAAGGATACAGCGCTGACCTCTTTATTGCTGTCCACAGAAAGTCATTGTATGGCCAAATTCACATTTAAATTGCCTCCATGGCATCCTGCAGAAGTAGAAATCGTGGCGCATTCCAAAAAGGGATTCAGTTTCGCCGTCCTTTATACTTTTCTACTTTATTTGACCTATGCAACGACGTGCGGTGGTCATCTGGTTAGACAATTCAGAGTTTTACCCTTTTCAGACAAGCCCGGAATCAATTCATCGATCTCAGGAAGATCCTTTATCCTTTATCCTCTTTTAGACAATCAAAACCTCCTATGGACTCGTAGGATATAAAACTTTAAAACGTGGAGACATTCGAGGCTCTTAGCTCTTCGACCTAATAAACCCATTCTAATGCTGACACTCCATTTTCTTAGTTTTTCCAGCACCCTGAAATTCTTACAGGCTTCAGGCTGTCGCACTCTGGATGTGGCTCCTTATACTATGAGTAATATCTAAACAGAATGTGAAATCGATGCTTGATTAGGTCGACTATCAAGCCATTATTCAGCTCGGTTATTTACTTATTTATTATATTAGGCTGGGTCCAAATAAATGCAGGTTTTCGCTTCATTGTTTTCAACACTTTTTAAAAACCCAATTAAGACTTTTAACAAAAGGATTCATATATTGTTGAAAAGCTTATTATATGCATATTCTAAGTATGTATATGGAATTTAATTCAAATAGTTTATTTCAAAAATAATTTGATTTTCATTTTCAGATGCCTAAACGCGATTTTCGTCAAATTTACTTTTACGAGTTGAAACCGTACTGTGCTCTCGCTCAAGCCGCTCGAAATGTCAACGAAGTATGGGGCCAGGGGATGTCAACGAGTGCACAGTACAACGTCGCCTCCCAATGTTTCGTGCCGGCAACACCAGCATCGAAGACGAACCACATGGCAGCTGTTGACAGTGATCCATAGAAGGCGTCAGTCGAAGCTGATCTGAGCAAAACTACGTGATATTTCGCCGAGGACCTCGACGTCGAACACACTGCAGTTGTTCGTCATTTGAAGCAAATTGGGAAGACCAAGAAGAGAAATCGACCTAAAGTCAGAAAAGCCGTCGCTTTGAGATGTCGTCGGCCCGTCGACGCAATGCAACGATCCGTTCCTCGAACGTATTGTGACTTGCCTATAGAAGTGAATACTTTATGATGACAGGCGACGTTTGCCTAGTGGCTGAACCAAAAAGAAGCACCCTGACATCATCCAAAGCTGGAAAATTTTACGGAAATCGCGTTTAGACATTTGAAAATAAAAAACAAATTATTTTTTAATAGGCGTCTTGGAAATTCTATATTCAAACTCAGAAAGCGTATATATTTAGCTTTTCAACAAATAATAATAGCTTACGAAAAGTCTTAGTTTTTTAAAGGTTCAAACCAATCAAGCAAAGAACCTGCATTTATTTTGCGCCAACCTAATATTTATGCTGTGCAAAAATAAAACAAAACAAAGGTACATAAGATAACGTAATTGTAAGCAGGAAGAAAGAAATCAAGCAACAAGAATTCACCTGGTTAAGTGGTGAACTACTAAGTTGCATTCTTATGATACCGGTCTAGAAGTTGTCCATATTGCCTTTTAGAGATTGGCAAGACGAGGGACATATCCAATGGTCTGACGAGTTAAGCGAATTTAGCGAATATAGACGACATGACAGATTTCATGACGATTTCCAGTACTTTTGGGCTCAACTTCCTGTCAGTGCCTCTGAGATCCGCTTCCCGGCCGGCTTCTCGAAGCGTCGCTGTGAGCCGTTCTCAGTTTTTACCTCCACTTCGCCATTCCTCATTCAGCTCGGCGTTCACAGCGATGATGCTCAACTTCCACCTGAAGAAAAAGCCACCGTCATACGTCATGTACGTGTCGAATCCCACGGGGCATGCGGAAGGCCTTACAGAACGCCATTCGCAGCTCGTCTTAATTGCATTCGCGCGCCAGTTAAGCTTCGATAATGTTGGAGCTTTTTGCCAACGCACGCCGTCAGTCGCTTTAATGAGTCGCCCTGGTTCTGCTCTTGAGAAGGTCTGCACAACTGCTCCTTTCTAGCAAAACGTTTGGCTTTCGAGACCTATGTACTATAATATTAGGATGAGAGGGAACGTTCTCGCCTTTTTTGACCTCTAACTTCAAATGACGCAAAAAACCATTTAAATACTCATGAATAATATTGAGAACGGGCGCGTGGAGCGCAGTCAGAGGAGGCGCCGACTGTCATTAGCACTCGATACAGGGTTCCTGGTTCGGATTTCCCGACCAACCAAGCCTTCCATCCATATGGAGTCGGTGAATTGGTACCAGACTTGCCTGAAAAGGATAGAGCGCTGATTTGTTCATCGGCTGGCCACCGCAAGTCATTATATGGCCAAATACGCATTCAACTCGCCTCCACGACATCCCGTAGAAGTAGAATGCGTGGCGCATCACAAAGGGGATTGAATAACGCCGACCTTTATCCTTTATCCTTTTATAATATTGAGAAGTAAAAGCAAACTTACCTCCGATGTTTTAACTTACCTCCCTTCAGACGAACCTTTTTCATTATAACACCTTCCAGATGGCTCATCAGTGTAATGAGGTGTTATAAATTTCACGTTCTTTTTGTTAAATATTTACATAATATAGGAAATTTAAATAAAACATAAACAAATTTTTTATGTAAGTATATGCATATATTTAATTTTAATTTTTCATTTTATAAAATTGTGTGATTTTATGAAATTTAACACAATAATTTTGAAATACAGTCCCCTCTCGTAATAACGCGCTTGCAGGAACCGGAGAGGATCCGCGATATAATGGAAGTCGATTCCTAACCGGAGCTGACCTTTTTTAGAATCGCATACCATGGCTATAGCAGTGAAATATAATATGTTACCTTGAGCGGAGTGTGAAGGCAAAGAAGATCTTTAGATTATTAATGAAGTCCTGTCCTCAGAGAGATACTCTCTTGCTATATCCATAAGAAGAAAGCAAAACGAAAAGAAAGTAAAAGGATGGGCGAACCAAATATTGTCCGTTTCGACCCACAACCTTAGACGGACAATAACGAAAATGAACAATATAAAGTCAGTCCCGGGTCTCCTCACTAAGTTAGACTGACTTTATAAGAATGTGTAAAGGAACTAACCTGTACATGGGATATTTTCCACAAATAAACATTCGACTCCATGCACTACCACAGTCAACAACCAATATCATCAGAAAACTCCATCGAATATCAGAATATCCTGCAAACGCTCAGCAAACTGTGCGCCACTATCACACTAACAACGATCTCCGC
Source organism: Heligmosomoides polygyrus polygyrus (assembly GCA_947396885.1). Classification (NCBI taxonomy): domain Eukaryota; kingdom Metazoa; phylum Nematoda; class Chromadorea; order Rhabditida; family Heligmosomidae; genus Heligmosomoides; species Heligmosomoides polygyrus. Next base: position 88,412,254 of record OX377203.1, on the reverse strand, counting down.
GGTCAAACTTCGTACGGAAAGAAAACGGAAACAACTGCGTGAACGGAACTAAGAGACACATTGCTATGACAGATATGTGTGAGGAATAACGAGTACCAGAGGAAAGTTAAGCAGGATCCACAACTACATAGTGTAACCTGATGTTAAATATCGTTTTTTGCCATCAAAACTCAAGACTCTCCCGCCAGGCGGGACGTAGACCCGCACTCTCTACCTTCTAGGCAGAATGTTAACCCATTACGCTATCAGCGCTGTTAAATCGCTTGCCGCATCCGCTATATCCTCGTTGCAGCGGTCTGTCAGCACTCTTCTACCATATCGGGATGTTGCATGTGATCAAACAGCGTTGTTGCTGTAATCCTGCCCGGAACGTAGAGGGTGCAGGTACAAATGGCGCGAGAGTTTTGATCGCAACAAGCCATCATGTGACTGCACACAGCCCCTATAGCAACTGGTCTAGGCTTAAAACAAATGTATTGGATATTGTTTTGAATAGTCTGAGTTTTAATCGACACGTTATATCGTTTCTGATAGAGGAAACGCTTCAATTTACGGCAGCTTTTAAAGAGTATCGAGAGTTTTAGCAGATTTGCTTAAGCATGGAGCGGCTGGTAGAGAGGCAATATGTTGTTACATGATGTTTTGTTGCGATAAGAACTTTTGCGCCACTCGGGACTCGAACCCGCATCTTCTTCTTTCCGGACAGCGATGATCGCCTTGCACCATCGCCGCTGTTTGATCACACGTAACATCCCTGATATCCTCTTGCTAAATCCATAACTACGGATATCTCGTATGTTACGAGCGATCAAATAGCGCCGGTGGTGTAAAGCGAACATCGATACCCGGAAAGCAGAAGATGCGGGTTCGAGTCCCGCCTGGTGCAAGAGTTCTGATCGCAACAAAATTCCTGTAACAACTACCGAGAGTCTTATGCTATGCTCGACATGTTGCTGACTACGAACACTTTTGTGGGCCGCGCACACGCGAAAAACATTGATATGCATCTAATTCATTATCGTACAGGTGCTGGCGTTTTAACGGGATAGGTTTGTAATAATGTATTAGTTATAATTTCTATATTCATAAACAGTTTTACCATTGAGGTTAATGTAAAACCTGATACACCTGGAGTGCCGTTGCCAATAAAATCCGTAGAAATGTTCAGGTAGTGAACAACTGGACAGGTAGAACTCACGACGGCCTGAAGGCATTTCTCCTCAACTCTTCTACACGGTGATAATTTTCTTCTGAAGGCATTCCAAGAAATATGAAAATAATGCACTGAAGATGACATGTATGGAGGTAACATAATGTCGAAATCAGCTTTAAATCCAAATCCCACAGTTTTTGGGCAGATGAATTTGGCGATATGTTATTTGGAGTTGCCACTCTGAATGGTGTTAAGGTTTATTTATAAGAGCAGGGTAAATTTTCAACAGATTCTCGTGTTTGTTCTCAGATTCTTATAGTCATGTTTTAAAATAGTTTACTGGCCCGCTCACTGGTTCCCACTGTGAATTATACCAGCACTAGATTATCTACAGCCAAAAGTGGTTACTTGAATGTTAAGTAGAAACGTCGCGATAGTTGGAAGGAGCTAGTGTCTCCATAAATGCTTCGCAAACCATTTTCTTCGATTTTAACAATCTGATCTTTATAACAAGCAACTACTATTTCGAAAATACTATTAATATACTATTTCGTTCTTGTACCACTGAAAAACCAATTCAGAGGTTGCCGTTGGTACCCCATTTCTTAAGACCTCAGGCCGTAGAGGCTTAGAATAAGTGAAATTCTTACTTGCATGTGCAAGAAGACGTCTCCGCAGGATGCTTTTTTTCCTTCAAACCTTGAGAGAAATTAAGCTGCTTGTACTTATTCCTCCATACGTTCGTCAAATCTGAACAATGCTTTCTGTTGCTTTCAAGTTCGCTATATCTAAATATTTCAAAGTGCATCATGTTAGTACTTCAGTGATGATTTTTAGACTATTGCTTCTTAAAGTAGCACTCAAATGTTGATTCAATTGCGACTCCGCGTTTCAGATCGCGCCATGCACTCAAGAAGTTCGCCGCTAAAAAGCATTTATTTGATAGTGCAAATGCCACTTACATGAACCATCAAAGTGGTTATGATAGGTGTGTTCTTTACAGTTGCTTTTGTTGAATCGTTAACAAGTGTCACACTCCACGCAAACAGAAACTCTGCTGTTAATCGAATAAAAATCGCAATGTCTAGCACGTGGCGTGGCGCAATCTTTTTTTTGGCACAGGAGAATGGAACCTTTCTGTCCAATGAAACAACCTTCAAATCATCATTTTTACTCAAAAATTAAAATTTTCATAGAATTTCAAACAATGTGGTCACTCATTGAGTAGGTGAATCAAAACTTCAATAAAGTTGTGCTAAATTTCTCCTTGAAGAAAATTTTTCTCACCTTTTTGTAGAGTCTCTAGTTCAATGTTGAAAGAGGTCGTATTGTAATGGAATTCAAAAGTCTTGGGTTAGCATAGAGGAGTTTCCAATTTGATTTGAAAAGTGCCCGATTCGATGTGGAAATGGTATATTTTTATGTATTCAAAACTACACGTACGACTTTACAAATCTCATACAAAATCGTGGAGTAAGAAACTGAAACAAAGGCGGTGATAGTAAAGGCTCTAAACCGACGAGAACTTTTGGTGGTACGACATAGTGCATGCACATTTTCTTCTTTTTTCTTCTTGAAAACGTGATGCTTCTAAGGTCTTCTCCATCCTGCTCTGACAAAGATTAGTAATATCACCGACATGGCTCCAATGTCGTCTCCTGCGCTGATTCAAAAGCAGAATACTGTAACCTTTACCGAGCCAAGTTATGCGGCACGAGGATCCGGTTCTAGCGAGCATTCTGCAACTTTCCACGGAATGATAGGAAGTGTAGGCTTCTCATTGCCTGGCCAGTTCTTCTTCTGCTCAATGTATGCATTACACGTTCAAGTCATTGACGTCTTCTCACTGCGTTGCAAACGAGCAGACCTGTGTCAGTTTTTTTTTCCGCCGCCACTCAATGGTGGCCGTCACTTCTCAATGCCCCGAATGGTCTATTATTCCTAAGTCAATCATCTGCATTGTTATCGTAGGTTAACCGACAACAACGTCAGCACATTCACTGAGCAAACCGCCGACAAAACCCTGCTGACTTCCGCTCTGGATTCCATTTGTGGATGGCCGAGAGTTCATTCTCCACTCTCCTAGTCTGGAAGGGTTCGGCAGACCGACATGATTACTCACGTCTTCAGCTTCCTGAATATGCTGTCTATTGTTTCACTCTGCTTTCGAAAATGCATCGTGCCATGTGGCATGGCACGTGTGGCTAGACGGAACAGTAGTCGGGTCCCGCCTGCATGCTTAAGTGAAAGTTTGATCCTTGCCCATGCTAGTCAAGCCTTTAATCTTTCTTTCGGAAAGAATAAGACATCAATTTGTCTACTGACTGGTCACCGCAGGTATATGAGGAATATGTGTATATGAAGCGTTTTAAAAATTTAGACTGCCCCGCGATATCGCTCAGGAGTATAATAAAGGATAAAGGATAAAGGACGGCAGTATTCAATTCTTTTTGGGATGCGCCATGCATTCTATTTCTACGGGATATCGTGGAGGCGATTTGAATGCGTATTTGGTCATACAATGACTTGCGGTGGCCAGCCGATGAACAAGTCAGCGCTCTATCCTTCCCAGACAAGTTGATACCAATTCACCGACCTCGGAGAGATGGAAGCCTTGGTTGGCCTGGAAGGGAAATCCGAACCAGGAACCTGGTATTGGGTGCACGCGATAGTCGGCGCCTCCTCCGACTGCGCTACACGCGCCCTCAGGAGTACATTACCTGGCATAATCTCACGGAGAACTGATGGTGAGCCATAATCTCTTCTACTACACTGATAGAAACAGAATGATCTAACAAGGAAGGGTTCGGAACTTAACCAACACTTTTCCAATGGGATATTTATTCTCCATTACTTTCGATGGTGTGGGCGCGTGTAGCGCAGTCGGAGGAGGCGCGACTGTCGCGTGCACCCGATACCAGGTTCCTGGTTCGGATTTTCCGCCCAGGCCAACCAAGCCTTCCATCCCTCCGGGGTCGGTGAATTGGTACCAGACTTGTCTGGGAAGGATAGAGCGCTGACTTGTTCATCGGCTGGCCACCGCAGGTCATTGTATGGCCAAAAACGCATTCATGTCGCCTCCACGACATCCCGTAGAAGTAGAATGCGCTGGCGCATCCCAGAAGGGATTGAGTAACGCCGTCCTTTATCCTTTATTTATCCTTTACTTTCGATGGTACGGAATCCAAATATGCAAATCAGATTAAGCACAGATGAGGTTAGATAAGTGTATACAGACGGCAAAGGAACTGCAGAATCTCAAAATACTCTTCTAGCTGCAGTCGTGGGTAACTTGAACTCATGTTCGCTTCGACGAGAGTTCGTTTCCCGAGCAGTGATACCTCCCTGCATCTTTTTTTTCAAACGGAAATAGACTTCCACTTGCGATTCTTTAAATTTGAAAAATCTCCACTTATCGTGCTTTTTGTTCAACTCCCATGTCTTTCACTTGTCATATTACACCTTAGAGGATAAACGATAACGGCCGGCATTAGCAAATTCCTTCTTGGGATGCGCCACGCATTCGACCTCCACGAGATATCATCGTGATGGGAATTTGCCAAGCGTGCCAGCCGATGGAAATATTCGTATTTCAACTTTCCCAGACACGCATGGTGGCAGTTCATCGACCCAGCACATATCGAGGACTTGCTTTGCCCGAGCGGGAAATCCGAACCAAGAACTTTGAATCTAAGTGGACCGGACAGACGGCGTCCACCACCACTGCGCTTTCATGTGCGTTCGCCGGACATTGGACACAGACAACATCTTTATAAAAGTTTTCAGAGCAATTCTACCTATTCCAGAGTAAAAAGCTATTCTATTGGAGGCAGAAACTGTCCTGGGCGGTCCTCCGCATGTCGTTTTCATCAGGATACCTTAATGAATTCAGTGAACCGCGGAGAGTAAAACATTCGGTAGTCATTGGAAAGCAGTTTAAGGATGTTGCCTCTCTCCAAATTAAAGTTGATATTGCTCGCTAGCTCTCTAGTGTTCTAGCTTGAATTTACTTGATGACGTTTTTATAAAGGATAGAGGATAATGGAAAAAGAGCGGGTTACTCAATTCATTTTGGTATGCGCCACACATTCTACTTATACGAGATTTTGTAGAGGCAATTTGAATGCGTATTTGGTCATACGTGTAGCGCAGTCGGAGGAGGCGCCGGCTGTCGCGTGCACCCGGTACCAGGTTCCTGGTTCGGATTTCCCGCCCAGGCCAACCAGGCCTTCCATCCCTCCGGGGTCCGTGAATTGGTACCGGACTTGTCTGGGAAGGATAAAGCACTGACTTGTTCATCAGCTGGCCTCCGCAAGTGATTGTAAGGCCAAATACGCATTCAAATCGCCTCAACGACATCCCGTAGAAGTAGAATGCGTGGTGCATCCCAGAAGGGATTGAGTGACGTCGTCTTTTATCGTTTATTATTTGGTCATACAATGAGTTGAGATGGCAGCCGATGAACGATGAAAAATGAAAAATGAACGCCGATGAAGTCAGCTTTTTGTCCTTCGCAGACACGTCTGGTACCAATTCGCCGACCCCGGAGGGATGGAAGGCCTGGATGGGAAATCCGAACAAGGAATCTGGTATCGGGACATATCTTTGTAATCCCACTCTTGACCGATGCCTTTGATAGGGGTCGATTATCAGAGAATGTCCACTCAACTTCGTTACTCTGAAAGCAAAATCGGAATATCGAGTTCACTACTTCTCTGTGGGATCTGCTTCGGATCACTTGAAGCTTTTTAAAGGAGGCACGTATCCTGGCAACATTTCACCCTTTAAGGTCCACTGTCAGACCACTGGCTTAGCGTGACTTAATTCTCATCTTCATAATGCCGCATTCATATTCTACCTGTTCTATTTGAGTTTGTAGATTACTTATTGCATTTTTATCAAGTCATACGTCTTTTCGTGATTAGCTCATGCAATAAAAATATAATATATATTTGAATGGGTATTTGGCCATAGAATGACTTGCGGTGGCCAGCCGATGAACAAGAGAGCGCTCTATCTTTCCCAGACAGTCTGATAATAAATACACCGACCCCGGAAGGATGAGAAGGTTCGCTTAGTCTGGGCGGGAAATCCGAACTAGGACGTCCTCCGACTGCGCTACACGCACCCATCAATATAGTATTAGCGGCTGATCTTTAAAGTTGAGAGTTGTTCAAAAAAGCATATACATGAAGGAATCACCTATTTTTTCGTTTGAAGGTGAACTTAAAGGAGGTAATACAGCTCGGAAACCGAGCTCTCGACCATGCGATTACGATTTCAAGTTACTATCCACTCGTAGAGAGCGAGAAGCTTCCATTCTGCAGTTTCGCTAGCGTCAATGAACTCTTCATGCCCTTATTGGTGTTCGAACTAACTTGCTAAAAATTGCAATTCCATATTTCGATTCGGCATCCTGGAAAGTAGAAGAAAATATGTGTCACATTAAAAAGTCCGGTGTAGGTTTGCGACCTTCCTTGGCAAGATGTGGACTAGTTGCCGCAACAGTAGTAGAGCGAGAACTTTTCCAAGAGGCTCTGTTGAAGTAGAGGCGAGCAAGTGGACGCTAGAAACCACTTACGTGAAGGTGGTCAAAAACAGTCAATCCTTTCCGCAACGACGTGCTGCTGAACGTTGATGAAAACAATTTTCCAAGTAACGAACGCCTAAACGACTCAGGCAATAGCTGAGGCACATTGTGCACCGAGCAAAAAAAAAAGCAGTAGCTCGCGTTCAAGCTTCCGTAGGCGTTTCCGCCAGCTCTTCGGCTCACGGACCAGTCCAGCTGCTTCTTCCGCACGTCTCATCTGTGTCGCAGAAACCGGCACGAGTTAGCGCAGTCGGAGAACGCGCCAGTTGTCGTCTGCATCACCAAGTTCGATTCTTTGCTCGTGTTTTCTACCCAGACTGAGCACTCCATCCCTCTGAGGTGGAAGAATTGGTAGCAGACAAGGATACAACAATGGCTTGTCTATCGACTGGCTACAGCAAGTCATTGCATTAGCTAAATTTTCACTCAAAATGCCTCCGCGGTATCTCGTATAGGTCGAATGCGTGGCGCATCTCAAAAAGATTAATGTCTTCACTTACCCTTTATCCTTAAGGATTCTTTAAGCAAAACAAAATCTCTGCATGGTTCCTGCACAGAGAGCTGGCTGTTTCCCGAATTTAATTTTCCGAAAAATTGTTCCGGCCACGAAATCGAATTTGTAGCGTTTTCCCCTTCAAAGCCGTATCTCTAGCTAATTGGGGATACGGCCACATTCTGTTAGCTAATATCATTACTGCGGTGCCGCATGGGCCTCTCGGCAAGCTGCTGGTGCTGGTGGAGTCGTGACCAGTTCCGCCTTCGGCTCTGTGGCTGCTGAAGAGCCGTTTTCTCCACCTTGGGCAGCGCCGACGCACTTTAGCCATTGCTCTGCCTTTGTTGCTAATGAAGTGTGTAGCACCGCCGCTCGGGCTCATTGAGCAAGTTCAGGGAGAGGCGCCCATATCCCCAGAGACCTTAACCAGCACACTGCCGACTGGATTATCTCTAGAGGTGTTCCTTTTGCTCGCTTTCGTTTGCCTGTGAAATCGAGTTTCCAGTTTTTGATAACATTTTGCACTTCTAGGCAATATTGCTGAGCTACTGGCAATTGAAGGGCCTCATTGAAATTATCGCCTATTTTCCAGGATGTTTAGAAATTTTCAGCTATCTCTAGCACCTGGGCGCGTGTAGAGCAGTCGGAGGAGGTGCTTGCAGCCACATGCACCCGATATCAAGTTCCTCATTCGGACGTCTCGTCCAGCCAAACCAAGTCTCGCCTTTCATCCCTCCAGGGTCCATGACATGGTAACAGATCTGTCTGGGAAGGATAAAGTGCTGATTTGCTTATCCGATGGCCACCGCAAGTGTCACTGTATAGCCAAGTACGGATTCAAATCGCCTCTACGAGATCCCGTAGAAGCAGAATTCGCGGCGCATTCCAAAATGTGGGAGACTAACGCCGTTCTTTATTTTTTTTATCCTAGCAGCAATTTTGTTTAGAGTTATCAAGCAAAAACCTAAAGGTAACCTACATTAAAATTTGCGAAATACGGGATCCTCTCGTATTGCGTTTGAGAATTTTTTAAACTCTTTTTTTCTGCTGAAGCGTAGCACCTGTAATAATTCCAGCTAGACCTTTTGATTTATTTATTTTAAGGCGTAGATCACAGTTTGGCAAACAAAGGATACAAATAAACATTTAGCAAACTTTTGTCTACAAAGTGTAATAATAATGATAGTTACGTAACCGTCAACAAAGGATTTGCTTTCTCGTATTCCTGGAGTCCAACCAGCGCGAGGACATTTAAAAGCTTGCACAGACAACCCCTCCAGTCTTCGTACTTTCCAAGGAATATATTGATTTCATTGAGAATCCTGTAGGTCAGAAACTCTTCTGTTCTCGCCTTCTATTTCTGTCTGTTGCGGTCCTTCAAACTGGGTGCACCCTTGGATGCACTGAATCAATAAATAAATATCTAAATAGATAAGCATATAAACAATCAAGTAACTAAAAATAAAAGATAAATTTGAAGCAAGAAAGCTTTCTTCAATTTTACTTCGTGCGAGGAAAATGTTTACTTCATTTCCTGACAGGAAATTGGTTCCTATGTTTTTAACAACCACTGCTGAATACAAGGTGTCTCAAAAATATTTACACTGAATAAAGGGTTATAACGTTAGGATAGTATGTCTTTAGAAGATATTTTAAAAAACGCATAAAATAACAGGAATCTAGAAAATTTGTGACGTGTGTACAAAGCAATTCCCATTTCTCCAAATTTTCAAAATTTATACTGGATTAACTGCTGCGTATGGTCTGAGTTCTCGTTGCAAATTGCTCGTAATTCAACCTTTTTGCTGCCCTATACCTTTAATTTTTTGTGTTTTGCGAGGGAAATGTCTACTTCATTTCCCCACAGGAAATTGGTTCCTATGTTTTTAACAACCACTGCTGAATACAAGGTGTCTCAAAAATATTTACATTGAATAAAGGGTTATAACGTTAGGATAGTATGTCTTTAGAAGATATTTAAAAAAACGCATAAAATAACAGGAATCTAGAAAATTTGTGACGTGTGTACAAAGCAATTCCCATTTCTCCAAATTTTCAAAATTTATACTGGATTGACTGCTGCGTATGGTCTGAGTTCTCGTTGCAAATTGCTCGTAATTCAACCTTATTGCTGCCCTATACCTTTAATTTTTTGTGTTTTGCGAGGGAAATGTCTACTTCATTTTCTGGCAGGAAATTGGTTCCTATGTGTTCAACAACCGCTGTTGAATACAAGGTATCTCGAGAAATATTTGCACTGATTAAGGAGCGAAAACATAGACACGGTATGTCTTTTAAAGACATTTGAAAAACGATTAACATAGCGGGAAAATATAAATTCTGTAACATATGTGCATACATACCATAGGGATTGCATTATTCCTCTACACCAAATTTCAAATTTTATACTCGATTGACTGTCTATGGGCCAAATGCTTGCCGCAATTTGCTCGTAATCCAGGTTTATTGCCGTCCTATTCCTTCAATTTTTCTTTTTGCGAGAAAAATGTCCACTTCATTTTCTGCCAAGAAATTGGTACCTATGGTTAAACGACTGCTATATAAGGTAGATATGAATATAAGGTATCTCAAAAAATGTCTGCACTATAACACTGAGACCAGTATGTTTCCTAGAAACTTTAAAAATGTATAACTAGTGCAAAAATAGAAATTCTGTGACATATACATGATAGGAGACATTAAAAATAGTTGGAAATATGTATGATATCCCATGGCTGCTTGCTTATGGACTAAATACTCGTGCATTTTGCAGTTTGCTCTAATTCAACATTATTGCTGTCCTGTGTATTCTTAAGCTCTTAATCTGAATAACACATTAAAATTTGTTGCGAAAGAGTTACTCGTAAAAGGCATGAGCACTGATCGATCATCCACAACTTTGTCGTCATTAAGGTTATCAGAGAAATTAGGGTTACGAGGAGGAAACAGAAAAACAGGAGCGTTAGATGCTGTCTGAATCGCATACTAGCAGCGTACTCTAGCAAAATTTTCAATTGTAGACACGATTGTGATGATTTAGCCACTGCTTTGTTTGTCACCAGGGAGCGCAGTCGGAGAAGGCGCCGGCTGTCGCCTGGACCCCGTACCAGGTTCCTGGTTCGGATTTCCTGCCCACGCCAGCCAAGCCATCCAATCCTCCGCGGTCGCTGAATTTCTACCAGTCATGTCTGGAAAGGATAAAGCGCTGACTTGTTTATCAGCTGGCCACCGCAAGTCATTGTATGGCCAAATACGCATTCAAATCGCCTCCACGTCATCCCGTAGAAGTAGAATGCGTGGCGCGTTCCAAAGGGAATTGAATAATGTCGTCCTTCATCTTTTTTTATTTCTATCCTTTGTTTGTCACCACCTATCGGACAGGCGTCGGTCATTTTCCTGTACTCCAGAACAGGAAGATGACCGACGCCTAAATCGACATGGAACTGCGAACGTTGCCTGCTTCCTTTTCATTCTTTTTGCATTACAAATTTGGCCAGTCACTTCGGCTATAACTGCTATCCTACTATTCTAAACATCACCTGTATCACTTGTCGTCCCGTTGATTATCGACTTTCTCGAGCGGGTGCCAGCAGCAGCGTTTCCATCCGTCCCTGTCGCATGCCAGTGTGCTCCAATGGATCCTTCTCACTCAAGGGACACAAAGGGCGTCATGTCGTTGGTTCAGGTCTTTCACGAAGAAGTTCGACCAACGCGTTGGTGGGCGTCCTGGTGTTCTCTTGACATCCCGCGGAATCCAGTCGGTGATGTCTCTCGTCCAGCGGGTTTCTGCGAATCGCATTATGTGGCCGGCCCATCTAATTTTCGACGACTTGGCCCATGCGACAGCGTCTCTGACTCATTTGCGTGAATCGTGTCACTCCGATCGTCCTCTCGATCACACGCTGTGACGGGAAGTACATTCTGCTAATACTGTCAACACAAACACAACTGCCTTCATGTTATTCTGTAGAAGCGGAATGTGAGATGGAAATTATCACACAAAGAAAAAACGATTTGAAAATAGCGCGAAAAATATGAAGCAATGCTAAATCATATTTCAATAGTAGTGGGTTAGATATCCGTCGTGGGTTAGATACCTAAAAGAATGAAATCAATTAGAATAGGTGGAGAAAAGCAACCGAGAACGCTTAAGCTTGTAAAGACTGTCCTTAAAAACGCTGCTATTCGTTGACTGAAGCATCTTTGGGCAGAATATCTAGAACCATCTTGCGCGCCTGTTAGGGATGTCGTTGAACATCAAGGTGTCGTTGAACATCAAGTTGTAACTGATATAGAACACCGAATTATTGGTTTTAAACCGACCTGTCCTTGCAGCGGAAATCTAAACACCCAGTATTTACTTGGCAGTAGTTCAGCTCCCCTACGTAGAATACGAAATGAGAAAACAATAAATCCAAAATTGTGTGAGTCTTCTGAAGCACTTTAGCCCAAATATGACAAGCTTCTGAGCAGACGATTTGTGCACGCAGTGGGAGATAATCTGCACCAGAGTATACCAGCTTCAATATTCTGAATGTCCCTTCCTAAATGTGGACTCCACCAGACCGGTTAGCGGTATTCAAGATGAGGCAATACGTGTAGCTTGTAGAGATGCAACAGTATTCTCTCATCTGAACACTATACTTCCTTAGTATGGAGAACAAGCTTGAGTAGACCTTTTTGACAGCATTGTCAACTTGAGCGGAGAACCCCTGGCTTCTGTCAAAGATAATTCCATGGCCTTTAATTCAGTCACACGGTTTTAGTACGGTGCCATTGATAGTGTGTAACAGTTTTTCTGACTTCCAAAGCAGATAGTAACGCTTTTTGTCAAGACTTATGGGAGTACTCGTAACGAAAGCCCAGTTGACCGATTTGTAAATGGATTCCTGAAGAGTCGCACAAACGTCAGTGCTGCTTAGTTGAAACTTGCCTTGTCCTAACCTATGTTATGCTTCCACTGTTCCTCCTGCTTTGGTGTAGCGCATGCCATTGTCTTTCATTGTGTCTTTTGTTTTTAGGATTTGAATTCGCTAGTTCATTATCTTTTTAGTGACGTTCTTACTAGCACACTTCCAACACCTTACTGCAACTCCTGCTGGTACGCTGTGTGGCTGTTTAATATTTCCATTGACGCTCAATTAGCTACTGGTTTCCCAGTGTCTCTTCGAAACGGAGACTGGCCGAAAACTATTCCGTGGTATGAGGAACACAATTTAGATAGCATGCTTATTTATTTATTTATTATTTATCAGACATGAACATAATCATGCGTTACATAAGTGATGACGGATAAACAAATACTAGGTCACACAAACTACAACAAACAAAAAATTAAACACAGCACATTTAACATAACCTTTTACGTACCATTAAGGACTTGAACGAACCCACAGAAATGTTGATGATATTCTCATCCTCACTTAATAATAAGTTCAAGTCCTTAAGATTTCTGTAAGTGAGGAAGCTTGACCTTGTCTGCGATTTTGGAACAGCCTTAGGTTCCCTCTCCTATTTGTAGTCAGAGGTGCCCCAAAAAATATCGTGGGATCTATTGAAATTCTATTTGTAAGAATATTAAACATCACGGTCATGTCGACCATCTTCCTTCGACTGCGGAGGAAAATTAACCTAAGCTGTTTGGCCCTGTCTGGACCTCTAGGTATGTTGTTGTAGTTAGTTCCAAAACATCTTAAAAATAATTTTCGATGAAGTTGTTCTGGACGCTTTCCAGAAGAGCAGTGTCTTTCTTTTTGAACGGATTGAACACTGAAGTACCGCTCTCTAAAACAGGCCTAATATACGTCTTATATGCACGAAGAAGTGCAAGAGAATCATTGGTTTTGAGCTGTTTGAACAAGTTGTAAATACGATAATTCGCCTTTTTAACAATTGCCTTATAATAGGAATCGAAGCTTAGATCATTAGATATATGGAAACCCAAATCACGGGCGTTTTCTGCGTGCCTTAAATCTGTGTCCTTGAGCATATAAGTTGGTCAGTTTTGTTGATCTTTTGTCTGAATGACAAGACAATTCGATTTTTCTACTTTACCTTCCTGTTCTTTAGGAAAAACCTTATTTTTCTACTTTACTTTCTTTCCTTCCTTTACTTTTCACTTTACCTTAGGTTCCTTCTCCTATTCGTAGTCAGAGATGCACCAAAAACATCGTGGGATCTACTAAGATTCTATTTGTAAGAATCTTAAACATCATGGTCATGTCGACCATCTTGCCTCGACTACGGAGGCAAGGTAACTTAAGCTGTTTGGCCCTGTCTGGATCTCTAGGTATGTTGTCATAGTTGGTTCCAAAACATCTTAAAAATAATTTTCGATGAAGTTGTTCTGGACGCTTTCCAGAAGAGCAATGTCTTTCTTTTTGAATGGATTGAATACTGAAGTACCGCTCTCTAAAACAGGCCTAACATAGTTTTATGTTGAACGAAGAAGTGCAAGAGAATCACTGGTTTTGAGCTGTTTGAACAAGTTGCAAATACGATAATTTGCCTTTTTAACAATTTCCCTATAATGCGAATCGAAGCTTAGATCATTAGATATATGGAAATCCAAATCACGGGTGTTTTTTACGGTGTTATAATGAACACAAATCAATGGTGAGGCAAACAGTGGAGCTGCTGGAATCGTGTGTGAGATATCTGCTCCCTACATGCATATCCATTCACCAGGGCGTGGCTTAATTCAAATAAATAGAAGAGTGGAAGACGGTGAGGCAGGCGATGACCTCTCCCGACGGTGGTGTATCCACCGGTCATGCTACCGTGTGCACCGTCAACGGCTTGGATTACGGTAGGGAAGTAAGCCCAGCCCAACAGCTGGCTTCGTTATGGTGTCATTGTTAGACCTTAGTTTTTTGCACACCAATTTGGTGCTCCTGACGAGAGCGTTTTTTCCTGCTGATCCATCGACGACCACAAAGAAGCCGAACTGATTGAGCAGCGGCGAATCGCCATCTCCTTCGGCCCTTCACCCGGCGTTTGTCAGTTTTTTATGTTCTTTAGCGACTCGCTCCCCGAGGAATTCTTCAGTGGCCGTCACTCCTCCAAAAATGTCTCCGAGAAAAATATTTGTGAAGGCCTATGACCTGAAGTCTGACAAGCATGCAGGCAGCGAACTTATCCGAAATCTCTGTGTTATTTGTTCTCTCGTGTATTTCTAGTTTTCGCTGTTTTCTCGATAAAGGGTTTAATGAGCATACACATGTGCTCCTCCTTAAAATTTGATTACTTATTTGCGGATTATTCGTTTATGAAACGAAATTCAATCTCTTATCTCTTTTACAATTAGAACTGAGGCGAATTTCATGTGCCTCCATAGGAGTATTTGTCGTTTACAGTAAGGTTGTACTAGACAAGAGGAAAACACAAACAAGGAGACATATGCGCTATAGTTGTGCTCTTCCAAAAATTTCGAATAACCGAATATATTCGAATAGCGACGAATTTCGAGCATTCGAATTCGAGTACATTCAAAAATCGCGTTTTTTCGAGCATTCGAAAATCGCGTTTTTTCGAAAGTTTGAATATTCGAATTCGAAGAGAATTATTCGAGTTCGAATGCTCGAGTATTCATTCGGGCACAACTATAATATGCGCTCTCCTCCACTAATGCAAAGAAGACCACAAGCTGAGCAAAGTATACGTTGGATCCAGCACCGATTCGAATAACTCGGATCCGCCCTATTTTTCAAACCCATGATAGATACATTGATCATACAGAGAATCAATTTTTTAAAAGCCCGATGTTAACATATTCGTTCAGCTAAGGACGATTTCCACCAACCCCAATTTTTGGCAATGCATATAACATTAACCTGAGGCCGAATTCACAATTGGTAAGGTAATGAGTTGAAGGTATTGGGCAATCTACCAACAGAGGGTAATGAACAGAGGGCAAGTCTCGTATTCATGATTCTACTATTATAATATTACTCGGTGAGTGATATATTCTGGCCCATCATTCAGTCACCTTCACGCTCTTGTGAGTGCCAGGTAATGCTGGAATTTCTACCCTCTACCCATGTAACGCTGAATCAAGTCATTCATGAATCCGGTCTCTGATATCATATTACAGAATCGGATATGCACTGTAAGATCCGAAGAATTCCGGAGAATCCGGAGAGAAGAGATCCGGAAAGAAGATCCCAAATCTGAAATCCGTTATAGTGAAAATCGCCCTTATTTGAATTGTGCCGATTTCTTTTCAAAAATATCAGTATCCGCATGAACCATTCGTTCGGAGTTCTAAAAAATGACGGTTCGAAGTTATCCGAGGCGTAGAATCTAAATACATACTGTACAGAGCAATGGAAGGAATTCCAGGATGAGGCCAAATTCATCACAGGTGTGGTAGATGGACTATATTATGGAGCTCTTGTATGCGCATGAATCCGCTCCCCTATAACAATCTTTAATTGTTCTTGTGAAGCTCTATTCGGTTTATGTCTGCTCGATACTGGTAGTTTAAGCTGCAATTAGATTCGTTTTATTTGTTGCAAAATTATGTTTGATGATCAATAAAATATGTCAGAAAATAGTTTGGACCACCGTAATAATTTATACACTGTAGAAGTTGTTCGTACTCGCTCGCTGTCCTGTTCATTCACGAATACTCATTCTGATTGCATGGTTACAGAAAGACGCGCTGACAGTGGAACAGCTCTCGTCGAGTTCTAGGCATCGTTGATGGACTTCATTCTCTTCAAAACGGACCAGTCATACGTGAATTTGTTCGTGGGAGGAGAGGTGAGCTCAGCCTAAAAATTACAACGTCATCTTTCTAATTAAAATTTTATTCTAACATTCTCTGAATGTTTTCGCGTAACGTTATGTACCAAAAAACTGATTTTTGATTGACTGATTGATTTGCTCTATCAGAAACCCTCCTTTGTTCTCATTTTGATTTTCGCCATTTTTAGGTCAATAAACTGGAAAGTAAAAAAAGAGAAATGCCCTTCGCCGGCAGCAATTTTTTTACGAACAGCTCCTACTCTTTGATAGTTTTTTTGGACAGTGTTATTGTCTTTCCAAAGAGATTGTTTTGTTCTATCAAAATGTATATTGCGCTTGTTTGCTCATGGTGATTCTTGCCAATCTCTAGCGGATTGCTAAAAGCAGAGAAAATTTACCTTAACCAGTTATTTTTCGCACAGCGTCATATGGCAATTGAAAAGAATGTATCGTACTTTCAGAATATGTGTTCCACTCTTTCGTCATGCTAAATTTTGCTTATTATTTAGTTTGTCTGGTTCAGGTTCAAAAAATTAACCAAAGAGTAGGAGGTGTCGGTAAAAGTAATGTGCGTCTTCTGGACACTCTATTCTAATCCCTGAAATTTAGAGAAAATAGGAACGAACAAAAACAACTAACTCTAAGCCTTGTAGTTCAAATTATCATATTTTGAATGGAGCATAACATTGCGCAAAAAGCTCAAATGTCAGCAAAGCGAAGCAGCTGTCGATGAAGGTCATTTTCCTTGTTTTGGTCTTTTGTTTATTGACTTAGAGACAATGTCAGAGCTGAAAAAGCTAAGCATGCTATTTGATAGGGCAAACCATTTTCCTGCAAATGGGATATAACTTTGTGCGAAAGAAATTCAACGAAAGTTAGAATAAAATGTAAAAAACGGCTGGGACTTAGTTTCCAACCTAATATTTCTACTGCCTTTTTCTCCTTTCTGATGGTAATTGCAGAAGCACAAAACAGCTCGTCAAGGGGATCGGTTGTTTCCCTAGTTCTCTGGTCATCTATGCACTCCAGTGCGCTTCAGTAATGTTTCCGGACCGACTGTTTTCGCACCAATGCTCAGAAAGACATTCACGCCCCTCTCCCCTCCCCCTTCCATCACGACATGAAAATTTTCAGGGTTTCACCATGGTTTGAAGTTTGATAACTCAAGAATTTATTGCTTTATTGCTTTGTTATTGGTTGCGATAATGAGCTTGCTCACATCGTTTACTTTACATGTGCTTGCCCACATGTCCGAATAAATAAATAAATAAATTATGCCTATACCGAACGCCGTCTTGAGAACCCAATACGTACTTATGTAGATGACCCTTCTCGCCAGCCTTCTGAACCTGAATTGTAGCTGCCAATCGTCACCAGCGAAGCTGAAAACTCCTGCAAACCTTCTCATCGAGTGTGATTTCACTTCCTGTGCTCGATACAAAAAAACCTCTTCTGCCATTCTGATACGCCAACAACAGCAGAGGACGAAGAGTGACGTTACTGAACGAGAGTGGATGCCTTCTTCCTCCCTACCACACCTCGACCTTGAACCCCTCAGAACGACTCTAGCGTGCTCGTTTTTCTGAAGTCCTTCGTTCTGTTCCCTACCTTGCAGTCCCGTTCCAGAGTGCTCCAATGGATCTTCATCGCTCGAGGAACACGAAGAGCGTCATATCAGTCGTTCAGGGCTTTCAAGAAGAGGTCCGACCAACGCGATGGTGGGTCGTCCTGGTGTTCTCTTTACTTCCCGTGAAATCCAGTCGGTAGCGGCTCTCGTCCAGGTGTCTGCGAAGCACGCTGGCCCACCTAATTTTCGACAACTTGGCACATGCGACAGCGTCTCTGAACTTCGAACGTCGGCCAAGCTTGCAACTCTGGAGGCCTTCTCTCACTTGTGTTACCGAGCATCGTCCTCTCGATTCCCCGCTGCTCGACGCTGATCGTGTGTTCATCCTGCTTTCGTATAACCCAGGTCTCTGAGGCGCATTTTAGGGCGGGAAAAACAGTGGAGTCGACTAGATGGACAAGGAGTTGAACGTCCTTCGTCTTCTTCACGACTTTTTCGACGTTCTTGAAAGCTCCCCAAGCCGCTCGTTTCTTCCTTGCCAGCTCTGGCGCTAGGTCGTTTGACTCCGAGATACACGTATGTATCTGTAGAATCGGAGATGTTCGTTCCGCTGAGCGAGAATGGGCGATCAGAAACTTGTCGCTTCCCCATGAACATCGTCTTCGTAAGATTCAGCTGCAGTTCAGCGTTTCCACATACACGGTCGAAGTCGGCCAGCATTCGCTCTGCCTGACTGATGCTCGGTGTTATGAGCACGATGTCATCAGCGAAGCGTGTGCTGCCGGCCGTCGACCTTCACTCCCATGTCTTCCCATTCTAAATAGTTCACGCATGACGTTTTTGAGGGTGGCGATGAAGAGCTTTGAGGATATGGTATCCCCCTGTCGCGCCCCTGTCTTCACGTCGATGATATCGTCGTTGTAGAATGGTGAGATCTTAGTCGTGAATCCACTATACAGCTCGACGATTGCTTCAGTTTCGACAGACCTTGCACACCTTGCACCAGGAAGCATTACCTCAAAGCCGAAGTTCCGGCCCTTGCAACTTCGGCTGGGCGGGGAGGGGGGGGGGGGTGGAGAGTAGGTGTAAGTACTGGCTCTCACGTGCACTTCCTCCCTAGGGCAACCAAGCCTTTTATCTTTTAAGACAAAAGATTGCTACCATTTTCTCTGAGAATGTAAAATTATAAAACGCTGGATTCTCCGGTTATCAACCACAGGTATATAGAGCAAATACGTGTTAAGCGGAGATTAAAGTAACAACTACCTAGTTAATGACCGCCACTACAATTCACGTCTGTGGATCTATCTAAGGCACACGAAGAAAGCGATTCTGTCCGAACGTCCAACAAGGAATCTGACAATTCCACATGGTTGAAAGAACCTGGGCGTGTGCTAGGCACAGTCGTTGGAGGCGGCTGCCGCCGTACTCTCGGAATCAAGGGTTCTTGTTTGGAATCCCGTCAACCCAATCAAGCTTTCCATTCCTACAGGGTCGGTGTTTTCGAACCAGATTTTTCTGGGAAGGCTAAATAACTGACTACTCCATCGGCTGGCTACCAACTTATTGCACACGACAAATACACATTCAACTTGATCACGACATCCGTAGAATTGAATGCTTTACTCGTCCGAAAATATAACTGAACCAGACGTTCAACGGCCTCTCGGCCGCCAAACGTCTGGTTGGGGCTTCGCCCCAATTCCGGAGAATAGAACACCCCGAACGTCTTCTTCTCCTCTTAAGGCCTTCTCTCATTCATTAAAAAAACTGGTTTTGCTGTATAGAATGGTATAGCTGAATAGGGCAAAACAGGTCCATCACCTTCACTGGACCCCCTTAACTGGTCCCTTATCACTGGTTCTCCTTTATTGTCAGCCCTTTTCCGGTTCACCCTCACTGGTCCCCCTTTTATTCATCAACCCTTTTCCGGTCCCCCTTCACTGGACCACTCCCCCCCCCCCCCCCCCCCTTCACCGGTCCCCATTGCTGGTCCCACCTTCACTGGTCCCTCCACTATTGGTCAACCCTTCACTGGTCCCTCTTACTGGAACCCCATCCTTCACCGGGACCCCATTACTGGTCCCACCTTCACTGGTAACACGTCGTCTGAATCCGGTATCCTCGTGCCTGTTGAACAACGTCGGTAACATGTGTTTTCAACCCGAACGTGCTTTGCGCGACATCGGTGACAAGTCGTCTGAATCTGGAAGGCCTTTCGCGACGTTGGTGACACCTCTTCTGAATCCAGGCACCTGATGAGCGACGTCGGTGACATGTCTTCTCAAGCCGGACGTGCTTTGCGTGACATCGTTGACGCGTGAATCAGGAACGCGTGAATCAGGAACCCTGGCGTGACATCGGTGACGCCTCTTCTCAACCTGAACGTCCTTTGCGCAACATTGGTGACATGTCGTCTGAACATGGACTCATTCACCCACAGACAAACGACCGTTCTCGCTTATAGTATATAGTAGGATAATGCTATACTTTAAAGGTTAAAGGGTGAAGGACGGCGTCACTCAATCCCTTTTGGGATGTGTCACGCTTTCTGCCTCTACACAATGCCACGGAGGCTATTTGAATGCGTACTTGGCCATACAATGACTTGGGGGTTCAGCCGATGAACAACTTTTGTCCAGCGTTTTGTTCTTCCCAGACAAATCTGGTATCATTTAATCGACCCCAGAAAGATGGCAGCGTTGGCTGGCCTGAGCGTGGAATCCGAACCAGGAACCTGGTATCGGATACAGGCACAGCCGGCATTTCCTTCGACTGCGCTACACGCTTTCTCGTCTTTGAAGCAGTTTCATAACTTTAATGTGCAGTTAAAATGCCTCCACGACATTTCTTATGATTAGTAAAACACGTGGCGCAACCAAACTATGGTTGGATATCGCCGATCTTTACCCTTTTTTATTCTATGGAGCTGAGACCACTCTCTGAGGTGGAGGTTGGTCGTCGCTTTGAGAGTCTAGCCTGTCTCCAATTTTTCAGCTCAAACTGGAACTGAAGCTGTGCTTGAGATTGAATTTCTTCCAGGTGTATCCAGTCCAGCTCAAAACACTCCTCAATCCTGAAACAAGCGGGACATTCTTCAAGGATAAAGTCGTACGAGTCGCTGAAGGCGTAAAGGTGCCGCAGTTAGTTCAGTTTGATTTGTCACGTTCCTAGACAGCAAGGAGCCGTCTTATTCAACGATTTACAGAGATTTGACAGTGAAATTACAGCGGAAGATCCTGATAACGCCAGCATTTCACCATATCGCTTGTTGATATGTCACGTCAAATTCGCGTTTTTTTTACGAATTTCGGCTGTAATTTCTCTGTAAAACTGCTGTTAGCCGTTGATGAATCCGGCCCCAGGATGTTATGTGATAACGATGTTTTGATGCAGACAAATTCAAAGCTCTTGTGCCAGGAGTCACCCGATCCCGAATCTTCTTTCACCGCTCTACGCCATTACACCACCGGCCCTATTTGATTAGTTATAAAATAGGGGAAAATCGAGGGAAAAATTCGGGGGAAAATGGAAGGAAAATGGAGGGAAAATTACGGCAGGCAAATACCAGGACGTCTCCCTCCTGCCTGGGATCTTTAACCCTGGGGCAATCGAGGTCTCTGAACACGAATCTGAAACTGGTTTTTGAAGTATCGATCGCCATCAATCGATATTGATCACATTACGGTTAGGGAAAATAGCGGAAAATACCTAGACGTCTTCTAACGGCCTGGAAACTTTAGCCCTGGGGTATTCGAGGTCGCTGAACACGAATCTGAAGTTAGTTTTTGTAGTAGTGATAAGCGATCGATACTGATCAAATTACGAGGCGCGAAAATAGCGGAAAATACCCAGATGCGGAACACGTCGCATGACTTGCCTGGGACTCAGAAGACGTACGAAAGGCGTCGCTCAATGTGTTTGTGGATTCAGGTAGACATGCCGAAGACATCGCCCCGATGTTCATGGGGATTCAGAAGGTATGCCGACGACGTCGACCGCTAAGGATGATCATTGAGGGGAACCAGTACCAGTAATGGGGGACCGTTTCACTGGAGGAAGACAGGTGGTGAGGGACCAATACATCTCCCTACCATACTATAAACTGTACGAACTGCGAGCCTTTTGTACCCCTAGGTAGGGAAAGAAGCTGTACAAGTAGATCAGCTAGCTCGATGTGATTGTCCTTAGCTTAGTGATACTGCAACATTGCGCGAAGCGCGCAAGCGCGAGGTACGCCGATAGGCGTGACGGGCATTTGTCTCCAATATTCTAGTGGCATGTCCTGAAATGACAGGGTGTGAGTTTGAGTCCCGCCTGGCGCTAGCGTTTTGTTCGCAACTATACATAGTTCCAACAGTTTACACTAAGACACCGCTCAAGGCTTCTGCAAACATACGGAATATTCAGAGCTGTTTTCACTCGCACATATCACAACTTCAAAGCCTTCACAACGAAGAACAGCAAGGTTCTTATTGGGGCTTACAAAACCTATATTCGTCGAATCATGGAATGCGGAACGGTTGTTGTTTTTCCCCAAAAAGAAGGATACTGCACTACTTGAAAAAATCTTGAAGAACTTTACTAGGAAAACTCCAATAATGCGTGGTGGCTTTCTTTACGCTGAGATTCTAAGTGCAGCTATCAGGAACAAACGTTTTGGAATGTCTAATCTTGTGCCCAGAAGAGATTTGTGCGATGTGAGTATGGTTCGCCAACCTCGTAAAGAGCAGTCCGCAGTCAACTTTCGCAGTTTTATATTCTACGAATATCCAGAGCGAAGCAGTAAAAATTATTATTCTCCGACTCGAATACCATGGTACGAGCTAAATTTTAGATAGCCAGAGCAGGACTAGCCTACCTAGGGCTTACCTTGGTTAGTAAGACTACCTTCCTCCCGGAATCCAAATATTCTTTTAAACGCATCGCAGCAAAACAAATCCTCTGTGCGTATTAGGTTGGAAAAAAGTCTCTTCACACTTCGAAATTTTTTTAACCCTTCCCCTTGTAAACGCACTAGCCAATGTTGATTGCTGATTTCGTAATCCTATCACACTTGTCTACCGTTCGCACGCAGACACAGGTTAAGACTCTTCTTGTAATTCGTTATCCATCCAATCTTCCGAACTCAATGCCAGATCTACCTCATGGCCGTTTTCAGCACGGCATTCTTCATGAATTCATTAAAGAATCCACAGCACGTCAGGCAGCAGACCAAATTAACCATATATATGGCTTGGGATCTACTACTCATGAGTGGTTCGGAAAGTTTTTAAAGGGAGATTATTCACTCGAAGACAAAGAAGGTCAGGAGGGCCAACTGAATTGGACGACACAGAACTACTCCATCTTCTTCGTACCGATAGTAGGCAGACGACACGTCAATTAGCAGAGAAGCTCGAAGTGTCTCATAGGATAGTAGGAATCCATCTGAAGAATCCAACTCCCCAAAGTCCTCGCAACTCTCTAAGAAAACAGGCCGGAGAAGTCGAAGGTGATGATCCTGCATGACGATGCAAAACCACATGTTGCAAGACTCACAAGAGAAACAATAAAGGAGATGGGCTGGGAGGTAATGCCACATCCACCGTATAGCCCTAACCTCGTTCGTGCCGACTACCATCTCTTCCGTGCTCTCAAGCAAGAAATTGGAGAGAAATATTTTGGAACGGATGAAGACCTCAAAAATTGGATTCAGCAATGGTTCGACTCCAGAACTGCAGTCTTTTAAGCGAGAGGAATTGGAAAATTACCCAGTCTTTGGAGAAGTGTAGTGGAACAAAATAGAGTTCATCTCAATTGATTTGACTTTGTAGTTGTGAAGTAATAAATCTTTGAAAAAAATGAAAAGACTTTTTTTCCAACCTAATAGATAAATATTTATGAGCTGCTTTTATTTGTGAGTGTTGGTGTTTGTTGTACTGCAATTTTATCGTACTCCTGTTTTATAGAGAATATTTCAATAGATCACCTGTATCACCTGTCGTCCCGTTGATCATCGACTTGCTCGAGCGGGCGCCAGCAGCGTCTCCATTCGTCCCTGTCGCGTGCCAGAGTGGTCCAATGGATCCTCCTCGCTCGAGGGACACGAAGAGCGTCATATCGGTCGATCAGGGCTTTCACAAAGAAGTCCGACCAACGCGTTGGTGGGCGTCCTCGTGTTCTTTTGACATCCCGCGGAATCCAATCTGTGACGACTCTCGTCCAGCGGGTGTCTGCGAATCGCATTACGTGGCCGGTCCACCTAATTTTCGACAACTTGGCCCACGCGACAGCGTCTCTGATCTTCGAACGTCGGCGAAGCTCGGAACTCCGAAGGCCTTCTCTCACTTGCGTGAGTCGTGTCACTCCGAGCATCGTCCTCTCGATTCCACGCTGCGCGACGCTAATCGCGTGTTCATCCTGCTTTCGTATAGCCCAGGTCTCTGAGGCGTATGTTAAGGTAGGAAGAACAGTGGAGTCGAATAGGTGGGCACGGAGTCGGACGTTCTTCGTCTTCTTCGCGACTTCTTCGACGCTCTTGAAAGCTCCCCAAGCCGCTCGTTTCCTCCTGCTCAGCTCTGGTGCTAGGTCGTTGGCCATGTTGACTTCGCGACCCAGATACACATAGCTGGAGCATTCGGAGATGTTCGGTGTTGATGAGCGCTGGCGGGAGGTTCTTCAGGTGTTCAGCTCTGATCCTGTCAGAACCGGGTGCTGCACGTTTCTTCACCGACGAGATGGCGTGTCGGATTTCGGAAGAGAGAACAGAGGGGACGACGTATCCATCCTGCGGAAGATGGCATGGGGGCAGGTGGACGTGGCTATCGAAGAGATCGGAGTAGAATTCGTGGATGACTTTCTCCATGGTCCTTCTGGAAGAGGTGATGGTACCGTCAGGACGTCGGAGAGCGGTCATCTTGGTCTTGAAGTTGGCGAAGTTCCGGCGGGCATTGCGGATGCTCAGCCCTGCCTCTGCTGCTTCAGCCAACACTTCCGCCCTTCTCTCCTTGAGATCTTCCTTTATCGCCGCTCTGCATAGCTTTGCAAGCTCGGACGTCAGTTGGTAGTTGCCTGACGCTCGTGCTGCTCCACGCTGGCGTATCAGCTCAAGAGTTTCCGGAGACAGGCGTCTCTTGGTGGTCTTTAAGCTCTCGGCTCCCTTAGCACTATCGTGGAGATGGTGCACGAAGCGATCGTATTCCTCGTCGACGTTGTCCATAACGGCATCTTCCCAAAGGCCGACAAGAGAGGTGTAGAGATCCCAGTTGATGGTCGTTCTAGGATTCCTCTTCTTGAACTTCGCGGCCTTCTCTCCTTGACGCGAAAAGCGGAACCTCGCGCGAAGGAGGCGGTGGTCCGATCCCGTGTAGAACTTGGGGACAACGGAGACATCGGTCAGGCAATACTTGCGATTGAAGATGATGTGGTCGATCTCGTTGTGGAACTGGCCACCGGGGGATTCCCAGGTCCATCGTAGGGAGGGAGGCTTCTGGAACTGCGAGTTTCCATGGATGGTCTTGGTCGACATGATAAACTCAGACAGCCTTTCACCTTGCTCGTTCCACTCCAAACCGTGGGTTCCGATGTGAAGTTCTTCCGGCGACCTTCGTGGCCCGATCTTGGCGTTGAAGTCGCCGACGATCACCTTGTAGAAGGTGTGATCTTCCTTATAGAACTTCTCCAGCTCCACGTAGAAGGCCTCGACGTCTTCGTCGTCGTAGTCGGATGTTGGGGCATACGCGACGAACACAGTCAAGGCTGGCACGAAGCCACGTCGCTTCAGTCGCAGACGTCCGATTCGGCTTGTCAGAGACTCGTACGAATCGATGTTCATGGCCAAATGCGTGTTGACGAGGACACCAACGCCGCCTACTCCCCTGCTGTCGCATGTTCCGAGGAACAGTTCTTCTCCGGAGTCGTAGGCGGCGTGTAGGGGGTGGTGTCTTCTCGTCTCGGTCAGTCCGATGACGTCGTACTTGATCTTCCTGGCTTGCATCATCAGGTCCTCGACGGATGCTTCCGACGCAAGCGTGCGGGCGTTGTAAGTACAGATCGTCATCCTAGTCCTTCTCAGTTTGCGCAGCCTGGTTAGGCCCTGAGATTTTAGCAGCCTCTCCGTACTCGTCCTTCCCATCGCTGCAGAAATGCTGGCTCTTTTGGGGTCAGGGGAATGAGGCCCTTTAGTGCTGCTGTGTTTGACTGGAATACAACACGGGTAGCTAGTCAGGCTCTGTCGTGCGGGCGGGGTACTCCGGGCAGCCAGCCAGACTGCCCGAAGGGACGGGGCGAGACTTAAGGCGGCCTCGAATCGCCTTACATGTACTCCCAGTCTACCGAGTGCAAGCTTTTGGCCGAGCCGACACAGTTACAATCCGCACAGTCACGGACACATCCGCGCACACTGTGCACGAACATGCCGTTCCCACGCACAAGGAACGCGTCGACCCGACACAGCAGGAGCAAGGAGTCCATCCCCTGCATCCCACCTGCGTCTCTGGGCAGTACACGGTCGCATTTGGTTCGCGTTTAATTCCCCTATCCACCACCCGGGGACGCGCCACGTGGCCCTGCGACAAGCGGCCCGAGATCCCTCTTAACAAGAGAACCCGAAGGCTCTCTATCGAGGGAGATCCGTGGATTTCAATAGATAAATAAATAAATAATAAATATTAGGAGATAGTTCAAGTTCGATAGAAATTAATACGCAACCCTATTGTCCTTATCCCTTCATCGGGACTTGCTTAAATTCAATGTCTGCTCATTTTGCAGTTGACTTATACTGATCTAGAACTTGAGAAACGGTAATCTTTTTCAACTCCTATGCCCTTCGTTCTGTGGCGGTCTCACAACTGTTAAAGCCTTGACCGTGGAGCAGCTAAAACATAAAAAATTTAACACTTAAAATGCACTCACGGAGGCACTACAACGTCAACAAAATCTTTGAACAAACAAAATAAGCA
Organism: Heligmosomoides polygyrus polygyrus; assembly: GCA_947396885.1. Taxonomy (NCBI): domain Eukaryota; kingdom Metazoa; phylum Nematoda; class Chromadorea; order Rhabditida; family Heligmosomidae; genus Heligmosomoides; species Heligmosomoides polygyrus. The sequence goes on along the minus strand of OX377203.1, from coordinate 88,385,761 downwards.
TTAAAAGCAACAGTAAAAGTAAAATAAAAGTAAAATGAACGCTCGATTACATTAAAACTGAAACCACTAATTTAGAAATTACCAGTAGCAAAAATTTAGTAAATAGAAATGCCAGATTATTGAACCTGTTGGGGTCGGAACAGGCCACAACGATTCAGAACACTATGCTTAGGCGTGCGTAAAAGTGGAATGCATGGGTCTACCGAATAACTCCGACAGTTCCAGAATGCTTCAGGTGAACTGCGTGCAGTGGGATACCTCTCCTAATCATATCAAATACAGAATGGACATCGATCGAGACGGACTTCTTTTCAGAGAGGTAATTTCTCTTTAACTGTAGCCACACATTGGAGCCAGAGAACAACAGTGCAATGAATGCTCCACCGTTCTCCTGTCGAAAAACATCCTAGTGGTGTTGAGAGTTCAAAATTTCTCGAACTATCGCCTCTTTCCAGCAGGAGGAGAAAAGCAGATCTTGTGATGGTGTTCGAGATACTTTCTGGTAAGCTATCAATAAGGCCAATAGACTTTCGCAGTTCTGCTGACTAGATCCATGAGGGCAAAGCTCACGCTACGAGTCCCATGGAAAGGTCGCACGTTAGGGCGAATTTTCTTATATTCAGGAGCACAAAGAAGCTAAACTCATTGCTGAGACGCAATGAGTGCCTGTTGAGTTTGTCTGTTGAAGTTTTCTGGAAAAACCAGCTACAAAGTTAGATGCATTAATGGAATACTTTAATGGCTTGTACTTCCGTAGAAAATGGTACTTGTTGTTCCGTAACACTGTTCGAGCTTTTAGAATCGGATGTTTTACGCAAGTGACCGCAACTCGCGTGTTTGGGCAAACAAATAAATAAAATAAAAACGTTTAAATTTTATAAAGGAGAATAGCAGGTCGCTGTAGCTGTCTAATGCGTGTCATAGTTTCGAACATTGATTTTAAATAATTACCCATATGTAACTCATGTCTGATACAGCCATCGGAGCACGGAGTTGCAGGCCGTTTTCACTTCACCTCGTCTGCTGCCAGAAAACGACAGATACCGCTCTCCGCCGGCAGTAGTGGTGCTTTTGCAGCGCGTAGAGAAGCGGTATAGTGCGAGGAAAGGGGCTTGCGGTTCGACTCCGTGCCGTGACATGATCATTTCGAATTTTCTGAAAAGACATCCAGCGCAGTGAATCGGTGATCTCCTTGTGAAAATACAACGAAAAAATTCGCCACCAAGTATTAGATGGGTATCATTGACACTTTGTTCTCCACTCCAGAAGTGAAAAAACGGCCTCTTCTGCACCTGGTGGAGTTATTTTGGTGCTGAACACCAATTTGATACTGTTTTTCGAAGCTTCCGCCGATCACTGTAGGTTACGGTAGGTGTGGGTAAGAAAGGGTCGTAGGACCAAAATTACAAATTTTGCCCAAAATTCGCTATTCGGAGTGCTGATCATGAGCGAGAGCATTTTTCTAGCATCTCGAATGCAAGCAGTTGATTTTGGACATCATTGTGCCATGCTGATCTTGCATTTACTACATTTTAAGGGCGAACTAAATGTGGAGAAAGGATGCCGGAGGTCATTGGCGGGATCGCCATCCCAAATGACCCTAGTCGAAGTTTGGGTGAAATCGATGATTTCGAACCTTACCTATCCATATATAGCGTAACCTACCGTAATCGGTAGAAATTTTGAAGGCACGTACATATGCTTGCCATGAAAAAACTAAACATTTGCTTTTTTCTTTTGCTGAGGAAAAAGAAAGTGAACCTATACGAAGCGGTCGGCCTTCTGCTCATGCTTGACCGAGGGCTCTATGTTTCAACGAAAATTCTCCAGATTGAAGGCTATGTAGCAAACATAGCCGAAGGCTGCAATGAATTTTGTGTGATTCCCAAAGGCTGCAAGACAGGTCTATAAATCTGAAGTAATCAAGACTGAAAAAGTTTTTATTCAAACAGAAACAACCTTCAACTTACGATTAGTGCAACTAATAAACGTTTACGATAGACAGGAAAGGCTATGAGGAAGGAATTAACGCACGAGCGTCAGGGATGAGCGGATTAACCGTTATCCGTTATTCGTTACCCGGTTTCCAGCGGGTTTTGGCCTATCCGTTTTGTTGTTGGTTATCCGGTGGTTTTTGGCCGGATAACGAACAACAAAATCTGGCACCCTTATGATTACTTAGTTGAATATAAGGACAATTTTTAAAAATCGTTTTGTGTTTTTTCCACTGACAGTCGAGATATGTTAGCAATTCTAGGTCGGTGCCTTCTATCAGTTCTTAATGGCATAATTAGGCCAAACTATCATCCTGCTCGTAGCGCGGTCCGAAATACAGATCACTGCCTTGCTCATTTCTATTTGTGGGGTTCTCACCAAAATTCCTTCTTGCATAATGGTCTGAGAAAAACCTGTCGGTTAGAGTTAGAGAATGGAATAAGCCTTCATACGAATTGCTTCGTTTTAAGGATGTGCCAGATATTCATCTTCTATGTACACGATCTGTTAGGTCATTGAAACTATGTTTGGCATGTGCATAACTTCCGAGTGGTGGGTGGAAAGCCAGTACTTTAATATCCTATCCTACTATATATAAAAGCGTTAGTCCGTCTGTCCGTGTGTGTATGTTCGTCACAAACCTGTGTGAACCAGCAAAACATGTCAAACGTGTAAAGGTGACCCGCACGTGCATGCAAAATCTGTCAAGGCTATCCTCATGTGCAGTGGACGGAAACGAACCAAAATTAGCAGGAAATGGCCAGGTTGGACAAATGAGCGGAAATATTCGAACGGACAACCACTATTGATCGATAGTATCAATTTCGACCGGAGTTGTCGTTCAACACGACGATTTGACCAATCGGGGTGCGATTATGATTATGCCGGATGAGGAGACCAATATTAATCGATGGTATCGATTTTTCGACCGCAGTTATCGGTTTTCGCCCAAATTTATCAATTGGTGTGGGAGTCACACGACAGTTTCTTTGAGTGAATTACTCCCGCATGCAAGAAACACTCCAATATAAAGAGATTCAGACAGTTTCTAGAACAAGATAATAGTATCGATTGACCGAATAACCGATCGACTATCAATTTTTCTGCAGATTTGATCCTTCGGAGTGGGAATAGCACTAATGAGGTGGGCAGAGGACAATGCTTACGTCAATGGTTTTTAGGATCTTCCCTTACTATATTCTGTGTAATAAGCAAGATTAGTTTTTTCTTCTCTAATGCTGCCGATGGGCCAATAAACCGTCGTGTACAAGGCGTTTTGTTTTCGGAGTTTGGGCCGAAGTCCCAACCAGACCTTTTGAGGCCGATAGGTTTACGGGTAGTTGCTGAGCAGTAGAAGCACCTGTTGACGAGCTGCAGGTTCAATACTGGTATACGTACTGGGGCAATGACTTGCGGTGACCAGCCGATAGACAGTCAGTGCATTGACATTCCCGTGCAATCCTGATACCTAGCTGGTAATCCGAACCAAGAACATTGAGTCGGAGTGCATGCGAACGTCGGCGCCTTCTCTGGCGCTTTCTACAACTCGGAGAAAAACCGATAAGAAGGTTAAAAGTGGCTCATTTGACATGAGACGAGGACGTTGTTACAAATCCCGACCTACTATTAGAGAAAGAATGGTTTAAAATTAGTTTTCATTTTTGTTGTTTGTTCGTTATCCGTTTTTCCGTTATCCGGCCATTTTTGGGAAAAATTATCCGTTATCCGTTATCCGGGTTTCAAAATTTTATTATCCGCTCATCCGTAATGAGCGTGTGCAGGAATTGAGCAAATTTTTTATTAAAAAATGTTTACTAATATACATACTTATTTTCAATAAGCCAGTGTATTTTTAGGCTTTTTTCCAGAATTATTCAACAGGCCTTACTTCGGCTGACGTCGGCGTCCTTCTTTGTAGCCTGAAAAAAGTGGAGAATATTTGTGAAATTACACTTTCAAATGCTATTTACACTTTCAAATGCATACAATATATCAAATTACTAATTACGTTCATCATACAAGATACCAATTTACTAAACTAATATATGGTGCTAATGCGACATAATTTGTTATTCACCAAGCTGCAACTAAAACAGTGATAACGGATTCCAGGTGCTTCAATTCATTCGCAATGGCAAACGCACAAGTATACCAGAAGAGAAGTATCGACTACAACAATTAGTGGTGAGCGAATAAATATATATCCTGCAGAGGTGAAATCCAACATGAATACGATCGCTTTCAGTGTGAAGCTGAATTCTTCGGTCTGGAGCTCTATCGCTACATGCTGCGACGGCGACTTTGGAAGCTCACTGGGAAAGCTGCCTTCTACGCGTGCTACTCAGATTCCGACTAATGTTGCTATGCGATGGAAATTTTCGACTCATGAGAGATATATAAAGTTTGCTTGCAGCTGCCTTATAAAAAACTACACAAAAAACTGAGAATACGCGCAGCAGAATTTCCCGTTTTTAACGCAAAGAAAGGGTGCGTGTAGTGCATTCGGAAGAGGTGCCGTGTGCACCTGATACCAGTAAATAAGTAACAAATTAATTTGAAGAAGCTATCGGAGTCAGGAACCTATTATATCCTGTTTCACCTCTGAGTCCTATATAGGATATGATATAGAGGGAAGAGTGAAAAGTACTAGAATAAACTCTCGGACTACTAGGGCAGAGACTTGTAGTACAACCTAGACCGACCAAAGCGGGGATTTATTTACTACCAGACGTTCAGCGGCAATTGTCTGGCTTCGCCCCAAACTCCGAGAATGGAACAACATGAATCTTCCTCCATTCACCTTTAGGCCTTCCTACTTTTATTAAGTAAAAAAAGGTTTTACTATATAGACTAGTGCAGCAGGATATTGTAGGGCAGAATCTTTACTGCTTCTATGAGCCCATCCACCATCTATCGCATGTCCGGGATTTACTCTTCAAAATGTCCGCTCTCTACTCTACGTAGCGAAACAGATCATGAGAGTCATAATCCGAAGTGCTTAATCTGCAGAAACGTGGTTTAAAATAATCGGTATTGGTCAATAGGTGGACACCGTTTACTGTGCGACGGCAGTAATACTCTTCTGTATCCCATAGCCATTCACTCTACCTCTTCTTCCTCCCTCCCTGCTAATAGTTCCCTACATATGTGCTGGCAAAGAAACGGAGTGAGAGTCAAACCCGCACCGAGTTCCTACTCACGTGTCACCACGTTGCCGCAACGTCTATGACACTTCTGAACCACGACACACGTCCACGACTTCTGTGAGCCGTCTTCAGAAACCCTACGAACGATATTGAGAGATAATACTGGCCCCTATTGTTCCTCCCCCTCTCTCGTGGTCCCCCTATGCTGATGATCCCCTCTTCACTGGTCACGCTCCTAGTGGTATTACTCAGAATTCCTACGCACGTTGGACGACGTCGTCAACACGTCTTCTGAATCCTGACGCACGTTTAACGACGTCTAGCGCACGTCTTCTAAATCCCTACGCTTCGCACTTGGTCCCTATTCATACAATCACGCTTTGCCCGCTGAATATACCGTAAACTTGTACAATCCGCAGCCAAAGGTGTAGTTCGCCAGCAATCGCCATAATTAAGCTCAAAGAGAACCCGGCTGGCATACGCCGCACTGTCTTTATATTAGCTTCAGCTCCACCTCTCCGTGACGGACATTATCTGATTATATATTAGTAGGATGAGGTGACTGCATATGATAACAATATGCTAAAAGAATTAAGGTGGTAATCCAATGGTGAGATTACTACGGGAATAAGTTAATGAGAATACTAGTTTCTTTAAAGGTATATGGAAACCCATACCTCTAGCTGATGCATTTATTATCAAGCATACATCTGACTATCGCTTGTAGAATAACTTCTTTATGGTAAATCTATATCCATCAATGATTTTATAAGTAACCTAAGTCTATCAAGAATATTCTCCTTTCGAATGAAGTTCCTATTGATGCGTAAAGTTTTTATTATGTTGTAGATCTTTTCAAGCGACCACTAGTGTAAGAACGCTAGTGGAAACCCAGTAACTTTAAACTCGAAATAATCAGTTTTATTGTATTGCTCAGTGTAAATCATGCCTTTCTGTATAGCAATATAAGATCTAAGAGATTACATTCGTTATTAGCGTTAGTCCAACTAATATTAAAGCAGTTTTGATATATGCTCATTGTCGTTTCTTATACATATTTTTCTGTGAAATCATTAGGTTCTAAGGAGAGTTCTGGCAGTTTACTATTTTCGTAAAAATCTGGCAATCTATACTGAATAAATTTTAGAAACACACATCTACATTACGTTGGTTTTTAAACACTCTATCTTTCAAAAGCAATCTAGATGCTTGAAAAAGTGAAAGCTAGTTGGTGTTAGGTCTGGCGAATATGGTGGGTGAGAGAGGTATTTTTGTTGAGTACTAGGCGGCTGCAGTATAGACTTGATGGACGATATACGCTTTATTGCCGACGACCGATAAACTGGAAACCATACCAGAGTAGCCTTTATATTGTAGTCCTTTAATCACTGCATGATAATCATCATATCATGCGACTGGTATAGACTGATATGTAACACCTCCCTTTTTGAAGATGATAAATCAGTTTTACAATCGGATAATACGATGATCTAATTGTTACAACGATCTTAAGGACAAAAATGATATCTCTTCTGAGTTGGATCAATGTGGAGCGTCCTCGTAGGTCTTCGTGTTCGAGTCGATCGTCGTAGCTGCATGCCTTGTTGAACAGTTGGAACTCCTTCAGAAGTTTCAGCCGGCGGAGGGGAAGGTGCCTGGCTCTGGAGCTCAGGTCGCTCCAAGTCGAATGTTTCGAAAAGTGTGTCCATGTCTTCTTGGGCTTCGTTGTTGCTACCACTGTAGCGCCTTCGTAGTTGATTTGCATGTCGTATCCAAGTTTGTGTTCCACAGCGAACTTTATAGAGCACCTTTCCAATGCGATTCAATATGGAACCGTTTGTCCACTTATGTTTTCCTTCTTTGTAGTCGCTGACGTAGACAGTGTCGCCCCGCTCAAAAATCTTAGGCTTAGCTCCATACTTGGCGTTGAACTGACGTTCCATGACTTCATTTCGGCTCCCGCTGTGGGACTGGATGGGCTGAAGTAGAGACAAGGGAGTCCGAAGTTTCCTTCCAACAAATAGTTCTGCAGGTGATTTGAGCTTTTCGAAGGCTGGATGTGGTGTTGAGTGGTAAGTAAGAAGGAAGGTTTGGAGAATTTGGGAGAGTGTTCCCTCTCCTTTCATCTTAAGCAAGCTCCTTTTGAAGGTATCTACGAACCTTTCTGCTTGACCGTTGGATTGTGGATGATATGGGGGAGAAAACAGGTGCTCGATTCCGTTCTCTTGGCAAAACTCTTTGAAATCTTCTGAGGTGAACTGGGTGCCATTATCTGACACGAGAATTTCGGGAGCTCCATTCCTGGCAAATGTCTGGCGCAGTAATGAGATGGTGGCGCCTGTTGTTGTGCGATCTGTATTGTATATCTCAGGCCACTTTGAAAAATCGTCCACGATTAGGAGGAAATTGGTTCCTTCAAATGGACCAACGTAGTCCACATGTATTCGTTTCCATGGCTTACTTGGCGTTGGCCAAGATGCAAGTGTGGTTTTGGTAGGGAATTTGGCGACTGATGAACATCTTGTGCATCGTTGAACCAATCTTTCGATGTCTTCGTCGAGACCTGGCCAGCATACGTAACTACGAGCTAGCGCTTTCATGTGAACAATCCCGGGATGTCCAGAGTTAAGTTGTCGAAGTATACGTTGTTGAAGTGAAGTTGGTATGACAACTCGTTCAGCGAACATCAGACATCTATTTAAAATTGAAAGCGAGTCACGTCTATTGTGGAAGCACTTAAGTGTGGGATCTTGAATTGACGGTGGCCAGCGTTCTCTGGTGTACTTCATAACAAGTTGAAGTAGCTCATCTTTTTGGGTCGTTTGTTTGATATCCTCTGCTGTGTCTCGTAAGGCCTTTCTTTGAGCCAAATATATAATATATATAATACCAGATTTGCGCACACGTGTCTGATATCCGAGTCTACCGATATAACTGCTATGACCTGATCCTCGTTCGCTGTTTTGTGACTTGCGTTGAGTCTTGATAGAGCGTCAGCTTATCCCATATGTGTGGTGGAACGGTACTGGATAGTGAAGTCGTAAGCCAGCAGTGTTATTGCCCAACGTTAAAGTCGGCTAGCGGTATAGATAGGGATACCTTTCTTTGAGCCAAATATCGCCAGAAGGGGCTTGTGGTCAGTAAGAAGTATGAATTTGCGTCCGTGAAGCATCCTGTGGAACTTTTGGGCGGCAAAAATGAGTGCTAGTCCTTATTTCTTAATCTGGCTGTAGTTCTTTTCAGCTGGGAGTAAGGAGCGTGAAGCATGAGCAATGGCTTTCTCTGATCCATCTGCATAACGATGGAAGATTACTGCTCCAATGCCATAGTTTGAGGCGTCTGCTGCAACTACGATTTCTTGGTTGTTGTCGTTGTGGGCTAAAAGCAGATCGGAGGAAAGAATTTCTTTGGCTCGTTTGAAGCTCTTGTCGCATGACTGTGTCCATTCAAATCGGGTATCCTTCTTGAGTAGGGCGTCAAGTGGAGCTATAATCCTCATTTCCTTAACAAAATTGCCGTAGTAACTGAGAAGTCCAAGAAAGGATCGGAGTTGTGAGAGGTCTTTAGGAACCGGCACCTTTTGTATCGCTTCGATTTTACTGGGATCGGGGCGTCGACCATGCTTGTCGACAATGTAGCCGAGGTAGTCGATTCTGGTTTCAGCAAATTTACATTTGCTCAAGCGTACGTGTAGACCACTTTCAACAATACGTTGGAAGAAAGCGTGAAGGTTCTGTGAGTGCTCCTCTGCAGTGCGTCCAACGACGATTACGTCGTCGAGATATGCGACCACTCCTTGATGGCCGACTAGCACAGTGTCCATTATTTGTTGGAATATAGCAGGTGCTGATTTGACTCCAAACGGCAATCGGTTATATTGGAAGAGACCACGGTGGGTGTTAATGGTCAACAGCTCCTTGGACTGTGGATCAACTGGGATCTGGAGATATGCGTCAGCGAAGTCGATGTGGGAGAAGTAGCGGCCACCATTTAAGCTTTTGAATATATCTTCTGGAAGATGAAGAGGGTATTGATGTATGTCGAGGACGTTGTTGAGGCCTGTGGAAAAATCGGCGCATATGCGAAGGGTGTCGTTGGATTTCTTGACAATTACAATAGGGGCTGCCCAGTTGGAATAGTTGACCTTTGAGATGACGCCAATTGATTGTAGTCGGTCGAGCTCCTTCTCCGCTGCTTCTTGAGCTGCATAGGGCACTGGGCGTTTTGGGCGGAATACGGGTTTTGCTCCGGGTTTTAACTGCAGGGATGCTTGGGAATGTTTGTACAGGCCGAGATCAGAGCTAAATGCCTCTGGATATCGTCGCTATAGTTCATCTGCTACGTCGCTGCTTGTCGCAACTGAAGACATTGTGATGGTGGGATCGGTTGGGCATGGGTCTGAAGTGACCAAGACGTCCATGATTGAGTACAATCCCATTTTCGATATCCATTCCGCTCCTAGCAGGTTGTGATGCGTGTTGGCCACACAGAACGTTCCTTCGGCTGAAGCATCCTTGAAATTGTATGTGCATTTGCGTTGGCCATGCAATCGGATTTGGTCTCCGGAAGCGCTTTGTGCGATGAGGGAGGGGGGTTCGAGTTTCGGCTTGCCCATGAGATTCCATGTCACCTTGTTGATGACTCTGACGTCTGATGCAGTGTCAACTTGGAAGTTGATGGTGTGGGTGTCCACTTTGATTGTGGCGTAACGTCGATATCGATAGCAGTCGATATTCGAGATTTGAAAATCGCATCTGCTCTTGTCTTCTGCCTTTGGGTAGGGGGTGGTGGCGGGAAGGTCGTTAGGATATTAGGCGACGCTTGGCTGAGGAACAAAAGCCGTCTTTGTGTCCTGTAGTGTGGCATTGTGAGCACACGTGGTTCCGAAAGGTGCATTCTCTGACGAAGTGCATGTTACCGCATCCTAATCAACGCAAAAATCTTCACAAGACAACCCATGGTGAAGGGGTTGTCTTGTGAAGATTTTTGCGTTGATTAGGATGAGTTTGGTTGCGGCTGTTGTTATCGTTATGATAACGTGATCTGCGAACATCATCTCGAGGCTTCCTTCTTGGGCTCGGTGGTGCATCAATCGAATGAATTGTTGGCCTGCCTTCTTCAATCATTTTGGTGTCGTGACGAAGATTTAGCAGTCGCTTGCATTCTTCGGTAAGTGTCTGAATAGTGCAGTTAGGATCTGCTTCGATTTTGTCGAGCAGTTTCAGTCTGATGAAGGCATCCTCGGGGGCATGGAGTCCACAGACGAAGATCAAACACTTGAATTGGTTGTCGTCGCATTCCGCGAACTTGAATTTGGCACACTCACGATTAACATGTCCGGCATATGTAGCAAAATCATCTTTTGGATTTTTTTACCAGTTTCATGCAGGCGTGTCGTGCGCTGAATAGTGATTGTTTCGGTCTGAACAAATCCTTGAGTGTCTTGACTGCTTGATCAAAGGATACTTTCTTTGGTGTTCGGGGAAGAATGTAGTTGGAAAATTTTTCGTAGGAGACAGCATCCAGCTTGTGCAGCAAAAGTCGAACTTTTGATGGCTCATCCAGACTGCTTGCGTCTACGGTGAAAATATCCTCATGTCGGCGGTACCAAGCATCGAACGTAACGTCGGCCTCAGGGTCGTATGAGAAGGGGGTTATCCGTCCGGCGAGAGTGTCGAAGTGCTTGGTGGGGTTGGCAGCCGATGTCTCCGGGGGATGGGCGACGTTGGTGATTCCTTGGATTGCGGACGCAAGACTACTCAGTAGTTGCTGAAATTGCTGCTCCGAAAAAGTTTCCATCTTACCACCTGGTGGGTTCCTGATCGCCACTGTTGAGTACTAGGCCGCTGCGGTATAGACTTGATGGACGATATACGCTTTATTGCCGACGACCGATAAACTGGAAACCATACCAGAGTAGCCTTTATATAGTGGTCCTTTAATCACTGCATGATAATCATCATATAATGCGACTGGTATAGACTGATATGTAACAATTTTGGGACATCACTCCCAAATGGAAAGACTGGTGGTTCTTTTACCATTACAGGACATAACACCGATTTATTATACAGTTTTATTCTCTAACATTACAAGAAACGCTATGACTTCACTGTACATCTCGAACATATACCGATACAAGGATGAGAGAAACTTGTAGCTTATTTAATCGAATTTGTTCCTTGGCCATTCTGGTTTGATTTGGAATTGTCTGTGTTAGCTCAGAAGCGGATCCGCCGACAGGACTGCTTCGCCCTGCCCAAGAGGAAGAGCGTAAGGCACGACACTTGAGAGGTGCGTTATCATTCTGCCCTGCCGCAAAGCTGCTGCCGTCGAGAATTTCCGACCCTCCGTCGTCGCCGAGAGAACGAGCGAGAGCGTCTCCTAGACGCTGTTAGCCTGCGTTTAAGAGTGACCTAAGGAGGGCGGACTTTAGATGAAACAGATGAAACATCATGAGCTTCAGGGTCATGACACTCCCGGCCGACGAGTAATGCAAACATAGATAGCCGTGTATTTTTTGTCGTTTGCATCCTTCCCGGAGTCGAGAAAAGCTGGCCTTGAAACTTTTATTTGTCAGACGATTTGGAATTTCAATTGATTTTGAGTTTGAAATAGATGCGAAGTGAATAAGATTTGTCATTGGTTCAGAATATGTCCTTCGGTACACACATACACCAGTTGTTCGACACAGTTTACCTCAAACGTGGGTAATACAACCAAAACTTTAATGTACAAATACAGTTCACATTAGATCGTTCTAAAAACATCCTACAAAACCATGAAGAATAGAAAAAATGAAACACGAGAAGAGCGCCATGTGAATTTTCCCATATGACTCTTTCATAGGGAGCTTTTTGTTTGCATAGCTGCACAATCTGATAAATCTCTAAGCGAAATTCCTCACAATATCTTATGAAATCGTCCAACCGCGTACCCAGAAGAATCGCGTTACCCCCTATCTACTTCATATAGGCGTTTTTGAGAAATGCCTTTTCGATGTCGGATGTTACCACAAATAGTGAGATTCGAAAGCGTAACAGCACTTCGTAAAGCTCTGGGAGGATAAGTGGGCTCTGATGTAAAACATCATTCAGCGAAGGGCATTACTTAAAGTGTGACGAGGCATCAAATACTATGCGCAGTTTAGTGGTTTGCTTTTGCGACTTAATTACGGCTTGATGTGGGATATAGTGAATTGGTCGCCCTTCTGTAGGCTGCTGGTGAGGGACCTCTTCTATGATATTTTTCAAGTTGTGCTTTAAAGGTGTTATCATAGTCCTTAAGAAGCTTCGCGTTGCATTTCAGCGTTACTAGGGAGCTCTGCAGGCGTTTGAGTGCTATTGCCCGGTTTGTAGAAAGCGGAGGTGTCCATCTTTGAAAGGAAGTCGAACGTATTGCCCATCTGAACGCTTCTCTATCTTGTCATTGAAGAACTGTAGCTTCTGCGCATTAATCGCGGATTTTTCTTCGTCCTTTGTACCCATGAATTCACATATTCCTGTGGAATCCATAGTCCAATATTTATCCCACCTTTCAAGATTTTCCTCCTTATTTGTAATGCTCTGGATCATTGCTACCATGACATGATATGCTAAAGGTGTGTCACGGCATCTGAACGTTGAAGAATTTTCACCGCTGCGCTACGATCCACTGAGGAGATACCCCAATTTTGATGGAATTAGTTGTAAACCCGATAGAAGTGTATAGCGTGGCGCCGAGACTTCTAGCAGATCCCACAATTGGTCACATCCAAGAAGTATCTGTGGTTTGGAGCGCTTATCGTATGAAGTCTTCGATAATTGTACATTGTTGCGAGGTAGAAAGTCTAAGTCCTCAGTGTTCAAATGCGTGACTTCGCCATGCGTGGTTAATACCGGCATTGTGTATAGACGTAGGATATAGCGCTCGCCTTGTTTATACCAGAGAGCCATGGACGTTATTCCACAAGTTGTCACTGTGGGATCGGTGGATCCAAATGTGTACATGCTGAACTCCTGGTTATCTGTACACGTAAGACCTAATTGCTCGGCGAGATCTCGGTTGATGAGCGACTGGTTTGCACCAGTATAGAAAAGGATTTCAACATCTAGCCAATCTCTTTTATTTGAATTCCATGTGTGTGCGATGCCTGTGAGGACCAGCACTGTAGAGGTTTGGAGGAGCTTACCGAAACACCTTGTCACGCGGAATAGTTCTTGCTCAGCTAAAGTGATTTTGTCAGGGTAGCAAACACCGAATTTACTAAATACTTCATCTTGTATACCAGAATCTCTTGCAACTTCTTGGACGAAATGGAGACGTAGCTTAGGGGAGCCGAAGGTAGTCGATGACGTGCAGAACCCGCAGACGAGGCCTCGATCCCTGGCGACGTCATCTTTTATACACGTTATCGTTGTTGTCACACGTTGTTGTCACAAGAAAGAATGTCCGCTTCGTCCAGTCCTGTAAACATTTCAATTAGATCTGTCACTTGATAAGAGAAAGCTTGAGAGCCTGTGAAATGGTTTCTGACCCTGAACTACTACTAGCGCAGCTATAAGCACGTTGTCATTCCCCTTGTGTGATGTTTGCATATAGGTAAGGACTGCGGGTGGGGCGTGCGTTGGGTCGTCCTGCACAGTGCTTTGTGCGGAGTGCTCGTTATCCGTGCGCATTTACACTGGATGCGCGTGCGTTTGCAGTGCCGTTAGGTCTAGCGCTTCTAGTGCTTTGCTGCTCGTTTGCCCTTTTCATAGCCGAGGATGACCCAGAGGGAGCGCTGAACGTGTGTGGTGACTTCGCCGTTTGACCAGACCCCGCTCGAAGCGGACACAGCGTGCGATGTTCCTTTTTTCTTGACAGGACTTGCATCCATCTACAGTCTCTTACAAAATGACCCTCTCGTCCGCAGTTAGGACACATATGGTTTTTCTGTAGGAAATTGCGTCTTCCCGCGATTGTGGGGTGCTTGAGACAGGATGCCGCTTTATATTCACTGGAATTGCAGAACATGCAGGGCTGGTACCTATGTGCGGAGTATTGCGTCGCTACTTGTTTTTCTTCAACACTACTATTGATGATTTTACTCCCGTCTTGGGGCACTAATCCGTTTATGGTTCCTCAGTACCTATTCGAGCGTCCAAGATCTCCATTATGTCCTCCATTTTCCACTGACTTTCTTCCCTGTCATGCTCCACTAGGTGCTCAAGAACTTTGCGCTGTATCCTAGGAGCAAATTTGGACAGCACCTTTTGCGTGTTATACGACCCGTCCAGGCAGTCTCCAAGTTTTTACGCTGCGTGGCTAGCGGAATTATAAATTCTAGGCACTTTTCTCTGCGCGATATTGAATGTTTTTCTGCTTTCGCGCTCTCGAGCCAGGATTGCAATGCGCTGATAAGCTGGGTATCGTTACCGTACTTGCGACCTAGAAGATTACTTGCATGCTCGTAATTGTCTTCTGTGACCGAATAGCGCCTAACCAAATCACGAGCCTCTCCTCTTAGCGCCCTTAGCAAGCCCCTTTGAATTTTTGGTTTTGTCAGCGTAGGAAGATTATAAACATTTGCTTTGAAAAGCGTCCAAAATTTTCCGTACTCCCAAATCCTTCCGTCAAAAATGGGAATTGGTGTGGGAGGTGACATTGGAACTGACATGTCTATCATCCCAGAATCCCGCGGTTGTGTTGTATTTGTGTGGATGGAGGGTCCATTCCCGCTATTTCCCTAGAGTTAGCGCGCTTAAGTTTCAGCTGAATGACCAACGTTTCCTCACGATCAATGACTTTCGTCTCGATGTAATCGATCAACTGCTTTTCCTGGTCGTTATCGAGCAACTCACCAAGAGAATCGACTGCCATTTAATTCCTGACTAGGTTTGAAGTTGTCCTCAACTCCAGAGCAAGTGCGTGGATCCGTTGGATTATATCAGCGGTCATGGAGTCATCTCGCAATGAAGCGTCATCGTCGTATTGCGCAATTACTGCGCTTAACTTATTGCGGTGCCTAGTAAGAAGGACCTTCTGCGTTCGCACCGAAATAGGGCCAGACATAGGTACCCCTTTATAAAATTACAGTCAGGGTGTTTAGTTTTTTTCGAACTCAAAAGCGTATAAACCAAAGGCCTATCGCGTTCTTCTAGCGTAAACCCAATGTTCATATCCCAATCGTTAATAAATTGTGTTAAATTAAGGCGTGCCTTTAACTTTGAAATGGAACCGAGGAACGATAAAATTAAACCGAACAAGCGTTAATCAAATGCATTTTTTCTCAAAATCCAGTATATTTCCCGAGAGTCTCAAAGCGAAGAGCGAAATCGTACCATCTTTCGTTCTTCTTGCCCTTTCCTAGAACTTGCTCGAATCCACCAAAAGCTAGAGTGCTAGAGTGTCGGTGGTTCAGAATATGTTCTTCGGCAGTACACATTAGAGCGTTCTAAAAACAGCCTAAAAAAGGATGAAGAATAAAAAATGGAACATGAGAAGAGCGGCATGTGAATTTTCCCATATGACTCTTTTGAGGGAGCTTTTTGTTTACATAGCTGCACAATCTGATAAATCTCTGAGCGAAATTCCTCACAATATCCCACGAAATTGTCCTATGATCGTGAGACAGTCGCGATAAGAAGTGACAGATTTACGATAAACTGCAACATAAAGAAAAATAAAACGATACGACTGCAAGATAAGACATGATCAAACAACATGACATGCCATTCGTGAATCTACCAGCAAACAATTACAACAAGACTAACTACCATCAATCAATAGGTGGAAAAGTAAAATATGACATCCATCTCTTTCATCTCTGGTGATTCTTCGGTTCTCTTGCTGATAGTGGACCATGGGAGCGAGCGGCGGGCGATGGAGGTGAGCTGTTGATATTGAAAGAGCTTGTTTGAGAACAGCGTATTATGAAAACAATATTGTTAAAAGTGTGTAACATACCTGAAACATACGTGAAGTGAAAAGAGGAGTAAATTTTGAATTTTCTTAAAATTGAATTTGAGAAAAATTGAGAGTGGAAGTTGAGTTCGAAAAAAATTGAAAGTGAGAGTTAAGAGTGAATTTTGAATTTGAAGTAATAATTGCACAATTGAAATTGAACAGAGGCGAAAATTGAGTTTTACATCGGGAACTTGTAAAGACAGAATGTGATGTTTGTTCATAATCTTGTCTTTTTTTTTTTGCAGTCTTACAATAAAAACAAGGTGTGCTGGCTTTACTTGAACAGAAAGGTGGTCTGCTATGGCGAGACAACGTTCACGACGTTCGCTCGCGATCAGGCGGCACCAGCGCTTACGAAGGCTTGTGAACCTGTTGCAATCTCAAGCATAGCGGTCACCGCCACAAAACGGGCATTTGTTGGATTGAGAGGTCCTGAGAGTGGTTTTGCTGGGTTCTGGTTGCAGCGACTGCTGCCTCGAAGACGCTTGTATCTCTCGAAGTAGCTTATTCTGCTCCTTGAGTTCCTGCAGGATCTCCTTGTTTTGGTCGTAAATTTGCTCCTGACCATTAAGAGTGTTGTCCACCGTGTTCATGATGTGCGTCGTGGGTTGGTCGAAGCAATGCATCCATCATGCGTGCTTTCCAGTTTCACCCTTGATTGGGGCAATGTCGTCTGTACGCCCAAGAATTCTCGTGACCTTCCTTCCCATCATTCCCAGTTCATAGGGAACGGCTTGGTTGAGCGGGTCGGGTTGTTGTTCTTTTTGGTTATGTTGTTGTTGTTGTTGTTGTTGAGCTGGCTGATCCTGTTCTCCTGTTGCTCAGGTGCTCCGGGCTGGTCCGCTGCCGAATCCACTGGTACATCGTTGTTTTGTTCGCTCTCGCTCGTTCTGGAAGTGAGCTGTTTGAAAATTTGACTTATTCAGGCGACGAAGTTGAGCGCACAAAAACGAAAACAAATTGTTATTTTCGCGTTGAGAGTTTGGAATTAAAAGTGAAAATATAGCTTTTAAAAATTGTTTCTGTGAGAGAAAACCCAAACCTCAGCCTAGGCTTAATTGAACTTGTACAGAATGAACCCAATATGCTGCGGAGTACGGATAAGATTGAAAAACAAAGAATTTTTTTAAGGAAACGTGAAAGAAAGGGCATGCCAGGGCATGTCTGTCATAGCAAGAATTAGGCTTTTAGAGGCGTGAAAGCTTGTGTGAGGGTTTTTGTTGTGCGTGCGCAGAGATATGCTTCGCTGATAACGACTGCGCAGAAGACGGTGGTGAGAACGATTATCGTGTGAAAATAGGAGTTCGTTCGCCACATCGGACGTGCCCCTGGTGCAGCTGTAACAGCCTGTAAGGGCTGTTGGCAGAATATTGCAGGTGAACTCTGTTATTTCTTGTGCGATTTGCACAAGAAATAACAGAGTTCACCTGCGTCTCCTTGGGATTGATTTGAATAGCCAATTCAAGTGAGAACGCAGTAGTCCGTATCATCGGAACTCTCTGGAGACCGGCTAGCAACATTCCATTTGAAATTGGAAGAGGTAACGCGTTTGACAGTTGTAGGATCTGCGAGATGTTGTTATGAGTGCAGCAGTAGGAAACCGAATCTTCTTCTGGATTGCACTTGCATGTGTCTCGGACACTACAGGTGTTTGTTGAGGCATTGATTGGGGGGCTTTGAAGTGCAAGCGAAGCTGAGAGTTGCGTCGTCTTCAAGGTACAGCGTTGTTTTGTTGTCGGTTATAAACCGCTTGAAATGCGGTGAAATTGGTGAATGAGAGACGGTTGTTACTTCTATCTTTGTTCTACCTATTGTTCGGTCTGCGTATGCTCTAAAGGTTCTTTTGTTGTTTGGCTTGTACATCTGTTCAGCTTTAAATTTTACCGTTCTGTACCAAGACGGACATTGAAGAACTTCGCAGCTGTCGTCGCTTGTTGGAATCTGATAGATGCGGTAGAATAGACAGCCAGACGAAGGAACATCGTAGTCCTCCGCAAGATTCTGTTCAATAAGTGATTCCGGTGAAATTATTTGCGATTTCTAGCTCTTCGACAAGTGTGTCTGTCGAAATTTTAGCCCGTTCGGGTCCCGTGCACGTGGCTATATATGGACAACGTTTACGGAATTGCACATGAGTTTTGTGTACCTTGCGTGAAGTAAAGCGTTTCATTTTGACACCGGAGAATAAGCTCTTCGATTGTAATCTTATGAGGTGTACTTGAAAGTTCTTCAGTTCGACTTGCAAGCACAGCTCCGATTGCATAGTGTTGAATCTAGCCAAGATTGTGGATTGGTTATTGCACGATTTGTCTCTTGAATAACACTGAGTAGCAGTAGAGGAGGGCAAAAGTATTCTTTGTTGACATCCGTGGACTGCAGTTTGACAAACCGTAATAACGGTTAGTAGTCGCACAATCGTCGATGTACTCCATTTTCTGCTGGTGCCATTGTTGATTTGTACTATGGGAACATACTCCGTTGATTTGCGGCGTTGTCGTAAATCAAAAAAACCATTAGCAAGAGTGTTTTGTAGAATATAGTCTACTGTAAGGCCATTAGCAGGTTTCTGCAGAGTCTTCTAGCCGTTTTGGGACTATCATTAGGCGCACTTAGTCCATTGGTCCTCCTTCACTGGCCAACCCTCTACCGGTCCAGCTTTATGAACCTCCCCCCCCTTACTGGTCCCTCTTCACTGGTCTCCCCTTCATTGATCAACACCTTACAGGTCCCCTAATGGACCATCCCCCTTCGCCGGTCCTTACTACTGCCCCCACCTTCGCTGGACCTACTGATCCCCCTTCATTTGTCTACTTTTCACAAATCACCATTACTGGTCCCCTTCACCAGTCCCCTTCATTGATCAACCCTTTTCCTTTACCCTCACTGGTCCGATGTTCTTCGGTTCCATCTTTACTGGTCCCCCTTCACTGATCCCCTTCTATTGGTCAACCCTTTACCGGTCCCCTTACTGAACCCCATTCTTCACCGGTCACCCATTGCTGGTCCCACCTTCACTGCTTCCCTTAGTGGTCCCCTATTACACGTGTTCGGAATTCGGACACTTCTTGCGCGACAGCAGTGACACCTCTTCTGAACACGGTCCGCTACTGAACAACGTCACTGACATGTTTTCTCAAGCCGTACGTGACGACTGCCGACTCAAGCCGGACGTGACGCAAAAAAAACCATTATACAGAAACTACACAACTGCTACAGAAAGATGAACTATATGGATACTGCTGAAAAGAAAAAATCGAAGCAGAGCTTTGTGATGGGAGACCTGATACTGGACTCGGTTTTCTCTCAGAAGAACATCACGCGTATTGATACCTGAAACACACGCACGCTTTACCAAACTCGGGCTCTTGCCTAACTCCTCCAGGAATTCGATATTTACTGCCTAGACACTCTCGGAATCACTGAGGTCCGACGGACCGGAAGTGGACGCTTGATTAGTGATGGCAAAACTATCCTGTTCTCTGGTCCAGGAAGGAGGCATGAAAGAGGAGTAGGAATCGTCCTTAGCAAACGAGCTCCAAATTTTCTCGTTAGTTGGGAGCCAGTAAACGACAGAATCATCACTGCGCGCTTTCAAACGAGGCATACCAGAGTCGTAATGATACACGCGTACGCTCCAACGGAAGACGCAACCGACGACGAGAAGGACGATTTCTATGAAAGGGATGTCATTGACGGAATGCTACGACGGGACCTCAAGCTTGTACTAGGCGACTTCAACGCGCAGGTGGGAGGCGATCGAAAAGGCCTGGAAAAATCCGTCGAAGCATTCGCATCGTCGGACCGCTTAAGCAACAACGGAGAAAGGCTCTTGTCATTCTGCGATTTCAACGATCTAACGATTTCATCGCGAATACATACTTCTTTCATCGAGGCATCCACAAGAAAACTTGGAGCATGACGGCACACGAAACTGACCACACCTGCATCAGCCGCAAATGGAGGACGTCAATTAACGATGCACGTGTGTACAGAGGTGCGGATGTAGGCACAGACCACTATCTCGTCAGGCCTACGTTGAAGCTGAAGCTGAAGCTGCAAAAAAAGCCGGTTGTCAGAAGACGATATGACGTCGAAAAGTTCAAGAACCATACAACCGCGAAGAACTACCGCGTTGAATTACGAAACCGTTTCAGTATGCTTGACAAATGCGAAAGTCAAGACCGCGCTATGTGAAAGTGCTGAAGCGACCATCGGACGCAGACGAGGCAAGCGAAAGGAGCAATGGATTCGAGAAGAAACCTGGAAGTTGATAGATGAGAGGAAGCGAGTCAAGCAAAGAAAGGAATGCGCCAAGACGCCTGACGAATCAAGGGAAGCGGGCGAAATTTATTCGGAACTCGATCGACAGGTAAAAGCGTCGTGTCGCCGCGATAAGAAAGCTTGGATCGCTCAGAAGGAAACGGAGGCACAAACAGCGCCTAGTCGTGGTGATTCCAGAACACTGTATCGAATTGTGTCGGAGCTGACGGGGACAAGACTTAGCACGTGTGTCCCTACAAAGGACAAAAGTGGCAGACTATTGGCCAGCGAAGCTGAACAAAACGAAAGATGGGTTGAACACTTACGTGAAGTGTACAATCAGCCCCAGCCATCCGCAACGCCTGCTTTCGATGATGAAAACGCCCTGGGAGAGCTGAACGTTAATACCGGCTACATAACGGTAGAGGAAACAAAGGCAGCAATACGAGGTCTCAAAAACGGAAAAGCCTCTGGCCTCGACGAAATTGCAGCGGAGATGTTAAAAGCTGGAGTCGCACCGGTAACGGAACAATTGACAACACTCTTCAATAGCTACTGGCATCAGCATGAAGTTCCAGAGGATTGGAAAAAAGGCCTAGTAGTCAAACTGCCAAAAAAGGGAAGTTTATCGGATTGCGGAAACTGGAGAGGTACCACCCTGTTGTCAGTGCCAGGCAAAGTATTCTGCACCGTGTTGTTAAGAAGGCTTCGAAATGCAATTGATGATCGACTGCGGGAGGAGCAAGCTGGATTCAGAAACGGAAGATCGTGTTGTGACCAGATCTTTACGCTACGCAACATCATCGAGCAGTGCCTGAGTATCGCTACCCGCTCTACATAAACTTTGTCGATTTCAAGAAAGCATTTGACAGTGTCCACCGTGAGTCACTATGGGAAATACTCAGTTTCTATGGAGTCTCTGCGACCTTCGTCAAGGTGTTTAAAGGTCTATACCACAACTCCTCATGCTGCGTGAAGACAACTCTCGGGAATACAAGATTCTTCGAAGTCACCATGAGTCAGGCAGGGATGTGTTTTCTCACCGTTGCTCTTCAACATCGCACTCGACTACGTACTGAGAAGAACGACAGCCGAAGTACAAGGGAGTATCCCTTGGTCTAGCGGTCGCCTTATGGACCTGGACTTTGCCGATGACATTGCCATATTCGCTGAGGACACCGATACTCTTCAAAGAAGCATGGAATGCCTTAGCCAGGAAGCAAGCAAAATTAGCCTTCGAATGTCCCGAAAAGTCAAAGGTCATGCACACAGAAAATACGACCTCGGGAGACGACATCTACCGGATCGCTTGGAAGTAGTGGATAACTTCACCTACTTGGGAAGCATGATCACGGTCACGGAGACGGTGAAGCTGACGTTCGATGTAGGATTGCAAAGACAACCGCAGTGTTCCGGAGGCATAAGCCACTGTGGACGTCGTCTTCAATTTCAAATAGCTTCAAGCTGCGTTCGTATCCTTCGATAGTCATCCCCGCTGCAGTGTACGCTAGCAAAACATGGAAGATGTCAGCTAGCATCATCAGACGAATTAACGCGTTCCACTGCAAGTGTCTACGACAAATAATGAGGATACGCTATACGGACCGCTTGACGAACGAAGAAGTACTACAACGCTGCCGCTCGAGCAACCTTTACGAAACCGTTGCGCAACGCCGACTCCGCCTGGCCGGACACATTCTTCGAATGCCGGCGCACCGCCTGCAAAGATAAGCCATGCAATGGACACCGCCAGGAAAGCGAACCAGAGGCCGCCAAAAAAAACACGTAGCATCGCACGTTTCTGAAAGACTTGGAAGTAATGAATTTTTCCAAGCAGGAGTGCGAAGAAATAGCCCAAGACAGGCAGCGATGGAAAGAGTTCGTCGCCCTATGCGCTCAACAGCACGGGAGGAACTAAGTAGTAAGTAAGTACCAGACGTTTAACGGCCCGCCGGCCGCCAAACGTCCCCTTGGGGACTTCGCCCCAAACCCGGAGAGTAGAACACCCAAACGTCTTCTTGTCCTCTTTAGGCCTTCTCTCATTCATTACGGTAAAAAACAGGTTTTGCCATATGGAATGGTATAACGGAATACGGTAGAAGCTGCTACTATGGTGCATCACCCTCTATTGCACGTACGCGATTCATTCTCTGAAGTACTTGTTCTATTTATTAATTATGGTCCCTCTTTAATGGTTCTATTAACCCTTTACCGGTCCCTCCTTCTGGACCCCCATCCTTCACTCCTCCCCCATTACTGGTCCCACCTTGAGTGGTAACTCGTCGTCTGAATCCGGACAGAACTTTCGCGATATCAGTGACACTTTTTTGAACCCAGGCACCTGATGAACGACGTCGGTGGCAGGTCTTCTCAAGCCGAACGTCCTTTGCGTGACATCAGTTACACGTCTTCTTAACCCACACACCCATTACGCGACATCAGTGACACCTCTTCTTAACTTGGACGTTCTTTGTGCGACATTGGTGACATGTCTTCTAAACTCAGACGCCTGTTCAAAGACGTCGATAACACCTCTTCTGAACTCGGACGTTCGCTTTCACAACGTCGATGACACATGTTTGAAACTCGGACACCCTTTGCGTGACATTGGCAACACGTCTTCTGACCCCTCTCAACACGACGTAGGTGACACTACACAATTACAACCCGGCCCCATCCCCACACTTCCTCCCAACACACTTCCCCAGCACTTCTGTGCAAACAAACAAACACACTCACTCACACACAGACAAATGACCGTTCTCGCTTATATATAGTAGGATGATGTATGCATGCCTGATTAAGCAATCGTCCGTCAAAATTGGCACTTGGTCGAGTAAAGGGTTGAGCACACTTGGCAGCGGCTTTAGTGCGTCAAAAACGGGGCGGAGCGTCGCTCTCAGGCTCAGGACATGTTTGCGTGAGGGGCGGTCGTTCTTTCTTTCTCTGGTGTCGGCATTGGACTACTGCCAACCATCGCTCAGCTGACCGATTGGCTGCTTTGGTTGAGGAAAGGGCTTTCGTATCTTTCTTATCTTGTCTCTTGCTCAGAAGTGATAGCGTCAGCTTCACGGAATGACCGAGCTCATTCCGTGAAGCTGACGCTTGCAGCGCTGACGCTGGGCGTCAACGCTGAAGCGAAGTGTGCCATAAGCGCGCCGCCGCCCCTGACGCAGAGACACGTACTCTGCGTCTCTGCCCTATTCTTCATCATTGGAGCTGCGTCAAGCAGCAGAGGCCGGATTCATCAACAATTAACCCGTGGGTATGCGGGTGATAAGGGGTAGAGATAAGATAAGAGTCAGGTAGAGACAAGGCAAGAGTCAGAGACGCAGGCTTCATTGTGGGTATCTCTACCCCTTATACCCGCGGGTTAGTCGTTGATGAATCCGGCTCCAGGAGTGTGCCCAGCGCTTAAAGGTCTTCACATCTCTGTAGAATTTTTTTTGATTGCTGCTCAGCGTTACCCTTCGTAGAGATAACTTTAAAGATCTGTAACACCCAGCTATCATCGGCCGATTTTGCCGCTTCATTCCGGAGCTGGCCGTGCGCAGTGAAAGGCGGGAATATGTTGGCCGACGGTAGGTCTTCAACATCAGCAAGCAGCTTTCATCGACCAATCAATACTTATCAATATTATCGATTTTCGCTCAGAGTTAGAGGAAGTCGAAGCGCGAATGTTTAGCATTGCTCAGACTTCAACACAGCTAAGCGGTATCGATCAACATTATCGGTTTTTGCTAAATAGGCTCGAACTGCAGGCCATGAAAATACATTGGTCAATGTGCAAGTTTCATGATAAGAACGTTGATTGCAAAAGTAGTGTCGATTGATACTATCAATTTCTGCGACGACGTCTTACCCAGTAGTCAGATGGAAAGCTAGGCGGTCCTCGCTAATATAATGTAAGCTTTTTTCGATGAATCCCTTTGTAACTTTCATAAAAATCCAAATATGGTGCTCTTCTTGTCCTATGCTGATACCTCCTGGTGTTTCCTCCCGGTAAAAAAAAAATTAATTTTTATGATTAGTAACATTTCCCACGTCGCGAACAAGGTGATGAAAGGCAAACTTCAATGGAAACACGTCGTAGTTTATTTGTTGGAATAGAAGATATTTGCCATTTTCAAAAGATACTAATTCGCAGGAAACTACGTATACTCATAAATATCATCACTAAAATGGTCGAGTAAATGATAAAACATATAAGGAATAGTGTCAGATAAGGCGACGTCGCGACCTCTTGCACTATAAGCGACATAGAGTTTCGTATGAATATCGTAATGACGACGAACTGCCAGACAAATACGAAAAACGCCAGAATCAGAACCAGTACGGCAAGACGCAGAGGAAAGCTGAGCCTGGTGCCGACTGTGGGAAGTTCTTGAGCAAAATCGTGATGCAGAGAAAGGCCGGTCCTGGAGCAGTAGGTGCGCAGCCGATGGCCTTTCAGGTTTTCCAGAAGGAAGTTCTGGTATGGCTCCCGTAACGAGAGGGCTCTTCTGACTGCGTCGGCGTCCGCCCACTCGAATCGGCCTTGAACGCGAAGCAATTCGATGTCCAACTTTCCATCCATGTAGTCCTGAGCGGTAGCTTTCAGAATAGTCTTGAAAGAAACCACGAAAAACGAAACTTACAAACATTGCCCGCTGAAAGTCGTTGAAGGAGAACGCACCTCCGCGAATGCTCCGTAGAAGCCACGTGTTCTGACTTCCAGCATAGAGCACGAAACATGACAGCTGAAAGTGGCTATGGTCAGAACATGGCTACTTATACAGTACCGCGCATGTCTTTTGGTCAATTCCCGAAAAAGCCGCTTTGGAGCGTTCCAAAGCGGCTTTTTTAAATAACTTTCTTTGAATTCAAGCATTTGTGAAAAGAAGCAAATATCTGAGCTTAGCAGGCCGAGCTCTATCTTTTGACATATAAATCAATAAAGTTGAACAATGCATATACACCGGACATAATCAATCGAGTGGGCGCGAGAGCCTGTAGAGTGACCGTTTCGGGAATTTTATCGGAAATTCCCAGCCGCCCTTGTCATAAATTGCTCTTAAACTGTCCAGCTTGCTTTTGAAGTGCGCCATAAACAATGCATATAGAATCGAACCTATCAATCGAGTGGGCGAGACCACTCGCAAATTGCACGCGCGAGTGTGTTCGGAGCGCAATAACTCTGTAGAGATCGAATTGTTCTTGCTGCAGCTCGTGGGTTTTGTAGGCAGTAGAAAGCTTTAGTAGTGCGCGGAAGTGCAGCGTTATTGCTTCTAAACAAGCGAAATTATAGCGGCGCGAAAATGCAGGTTAGCCGTGTGTGACACGAGTTTTTCCGACTTCAGTCGACCCCTGCAGGAAGACGCGGCGCGCTAACGGCATGCAATCACGTAGGCTAGCAGAACACTGAAGGCGCTTTACGATGACGTGCTCACAACTCCTCAGCTGCCTGAACTGCCTTGGCCTCACCTGCCAGTTTAGAGTGGCGTAAGATAGCGGTTAGAGTTACTTGCGCTCTTACTCACCCAGATTTGAGCTTTTGAATCTCACAATGGTACCATTATCTTCAGCTCGAAGAGCTCTATCGAATGGTGTCACTCTCGACCAATTCTGGAGAAAGCGATTTTTTGACAATTTCCCGTCGAGGGCGTGGGCCGAGCCTGCGCGGAGGATGACGTCATAGAAAATCGATGTCTTACAATTGGTCAATGCTAGATACCATTCGGTCCAGCTTTTCATGCTGAATTGAATTGAATGCTCACAACTCCTCAGCTGCCTAAACCGCCTTAGCCCCAGCTGCCATTTTAAGGCGGTGGACTTAGCGTTTAAGTTTCCTGCGCCCTTACTCGCCCATATTTGAGTTTTCGACACTCGCAATAACACCGTTAGCTACAGCACGAAAAGCTCTATCGAATGGTGTCACTCTCGACCAGTTCTGGAAAAAGCGATTTTTTGGCAATTTCCCATCGAGGACGTGGGTCGAGCCTGCGAGGACGATGATTCATCGAAAATCGATAATTTCGAAATTGGGCAGATTTTCTCGTTCAAAATCATCTCGTGGCTATTTTGTACGCTGATTACGAATCCGACTTCCGCTTTTGAAAATTTCGCCGATTTCGGTAAGTTTTGGATTTTCTTCTGGATAACTGAGAGTGGTGGTGTCAGGGTCACCGATTTTGCTCAAACTTCATCTAAGGGCAGGGGTTATTCGGGGTGTCTAACACGATGAAGAAGTCCATTTGGCTGATTAATGCAGAAGACACCCATAATGATGACTGAGGGTGATCGGTGATCTTGACCCGACCACCCTCAAACGGCAGGTAACCTACCGAAATCGGTAAAATTTTCAAAAACGGACGTCAGATTCGTAATCAGCGCACAAAATAACCACTAGATGATTTTGAACGAGAAAATCTGGCCAATTTCGAAAATATCGATTTTCGATGACTCATCGTCCGCGCAGGCTCGGCCCACGTAAAATGGCAGCTGGCGCTAAGGCGGTTTAGGCCAATGTTATACTTCGGCGACGCGTCGGCCGACGTCGGCGACGCTGTGCTTTGCGGGCAGCTACGCACTGCGTGGCAGCCCGCCCAACACAGCGTCGCCGACGACGTCGCCGAGAGCTCCGCAGGGGGGTGTTATACTTCCGCCGCCGACGTCGGTGGCGACGTCGTCCGTGGGTCGGTCGCCGCGCTGTGCACGGCGACGGGCCGTCGCCGGCCTCATTCAAGGCTGGGAAAAAATGCGCTCAAAGGGAGTATTTTGTTTGTGGGTGGGTTCTTCGTTCCCGGCACTGTCAACATCCTCGGCGGACCTCGAATTACGAAATCGAAAGTGCAAAAACGCCCATCTTGCGGGCACAAATGGTGCCTTTTTTACCCTTCATGTCCATTTAAAGTTAGTCACATGAGGACTTCACAGAATTCTTGTGGTTTTTAATATGTAGCAGTTCTATTCCAACGAAAAATGTTTTCTTTAAGGCTTGCAGAAAAATATGTAAAAAGTTACTTTGGTGTGTTCTTTAACAAACAACGAAATTGAGGCAGATAACAGAGTTTCAACAGAAAAAAGGCATAAAAATATACGTATCTCTACCTGATAGACGGAAGTGAGTGTTTTTTTTATACTGCCTAATTCTAATAATACTGGGTGTCTCAAGAAATGAATGCACTGTTAGAAAGGTGATAACTTTGGTCACAAAAAGGTACTGAAGAAGTTAAATGCTCATATAAAATCTTAAGCAAATAGGAATTTTTTGACGTATGAACGTATAGATTGCGCCATGCACACGTCTGTTTTTATCTGCTTTTTTGATGTTTAGAACTTGACAACGACGTGAAAGACACGTAGCATGCGAGTTTAGTGATTACAGAATTTAAATGTGGGCAGCAGACCTATTTTCCGAAACGGGTTCTGGGGACTGATGAAGCAACATTAAAGCTGAATGGAGAGGTTAATCAGCATAACTGCAGCTACTGGGCGGCGGAAAAGGCTATTGGCCAATGGCGTATACCCCGCGGCATATCGCGGGCAGTGACTTCAGGGTATCGTGGGTCAGATAGCCTGCTATAGGCAAATTATAGCAGCTATGCCAGGGGGCGTAGCCCTGCTCATGGCGGCCAAATGATGACATTGAAAGCGCGCTCCGATGCTAAAAATGCGCTCCGATGCTCTCCTGTCAACGACGTCTCCGACGCTGCCACAGAATCTGTTGACGACGTCGACCACGCGTCTGTGGCGACGTCGGCGGCGTCTGTGGCGACGTCGGCTGCGTCTGTGGCGACGTCGGCGACGTCGCTGGTGACGTCAGCGTCGGCCGACATCGGTGACGGGCCGTCGCTGACGTGTCGCAGCGTCGGCGACGCGTCGCCGAAGTATAACATAGGCCTTAGGCAGCTGAGGAGTTGTGAGCATGTCGTCGTAAAGTATCTTAAGCGTTCTGCTCGCCCATGCATTTGTAGGCCTGCATCTCTCCGCGTTCTTCGGAGTCGACTGAAATTGGAAGAAATCGGGTCACACAAGGCTAGAATGCATTTTCGCAGCGCTGTAACTTAGTCCAATCATAAGCTACATTGTTCTGTTCCAGCCCACTATTAGAACATTTTACGGCCTACAAAATGCACAAGCTGCAACCGGAACGGTTCACACATGACAGAGTTATCGCGCACAGAACACGGCCGCGCGTGCAATGTAATACAACAACGGTCCATGTTCTCCTCGCTCCTACTCGCCCAGATTACAGTTTTCCCTACTCACAATAGCACCATTCAATTCAGCATGAAAAGCTGGACCGAATGGTAACTAGCATTGCCCAATTGTAAGATATCGATTTTCTATGACGTCACCGTCCGCGCAGGCTCGGCCTGGCCGCCCACGTCCCCGATGGGAAATCGTCGAAAAATCCATTTTTCTGAAATTGGTCGAGAGTGACACCGTTCGATAGAGCTCTTCGAGCTGAGGAGAACCATTGCGAGAGTTGAAAGCTCAAATGTGGGTGAGTAAGAGCGCAAGAAACTCTATCCGCTATCTTACGCCACTCTAAACTGGCAGATGAGGCCAAGGCAGTTCAGCCAACTGAGGAGTTGTGAGCATGTCATCGTAAAGCGCCTTCAGTGTTCTGCTAGCCTACGCGATTGCATGCCGTTAGCGCGCCGCGTCTTCCTGCAGGGGTCGACTGAAGTCGGAAAAACTCGTGTCACACACGGCTAACCTGCATTTTCGCGCCGCTATAATTTCGCTTGTTTAGAAGCAATAACGCTGCACTTCCGCGCACTACTAAAGCTTTCTACTGCCTACAAAATCCACGAGCCGCAGCAAGAACAATTCGATCTCTACAGAGTTATTGCGCTCCGAACACACTTGCGCGTGCAATTTACGAGTGGTCTCGCCCACTCGATTGATAGGTTCGATTCTATATGCATTGTTCACGGCGCACTCCAAAGGCAAGCTGGACAGGCTAGGAGCATCTCCTAAGTAGAACGACTGTGAATTTCCGATAAAACTCCCGAAACGGTCACTCCACAGGCTCTCGCGCCCACTCGACCTCACTCTGCGAGTGGTTGCGCCCACTCGATTGATAGATTCGATTCTGTATGCGTTGTTCACGGCGCACTCTAAAGGCAAGCTGCACAGTCTTAAGGCAATTTCTGAGTAGGGCGGCTGGGAATTTCAATAAAATTCCCCAAACTGTCACTCTACAGGCTTTCGCGCCCACTCGATTGATTATGTCCGGCGTATATGCATTGTTCAACTTTATAGATTTATATGTCAAAAGATAGAGCTTAGCCTGCTGAGCACAGGTATGTGCTTCTTTTCACAAGTGCTTGAATTCAAAGAAAGTTATTTAAAAAAGCCGCTTTGGAACGCTCCAAAGCGGCTTTTTCGGGAATTGGCCAAAAGACATGCGCGGTACTGTATAGTTCCGGTCTTTCCCTGTTGCGATCACCAAAGGAACAAGTGATAGAGAGTTGCTAGATGGGTAGTCTACGTTGGCAAAGGGACTCCATCCTTCAAGCTAGACTTCATTCGAGAACAATCGCAATGCGCTTTTACAACTCATGCTGGCTCAAGGCGGAATAGCCATTAAATGCACACATAAAAAATGCGGACGAGTCCAGGGGTTTAGAACCTTACATTAACGTCTAGCGAATTGCGGCCGGGCCGTAGCGAGGTAAGGAGGGGAAAGGAAAGGGATTCAGCAATTAGCCACCACCGTACACGATGTCGAATGCGACAGTGGGTGCAGTACGGGATTGGGGGTGCATAGATCTTGAAAAAAAGCACCTTTCATGCTTGAGACCCTCTCGCTTTTCTTCTCTCTCCCATTCACCTTTACTAAGTCACTTGTTTAAACAATAAAACAAGAGAACAAAAAGCAAAAGATTGGGCCGCACGAGGCCAAAAATGGACGAGATGGCCTGAAGACAACCAGAATAGCTCAAAATCTTTGGCTTAACGCGTTCCATGTTAGATCCGCGATATCCCGTCCCAAGGAGAACGGATTTGCCGCGATAGGAGTGTGGACCAGTTGTCATGAGGGCACCGTACCGATATACGGGGGTCGAGCGTTCTTCTCCCTCACCCAGTGAAGGAATGCCACTCCGCCGTCTCGCATGGCGGAGTGGCGTCCTACCCCCGCCCTTTAAACAGAGGCGTGGCAAATGCCTGCGCCTCCACTACCTCGTAAGGCAGCCACTGGACTCTAGAGTAGGCCCATGGGTTGGGGTGGGAGGGCCGGAGGTACGAGGGGTAGAACGCTCGTATCCCGTGCGAGAGGCAGAGGTTCCACCATGTACTGACAAGGGAAGCGTCTGAAGCGTGTGTCTGAACGGGGGGAGCGACTCACATGGGGAGAATTCCCACCCTTCAGTTAGTATGAAAATGTGTTTATTTTTCCCCATGTCGTTAAACTCAAGGAGTGGGGGTCTTAATGGAGTACGGCGCATCACGAGTTTGGGAGTCTTGTACGCCCGCGATGTCTCAGCGGCTCAGAGCGCAGTGAATGTGCGCTCGCTTCGTGCGGGGAAGGTCAGAGGTTTCGCTCCTCTGCGCTGCTGCATTTTCGCATTTCAACTGATTGGTTGAGATTTGCGGGATTCTGACGTCTAGACCATTTTGAGATGTTTTCAGCGCATTTTCTAGCTGTATACTGTGGACAGTACCTTTCTTGCGACCTGTTTATTACTGACCGGTTTTCTAAGGACAATACAACAATCCGAGCAATATGGTTTTCCAGAGGTCACTGGTCCATGTATGGAAACAAACTGTGAGAGCCTGTAGCCTTTATACGCTGCCCGTATTGTGCCCAGTGCTGCTTCATGCACTTTGCACCTGTGTATCACTGGTGTTGAACATGTTATACATCACCATGTTGAATACTACAACGTACCGCTGGAAAAATGCGCAGAAAACGTCTGAAAATGGTATAGACGTCAGGATCCCCCAAATCTCAACCAATCAGTTTAAATGCGAAAATGCAGCAGCGCAGAGGAACCAAACCCCCGACCTTCCTCGCTCGAAGCAAGCGCACTTTCACTGCGCTCTGAGCCGCTGAGACATCGCGGGCGTAAAGACCCCCAAACTCGTGATGCGCCGTATTCCATTGTGATTCCCTGCTCCTTGGGTTTAACAACTTGGCAAAAAATAAGCCCATTTTGACAGTAATCGAGGAAATACTAATTTTTACAATTTGATATTTATTTATTTATTTATTTATTTATTTATTTATTTATTTATTTATTTATTTATTTATTTATTTATTTATTTAAAGGCACGGATAACAATTACATGCGGTAAGATTCTAACAATAACATATAACAAACAAAAAACAAGCCTGACGAAACCTCAGTGCAATTAAACGTTTAAAATAGGATAGAGACATATCAACAATCTTCTTGTTCTCAGAAAGCAAGATGTTGAGTTCTCTGATGCTCCTGTGAATGAGGAAACTTGACCTTACTTTTGACCTTGGAAGTGGCAAGTAGAGTCGGAGATGCCCTCTTCTGTCAGTTTTCAAAGGGGTGCCAAAAAATCCAATTGGGTCAATGGAAAGCCTTCCTGTCAGAACTTTGAACAGCATAACTAAATCTGCTCGCTTTCGTCTAGTCTCAAGGCTAGACAACCCAAGCATTTTGGCCCTGTCAGACGCACTTGGAATATTGTCGTAATTTAGACCACGACACTTTAGAAAAAGCTTACGGGTAAAGTTATTCTGAACACTTTCAAGGAGTTTTATGTCTTTTTTTGACAGGGACCGAAAACTGAGACACCATATTCTACAATGGGCCTTACGTAAGATTTGTAGGCTCCACAACAGAAGTTTGATCTTCGGTTATCAGTACCTTAAACAAGTTATAAATTCGGTAGTTAGCCTCCTTTACAAGTGCTTTATAATGATGCTCAAAGTTTAGGTTACTCGATAAATGGAACCCTATATCTCGTGTAATTGTAAGTTGCTCTAAAATTGACCCGTTGAGTGTGTATGTTGGACGGTGACTTTGAGATTTGAGACTAATTGGGGATTCTCCCATATGAGCTCAGTTTATCACTATGGGGAGCACAATAGTGCTGCGTAACACCGTATGGGGACCCGTTTCTTGGTGCCTTCCCCTACCCTCCCTCGAGCCGCTTAGTACTCTGCCATGCGGCTGCTCAGACTTACACTGCGTTCCTGCTTGAAATCTCGCCACAGTCTTATGGCAAAGTCAGTGACAGCTGGCATTTCTATCAGCATCCGCTCAACACTGTGTAGCTTCAGAAACATAGAGATATCGTGCGTAGTACAGTCGAACGTGCAGTCATTTATCGACATCACCATCACGGAGATGTGGGAGCTTTTCAGCGCGCACGACAATTGATGGAGGAGCTGCCATGAAATTTCAATCTGTAATGAATAAATGAATTAACGAGGTTGTTTTCAAGTCTGGTTGGCACTACAGTATTCCGTATTGCAGAATTGCTTTTCCTTTTCTGCTCAAAAGTTTTTTGAGGGTGCAAGTCAATAGAGGGCAGCCCACCCTGAGTCTCTAAAAACCTCCGCACCCTTTTGCAGCAACGCGGCACACGGCAGGCAGCAAAACTGCCGCGTAGATCACTGATCGCAGTTATCCCTCCCCCGTAAAGCCGCGAGCGCTCATCGTACGCGCGCATCTGCCGCTACATTTGAGCTAAAGCGCCTTTTATACTTGCGCCGCTGCGCGGCGCGGCGTGATAGTCGGCATGGCTATCGATTTTTCGCGCCGCGAGGCGGCGCCGCATCGCTTTTATACTCCGCCGCCGCAAAACACCACACTTGACGGAATTTCGGGTTACGGTATTCGGCGAGCTGACACACTCCCTCCGCGCGACCGTTCTCACGCATCTTTGCGACAGAGCGCGAAATCTTTCCTCCCTGGTCCTGCGCGCTGGGGGAGTCTGTGGCTGGGTTCTGCGCTCTTCAAGAGACAGGCTAGGGAGAAGACTCCAGGGTGTGTGCCATCCAAGCTGCCCGTGTAGAAACCGCTTTCGTCGCTCAGGGGAAGTTCGTGGCTAGGCTGTTCGAGCGCAGAACTAGGCTAAGGAAGGCACTCCAGGGTGTGGCCCATCCAAGCTGCTCGTGCGAAAACTGATCTCGTCGCTCAGGGGGAGTCCTCGGCTGGGTTCTGTGCTCCTCGAGCATCGAGCAGCGAAGCGCATACGCAAAATGCGCAAAAATGCCTCAAAATCGCATACACTCTGAAGACCTTCAAATCTCAAGTAGTCAGCAGAAACGCAAGTATGCCACAACGCAGGAGAACCGAGCCCGCTCTCCCTCGCATGAAGCGTGCCACTATCCACTATAGCACCATCCGCTTACCGGTTGTGTCATCGCGGGCGGACAAGAGATCGATCGAAGTCAACGTGGACACCGGCACGCGATCCCTAAGCTAGGGGGGCGCAGACGGCAAAAGACTGCGGCTCATCTCTATAACGTGACGCGATCGCACGTAGCTACGCGGAAGAAGAATAGCCGCGACCCCAACCATACTCAGTTTTGATGGCACGTAAAAACACCCCCCCCCCCCCCGTGCAATCGATTGGATCAGGCTTTCGCGATGGGGCGCGCGCACCGCGCAGTGGAGCCGACGACGCGGCATCGTCCGCTGGCTTGACAGCTTGGAAGGGGCTAATAGGGATTACACCACTTTTCCGTGCAGTACTTATGAGCACACGACTCAGTGGTATCAAGTAACGACGTGATAATAAGGCAAACAGATAAGGCATCGTATAGCATGTAGCATGTGATGTAATTTACTTTGATAATGTACATATACATGTACATTGATACATGTGATGTCATTTATTTTCATTTTTCTAAAGCATTCGATAAGGTGGACCATTCTAGACTTATGCAAAACCTGAACATCTGAAGTTCCACCCCTTAGTGTGTAAATGAATACAAAATTGTTCAGGCGTAGTTTCCAGGTCAGGATAGGAGGTACTTTTTGAGTCTGTAAGTTGGTGAAGAGCGAAGTTCCCCAGAGAGGGGTCCTTTCCGCAGTTCTGTTCGCTATATACGTAGCTGAGCTGCCGTTGATTCTTGAGGAAAGCGGTGTTATTTGCGAACGATATCAAGATCTATGGGAAAATTGAATCAGGCACCGATGTGGAGAGAGTGTGGAGAGAGATTGGAAAGGATTTATGAGTGGTTAACTATCTGGAAGTTACCTCTTGCCCCTGACAAAAGTGTACATATGAGATTAGAAGGGTCGGAGTGCTCTGCTTGGTACTCGTTGAGAGGACCAATGTTGAATGCAGTGGTTAAGATGTAGGATTTGGGATTTCATTACAATAACGAGCAACACAAACTGCCACGTCTCATCCCTAGAAGCCTTTCATTTCATAATCGTGAAACTCTTACCTTGGACATTATCACCAAAAGCATGTAGATTCTTTTAGCTTTCATTAAGATTAACTCTGAGCGGAGGTAAATCTTAAATCCGACGTTTTGGACCAAACTCATAGAATGGCAACGTCGAAATGGATGCGATCCTTTTAAAAAATGTGCATCCTAAGAGGGCTGTATGAGCAAAACAGACTGTGTGACATATACACTCAGTAACCAACTGAATTTCACTACCACGAATCGTAAGAGCACTTCCAAAGTGCAATGTTTAGAATTTACTGTGCTCCAGTTTCGTAACAGCTGTTGCAAGGTGCTTCTCTTTAGCGTTTACCGTGAAATATGCCGTGTCGTGACTGCAAAATGGCCTCACGCTCAACTTCGAATTACGCCAAGTTGGTACTGTTTTCCGTAATCTAAGTTCCTGTTCCCCTCGAAGCTACTAAGCCGGCGGATGACGTGTCGTCGGCTCCACTGCACGGTGCGCGCGCCCCATCGCGAAAGCCTGACCCAATCGATTGCACGGGGGAGGGGTGTTTTTACGTGCCATCCTCAGTTTTGCCACCCTACTCCATCGCCAATGCGGTTTCATTGTCATTATGATCATAACATCATTGTCAGTTTCCATGGCAAAGTGGCTGCAGCTGCAATAAGGCCTTGAACAACTATTGCAACAGCCGTGTTGGCGGCACATCACCTGCTAGCTCTTCTTGTTTGCCCTATACCTATGGATACTGATAGATATAGATAGGGCTGCCGCGTTGTAGTAAAAGTGTGCGGAGCTCTTAAGAAGTAAGATCGAGAAGAGGAAGTGTATCGTTATTGGACGTACGGAACTGCCACGCTAAGGTTTCCTCGGATCTGTCCTAGTCGGGGGAGGCGATCACATCCACTAAATTTAAATCAAAATCCTCGGATCACGGGACAGCAACTGAATCTTGAATAATAGAAAGTTAAGGGAGGGAATAGATACGCAAATCACCATATGCACCCGCCCCCCCCCCCCCCCCTCTCCGATTAGGACAGATCGGTTTCGTCCTCCCGACTAGGGTGAATGCTCAATCGAGTTCAAAGCAGCACAAAGAACGAATGCGATACTATTACCTGCTCAAAGTACAGGACCGATATTGTAGCCCTGTAGAAGTCGCGCAGCTCCCGAGAAACACATTCTTCATAGAGAAAAAAGGTGCCGGTATCAAAGCAATCCTGAAACTACGCTTGTTCAAAGTTTGCTTGCTGCGTTTTAAGAGGACTACAGATGCTCTAGATGACGTTGGCATCGAGCAAGAACAATGCGTTTGGAATAAACCTACCTGAAGCACAGCAACGGTGCCGATTTGACGGGGTGGTAAACGGTTCCAGTTGCGAGAAATCAGCACATTTATTGAGTTGCACACAAGACGAAGTGCGTTCAGAACCGCAGGGGATGACTGAAATGAGATTTGGAATATCCATGAATGTACCTCGCCGGCGAAATCGTGGGAAATGTTACCTGTTGGAGTACCTTCAGCTGCACTTCAGGTGGTAACTTTAGAAACGGGAACCTTGAACCTTCTTCGCCCTCCTTCGACGACTCCTTGGATGGCTGCTTTTCGTGACTGTTAGCTTTGAAAAGATCACAGTCTGCAAACACTCACAATTAATCGCGACTCTAAGGCAGACAAGGAAAGAAATGCGTGGGTAGTAGTATGGCCCACCGCATAAGTACAGCCGGAAAGTGCCATCATCGTGTCTGCGTATCACCCACGGCGGAGGACCGCCTTTAGCCAAGCCCATACAAAGCTAGACGATGACCAGCCTTGTAACGTCTCGGAGGAGCAATCGGCAAGATGGAACCTTCGAAGACCTCCAGAAGACCAGCTGCAGTCCAAGCGACCGTGTTTGAAGTGAGACTCACTCGCGTGCCATTGGCTTGCTTAACGTATGATAGCGAGGTTTGATCGCCATCATTCTAGAAGGACTACCAATCCATTTCTGCGTCTCCTTCACACGGCACTTCAGGTCTATCCAAGATGGAGGAAAAGCACTTCAGAGCCTATTCTAATCGGAGGGGGCATATAGTGATTTGCATCTTTAGTCACTTGCTTGAATTTCTGCAAGCTTCAGCTGCTACACTGTTATGCGAGGGCTTTCATTTAAATTCAGGGGATGTGGTTGTCTGCCATGGGGTGACGCTTACAAATGACGCTTTACGAATGCTCCTCCCGACTAGGGGACATTTACTCTGCCTGTTCGTCAATGACGAAAAAAATTGAAGTTTGAATAATATCTTCCAATTTTACGTAAAGCTGGACACTTCCAATCAAACCGGACATTTTCAAACAAAATAGACATTTTGCAATTAAATTAATTAGATTTTCTAAGAAATTTTGACGCTTTTGACATTAAATGGAATACATTTAACGTAAAAACAAGCGTCTTCAGATTCAAGTAAAAACTTTCAAATATGGTTGGAATAAATTTTTGTCTAAGAAATATTTATTATAACTCTTTTTGCTATTCTTCAGCTCACCCAATAAGTGCCCATTCTGTCTAATGATTTACAATGTTCTTATTTTTTATGAAAAAATTGCTTAAAGGTTGTTCTAGAGTGAAAAAGCGACAATTTTTATTAAATGAAGAGATTGCACCCAACATTCGTTTAGTTCGACGAAATTTTCATTTTTTATAATAGTAAAAATGCTGATCCATTAAAGCAGCAAAGTGTACATATGTATCTTTTTTTATAAATTCTTTCGTTGTATCGTTGACAAGTGTTTAACTTCATGAAAGCAGTTTTTGGTAATAATCAGATAAAAATCGTTACACCCTGGAAGAGTGCGCGGCGCAATCTTATATTTCAGCGTTAGAAATCTGCTGTCTTTCTCTCTTTAAAACAAAAATTAAACCACAATCTTTCCTTTAAAATTTTTTCATTAAACTTCAAACAATTGTTCACTTTTTCGCAGCCTGAAAAAGTCGTTATAAATCGTTCTCAAACGAAACATTATTCAGCTTTTTTGGGAGACTCTGGTTTGATTTGGAAGATATTAAGCTTGATTTTATTACAAAGTATGCAGCTTATTTAGATGAGTGACACAAGTCGCGAAGATACCGGGGAGGGGTGGTGGGGGGGAGGGAACGTGCAGCACAGAATGCTGGAGCACACTAACGCGCTGTTTGTCCTAACATAATCGGCGCAGCCAATCAGCCCTGCCTTTGCGGCTGAGCCGGAGCCTGATTGGTTGTCGCGGCTACACTGGAAGTAACGGCGGATTCCCGCACCCTCGCTGAGCATCTTCTTGACACGTACCGAGTCTAATTTGACATAGTAATTGTATATAATGACAACATAATAAACTGGTCTGTGAGAGGACAGGATTCCTCATTTTCCCATCTCGAAGACGCTATCTCATATGTGTTAATTCTGCATCCTAGAGCTGCGCCTCCCCACACCACTAGGAGATATCCGCAATTTCTACAAAACCAATTAGATTGGAGGGAGGAGCTGTTTGGAGCGTGGTATCGCCGTCGTAGCATTCGCCGGCTGTCGCGTACACTCCTTCTCAAGGCTTTTGGTTTGGATAGTCCTAGTCCGACCAAGCCTTCCATACGTTATGGATCGGTAAATTGGTCACATATTCCACTTGGAGGAATAAGAGACTGACTTCTTCACCATTTGACCACCTAATGCCTTGCTTAGGCGAAATATGCTATTAAGCTGCCTCCATGACATCGCATAGAAGAAGAATGTGTGGCGCATTCCATAAAAAGGGCCCATGAACGACGATCATTGTCCTTTTATCCTTTTCACTACGTCTTCAGTCAAGACGTTCTGGAGCATTTAGTCGTCATGGTACCTTCCATGACGAATCTCTGGCAGCGGCTCACCCCGCACACCGCATGTGCGTCATTCCGAACCGGACCTGACGAGGATTGCCGGAATATTGAATGAGTTGCGACTTTCTGGCCACAACTTCGTGTGTATGTATGTGTTTCGAGTGCGAAACGCCGGTTTGAGCCTATTTTTGCTGATTCTGCTAGTTTTCGTTGGTCATTTTTATATTATAACAAAAAGCGACAAAACAGCTGATGCACGTGTAGGGCATGAGCATCATCCGAAATTTCATTTTACTGATTCATCTAGAGAAGAAGCGGGAACTCAGATGCTTTCCCTTTACCTCTAGTTAAATTCTTGCTTCACACATCAATTTTAATCAGTAATCAACAAATAAAACACCTTTCGTTTCTTTCAAAATTTTGTTTTAATCACTGACGAGCTTTTCATTTTTTTAGTGATTTTAGTTGAGCTTATTGTTGTGTGCATTAGAAACATTATAGCTGAATAAGGAATTTATCAATGAGATGTGTTTAAAAAAGGTTGGAAAACATAATTTAATACAGAGAAATAAATTTTAAAGTAGCCTTTTAGATAAGAATGACATCAGATAGGTAACAAAGTCACTTGAAGTCGCTTGGGATATTACAATTTTTTAAAGAAATGATATAGCTTTGCATGCAGCTATAGTCCTTCTTTGCAGTTGGAAACTTTTTTGAAACTCTCAATATTCCTAGCTTAAGATTTTAAGCTAGAACAAAAATATAATTAGTATAAAAGGATGTAAAATTGTTTTTGTTTTGTGTCACGATCGAATGGGTACGTGGCAACGCAATCGGTACGGCTGTGTGGCATGCAGCTTGTATCGATTTACTTGGTTCGAGTCCCGCTCAGGCCAGCAAAACGTTCCGTCTTGAGGGATTGAGTGTGATTCTAACTTGGACTTCACCCATCGAAACAAAACTCCGGCTATTGAAAAAGACAAACATGTGGCGATGGATTCTGATAAGACCACACTGACTTTTCCTGCCTTTTTTCATTTTAATTTTAGTACAACAACACTACTTCTGAAGCATTCCTACTGTTCAGAGGAAAGTGAAAAAATACATATATAACCATAGTTCAAAAATAAAGAATGTTTTGTAGAATTACTAAGGCAAAAAGGATAAGAGAGAAAAGACGGGGCTAATCAATCCGTTTTGATATGCGCCACGCATTCTACTTCAACGGGGTGTCGTGGAAACGATTCGAATGTGTATTCGGCGGCACATGACTTGCGGTGGTCAGCCAATGGACATAAAGGATAAAAGATAAAGGACGGCGTTACTCAATCCTTGTTGGGATGCGCCACGCATTCTACATTCTACAAAAATAAAGAATGCTTTGTAGAATTACTAGGTTAAAAAGGATAAGAGAAAAAAGACGGGGATAGTCAATCCATTTTGATATGCGCCATGCATTCTACTTCAACGGGGTGTCGTGGAAACGATTCGAATGTGTATTTGGCCACACAATGACTGCGGTGGCCAGCCGATGAACAAGTCAGCGCTTTATCCTTCCCAGACAAGTCTGGTACGATTTCACCGACCCCTGAGGGACGGAAGGCTTGGTTGGCCTGGGCGGGAAATCCGGACCAGAAACCTGGTATCGGGTGCACGCGACAGCCGGTGCCTCCTCCGACTGCGCTACACGCGCCCAGCCAATGGACATACCAGTGTTTTATCCATTGCAGGCAAGACTGGTACCAAGCATCCGATCATGAAAGCATAGAAGGCTGGGTTAGCTTGGGCGGAAAACTCGATCGAAGAGCCTTGAATCGGAGCTCACGCGACAACTGGCGCCTCCTACAATTGCGCTACCAGGAGCCTTTTGTAAAATTACCACAACAAAATGAAAAAATATTCTGGCAAACATGCACATCTTTGTCGTGAAAAAAGCAATAGAGACTAAAGGTCAAGGTTGAAAACCGCTTTTCGGAATCGCTACTCATTCTATTTGTTGTGGTGGAAGCATGCCATTCAAAAGCTTGCAGAGGCTAGCCGCTGCATTAGCAACATATTTGTCTAAAAATTTCAAGGAATAGAATTTTCCATCAGCTGGCCACCTCAAGTCAGTGTACAGGCGATATATTCATTCAAATTCCATCGATGATATCTCATAGAGATAGAATGCGTGAAGCATGAGAACATGAATAATTTAATGCCGCCTTTTGTCCTTTATTTTTCATTTTGCTGTTTTTATAGCGGAAGTGAACAAAATCAAGAAGCAATATGCTATGCCATTTTCATTTCCATCTATTAACACATTCCCGCCGTGTTTCTAGAAATTTCCACAAGGCAATTTTGTCGACAATGAAGTACTTTTTGAAGGCACAGAGTACCTCGTCCTTTTCGTTATTGATTTTTCCTTTCTCTGACGACAGTAAATCACCTCTAGGGCTATTGATCTCATTGATCACACACAGGTGAAAGTGTCGTGTGATGCGCCATGAACTGGTTTTGCGCAGACGACGTGATAATGATTAACCGCACTTGAAACAAAGGCACCGCGACGTCCGAGTTTACACAGCCCGCCACTCACTTTATTCGGTCCACAACAAAGCCCTCTGGTGGCCTATTTCTGCTGTCTACTCTTAGCCTTGCTCAATTGTTTCGGGAAAGAGGTCTCAATAAGCAGATTAGTGACTCATAACGCGTTTTATGTAGCACAACATGATATGGATTCGTTCAGAACAAATAAAAATTGCTATTGTCAATTCTAAATAGAAGTCAGGAAACCATACTTTAATAGGTGCAAACGCATATAGAGATCCACCTATACTATTCTTCATAACATCCAAAATTTATGCAAAAACTTTTGAAAAGTGAGCGTTTAGCATTGACATACGCTGTAGAAGGTCACCCATGTATTGTTACAGGAAGTTTTTTTTGCTCGATCAATGCTCTGCGCCAGGCGGGACTCGAACCCGCACTCAAACTCGGGTCTTTCAGCACCTCAAGGGTATCGCGGATGTTACGTGCGGTCAAACAGAGCCGGTGGTGCAAGGCGTAGCATCGATGACCGGAAAGCAAAAGGTGCGGGTTCGAGTCCTGCATGGCGCACGAGTTTTGATCGCAGCAAAACATCCTGTAACAACATATACCCTTTCTAACAGCCGCTTTAGGTTTAAGCAAATGTGTTAAAATATTTTTACCTATGTAGTTTCATCGAGCCAAGATAAAGCAGTTAGTTACGGAGAAGATTTAAGAGGACCCTCGTTCCATTCCGCCCTCGTCTACGAAGATGTAAATTAGCATTTTGAAACTGAAAGATCAGAATATATTTCAGGCCGTCACGTCGATAACAGTAAACTCATTCGGAGCTATTCCTGTCTAAGAAGATTGCACACTTTGGCTACGAATCCCCTTTTGAATACTCTCCTCTAAATCACGTCTAGCAGCGATTCGGAGCAAATTTGTGGAGCACCGTTGAACCTTACTTTTTGACATCTGCCTAGCCGGTATCTGAACCGAGAACCTCGGTTCGGAGCGCAGTCGGCGCTTCCTTCATGCCGTGCCATAGGCTTATGATAAATTTAAATTTCTTGAGATTTCATAGAAACACTGAATACGTGGCTCATCCTTTAACGTCAAACTCTCAGGAATCAAGAATGGTTATGTCTGCACAGCGGATGTATACGCTAAGATCCTCCCTGGAGCAGACCGAAGTGTAGGGCACTTTAGATAACAAGACGTCCCTCTGTATTCTAACTTGGCTCAAAATTTATTTTATGCTGTGACCAAAACGAATGCATAGACATGTAGCTTTAGGCGTAGGGTTGGCTACGTTCAAGCATATAACTTGAGATAAGCATTAGCATTTTCTAAGCTTCAACTGTTTACCCACATTTCCTTGTTTTTGTACTGGTAATAGTTTCTTGTTGTGCTAGCATCTCTATCTAGCATAAGCTTTATGCATTGTAAAGGATAAAGGATAAAGGACGGCGTTGCTCAATCTTTGTTGGGATGCGCCATGCACTCTAATTCTATGGGATGTCGTCGAGGTAATTTGAGTGCGTATTTAGCCGTACACTAACTTGAGGAGGATAGCCGGTGAACAAGTCAGCGCTTTGTCATTCTCAGACAAGTCTGGTACCAATTCACCGACCCCAGAGGGATAGAAGGGTTAGTTGGCGGGAAATCCGAAGCAACAACCTGATATCCGGTGTACACGGCAATCTTTGGTCTCCCTCGTGGCCGCTTTCCAGGCACCTCGAAGTTGAGGCCAGTCTTTCCGACAGAGTCACCGCTTGCACAAAGAATATGGCCGTACTATCTCGGTCGAGCTTCACGCAATTTCTCAACTATCGAGGTGACACCAAATCTTTGCCGATTCGTTGCGCACACGGTCCAAACGCGTAACTCCGGCCGTCCACCGCAGCGTCTTCGTTTCCATTACCCTAAGGCGCCTTTCAATTTCTTTGGTAACGGGCCAGCACTCAGCTCCGTAACTAGCTACAGGTCGAACGACTGCTCTGTAGGTCTTCGATTTAAGCCGCTCTGGTATCTTCTTGTCGCAGAGCACTCCCGTCAGCGAGCGCCACTTGGACCACGCTGCACTCACGCGTGGATTGGCTTCAACGAGTAGACCACCATCGGACGCGATTGCTGATCCAAGTACTTGAATACTGAAGTACGTGGCAGCTCAATGCCATTTACCTTAATGGAGGTGGACTCATTTTCGTCAGTCGTCATATACTCGGTCTTCTTGACATTAAGTTTAAGTCCAAATCTCTCCAAGCGATCGCACCAAGCTTGTACCTGCCGCTGGAGTTCAACCGAATCTTCGCAAGCGAGCATTACATCGTCTGCATAAAGCAGAGTCCAAGGGGCTGGCCGCTGAAGATCACGTGATATGGCATCCATAACGACGATGAAGGGCAGTGGGGAGAGCGCAGAACCTTGATGTACTCCGACAGAAATGGGAAACTCCATCGACGTACCTGCTGGCGCTTGGACTCTACTCCTCGGACAAGAGTAGAGTATCCGCACCCACTCAATAAGCTCTTCGGGAACATTATGCTGTCTTAAGGCATACCATATCACTTCACGCGGAACGCGATCGAAGGCCTTCTCCAAGTCGAGGAAGGAAAGATGCACCGGCTTCTGCTTCTCGCGGTGCTTTTCTATATGTAGACGATCGGCGTGTATGGCATCGATGGTGCCACACCCAGGTAGAAAGCCACACTGGTTGGTAGAAAGCTGGACAATGTTACGAATGCGTTCATCAACAATTCGCTCAAAGATCTTCATGCTATGCGAAAGCAAACGAATTGGACGGTAGCTTGCGCAGTCTGCTAGACTGCCCTTCTTCTTCCAAATCGGAATCGTCGTGCTTATCTGCCCACTATCAGGTACTTTCTTCTCCGCAACCACCTTGTTGAGGAACATCGTCAGCCACTCAGCTGGGTACCAGGATTTGGACTTCCACAAATCGGCCGCCAGGTTATCAGGGCCCGTTGCCTTGCTTGGCTTCATCTTCCTTAAAGCCGCTTCTGTCTCCACAACAGTGATTTTCTGAACGGAACCGTACACGGGAAGAGCAGAGGAAATGGCTGGATGGGCAAACTCTGCCGATGAGGTTTCCTCGAAGTAGTTTCGCCATCGATTCAAGGCCATTTTGCGGTCCATTAGGAGATGGCCGTTT
This sequence comes from Heligmosomoides polygyrus polygyrus, assembly GCA_947396885.1. NCBI lineage: Eukaryota > Metazoa > Nematoda > Chromadorea > Rhabditida > Heligmosomidae > Heligmosomoides > Heligmosomoides polygyrus. The sequence continues at coordinate 88,341,579 of OX377203.1, read as the reverse complement.
TCATCGTTGATGTCAAAGAACTTTTCAACATCCTCGGTCTGGCGATGACGGAACTTGGCGAGTCGATAAACAAATCGCTCACCATCGTGCGACTCAAGTCTCTCGTTTACATCATCATAATGAATGGCTCTTGCAACGGCCACTGCCCTCTTGGCCGATTTCTTCGCTTCCTGATACAAGCGCCATTTCTCGGCTGTCTTGTCGCTGAGGAATGCATGGTATAACCTCTTCTTCTCACGGACTTTTTCCTTAACCTTATTAGTCCACAGCCATGACTGTCTGTCGACTTTACGTCGTCCCGGTTTCGTAGTGCCAAGTTCGGAGCGTGCAGCATCTAGCATGACTTCGGCGGCACCTCGCCAGGTTTCTTCGACGGTCTTGACCGTCGGCAACCGAATGCGAGATGTCACAGCTGCTTCATTCTCCTTCAATCGCCACCACTTAATTTTTGGTGGTCCGCAACGCTCGATCTGCCTAGTGCTCAGAGGAGCGATCTTCATAGTGCAGATCAGCGGTCGCTGCTGCGTGGCGACCGTCTCATACGGCACGATCTTCGCATCAGTGACTAGCCCTTGGTCTCGATTCCTTACAAGGACAACGTCGATTTGCGTTTTAGTGTTCCCGCTATAAAACGAGATGAGGTGGGAGGCACGTTTTCGAAACTTCGTGTTCACGATGGTGAGATTGTGCGACTCTGCTTACTCAAGTATGCGCTCACCATCGACGTTACGTGACCCGTATCCGATACCACCATGACAGCAGTAACCGTCTTTTGCTGCTCCAACGTGACCATTAAGATCACCTGCAACAATAATTACGTCCAGTGAGGGAACTTCTGCTGTCTTCTCATCAAGCAGGCTCCAAAACTCATCCTTGTCTCTTTCGGAGCAACCAGTCTGCGGAGCATACGCAGAGAAGAGGTGATACATTCGCCGTTCAGCAGCAACAACGACCTTCATCAAGCGGTCGCTAAAACGCTCCACGCTTGCAGTCGCGTCTCGGAAGCGTTCGGAGACGATTATACCAACACCGCTGGTGGTCCTGGGACTGCCACACAAAATGACCTTAAAGCCTCGGCCTATGTCCCTTGACTTGCTGCAGGACCACCTCGTCTCCTGCACCGCACAGAAGTCAACCTTTCTTCGCTCCAGTGCCTCTGCCAACTCAAAAGAGCGGCCCGACAGCGTACCCGCATTCAGCGTTGCCACGCGGGTCTTTCCTAAGTTGCGGGACTTTTGGACTAACACAGTTGCCCCCGATGCCGTCCTCGCATCAGGGACCCTCGCATACTTTCCACACTCGCCGGGCTCTGCGAGTGCGCGTCTGCTCCCGCGGACGCCTAGCACTATCACGAAAAACTTGCAATGTCATGAACCATGTGATGTGACATGGGTGTTCGTAGGCTGGCCTGTCACAAGGGCCTGTCGCCTGCAATCGAATGTCCGTGTTCGGCTTTGCTCGCAGAGCTAACAGTTTCCAGTGGCACCACGTGGAGGAACGGACATCGCCACCGTGTACTCGGCAATCGAGATAGAAATAACGTTTTTTTTCAGCTCAGCCAGAAAAGGCTACCATCAAATTTCATCAAAAAAATTTTCAGGGCGCTGTAATCAATCCACTTGAACTACTGGTCAGTAAAATAATCACATCATGAGCCAATGGCACCCTTTTGCTACTGTTGAAATTACTGCACTTGTTGCTGTTGTTGCAGGTAGTAGTCTGTAACTTCTCGCTTCTTAAAATCTCGGAAAGTTGTCAGTTAGTGTATATTGTGCCATACAAGGTTTTTAGGTGGATTTTTATGTCACAGGTCTGGACGTTTCAACTTCGTTGTCTTCAGAGGCCGGAACGTGGTGCAAAAGTTTGCTTTGCGCGCTACTGCACCAAGTGTCTTAACTAGCATTTTTGGCCCACACCAACGACCACAACAAGAGTCCAAATGGAAGAAACGAAGCCATCACCTGGATCCACTGCAGGGGTGATTCGCCCACGTAAGTTGACCAGTAGAGGCGATTGAGGTACAAACGGCAGGAAATCGCTCGTCACAGGAAGGCAGTCATTTCGGTTGTTCATCACTGGATTTCTCGCAAAAATCCAGAATGCCTCTGACGTTTTTCTCGCTGAGGTATCGCCCTCAATGGTTAAAGTGGTACACTTTACCTCGTAGTCATTGCCGTTATTTGCAGTGTTGTTTCGTTACTTCTGTGTTACGATGCCTTCGCTGCGACCTGGGGCACACATCTGATAGCGAGAGTTCACCCAATGAATCTAAGAAATTCGGTGACTCAGGTCGCTCCAAATGAAATGGCCTTCATAATAGGTAGGGTGGATGTGTTTGCGTGGTTTCCGCTAATCAGCGTGTGATCGTGTTGGGTTTGGCGAGCTGAACCCGTTAATCGGGAGAGAGACGTAACACCCATTCGATCACTTGATCAACGTTCACAAGATCGGCCCATCTATCATCGACTGTCTACCGTACTATTTCTGTGCATTCACATTTACTGCTTCTTACCAGTGTACCAAGTCTGGTCACTTCCGAAATGCTTGAGAGGATTAACCCATTAGAAGGCTAACTATCATGACAGATTGCTGTGCTCTCTCGCAGAAAATTACGTAATTATTTAAGAATTATAGTTAAATTTTTGGGCTTCCTCCTCAGAAAGGCGATGGAATTTGTGGAAGTTTACATTGCTCCTAGGGTAATTTTAGGACTATATGACGTCGACGTAACATCAATCTACAGAATGGTTTTCATCGGGAACGCAATCAAGTAGTTACAAGTTGACCTATTTACTATTTGTGATTTATTATCGGTGACAGAATAATGAACTGACTATGGCAACAAATAAGATCGCAATTACCCGTTATACATGAAATACTAAATATCGACCAACCTATTGCAAGGTTAAAACTACTGTTTGAGTGAACTCATATGTTGCAAGATCAGGGTGCGCTCACGACTTTGGAAAATATTAAAATGCATTTTTTAGTTTCCCTTCCTTCAAGCAAATGGCCTTCTAGAAGATTATCAAGATTTAGACGTTCACTACTTAGGAGTACCCTCTTCCAACCTCAAGTATTCATTGAACTAGGCTTTCCCTTACAATTAGAGCTTTTATTGGAATGGCTCTGTTTCGGTGGTTGGGTTGTCGTGTGTCCTTGTTCTCCTGCATTTGTCTTAAGCGCCGTAGAAAAATGTCACTGTTATATCACCTGTATCAAGTGTCGTCAAGTTGATCGTCGAGTCGCTCGAGCGGGCGCCAGCATCGTCTCCATTCGTCCCTGTCGAGTGCCAGAGTGTTCCAATGGATCCTCCTCGCTTGAGGGACACAAAGAGCGTCATATCGTTCGTTCAGGGCTTTCACGAAGAAGTCCGACCAACGCACTGGTGGGCGTCCCGGTATTCTCTTGACATCCCTTAAATCCGGTCGATCACGGCTTTGTTCAGCGGGTGTTGGCGAAGCGCGTTACGTGGCTGGACCACCTAATTTTCGACGACTTGCTCCATACGACAGCGCCTCTGATCTTCGAACGTCGGCGAAGCTCGGAACTGCGGAGGCCTTCTCTCACTTGCGTGAGTCGTGTCACTCTGAGCATCGTCCTCTCGATTCCACGCTGCGTGACGCTGATGGCGTGTTCATCCTGCTTTCGCAAAGCCCAGGTCTCTGAGGCGTATGTTAAGGAAGGAAGAACAGTGGAGTCGAATAGGTGGGCACGGAGTCGGACGTTCTTCGTCTTCTTCACGGCTTCTTCGACGCTCTTGAAAGCTCCCCAAGCCGCTCGTTTCCTCCTGCTCAGCTCTGGTCCTAGGTCGTTGGCCATGTTGACTTCGCGACCCAGATATTCTAGCTGAAGCACTCGAAGATGTTCGCTCCGTTGAGCGAGAATGGGGCATCAGAAACTTTCGTCTTCGTATTATTCAGATGCAGTCCAACGTTTCCACAGATCGAAGTCGGCCAGCATTCGCTCCATTGTTATAAAATGTTTGTAAATAAAAACGGTATCGGCTACGACAATAAATCCCTTTGGAATAATTTATGCATCTCACGATTAACCTGACAACGCACCGAATGCAGCAAACACCACTCAAATCGGACAATCTATTCAGTGATCTTGGGCTGTAAGATCTTGGTTAATTCTCCCACCTATTTGCCCATTTTTCCTGCTGTTATTTTTGATTTTTAGTATTACTTCGAGTGCTTTTAGGGTTGATGTGTTGTATTACGTTCTCAGGCAGGGTTATGTCAGGCATTTTTTCTGCAGTTTCTGCAATACCCACACAATAAAGATTCAAACATGCATACACACTGCCACCGACAGCTCAAGCTGATCTAATCCTTGTGTTGGACTGTATGTTCCTTAAACCCATTATGAGATGCTGCAGTTCCTGTCGTCTCACAGGGTTCCAGGACGTGCATGATGAGCGAGTTCAGTCGGAGCTGGTTAGCACCCCTGACTTTCTCCGGTCCTGCAGACGTGCAGCCAAGAATCGGTGAGCGGAAGGTGTTCGCACGACTGTGACATGACAGGAATGTTCAAACCAGCTGGACGAGTTTTCACGCTGTTCACTGAGGTGTCTCTCGTGCTCGGCAATACGTGAAGCAGTGCCCTGTCTCGCACACCTTGTTCTTCATGTCTCAGTGCTGGATTACCGTATGCCATCAGCCTTTGTTTTTCTGGTTTTCCATAAATTCTTTAAATTTGTGAAACTCCATTATAAACGTTCTCCCAAGATCGCGACATAGTGCTTCTGCTACTAGATGGCTTGTCTTCAAAGATATTTCTCTGTGAGAGACTAGTGTCACTATCGATGGGTGCGTGATAGTAGGGTCGGGGATGGCGTCGGCAGTGATATACATCCCCAATCGAAGTTTTAGTTTCGGCTCTGGTTTTGTCCTAGTCGGAGAGGGTGTATATAAAGTTTTAGGTCTCCATCGCTCTCATTAAACTTGTTCGTGTACTCCTACATATGTGTAGCAAGAATGACGAACGCAACTGCCACTTTAGGTTTTCCCTCCTGACTAAGATAGATCCTCGGTTCCTTCCAAGCCTACTCAAGCTTTCATCCATCAGCGGTGGGTTGATTAGGACTGCAGGACTTGGATAAAAAACAAAACACTGACTTGTTCTCTTACTGGCAACCGCAGTTATTAGCCAGCACTTTAAAGGCATTAAAGGTTTCTCCACAATTTTGCACAAAAGTAGAGTGTGCTGCACACCCCATCCCCGTGATTGTAGATTGGACAAAGAGTTTTCTTTGGGGTAGGACTTAATAGGTTAGAATACTTTTTCGTTATTTTTCCGTTACTTTTTCATTTGTATACGTATGAGATTCCTGATTCACTTCAAAGGTCTGGAGTTTCTTGTAAAATGTACGCGAACGATATAAAAATCTAAAAAGAAGTCGAGCACAAAGAAGCCTTCTGTAATTTCCAAGCAGCTATAAATTTTATAGAAAAATGGGCAAAGACTTGGGAACTACACCTCTTTCTGCTGAAAAAGCATTGCCTTGTGGTACAGTCAAAATCTAAAAGTCACCTTCCAACCTACATACACGCTCAATGGATCAGTTTTGGAAGAACTTTCTAGTGTACGAGATTTATGGTTCCACTTTTCCAGGAACCTACATTTTGTTCAGCATTATAAAGCAATTGTGAAGAAGGCTAACTATCGAATTTACAATTTGTTTAAGGTTTTGAAAACCAAAAACCAACGTTCTCTCGTGAGAGCCTACAAATTCATGTAAGGTTCATCATATCATAAAATATAGTGTTTCAGTCTTCAGTCCCTGTCAAAAGAAGAACATGAACTCCTTGAAAGTGTTTAAAATAACATCACCTGTAAGCTTTTTTAAGATGACGTGGTCTGGGTTATTACAATATTCCGAGTGGGTCTGGTAGGGCTAAGATGCTTGGTTTGTCTAGCCTTCAGACTAGACGGAAAAGAGCAGATTTAGTTATGTTGTTCAAAGTTTTGACAGGAAGGCTTTCCATTGACTCATTAGATTTTTTGGCGCCCCTTTGACAACTGACAGAAGAGGGTATCTTAGGCTCTACTTGCCCATTCCAAGGTCGAAAGTGAGGTCAAGTTTCCTCATTTACAGGCGCATCAGAAAGCTTAACATCCCGCATTCTGAGAATGAAAACATTGTTAACATGTCACTGTCTTCCTTCAAACGTCTAATTGCACTAAGGTTTCGTTAGGCTTGTTTCGTATTCCTTCCTTCGTTGTTCAGTCACCCAGCTCTTTAACCTAATTTAGCGTATTATTGTTACAACCAAACAGCATGTGATCATGTTCCATGGCTTGTAATAAATAAATAAATAAATGAAAATCTCCCAAACAGACTGAACAACGTCAGGTTTTGCTATTTTTTCCTGAACAGCATTGGAATACACTTCAGCATTGTCGCCATGGATATGTACAGTGCCGCGCATGTCTTTTGGTCAATTCCCGAAAAAGCCGCTTTGGAGCGTACTATTTATATGTATTTATTTATCTTCATCTTATAAATCTTGTGGCACTGCTTGCCATTACTTCCGGTCTTATCTTTACTACATATATCCCATATAAATAGTAGTTGAACTGTATTGTGTACTATATCTCTGCAACACTTTCCCTCACTTTCCTTAAAGGATAAAGGATAAAGGACGGCGTTACTCAATCCCTTCTGGGATGCGCCAGCGCAATCTACTTCTACGAGATGTCGTGGAGGCGACATGAATGCGTATTTGGCCATACAATGACTTGCGGTGGCCAGCCGATGAACAAGTCAGCGCTCTATCCTTCCAGACAAGTCTGGTACCAATTCACCGACCACGGAGGGATGGAAGGCTTGGTTGGCCTGGGCGGGAAATCCGAACCAGGAACCTGGTATCGGGTGCACGCGACAGTCGCGCCTCCTCCGACTGCGCTACACGCGCCCTCACTTTAGTGGTGAGTATCCGCGTCTGTCACTTTCCTTATCTTTATTAATTAAACATTTATCCGAAATTTCTTAAGCTGAAAGATTAGCTTGATTCGGTACTAACTCGTTGTCACAGAATAATAAGACAAATTATCTGTAATTAACACCTATTTTATCATAGAATTGTTAATGATCACTTGGATATTGATTAAAATTAACTCTTCACATTTTCCTCACTCACCGAGATTACCTGTGGATACAATCTTTGACTCCAACCGCAAAACCGCACTCAAAAAAAATTTCAAGATTCTTTTTCGGCTCGTGTTGTGAAAATATGGAAATAGGTTTCCCGCATCAATCCTCAGTTCTTCGCCAAAGGCATTCAACTACAAGTTAAGAGATTGGCTAGTACAAAAGGGACATTTGTAAAGTTAGATACAAGAATTTTTTTTTGCAAAAGTAGACAATATCTTGTGAATATGACTCCAATGCAGTTTTTAGATGTTTTTCAGCAAACAAAATACTAAATCGCTTTAAGAAAGAGCAGTTTCCGCCTTAAGCAAATCATGAAAGAAATCACTTGGGGCCAATACTCAAAAAGCCAACTTTTGCCGCAATCTTTTGAGCAGAACTGATTTTGTATCACTTTTGGCTTAATAAATCTTTGTCGGTTAAACTATTAGTTCCATTGAAAAACATTTCTGAACACTTCATTCCTGTGTCGTGAAGTTTAAACACGATGGCCTGCACACCAGAATGGGCAGAGTGCGCTCCCGAAAGCGGCGCCTCTTCTCTGCACTATTTGCGTCGCTATAAATCTATAGTGTAGTATAGAAATTGCATGGATATATAGTGAAATATGTGCCGCAGTGAACCCCAGTTTTGGTTAAAAAGGGAAAATGATTCTACACTCGCTTATTCAGCGCGGAATTGGTTCCCTATTTGGAATTCGTCTCTGTTTACCCCCGTCATTGGCGATTGCGTGGGCGACGCGTTGTAGAATTTGTCAAACTGCAACTTGGCGGATGTGCCGTCACCTCTCCGTTTTTAAACAACAACTCCCTTCGTCATTTCTGCTTATGCAGCTTCTAAGATGAAGAAAACATTTAACTTCATTCTGTCGCCTTTTCTGCTATCCATTCCGTTGCTAGGTCTCACGCATAATTTTCGCCGTTTTAGTTTATGCGATGTTTTCGCCTTAAAAAAATATTTGTGTAGGACGTGCGGTTTTAGAAACGAGAGCAAAAATGCAGTATTAAACAATAATGAAATATAAAAGATGTTTCCCAATAACTGAAGACTTAAAGCCACATTCTTCTGTTGCGACTTCATCACCTTTTCTATGGAATAACGGAAAAATAAACAAAACAAAAGACCATATTGGAACATGCAGAACACTATACTTTGAAGGGATATTGTGGAAACAATTTGAACGCGTATTTGGCCATGCGCGTTAAAATTCATTCCACTTCAAACGACTGGACCTCTTCAATTTCACTACAATGTGTCAATAAGCCGGTTTACTATATATAATTTGCTAAGTTTCGATAGTCGAAGTTGTGTGGCTGGGACCTCCCAACGGTATGGGTACGTATCAGACATATGAGTTTAAAAGGGCCTTTTATATAGAGAGCCTGCCTCGGCTCCCATTTGCAATCATACTCTATAATAACGCGCTAAGCGATGAGTCATACTATCGATCGGCGTCGAAGCAGAAATTAGTCATAAAATTGGGGGAAATTCGGGGGGGGGGGGAATGGGGGAAAATGGGGAAAATTGCAGCACGAAAATAGCAAAAATACCCAAACGTCTTCTCTCTTCCTGAGAACTTCAGCCCTGAAGTAATCGAGGTCGCTGAACACGAATCTGAGGTTTGTTTTTGAGGTATCGATTGTCATCAATCGATATTGATCAAACAACGGTGATTAACGGCGGAAAATACCCAGACGTCTTCTAGGTGCCAGGGGATTCAGAATCCTGGCAAAGTCGTCGTCTGCTAAGGGGGATCATTGAGGGGGACCAGTACCCGTAATGGGAGACCGTTTCACTAAGGGAGGACCAGTAGTGAGAAACCAATAAATCGCCTATCATACTATATACGTACTGCGAACCTTTTTTACTCCTGGGTAGGGGAAAAAGCTGTATGACTAGAGCGGTAAGCATGATGTGATTGTCTTAGCTTAGCGATACTGTTACATCGCTCGAAGCCCGCAAGTGCGATGCCCGCCGATAGGCGTGACGGAGCATTTGTAGTATCATAGCCAGCCTCACCGTGATGTTGATGATTTGTCTGTATACCTCTTCTATCTGCTCACTACATGTTTCTTACTGGTCCACTACAGTATTCAGGACTTTTTAGTTCTTTCCCTTAATTTCAATTTCATTATGTCCGGTCTCTTTCTATCAATTCTGTGACATGCTTATATAATCCGTTGATTCGGATTGTGATCAAATAAAAAATAAAATAAATAAATATAATAACTTGCGATGGCAAGCCAATGGAAAAACCAGTGTTCTATCCTCCTCATACAAGCCCTGTATGAACTTGCTGACCACGATGAGATGAAAGCATTTGTTAGCCTGGGATGGAAACCGGAACCAGAAACTGGAATCGGGTGCATCCGGCAGCTAGCATTTTCTCCGATTGCACTACAACTCGTCCTTCTGTGAAATAAAGGATGAAGGACGGCGTTACTCAATCGCTCTTGGGATGCGCCACGTTTTCTATTTTACGGGATATCGTGAGGGCGATTTGAATGCGTATTTGGTCATACAATGACTTGCGAAGCCAGCCGATGAACAAGTCAGCGCTTTATCCTTCCCAGACAAGTCTGGTGCCAATTCACCGACCCCGGAGGGATAGAAGACTTGGTTAATACTGTGACTAGGGTAGTTAGTTCGAACGGTATTACGACCTCTCGAATTTATTGAAGATGTCGATGGTGGCAGAAAGTTCGCTACACCGCCTGGCTTTAAACGTCTTTAGATTACTGTAGCTGCATTTCTTTCTCTAGCTGACCAAGTTCTAGTTCGGTGATAGCGTCCAGGAAGTCGATCATACGGTCTTTTCGTTGAACGGTTCGGCTGATTCGGCGAACACGCGAGGCACACCAGCTTCGCCCGGGATACCACGTGTCCCGTGGATAACTAGTCCGCATTCATGCGACGACGACAATGATATATCACACACGTGCATAGTACAGTCTCCAATAAAAGAAGCATTTGATTCTTTAAAGGAAAGGCTTAGAAAGAAGGTTCCATCAAGTCTCTGTGATGCCCTACGCACTCATTTTTTGCGTTGGTAAAGTGTTGGAGAGGCATTTTAACTGTGTATTTACACCATGTCCTGATAATGATGAAGGACGGTGCTAACCAATCTTTCTCTGAGATACAACGTGCTCTCTACTTCTACAGGACATCACAGAGAGAATGCGTATTGGGCCTATCTATATATGTTATCTAGAGGCGCAATTAGCGCAGTCGGAGGATGTTGGCTGTCGCGTGCACCCGATACCAGGTTCCTGGTTCGGATTTCACGCCCAGGCCAAACAAGCCTTCTGTCCCTCCGGGGCAGGTGAATTGGTACCAATGCCCCTTTTTGCACTAATACGCGATATTTTATGATCGCCTTCCTGCTATATCAACCACGTATTCAACGTGAGTGATATTCGATATCGACCTGCAGCACCTCGGCGACTCTTTCCTGTCGGAGAGAGCGTTCTATTCTGTTTGTTCAACAACGGCAAGAAAAAACGACAAAAATAGGTGATACAAAGGCGGCAAGCTGAACTCGTTTATTAGCAGGCATTGCTGTGCAATTTCCTTTCCTGGTAGTGCAACATTACCTCTATTAGAATCACTTTTGTAGCGATGCCCCCAACCTCCCACCTTGGCCTCCAGACAAGAAGAACCTCCAAGCTGGTAGTGACCTTTTGCGGTGCAATTTTTACAGGATGTAGGGTCCCGTGTGGTGAGTCCAAAACCATAATTTTTTCCGAAATGCTCTTCTGTGGTCGAAAAAAAGCGTGTGGACGTGTGAGCTCTGCCACCCAGCCCAGTGTGACCGGTTGTCGTAGTGATAGTGTCGGAGCTTCAGAAGGGCATGATCGTGGGTTCGATTCCCCATTGCACTGGCGTTTTTCCTTATGCAATTTATCGTCAGTGGAATATTTTATCCCCATTTCCAACACATTTTTCACTCCATCTGCAGAAATAATTTTGTTTAATCCAAATGCAGTTCATAGTTTCGTCCAAAACGCTCACAACAGTTTGTTGGTGTTAGTTGTTTTAAAGCCGATTTCTGTTTTTTTATTGTATCTTTTCTGTATTTTTAATGGTGCACTATGGGTGCAATAATGAATGAATGAATTTTTGAACGGCAACAAATGCCGTTTACGTTCATCGAGCTCTTTGAAAGTGGAAAGGTGAGAATTTTTGAGTTCCAGGTTAAGCAAGTAGAAGGCTGGTGCAAGATTCGTGACCGACATCCCCAAGTAACCCCCACGCACAAAGCTTGGCGAATTGGTGCTTCCGACCTCGCCACCCTCACTCGATCCTCCCCCGACCTTTGCACCTCGGTCGTCCTTATCAAACAAGGGCGGTCGTTGAGGTGCGAAGCCACTCGAGGTGGAAACCAATTGAATACGTTAGCGGTGAAGGGCTACACAGAAAGTAAAATATCGGTGCTACTACGTATTTTTTTGAACAAGTGGTTGAGAAAAGCGTAGATATTCAGTTTGTGAGCAGTGTATTTCGCTTACATGCTTTTTTGCAATTTGCTATCTACATACAACACCTCATTTTGAAACAGCTTGACTGTTCGAAAACCAAAAGGGGCCCATGCACTGTGCCAGCAAGGTCGAAAAAACGTTGTTCATACTTCGGCTACGGGAGTTACTTGGAGTGCTAATAACGAATCGGACATCGAATTCTGGATTTTCCGTTTTCTAATGACAGGTTAGGGAAGGTGTGAGTAAGTGAGGGTGGTGACCTCGGATGCACCAATTTCGCCCAAACTTTGTGCGTGGGGGTTATTTGGGGTGCTGATCACGAATCATCAGCTTTTTACTTGCTCAACCTGGACGTCAAAAATTCTCACCTTTCCACTTTCAAAGAGCTCCACGAACGTGAACGACATCTCTTGCCGTGTTTTCGTTCAAAAATGTGTTAGAAATGAGGATAAAGTATTCCAGTGACGATAAATTGCAGCATGTAAAAACGCCAGTACAATGGGGAATCGAACCCACGAGCATGCACCTGTGAAGCTACAACACTACTACGCCAACCAACCACATTGGGCAGGGAGTCATGAACTTCGTGCTTTTTTCTCTACAAAAGAAGAACATTCCGAAAAAAGTAACTATGGTTTCGGAATTCCCACACGGGACCCTACATTCTGTAAAAATTGCATCGCAAAAGCTCACCGCCACTCTGGAGGCTCAGCTTGTGAGAGATTGATGTGCGGATTCTCTACTCCTCCGAAGGTTCCCGTGCGAATCTACGGCGAATTATCGTTGCAGCTCCGTCTGCAAAGCGACGTGAAGAACGCCCTCACGAAATTCGCCGAACAGGCGCAGAGGCGGCGCAAGGACGACGCTACTTTTTCACGCAAATCGTCCGGGTCGCACAGTTCCGCTGCACCGTACTTCAGCTCTTCTTTAGCGGCTCTGACAACTTGTGAATTTTTACAAGCCGTGCTATTCCGGTCTCTTTCCACCTTACCCCTTGAACATAATTTTCTGGCAAATTGCGCAGATAAATCAGAACGGGCGCGTGGTCGCCGCTCAAAGAGACGCATGAACCCCGTTTCAATGCTTGACTTCCGGTCCCGTCCAAGCAAGCCTTCCCTCCCTCCGGAGTCCGTCAGTGAATTGGTGGTAGATTCAGCTTCAGCAGATAAACGGAACAGTTTAATGCTTAACCTCAGATGGGTAAGGCACTAAACTGTTCCGTTCATCTGCTGAACATAGCAAACCGTTGTATAGTTCAGTTACGCATCTAGATTGCATCCACGCAATCTTACTGAAGTAGACTTTGTGACACATCCTAAACAACTACTTATTCACGCCGTTCTAAATCCTTTTGTCTTTTCCCACATTCAGATCTATTCCATCATACTACATGTCGACTGTTATTGCGTTCTGAACTTTTTTTGACCTTAAGATATCGCTCAATATAAATTCAATATGGGCAAATATTCAAACATAGCGCCAAAATGAAGGATTTTTTTCTGACAGAGTTATTAGATGCAAATCTCTCCTTTAATGGGACTTTCAGTAAATGCGAGTCGTTGCCAGACAAGATGCGTGGTAGCGCGGTCGGAGGAGATGCTTGCTGTCGCTTGCATCCTATTCATGGTCCCTGGTTCGGATTTCCTGTCCAGACCAACCAAGCCTTCTATCCGCTCGAGCTGGTGAATTGTCTGCGAAGAACAAAACACCGACATGTTCATCGGCTGGCCACCATAAGTCGACATACAGATCATACACGCTCTGAAATTGCCTCCCGCCAAAGTGTTAGGGTGAAAAGTTGCGAAAAGTTGCCACTGTTTCCGACCTATAATTTTAGATGATCATAATCATAACTTAGCCCACAGCTAACCGGCCTAGTTTCGATAAAGAATGTCCTTCAGAGCTGTAAACCTACACAATTTGGCAATTAAAGCTAATGTACCGTTGGAGCCGTTGTCCTGCATTGTCGAGGGGTCCGCTCTTCTGGTCGTGACGTGATGCCAGCCTTCTCGTTCCAGCACTTGATCCGGGTGGACACCGGCAACCTTCAAATCCATATGCAACGTATCAGGCCAATGCTGTTTCTCTAGGCCTATTTCCAAACACTTCCAACTCAAGGCCTATCTTACGGACGCTGTCTTCCTTTCCACGCAGAACGTGGGCGTACCATCGCAAGCGAGCTTCGCGCATCTTGTCTGCTATCGGCGCAACACCGAATTTCTGCCGAATGACATCGTTTCGTATGCGGTCTCCATGGCGCTAAGGCGCGTTTCACCTTCCTTAGTCGCAGGCCAACACTCAGCTCCGTACACTGCTACTGGCAGGATGACTGCTCTGTAGACCCTCGACTTCAAGCGTTCTGGTATCTTCCTATCCATAGCACGCCGGTCAGCGAACGCCACTTGAATCAAGCCGCACTAACGCGTGGGTTAACTTCGACCATCAGTACATTACGCTCCATATTCATTATCCGCAAATCAGGACAGCAGCTGAAGGTGGCCGTAAAGCAACACCTTGTGCACTATTTGAGTCTATTAGTGCACTCATATCATTAGAACACTTCTATTACCATAATTTGAATCTGACCTATGCTACGCATCTTGTTAATAAGTGGACATTGAAGGCTTTTCTTTTCGAACAAATCCGGAACTAGTTTTTCAACTTTGGAGGAAAGATAAAAAAAGAGATATTAACAGAATGGGCTCTAAATTGAGCAAGATGAGCAGTTGGGTCTGTTCCAAAGGTACATCCGAATGTGCCTAGTGAGCATCGACTGCACCAGATCTCTGAAGCGAACTTCCTTCAGTTGGAAATCACCGATTTTTCTCAAACTGAGCCGCACAGTTCCTCATTAGGTGCCTCTGTGTTTGCTCGTGTGTGTGGTACACCCCTTTTCCCTGTCCCTCTTATCAACCACAACATCAGACGTATTTGGTCTCCCACTTCCGCTCGTTGGGCGGGGGCGAAAGCGATGAGAGACCGCAATCAAAGACCCGCATTGTCTCCTCATGTGAACGGCGGCACCATAGCGAAGGATTGGTGACCGGCTTTGGCTAAGCCCTGTGATCCTCTTGTCAGCCTGGTTTCCTCCCTCTCTGTTGTTCCATTCAACCGATCGTGAAAAACTTGCATGTAGTCACTATTAGACTTCAATGGCCCTTTCAGTGGAGTTGTTTGCCGTGCAGGTGAGACTAACGCTGAGCCTTAATATATTCAACCTTGACTATACTGTCGCGCAGGTGTGGATAAGGGCAAATATTCTTAAATGATTTCATATAGGGCTTCGTAAAAATTTGTAGGTGAAACTCACTGTACACCAAAGCGGTTCACGCAGGTAGCCACCAGTTCCGCGCTCATTAGGCGATTTACCATCGATTCCTCTCTCTTCTCCTCTTGTCATGCATGTCATGATTATATGTGGATTTATTTACTTGTCTATGAACAATAAGGCACTAACTAGTTCATCGGCCGTCCAGGCCAACGAAGCCTTCCATTCCTCCGGAGGAGGTGAATTGGTACCAGTCTTGTCGGACGAAACACTGACATTCGTTCAGCTGGCCACCACAAGTCATTGCATAGGCCAAATACGCATTTAAATTGCCTGCCCAACTTTCCATAAAAGTAGAATGCGTGGCACATCCAAAGTGGGACTTAACAGTATCCATTATCCACTATCCATTAATCATCCGGCCTAGCATACAGTCGACTGCTGTCAGGGAACACGCTCCCAAATTCTGATAAGTAACTTATTAAACTTATCCTATCAGTGGTATATTCATCCAACGGATATCGTATTCACATAATTCCTACATCAAATAGCCATATCTAAGCTAAATTCTATTTCATTACTCGATTCTGAATGAATGGTTGATGCCGTTTTAATTTATAACCCTATGAACTCCATTAACCGATATCATCTGCGGATAGCCGCACCTCGGACGGCATCCTCTTGTCAGCCTGGCTTCCTTCCTGGTTTCCTACAAATTTATACGAAGCCTTATATAAAACTATTCGAGAATATTTGTCCTTATCCTTACTGTTACATGTTTATCATTGTGCAGATCACCTTTATCACCTGTTGTCCCGTTGATCATCGAATTGCTTGAGCGGGCGCCAGCAGCGTCTCCATTCGTCCCTGTCCTGTGCCAGAGTGGTCCAATGGATCCTCCTCGCTCGAGGGACACCAAGAGCGTCATATCGGTCGTTCAGGGCTTTCACGAAGAGGTCCGACCAACGCGTTGGTGGGCGTCCTGGTGTTCTCTTGACATCGCGCGGAATCCAGTCGGTGATGGCTCTGGTCCAGAGTGTCTGCGAATCGCATTGCATGGCCGCACACCTAATTTTCGACGACTTGGCCTATGCGACAGCGTCTCTGATCTTCGAGCGTCGGCTAAATCATCGCACAGATAGTTGTACAGAACAAAATAAAAAAATATCGATAACCTACATACTAATCGATACTAGTTAGTTGATGTCTACCGAAAATGATATAATGAACAGAGCTCGATCATCGGAGTACCCTTCCAAAGGTAACTAACTAGGCACAGACGGAGAGTTGGACTGACATAGGGACAAACAAACGGTTAGCTCTTTAGACATGATGGTAGAAAAGACTAAGACTATTAGAGCTTCTTCAAACGCAAACTCATGTAGTAAACTCAATCTTGTACATATGTTCATGACCAATTTGCGCCTGTGATCCATTGTTAGGTTGAAGCGTCACCGATGTGTAGATGTACCTTGCTCTAACAGGTATTACACATCCGGAAACTAGGCGTCGCCATCTGTCAGGAAGCTCCAAACAATGTAACAGTTGAATGGTGTTGTTGTTGCATGTTCATCATCGTGCAGATAGCTACTCTATTCTTCACATTTTCATTCAACGCCAACTTATGATAAACGTCAAAAACATTGCTTTTTTGCATAAATTCATTTAAAAAACTCAGTTCTTCTCTTACATCACTTTAGGACTTTTCTCAAAGCAAATTGGAAACCTAAGAACTGGACACTCTTTAAGAGGAAGCTGGACACGGCCCAAAACCTATACGA
The DNA here is from genome assembly GCA_947396885.1 of Heligmosomoides polygyrus polygyrus. NCBI lineage: Eukaryota > Metazoa > Nematoda > Chromadorea > Rhabditida > Heligmosomidae > Heligmosomoides > Heligmosomoides polygyrus. Next base: position 88,324,893 of record OX377203.1, on the reverse strand, counting down.
AGTCAAACTAAGCGTTTTCTAAATCAAAGCAACCGTTTCCACATCAAACAACCACCTCGAAATAAGGTTAAAATTAAGTTATGCTTAAAAAATCACTATGAGTTGTTGCAACGATTTTAAAATTTATGCATATCCCTCAAAAATGGAACAAAGCTGTTGAATTTTTGCGAATTTTTATTTTTTATTCACGATAGTAGTTTTTGTTTTATACTTTTAGGGGCGAAAAAACAGAATTTTTCATTGAATTACAACAAGAGATCGAGCCATGCACTGTTTCAACATATCCTTCAGTTTATGTGATTTGTAGTGCAAGTGCAGTGTTGATCCTTTTGTATTATTTTTATTATTATTTTGTATTGATTAGTGCATAGCTTCGAGCAGACAGAAATCCTGTCATCAGTCAAATAAATAGTATGGTGTGCTAGACGAGTGCATGGCGCGACATTTTCATCTAATGGACTTAAATACTACTGCCTTGTACGCTTTAATACTGAACTTGAAAACGTTGCTTTTCTACAAAAACAAAAATTAAAATAAATTTTTATAAAATTTCTAAAGTTTTGCCCATCGCATTCTGTTTTTATTGACGCATTTTTAAGCTTTTAAGCAAAACTATATAAGGCTGCGCTCGATCAAACGGCGCCGGTGGTGTAATGGCGTAGAGCATTCCCGCCTGATCAGGAGGTGCGGGTTCGAGTCCCGCCCTAGAGTTTTGATTGCAACAAGACATTGTCATAACAGCTTACAACCTCGACACCAGCAACTTGAGGCTCAAAAAAAGTGGCTTGAATCAAAGCTACACAGCATTTTGTAGAGGCGAAAATTTAAATTCCCTTCTTTATAGAGTGTCTAGCTTAACCTGTAAGAAGTTTGTATCGGTTTCGTAGATGCACAGTTTGATTTCAGATTGATTTTGAATGGTGTTCGTTTGATGTGAAAATGGTGAAGAGTAAGAGGAACAGAAATATGCAGGTAGTATTCCTTCAAAGACTGCCACACGGATGGTCTGAACTTTCCTGTTCATTTCTACTCCTTTTTAATGATGCTCTGCTCACTCCAGCTCGATTTTTCAAACTATTTTCGTTGGAAACTTACTGAGACAGTGTTTAAGAGTTCAGGGACTTCTGAGCATCTTGAGCATTTTTGGTCTCCCCGGGAGACTGCAATTCGCGTCTCGCCCAGTTTCCTCCTATGTCGTAAATTGTTGTTGCCATGGTTCTACTTAGGATTGTATTCTCTTTTGAGTGGACCTTCAGTTCCTTTCAGCTACGTCACGAAATACTCTCGATTCCAGAATTTTCGTCTAAACAAAAGTAATGAGATTTTTCTGTTCACCAGACCTCATTTCCTTAATGAATTCAAGGTGTTAGTGATGTCTGATGCTGCGAGAATGGGGGAAATGACAGATTTAAGGGAAACGGCTTATGCAGTGGTGACCCTCTTGAGGCATCCTGTCAAAAAAATTCATTTGAAACGCATACCTTTGTTTACTCCAGAGAACTTTTATCTTTCCTTAAGATACCTGTCTCCAGTTGCCGAATTTTTAGGCAAAAAGGTAATGTCCGAACCGAATCCACAGCGACGTACATGGATATTCCAACGTTAGCCTGGCGCCCCAAGTCAAGCAATCCCTGCTCATCGGATGCCCTTGCATCTTTCTGGCTGCTTATACTTTACTGGCGTTATAAGTTGTAGTCCGATTCGATGTTAAATACTATTCACCTCCGCTGCCTCCCCTATTCTGAGCGTTCCCTCCGTTTTTCATATTTCTTGTTAGCTGTAGCGATGACCGACAAAATTTCTTCTTCTATAACACAGCCGCCTCTGCTGGTTCACGAAATTTCATTCTTTTTCACAATTTTCCTGACATAGCCGCCTAAGATTACCACTTTTTTTGCTCTCTAAAGGCTTTCTTGGCTAAAGAAAGTTTCACAAAGTTTGAAGACTTAAATCGGGCAGTTGCCGACTTCTTCTCCAATTTTCTCCTGTTTTGGGGTAAGGTGCTCGCTAACCTGCCTAGTAGATGGACCACTGTGGTGATTAACAGTGGTGATTATATTGTATGTTGAATACAGAAGTAAAGAAAAACGAAAACTCTATTAAGACTTTCCGATCAACCCAATAATTGATTTAGAATTAGAATAGATGGAACTTCCTATGTGATTATGATCGGCAACCTAGAATATCCTTAATTGTAGAGCTACGAGTTCTAGATCTGCAGGTTTGACTAGCAGTGCTGCTCTTAGAAAGCGTACATATATGATAGCATGAAGGACGGTGTTAACCAAGCCCAGGATGCGTCCTGAATTTTACGGGATATCGTGTAGGCAATCTCTGACTGCATATTTGAATTATGCAATGACTTGCGGCGGTCACCGATGAACAAGGTAGCGTCTTATTCTTCTCGGACAAAGTTGGTGGTAACTCACCGGTCTCGGAGGGATGAATTGCCTGGGGTCGGATTCATCAACGACTTCTATTAACTTTAACAGAATTTCACAGCGGAAAATTCAGATAACGCGATTTATCTCTCTTCATATCGCTTGATAAGTCGCGCTATCAGGGATTTCGGCTGTAATTTTCTCTGTTAAATTGCCGTAGGTCGTTGCCAAAGAGCTGAATATTTCCTTAACAAGAGAATTAGGCGCTGTTCGAAACGGTTGGTGAGGAAAGAGGTCAGCAACCTAAACGTCAGCCACGGCTCTGTTATAACAGATAATGATTGCAATATGTTCAAGCACGATAACGTTCGAATCCAAAATTATCAATCTCTGTCCGATAACGGCAAACAGGTAACGCGCGCAGGTGTGGACAGCTTCTCAGACGAGCACAGCTTAAACGTGAATCCGCTGGATTACTCTTTTTAGGCGATTTTGGAGAATGAGGTCTGGGCTACTTTTAACAGAAGTGACCAGTTGCACAAGGCTACCCTGTTCAAAGCACGGGACGAAATCCAAGCGAGTACTTGCGGCGCGTACTCATGAATCTTTCCGTCGTTTTCGCTTCTGTATTCACAGTAAAGGAGCCAATGTCAATTACGAGTTACTCTATCGTGTTCGCAAGATCATTTTCCATATTTATCAAGTGAATATTTGACAACTTACTGCGCAATACTATTTCCACAACCGTCATTTACTGCGTCAATACTTTTTACGCACCCTGTATTATATGTATATTCGTGTATGATATTGCCCTATGCAAATGTACATGCGATATTTAAACTTACAACACCTGTTCCAGGCGTCCACAGGCCCTCAGCGGCACGACTGACTATGTCCTCGACATGCCTTCAGATGCGGCGATTCTGTCGCGACAACACGCTGCTGGTGATGACGATCGTGTCCGTGGTGCTCGGCGTGACCCTGGGATTCAGTCTGCGGCCGTTGAATCTTTCCGCTGAAACACTCCAACTCATCAATTTCCCCGGCGAGATATTCATGCAGGTGCTGAAAATGATGATCTTGCCGCTCATCTTCTCCTCGCTCATCTCAGGTAAGAATCTGGCAAGCTTTTGGTGTACTGGATGCGGTCTTTGTTCCGTGTTGTTCTGGTGCGGCAGGCGTACAAGCTGCACAAGTTGGTAAAGTGGTGCATCAAATATAGCAAGGAGTGCAAGAGTTCGGAAATATCGGGCAGCAGCTTTTGCATTCCACCACATAGGATAAAGGAGAAATGTTAGCGATAATCGTTTCCAATGATATTAAACATCACACAGGCATACCCTATGATTCCGGCTAGCAATTTACAATTAATTATCATTGACCGTATAACTTACACATATTTCAAAAATGCATAAAAAGTTAGGGTGAAGGACGGCATAAATCAATAACTGTTCGGAATGCGCCACACATTCTGCTTCTATGTGGTGTTGCAGAGTTAAACTGAGTGCGTATTCGGGCTACACGCTGAATTGCGCTAGTCAACCGATGGACAAGTCTCCCGGCGTGAATTCTTAAGTGGGACACGAACCAAAATCTCTCGAATAGGATTGCACGCGACGGTCGACGCCTGCCTCGTCTATAAAGTTTTCTAGCACCCCTGCCTCTATGCAAATGGTTTTAGAATGACTGGATTTAGCTGAGGAATTTCGTGATGAGTTCGCGTTTGGGATACGCCTTGCATTTTGCTTTGGCAATTTGAAGAGTTTTGACAAATACATATTTGTGGTGGATGGGTATCACGATATTATATCCTTCCCAGGCAAGCCTAAGAAACTTAAATGAAATGCTTGGTTGGCCTAGACAGATCTCAAACGATTTGTTCGGGGTGCACGTGACAGGTGGCGTATTCTCTGGCTGTGCTTCATGCGTCCAGCCCAGAGTTCACCACCTCTAGAACGAAATTTACTCACACATATGACTGGTGAAGGGACGATTTACATTCGACCAGGACCTCTTCAACCAATCGAAGCCTAATCCAGCTCTCCTATAAAGCAAGACGCACGGCGCACACTAACTAAAAACCAATGGGTTCCGCGTTCTTTCTTATTTCTTCTAGCAGGGAATGAAGGGCCCTGGTAAAGCTGGTATAGAATCCATCCTGGATATGGACAGTCAGAGAGGGCCATCGCTACTGCAGCGAGCCTTCATGCATTATTATATTGCTTGCTATGCCATTTATTATTATTTTATTTATTTATCAAAGATGATCATGACTTACATAAGCAATACCACATAGACAAATGCTAGCTCACATCAACCTATGCTGATATTAGCGGTCGGCTCATCCCGATATCACGGGTGAGTGCTGATAGGCGAGATTGCTAGGAAGATGTCGTGGATGTTCTGTTCGGTCAAAACAGCGCCGGTGGTGTAAGGCGAACACCGCTGCCCGGAAAGCAGAAGATGCGGGTTCGAGTCCCGCCTGGCGCAAGAGTTTTGATCGCAACAAAACATCCTCCTAACAATTAACATATTTCTTATGAATCACCAAGTACTTGAACGATCTCACAGACATGCATATTGATGATCTTCTCGTCATCATCTGGTGATGAGTTTAATCTTTTAAGATTTCTTTTTTTTTCTTCGGAGAGAAAATTTGATCTCATCTAAGTATGCTGAAATTTCTGTTTGTACCCTTTTCGCGTCAAACGGGGCACTGATCTAAGGATAAATCAACTGGATGCTTCTGAAATCCAAGTGGGCGTCTTCCGAATCAGAACGGCAGGCAACGACAACGACAACGACAAATCGTGTAGGCTTTTTAAGAGGTTAGAATAATGTGTGTAAAAGGAGTATTTGGTATAATATTTTTTGCAATTTTTCAGTTTAGCTGCCCGGACAAATGCAGCAATTTTTTAGAATTTTTATTTTTTCAAACAAAAATAATAATTAAATTCTGTTTCAAAGCACAGCAAGGCAGTAATCATTTAGTGCAATAAGAGGCGAGATCGCGCAAACTCCTCGCGATTTTTGTTTGATTGATAGTGTAAATGCTGTTTAGCTTACTTGGAACATCAAAGTGACGCATTTGTGTTCTTTACAATTACCGTTTTTGTATCGTTTACAGGTGTGAAAATCCAAACAAGCAGGAATGTTGCTATCAATCAGACAAAAATCGCACACGTCTTAGACGAGGGCATGGCGCAATGTCGTTTCTGGAGCTAACAAACAGTGGCCTTCCTGCTCTTAAAAACAAGCTCTGAACCATTATTTTTTCTCGAAGAAGAAATCTAATAAAATTTAAAAAAAATTTTTAATTTACAAAGAAGAGGAAGAAGAAGATAAAATTTCAACCAATGCACTTATTGGATAAAAACTAAAGGACAATGGACGGCGTTACGAAATTTCAATCTGATGCGCCACGCATTCTACCTCTACGGGTCGTGGAGGTTACTTGAATGCATATTTGGCCACAGAATGACCTGCGGTGGCCAGCCGATGAGCAAGTGAGCCCTTTATACTTCTTAGACAAGTTTGGTATCAATTTACTGAACTTGGAGGAAAAAAAAGCTTGGTTGGCCTGGACGGCATATCCTAACCAGGAACCTGTTATCGGGTGCATGCGGTAGCCGGCACCTTCTCCAACTGCAAAACTTCAAAGAAAGTTGTACTAAATTTTTTCTTGAACAAAGGGACGCCGGTATAAGAAGCTGTTGCAGTGCGGAAGGAACTCCTGCATGTAGGCAATTTTAACATGGTTGCGTTAGTCGGGCTGGCTCCATTCCCCTGCTTAAATCTGTGTTCTTCCTCGAGTCAGCGGAGGAGAACTCAGAATAGGCAGTATTATTGTTCATTTGTTATCTTTATTAAAAACATGTCGTGTATCTTTTTCACCGCATACCGAAGTTTTTTTTTTGGAAAGTGACCCTCCCAAGTATCATGGCACTAATTTCTCTAGGCTTTTTGGAACGTCTGGTTTGTTGTGAAAGGTATTCAGTTCGATTTCAAAAGCGTTAGGCTTGTTTAGAAGAGTGTCCAAATTGACGTGAAAAATGGTATATTTTGCTGAGAATTGTTTAGGTTATACGCTCCTGTCAACTACAGTACCGCGCATGTCTTTTGGTCAATTCCCGAAAAAGCCGCTTTGGAGCGTTCCAAAGCGGCTTTTTTAAATAACTTTCTTTGAATTCAAGCATTTGTGAAAAGAAGCAAATATCTGAGCTTAGCAGGCCGAGCTCTATCTTTTGACATATAAATCAATAAAGTTGAACAATGCATATACACCGGACATAATCAATCGAGTGGGCGCGAGAGCCTGTAGAGTGACCGTTTCGGGAATTTTATCGGAAATTCCCAGCCGCCCTTGTCATAAATTGCTCTTAAACTGTCCAGCTTGCTTTTGAAGTGCGCCATAAACAATGCATATAGAATCGAACCTATCAATCGAGTGGGCGAGACCACTCGCAAATTGCACGCGCGAGTGTGTTCGGAGCGCAATAACTCTGTAGAGATCGAATTGTTCTTGCTGCAGCTCGTGAGTTTTGTAGGCAGTAGAAAGCTTTAGTAGTGCGCGGAAGTGCAGCGTTATTGCTTCTAAACAAGCGAAATTATAGCGGCGCGAAAATGCAGGTTAGCCGTGTGTGACACGAGTTTTTCCGACTTCAGTCGACCCCTGCAGGAAGACGCGGAGCGCTAACGGCAGACAATCACGTAGGCTAGCAGAACACTGAAGGCGCTTTACGATGACGTGCTCACAACTCCTCAGCTGCCTGAACTGCCTTGGCCTCACCTGCCAGTTTAGAGTGGCGTAAGATAGCGGTTAGAGTTACTTGCGCTCTTACTCACCCAGATTTGAGCTTTTGAATCTCACAATGGTACCATTATCTTCAGCTCGAAGAGCTCTATCGAATGGTGTCACTCTCGACCAATTCTGGAGAAAGCGATTTTTTGACAATTTCCCGTCGAGGGCGTGGGCCGAGCCTGCGCGGAGGATGACGTCATAGAAAATCGATGTCTTACAATTGGTCAATGCTAGATACCATTCGGTCCAGCTTTTCATGCTGAATTGAATTGAATGCTCACAACTCCTCAGCTGCCTAAACCGCCTTAGCCCCAGCTGCCATTTTAAGGCGGTGGACTTAGCGTTTAAGTTTCCTGCGCCCTTACTCGCCCATATTTGAGTTTTCGACACTCGCAATAACACCGTTAGCTACAGCACGAAAAGCTCTATCGAATGGTGTCACTCTCGACCAGTTCTGGAAAAAGCGATTTTTTGGCAATTTCCCATCGAGGACGTGGGTCGAGCCTGCGAGGACGATGATTCATCGAAAATCGATAATTTCGAAATTGGGCAGATTTTCTCGTTCAAAATCATCTCGTGGCTATTTTGTACGCTGATTACGAATCCGACTTCCGCTTTTGAAAATTTCGCCGATTTCGGTAAGTTTTGGATTTTCTTCTGGATAACTGAGAGTGGTGGTGTCAGGGTCACCGATTTTGCTCAAACTTCATCTAAGGGCAGGGGTTATTCGGGGTGTCTAACACGATGAAGAAGTCCATTTGGCTGATTAATGCAGAAGACACCCATAATGATGACTGAGGGTGATCGGTGATCTTGACCCGACCACCCTCAAACGGCAGGTAACCTACCGAAATCGGCAAAATTTTCAAAAACGGACGTCAGATTCGTAATCAGCGCACAAAATAACCACTAGATGATTTTGAACGAGAAAATCTGGCCAATTTCGAAAATATCGATTTTCGATGACTCATCGTCCGCGCAGGCTCGGCCCACGTAAAATGGCAGCTGGGGCTAAGGCGGTTTAGGCCAATGTTATACTTCGGCGACGCGTCGGCCGACGTCGGCGACGCTGTGCTTTGCGGGCAGCTACGCACTGCGTGGCAGCCCGCCCAACACAGCGTCGCCGACGACGTCGCCGAGAGCTCCGCAGGGGGGTGTTATACTTCCGCCGCCGACGTCGGTGGCGACGTCGTCCGTGGGTCGGTCGCCGCGCTGTGCACGGCGACGGGCCGTCGCCGGCCTCATTCAAGGCTGGGAAAAAATGCGCTCAAAGGGAGTATTTTGTTTGTGGGTGGGTTCTTCGTTCCCGGCACTGTCAACATCCTCGGCGGACCTCGAATTACGAAATCGAAAGTGCAAAAACGCCCATCTTGCGGGCACAAATGGTGCCTTTTTTACCCTTCATGTCCATTTAAAGTTAGTCACATGAGGACTTCACAGAATTCTTGTGGTTTTTAATATGTAGCAGTTCTATTCCAACGAAAAATGTTTTCTTTAAGGCTTGCAGAAAAATATGTAAAAAGTTACTTTGGTGTGTTCTTTAACAAACAACGAAATTGAGGCAGATAACAGAGTTTCAACAGAAAAAAGGCATAAAAATATACGTATCTCTACCTGATAGACGGAAGTGAGTGTTTTTTTTATACTGCCTAATTCTAATAATACTGGGTGTCTCAAGAAATGAATGCACTGTTAGAAAGGTGATAACTTTGGTCACAAAAAGGTACTGAAGAAGTTAAATGCTCATATAAAATCTTAAGCAAATAGGAATTTTTTGACGTATGAACGTATAGATTGCGCCATGCACACGTCTGTTTTTATCTGCTTTTTTGATGTTTAGAACTTGACAACGACGTGAAAGACACGTAGCATGCGAGTTTAGTGATTACAGAATTTAAATGTGGGCAGCAGACCTATTTTCCGAAACGGGTTCTGGGGACTGATGAAGCAACATTAAAGCTGAATGGAGAGGTTAATCAGCATAACTGCAGCTACTGGGCGGCGGAAAAGGCTATTGGCCAATGGCGTATACCACGCGGCATATCGCGGGCAGTGACTTCAGGGTATCGTGGGTCAGATAGCCTGCTATAGGCAAATTATAGCAGCTATGCCAGGGGGCGTAGCCCTGCTCATGGCGGCCAAATGATGACATTGAAAGCGCGCTCCGATGCTAAAAATGCGCTCCGATGCTCTCCTGTCAACGACGTCTCCGACGCTGCCACAGAATCTGTTGACGACGTCGACCACGCGTCTGTGGCGACGTCGGCGGCGTCTGTGGCGACGTCGGCTGCGTCTGTGGCGACGTCGGCTGCGTCTGTGGCGACGTCGGCGACGTCGCTGGTGACGTCAGCGTCGGCCGACATCGGTGACGGGCCGTCGCTGACGTGTCGCAGCGTCGGCGACGCGTCGCCGAAGTATAACATAGGCCTTAGGCAGCTGAGGAGTTGTGAGCATGTCGTCGTAAAGTATCTTAAGCGTTCTGCTCGCCCATGCATTTGTAGGCCTGCATCTCTCCGCGTTCTTCGGAGTCGACTGAAATTGGAAGAAATCGGGTCACACAAGGCTAGAATGCATTTTCGCAGCGCTGTAACTTAGTCCAATCATAAGCTACATTGTTCTGTTCCAGCCCACTATTAGAACATTTTACGGCCTACAAAATGCACAAGCTGCAACCGGAACGGTTCACACATGACAGAGTTATCGCGCACAGAACACGGCCGCGCGTGCAATGTAATACAACAACGGTCCATGTTCTCCTCGCTCCTACTCGCCCAGATTACAGTTTTCCCTACTCACAATAGCACCATTCAATTCAGCATGAAAAGCTGGACCGAATGGTAACTAGCATTGCCCAATTGTAAGATATCGATTTTCTATGACGTCACCGTCCGCGCAGGCTCGGCCTGGCCGCCCACGTCCCCGATGGGAAATCGTCGAAAAATCCATTTTTCTGAAATTGGTCGAGAGTGACACCGTTCGATAGAGCTCTTCGAGCTGAGGAGAACCATTGCGAGAGTTGAAAGCTCAAATGTGGGTGAGTAAGAGCGCAAGAAACTCTAACCGCTATCTTACGCCACTCTAAACTGGCAGATGAGGCCAAGGCAGTTCAGCCAACTGAGGAGTTGTGAGCATGTCATCGTAAAGCGCCTTCAGTGTTCTGCTAGCCTACGCGATTGCATGCCGTTAGCGCGCCGCGTCTTCCTGCAGGGGTCGACTGAAGTCGGAAAAACTCGTGTCACACACGGCTAACCTGCATTTTCGCGCCGCTATAATTTCGCTTGTTTAGAAGCAATAACGCTGCACTTCCGCGCACTACTAAAGCTTTCTACTGCCTACAAAATCCACGAGCCGCAGCAAGAACAATTCGATCTCTACAGAGTTATTGCGCTCCGAACACACTTGCGCGTGCAATTTACGAGTGGTCTCGCCCACTCGATTGATAGGTTCGATTCTATATGCATTGTTCACGGCGCACTCCAAAGGCAAGCTGGACAGGCTAGGAGCATCTCCTAAGTAGAACGACTGTGAATTTCCGATAAAACTCCCGAAACGGTCACTCCACAGGCTCTCGCGCCCACTCGACCTCACTCTGCGAGTGGTTGCGCCCACTCGATTGATAGATTCGATTCTGTATGCGTTGTTCACGGCGCACTCTAAAGGCAAGCTGCACAGTCTTAAGGCAATTTCTGAGTAGGGCGGCTGGGAATTTCAATAAAATTCCCCAAACTGTCACTCTACAGGCTTTCGCGCCCACTCGATTGATTATGTCCGGCGTATATGCATTGTTCAACTTTATAGATTTATATGTCAAAAGATAGAGCTTAGCCTTCTGAGCACAGGTATGTGCTTCTTTTCACAAGTGCTTGAATTCAAAGAAAGTTATTTAAAAAAGCCGCTTTGGAACGCTCCAAAGCGGCTTTTTCGGGAATTGGCCAAAAGACATGCGCGGTACTGTAGGATTCCTTACTTCCTTACCCTGTGAATAGAATAGGAACAGGCTTGATTAGAAGTGTGTCCAAATTGACGTGAAAAATGGTATATTTTGCTGAGAATGGTTTAGGTTATATGCTCCTGTCAACTAGGATTCCTTACTTCCTTACCCTGTGAATAGAACAGGAACAGGCATGATTAGAAGAGTGTCCAAATTGACGTGAAAAATGGTATATTTTGCTGAGAATGGTTTAGGTTATATGCTCCTGTCAACTAGGATTCCTTACTTCCTTACCCTGTGAATAGAACAGGAACAGGCATGATTAGAAGAGTGTCCAAATTGACGTGAAAAATGGTATATTTTGCTGAGAATGGTTTAGGTTATATGCTCCTGTCAACTAGGATTCCTTACTTCCTTACCCTGTGAATAGAATAGGAACAGGCTTGATTAGAAGTGTGTCCAAATTGACGTGAAAAATGGTATATTTTGCTGAGAATGGTTTAGGTTATATGCTCCTGTCAACTAGGATTCCTTACTTTCTTACCCTGTGAATAGAACAGGAACAGGCATGATTAGAAGAGTGTCCAAATTGACGTGAAAAATGGTATATTTTGCTGAGAATGGTTTAGGTTATATGCTCCTGTCAACTAGGATTCCTTACTTCCTTACCCTGTGAATAGAACAGGAACAGGCATGATTAGAAGAGTGTCCAAATTGACGTGAAAAATGGTATATTTTGCTGAGAATGGTTTAGGTTATATGCTCCTGTCAACTAGGATTCCTTACTTCCTTACCCTGTGAATAGAACAGGAACAGGCATGATTAGAAGTGTGTCCAAATTGACGTGAAAAATGGTATATTTTGCTGAGAATGGTTTAGGTTATATGCTCCTGTCAACTAGGATTCCTTACTTCCTTACCCTGTGAATAGAACAGGAACAGGCATGATTAGAAGAGTGTCCAAATTGACGTGAAAAATGGTATATTTTGCTGAGAATGGTTTAGGTTATATGCTCCTGTCAACTAGGATTCCTTACTTCCTTACCCTGTGAATAGAATAGGAACAGGGCTATGACGCTGTTACCGTATACCTTGCTACGAAGATTTATACCGTAACCCGCGCACACGTGGCCAGCATGTGAAAGACGTTGTTGGCCTGGTTCGATGTGGTTCGTGACGTAGTTAGACCGTCCTTGGTCCACGAACCTTTCTCGACTAGTGACGCACGTAGCGCTGTGCTGGCACGGAAATGAAGGTGTCTGTGTCGTAGTGAACTAAATGATCGCCGAATAGGTGTCCTTGAGCCCCACACTGTTCACGTCACCGTCGCTCGCCTTCTGACGGATACTGTGACATACGAGTTTAAGATGAAAAAGGGTTTCCGTCGAAGAAGAAGGAGCTCTTGCATTCAGACGACTGGCCATTCATACATCTCTGGATAAATGCCAAGAATTGGAATGTGCGCCGTTAAGGATAAAAGTCCCGCTAGTTAATCTCTCCCCGGAACGCTACGCATCCTACTTCTACGGGATGTCCTGGAGGCGACTAGAATACGTATTTGGCCCATACAAAATGACTTGCGGTGGTCATCCGAGGGACAAGTCAGTGTTCCATCTTTTCCAGACAAGCCTAGCAGCAAATCACTGACCCCTGAAGGATGAAAGACTCGCTTGGCCTAGGCGGGAAATTCGAGCAATGGACCGTGCTATAAAAATTCTTCTCGGACATTAAGATCGATTTTTATCTTCTCCTTTACAGCGCTAGCTCAGATGGACGCAAAGGAATCGGGTCAGATGGGACTCGCTACCGTACTTTACTATCTCACCACTACCGTACTTGCAACATTGGTGAGTTTGAGTGGTGATTGAATTAGCATTGTGCTTCGTTAGTTCTTTTATGGAATCACTGTAAACTCTACTCTTCCTTCTTTGAAAAAATGACAATCCAGTTTCGATTGCAAGTTGAGGGGCGTGAGCACCATCATTCTAAAAGAAATCGCAATAAGAGCAGTAGATGTAGAGGAATTTTGAAGTTTCTTGTAATCACAACGTTTTGTTGATTTCTTCCTTACATCAGCCGAATAAAGTGTGCCTAAAAATATTGGAAACACAGCTCAAACTTTTCTGCTAATTTATTTCTTGTTCCTATTTGTTTACCCCCATAACTACCTATGAGCTTTTTTAATTATTCACTTATTTATTTACTTTTCAGCTGGGAATCTTTCTAGTCATGACGATACATCCTGGCGATCCGTCCATAAAAGCGGGATCACTGCCCGAAGCACCGGTTGACACCGACGTCTCTCCACTGGACACATTTCTGGACCTCGTCAGGTAAGGCTCACCCTTCTAATATTTAGATGGCTCGAAGGCCCTTACCTGGGTTGCCGTGAAACGCCTTTTACAACTCATAACTGCCGCTCTTTATAGAAATGTTTGTTCTTTTTTTCATGAATCAAGGAAAGTAAAAAATGTCATTTGTCGAGTGTCCAAGGGCCGGATTCATAAACTCGGCCAGAGGTAAATCCTATCCCGATTTACCTCGACGGCCACTTACCTGCCACTTAGCCTGAACTTACCCCTGTTTCTGATTCATGACACAGCTAAAGCAAGGGTTTTGCTCGCTGGCAATTTCTGACCCAATGCATCCCGCAGCCGGCTCTGAGCTGGCAACGGGCCAGCGGAGGGGTGCATTGGGTCAGAAATTGGCACCGAAGCAAAACCCTCTTCTTGAAGGTGAATGTTTCCCTAGGCGCTGACGAGGTAGGATTTACCTCGACACTTACCTCGGGTTTTCCCCGCCGCGCGTAAATTGAGCGTCAGTGGGGAGTGGGGTAAATCTTGCACTTACCCGCAGGTAAGTCGTTCAAGAATCGGGCCCCAGATGGTAGGAATCAGATTAAATGAATTTTTAGCTTATGGAATGCGGCGGTTCATCTTGACACTTTTTAATACTCAAAGCCTAGGCTGGGTTATAGAAGTCACCTTGGGATTGCTTAGTCGGTCGTCTGGACGAATGCGTACTCCTAGTCACGCCTCCCGCCCTTTCAAAATTTCCTTCGCAAAACTGCATATTTTTCCTTTATTTTTTATTTTTTCATGTCAGTACATACTTCATTGTTCTACCTTTAAGTGTAATTTTGTTTACTGTTTCCTAGATTCAAGCCTAAAAATGACATGAAATTTGGCTTCTTGGCTCTCACGAAAAGCAGGTCATTTTTGAAGGACTCTTATTTATTTTAAATGTGCTTGGAACCACACGCTCCCTTTTCCGTACTGATACCAAAATTAGAATATTAGTAACAATTTTCACGAGTTTTAAGATGCTGTAGCTTCCATAAAGCCTCTGGGGAGCGTCGTTCTCTCTTGAGCGGTTTATATAATGCGAGATTGTCCATGGCTTTAAATAAGTTCTCTATCGTATTATATATTTCTATTGTGAACCATGTAATTATTTATTCAATTGATTAAATTAATTATTAATATCAGTTATTCGTTTCGAAAGCTTCTCTCAAGCAGCAGGTCCCCAAATTGCTTGACAAGTCTGGAAGGAGATTTCAATGAAAGATAGTTTTTTTAAGGAACATGTTCCCGGAGAACATCATCCAGGCCACATTCGAGCGTGTACAGACTACGTACGTGGCTCAGCGGCCTCGCATTTCGAAGAACTCCACTACCGACGACTTCATCGTCATGCGGAAGGCGATCAGCACCACACGGGGCATGAATATTCTCGGTGAGCCTTACGTTTGCATACACTCCTCTGAAGTGAGCTGCATGGCGCAATCCCAGTCTGCAGAGGTCATACATACATTTTGCAGAAGCGCAGAATTATATCACATTATAAGGGAAGCAATCTGTTTTTAAGTTCATTTAAATCTTTTTTGTTCACTTGTTTTGTTGTTTATTCATTTATTTATTTATATTCATTCATTAAATTAATCGTTCAGGCATAATTGTATTCTGCACGGGATTCGGCATTGTGATCTCACAACTCGGCGAACGGGCACGAATCGTCGTCGACTTCTTTGTGATTCTCGACGCGGTCATCATGCGATGGGTTGAGACGCTCATGTGGTAGGTATTGACTTACTGCATCGATCGGTGGAGAATTGTGCAGCATAATTCTTCTTCAGGTTTGCTCCACTTGGCATCACCTGCCTGGTTTGCGGAAATCTGCTTGAGCTTGACGATCTGTCCGACACTGCAAGTGTTCTGCTACTGTAGGTTGCCGATTATCAATTGTCTATTGATTATCGCTCAAACTGTTATCGATTAGAGCAGTTAGTGTCCAAGGTGGAATCTTGTCAGCACTTCACTTATTTTTTGGTTGTCGGATTATTAATGTCGCCTGCTTTCGATTTGTCAGTTCTCCACTACTGTTATTTCTTGGATCATGTGCTTCACATGTTTAACAAGCGCCTCCGAAGGCATCTTTTGGCAAGGTGTCGTTCCGATTCGATGACCCTTTTAAAGAATTTTTAAACAATGGTCGAGCAAAAGTACCGAGTGCGGGTTTGCTTGCTGTACGACTTCAATCAGGGAAGAACTGTTGCAGAATCCCTTCGCATCTAATCTGAAGTATTTGGCAACGAAGGTCCATCATTACGTCAATGCCAGCGATGCTTTCAACGTTTCCGAGACTGTGATGAGAGCCTTGAAGACGAGGGACATCAACGGCGTCCTGAAGTTGTAGATAGCCAGGAGTTAAAGGAAGCTGTCGAGTCGGATCCAACACAAACTACAGCTGTGCCCGCATAGAGTTCCAGCTGTTAATATTCTATTTACTATTGCCAGTCGTCTACATGCAATAGGAAAGTCAAATCGGTTTGGAAAATGGGTGCCACATCCGCTCAGCGACACAAATAAGGCATCAAGAGTCGCCATCGCTGGAATTCTCATCCACAAAACCAAAAACAGCGGTTTCTGTGACTCCATCGTGACCTTGAATGAGAAGTGAACAACTGCGACAATACCACACGAACGCGGCAATGGTTGGACCCCGGTGAGGTTCCGAAGATAACGATGAAGCCTGATATTTACGGAAGAAAGCCATCCTCTGTGCTTGGCGAACAGTAGAGATCTGGTGCACTTTGAGCTGCTGGATCCATTCCAAGTAGTTACGGCAGACCTTTAGAAAGAACAACTGAGCCGCATGGAGCAAGCAATGCGTCAACAAGGAGTGAACGCAGCAACTGTAAAATTCCTCCAAGACAACACTCGACCGCACGCTGCAAATATCACGCTGCAAAAAATTGAGGAGTTGAGCTGGGAAATTCTGCCTCACCCCCCTGTAGCCCAGACTGCCGTCTTTTCCGGTCGATGCAACAGGCCTCGGCGGAGAACAAATTCAAGAATCATGACGAAGTCGAAATTTGGATCTCCCACTTCTCCGAGTCGCAGCCACCAGACTTCCTCAAGAAAGGCATCGGGCATCAGGAGTTGGCAACATGTCATTGATAATAATGGGGATTAGATATTGTATTAAGGCATGGTGGGCGCGTGTAGCGCAGTCGGAAGAGGAGCCGACTGTCGCCTCCATCCGATACCAGGTTACTGGTTTGAATTTTCCGCCCAAGCCAACCAAGCCTTCCATCCCTCCGGGGTCGGTGAATTGGTACCAGAGTTGTCTGGGAAGGATTAAGCGCTGACTTCTTCATCAGCTGGCTACCGCAAGTCATTGTATGGCCAAATACGCAAATCAAATCGCCTCGACGACATCCCGTAGAAGTAGAATGCGTGGCGCATCCCAAAAGGAATTGAGTAACGCCGTCCTTTATCCTTTATTAAGGTATGGTCATTCTTTTCTTGTAGCGAAATTTTCTTTTGAGCAAAAACGACATTTATAATCCGACAAGTAATAATCCTATTGTGACAAAACAGGTCGTTTATACTTCACAATGCGGCATCGAATGATCGATTTGACGATTTGTTTCAGCTACGTGCTTACGGTACTCGCTGGCCTCATTCTGCACACAGTGATCACGTGTCCGATTCTGTATTTCTTGATCACAAGAAAGAATCCGATGTTCATCGTTCGCGGTATGATGCAGGCGATTGTGACGGCGTTCGGGACCGCGTCAGGGTACATGATTACGGTCGGCACACCGTTCAGCCCATATCAACCGCGACTGATTCCAGTGGTGCCGCTCTTCCGATGTCAATGCAATGCATGGAGGACAATTGTCACCTGGACAGGCGGATAGTGCGATTCGTGTTACCGCTTGGTTCCACCATTAACATGGTACGTGCATTTGATGCGTATCGATTTTTGGCTACAGTAAAGGATAAAGTGGATAAAGAACACGTTGATCAAACCTTTTTCGGGCACGCTACGAACTCTATTTCCGACCGATGTTTCCACATAACATTTCAAGCGTATTTGACCCATGCAATGGGTTACGGTGGAGAATTCAGTGTTTTACCCTTCCCAGACAAGCGTGATACCAATTCAACGACCTCGGAGGGATGGAAGACTGGCTTCCCCTAGGCGGAAAATCCTAACCAGGAACCTGGTATCGGGTGCACGCTACAGCCGGCACGTCCCCTGACTGCGCTGCTACGCCTCCTTTGGAGAACGCTCGTCCAGTCCTGGATAAATACGAGCTCAACCCTCAACTCATCGTCATACTACCACCTTCTTGAAGAAAAGATTAGTAGAGGTTCTCGAAGCAAATTTGGCCTAGGTTGTGGAGGGGCAACAGACCAATCAGGTCGCATTGAGTGCACCACCCTGGAGAGGACATGTTCTGTCGGTGCTCACCATCACATGGGTTGTCATTGGGTGGCGCGCTTCTGGCTTCCAATGTAGGCCGCACTAATGCCATTAACTGTGGCACATAAACAGTGGGCTGTGATTGAATTAGGTATATGTATGGCAGCAGCTACGCTCGTCACATCACTATCATATTTTGTACCTCTAGGTACAACCTAATGGTCCTAAATTCTATTCTCAAACAGCGCTTCTACTAGGCTAGAGGCAGACGGCCAAATTCGGCGTTTTTTTTTGCGTCCCTGCCTGCCAACCATTAATCTTTCTAGGACGGCAACGCACTCTACGAAGCCGTTGCGGTGATTTTCATCGCCCAACTGAACAACGTGGATCTGTCGTTCGCTGAGGTTCTGACAGTGAGGTAAGCAGAGCTCTCAAGAAGTTCTCAAGGGGTTGATATGAAGGCTTAGCGTCGACCTGTTGCTTGACTACAGTATTCCGAGATTAAGGAACCTACGGTATCTACAGTATCAATCAACAAGTCATTGCTTCAGTGTCACCGCAACGGTAGCATCCATTGGTCTGGGCTCTGTGCCAGCCGGTTTGGTCTCCATACTACTGATCCTCCACACCGTAGGTCTGCCCATCAAGGACGTCTCGTTGCTACTCACCGTCGATTGGCTACTGTAGGTGTTTAATATCATGTTCCTCAAGGGCAGCGACGCTCTAACCACCGTAATCTTCTTTGCAGAGATCGCGTCAGGACCTCGATCAACGTGCTCGGTGACGGTTTCGCAGCGGGAGTAGTTTCCCATATTTTGCAGGTAGGAAGTTTCAGTCTTACACTGAAAAGTTGTAAGCTTAAACGTACCTTGAAAATTTTGTCGTGGAGCATGGATTACTAGAGCAATTTTGTTAAATTTAATTTATTTTGCAATTCAAATTTGATGTAAACGATCGCTTTTTATGGAGAATGAATTCCGAACGGCTTTTGAAGAAATCGTGAAGAAAATAAAAATGAATGCGTGTCTCCTAAAATGTTGCAGGTGCCTATAAATAATTCTTTACATAAATTTTTAATTCTTTAAATTTCATTTGTTTAAATTTTTATATTTTTAATAAGGAATTTTGAATGTATTAATTTCTGATAAGAGTAGAATTTTTTTAATATTTCTCCTATATCTGGTCAACATTTTTATTTTACATGTCACCGCAACAGTTTGTAAGTGTTTATTTGTGTATGCAGTTGTTTATAGAAGCGGCTCGACGTTTCTGATGCGAGAAACGACTTCCGATGTGAAATCAAAGAGGAAATAGGTATGAAATGTGAAACATTTTGAAAAACGAAATCCGGCAAAAAGCAAAGCAGACTTATTTAACCATGAGCAACCTTTTGATGAAGGCTATTCATGGTCATCATTTTCCACAAAAGGTTTGCCTTTTCATAGCGAATTTTAGTGTTTTTTCGCTTTGAAAATATTCGAAGAAACTGCTTGAGCAAAATAACAATCGTCGTTCGTTTCAGAGCTTCTGAAGTCTACAGCGACGAGTCGACGGCCATCGTTTACGTGGTCTGAACATTCCAAAGAGGTAAGCTACTTTAAAAACATCGAGCACAAATTAAAATGGAATTGAAAACATGAATAAGTAGAAATTTCATTAATAACCGTTTAAAATAGCATGTTATTGAAAAAGGTTTAAGATTTTTATTTTTTAGATTTGATTTTTAGATTTTCTTATTAAAGTACCTCCTCGATTTTGATGAGAAACAATGTTGACATATGGCACAGTGGTGTGCATGCCATTCAGTACTCGCTCTATCGCATAGAAATCGAGGATTTTGGTTCGGTTTTCTGTTCGGGCTACCGAGCGTTCGACCCTGCAGGACCGAGGCACAGCAGTCACGAAAGAATAGAGTGCTAAATTTTTCGTCAACTGTTTCCAGTGTATTGTTCCACAGGCTAAGAGGACATTTCTGTGAGTTCTAGTGACTGCTGGTACTAGTAGGCGATGTGGCCTACAAGCTGGAGCGAGGACACGACAGTCAATCAGAGCATCCATAGAACAGGCTTCTTTTGACAGAGAGACAAAGCCTGTTTCAGGAGGGTGGACGAGGGATGAAAGTGAATGGAGCCCTGTAAGGGAACGATCTTCGCATTGTGGATAGAACCTTTCCTTGCCGAGTAGGCCACATTATCTACTAGAGAATTATGGGCTGATACTAAAATGTCAGATACCATGGCGTGCTAATTTGATGCTTCCAAGATCGACGTGGCTCGCCATTCATCCTTTGCACAGAAAATTCGTATAGGAACATATACTGGATTCTATCGCAGATACATATATAGTGTATCATATGTACACTTTTCCTCTACACTATATTACCGTAAGCTGACTGGCGTTCTTTAAAGGTTTATTTCAACGCGATGGCGACGAACGCCAACTCACGGATTCAGTCGCGAAGCGGCTCCATCGCCAACTACAACCTGTCATGGCGGAACGCTCTTCTCGAACCCGGCTACGCGCCGCTGAACAAGATCCAGGACGTTTAGAGGACGCGATGCCAGAGGAATTCCACGCGGGACCCTCATTCCTCGTTTCGCTCAACCATTGTACATAGACAAGTCATCACTTGAAAGCAGAACAGCTCGCCACTGGTCGAGTAGCTGTTCTGCGATGCACCATATCATCGGCCCCAACTCCTACCAAATCCCTATGACTCGTGTGAAGCGCCCTCAGAACGGTCTGTGCGCACGTCAACATTGATAGAGCTTTAATTGTTATTTGATCACGTTCATCATCACCACGTTGCCTAATAAATATGAATTTACTGTTGTAATTATTTGCATAGACAGCCACGTTTATGGGCTCTTTTATGTTGGGCGCAACACATATGTACCGTTTTCACGTCCCACGGAGAACATTTCAAGTGGAATTGGTCACTTTTCCAATCATGCTGGACACTTTCCAAGTAATCTGGACGTTTTTTAAATCAAATTATTAGAGTCTTTTCAAGTCGAACTGACTGAAGAGTCTTCCAGGCATTCTGAATGCATTTGAAATCAAACTAAACATCTTCCAAATCAGCATGAGCTTCTTCCACAATAAAATAGATGCCATCCTAGGTGAATTGAATCATTCTTTAATCAATCAAAATTTAGTAGACTTTCACCATAACTTCTTAATTGACCTGCTCAAACAAGTAATCACACTGATTGAAATTTTATAAAAATTGTACCTTTCAATGTAAAATAATATCAATTTTATTTTACAGCGCAGAAACGTCATTACTGCAATAAAAGGAACCACTCAACTGGATCGTCGTGATTATTACTTGATTGATATTATAATATAATATAATTCTAATTCTAATTATAATTATAATTATATAATTCTACGTGAACACATATGTAAACGATAAAACAGGAAAAGTTATTTAAAAAACGCACATCCTCACACCCCTCCTACATGTAAACAGCATTTACTCCATCAATCAAATAACAATCGCAATGGCATAATCCAATGCATAGTGCGATCTCTTTCTTTTCCTGGAGAAATTTCACGATCTTCTTCAAAACATTTTACTCCACCTGCATCAAAAAAGTGAAGGCAATGTTTGAGATTTCATAAAATTTCTAGTACTTGATAAAAAAAATAATGATTTAAAGCTTGTTTTGAAGCGCGGAAAGGTAGAAACTCTATAGCTGCATTAAAATAAGATTGCGCCATGAACTCGTCGAGCACATGGCGATTTTCATTGATTGTTAGTGCAAAAGTGCTTACCTAAAAAAACAAATTGAAGATATATGTCAATGCGTCCTGCACGATGGTTTTTGTTGCATATTTAGCTAGTCTATAACTCCACGTAAACTAAATTTTTGTTATCAGCAAGGGAAAAATCGCGACATCCGAGCCGCGTACATGGCACAATCTCTTTGATTCTTTAGAGAGTGTTTGCTTTGATGTGGGAAAGGCTTGTTCTAATTTGGAAGATGTTTAGCTTGGATGTGAGTGTCTAACCTGTTTTGTCAGCGCCAAATTTGGTTTGAAATTTGTCCAATTTGTTTTGAAAGGTGTCAAACTTCCCAGAAAATGGCACAGATAAAAGCGAAGTAGATGTTCAAAACGGTCTTCTACAATGTCGATTACTTAGGAGCTCGATTACTTGTCTCGTGGATTTCCCGTCTCTTTGACAAAGACGTCTTTCAGTCTGCACCAAACGTGAACAGAATTATAAAAGATGGAAATCATTAATAATTTCCCTACTTTAGCACCTTTTGGAAGACATCATAAAATAATTACCTCTAGTAAGTTTGTCTAATTGCCTGCTAAATCGACAGTGAGGTTCAAAATGACAAATGATCCCTTCATGCTGGAACTCCAAGGAAATTAGGCACGTTCAACAACAGCGAAGTGGGAAGCCTCGCTGAAGAACTGGTTCAGGAACAACAACGAACATCGTGTCATCGATGACATTCGTGGTCTTGTAGACAATGAACATCTTGTACAACGCGACGAACTTTAAGGTAAACTTTTGATGAAAAACCTGAGCAAGCTAGTGGACATGAGGCCATAAGTCTCATGCAGTGAACGTTGTCCTTGTCCAGCTTATTGCTAGAGGAGGGCTATAAAATGAACGTGTCCATGGCTATTCGACGGCGTTCTCCCGCAATTGTTGACAATGTCGGATGCTCGCTCATCTCTTCGATACTCCGTTCACTCTTCTGCACAATTTAATTGATATCTTTTGAAATTTAAACAACCTGATAATCATGAAATTACAGAGCCAGCACCAGCACACCGGAACAATATATTTGCATTGTGTCGCACCGAAAGGCTGAACCGATTTAGTGCATCCGGTGTTTTCGCGCTTTTTTATGTAAAAGAGCCTCGCACTTACGCGCTTCACACGATGTTGCAGTATCACTAAGCTAAGGAAAAACACATCAGGCTAGCTGCTCTACTTGTACAGCCTTTTTCACTACCTAGGAGTACAAAAAGCTCGCAGTACGTACAGTATATAGTATGATAGGAAGAGCTATTGGTACCTCACTACTGATCCTCCCTTACAAGGGAAGGGTCTGAAGCGTATGTCTGAACGGGGGGGGGGGGGGGGGGACGAGTCATATAGGGGATCCTCACCCCTCAACTAGTATGAAAATGTGTTTATTTTTTGTAGGTGCGCCGTGTTCCATCGTGACCCCCAAGGAGTAGGGGGTCACGATGGGACACGGCGCACCACGCACTTAGGGATCTTGTGCGCCCGCGATGCGTCTGTGGCCAGTAGCTCGGACGCAGTGGAGGTGTGGGCGCTCTGTGGGAGGAAGATTGGGGTTTGGTTCCTCTGCGCTGCTGCATTCTTGCATTTCAACTGATTGGTTGAAATTCGGGGGATTCTGACGTCAGTACCATTTTCAGACGTTTTCTGCGCATTTTTCCAGCTGTACGTAGTGGTGATAAATGTTCAGCACCAGTGATACACAGGTACAATGTGCCTGTGTAGTGAATCGCGGTGTCTTCTTCCATGGTTATGAGCACGCAACCGAAATCCAATTGAAGGCGTACCCTTTCCTCCGAAACAAGAGTTCCACCCGAACACGTTATCATATGCCCACTGCTTGCTTGCCTCTCCACGCCCGTCAGTTCATTTTACGGGTCCCAATCTTCTTCTTCTTCCACCACTTCCAGCTGTTCATCTTCGTCAACTTCAAGTTGACGTGCTTGGAAGTCCTTGATTATGCTGGCCATCCGTTCGGCCAGCTTGATTTCTTCAATCGAAGATTCCTTGCCTAAAGGTGGGCCACACTTCGGCGTGAGCAGGTGGATTACCACTCGACCGTCGGCGGACATTGTTGGTGTTAGGTTCTAGAAAGCCTTCAGCAGACCTCTGATTTCCAGGTGACAGGCAGGCATGAAGGGCAGAGTGTATCGATGCCGTTTAGCTTAATTTGCGGGATCCGCACACCTCGTTTCTCATTTGAACCACTTCCGGCGTCACTACTTGGTCTCCTTTGAAAATCCGAGCAGGATGGTTTTTGGTCGTTGGTCCATGTAGGGAAACGAGGAGCCTGTAGCCTCTATACGCTACCCGCAAGGTGCCCAGTGGTGCTTCATGCACTTTGCACCTGTGTATCACTGGTGTTGAACATTTATACATCACCATGTTGAATACCACAACGTACTGCTGGAAAAATGCGCAGAAAACGTCTGAAAATGGTATAGACGTCAGAATCCCACGAATCTCTACCAATCAGTTGAAATGCAAAAGTGCAGCAGCGCAGAGGAACCAAACCCCCAACCTCCCTCGCACGAGTCAACCCTTTACCCACCCGCGCTCCGAGCCACTGGCCGGAGAAGCATCGCGAACGTACAAGACCCCCAAACGCGTGCTGCACCGTATCCCATTGTGACTCCCTACTCCTTGGGTTTAACGACTTGGCAAAAAATAAACACATTTTCAGACGAATTGAGGGATAAGGATTCTCCCTATATGACTCGCTCCCCCCGCTCAGACATATGCTTCAGACCCTTCCCTTGTTAGTGAAACGGTCCCCCATTACTGGTACTGGTTCCCCTCAATGATCTCCCTTAACGGACGACGTCTTCGGCACGCCTTCTGAATCCACAGGCACTTTTTTCGACATCTTCGGCACGTCGACCTGAATCCCCAAACACGTTGAGCGAAGTCTTTGGCACGTCTTTTGAGTCCCAGGCACGTCACGCGACGTTTTCTTTTGATTCCCTTGGCACGTAGAACACGTCTGGGTATTTTCCGCTATTTTT
Source organism: Heligmosomoides polygyrus polygyrus (assembly GCA_947396885.1). Lineage (NCBI taxonomy): Eukaryota > Metazoa > Nematoda > Chromadorea > Rhabditida > Heligmosomidae > Heligmosomoides > Heligmosomoides polygyrus. The sequence continues at coordinate 88,300,287 of OX377203.1, read as the reverse complement.
CGCGACCCGTAATTTAATCAGTGTCGATTGATTGCGATCGATACTTCAAAACGAACTTCAGATTCGTCTTCAGCGACCTCGATCGCCCCAGGGCTGAAGTTCCCAGGCAGGGAGAAGACGTCTGAGTACTTTTCGCTATTTTCGTGCCGTAATTTTCCCCATTTCCCCCCCCCCCCCTCAATTTTCCCCCTATTTTATGACTAATTTCTGCGACGGCTATGCCGGTCGGTAGTATGACCCAGCGCTTAGCTCATCATTATATAGAGTATGATTCATCCACACGACTTGGAGTTTTAGGTACCGTTACATATAAAAAAATAATGGGCTCTGAACGCATGTAAAACATATCGGATATCTTGTTAAAACTAAAGAATTCAAACTCTTTTCATGAGAGCCAAAAGCTTAATTTCTGCTTTTATAAACGGCGACTACATTGAGCTGGTACAACGCTGCTTGGTCACAACCTTGATACCAGCCACTTGAGGCTTAAAGAAACCGACTTGAAGCATTTCTACCAAGACCCTCTGTTGACTGGCTTCATGTCGATATCAGCGGCCGTCTCATACAGATATGTGTGGGGTGAGTGCTGATTGGTTTCACGAGGTGTAGATGTTGCCTTCGATTAAACGGCGCCAGTGGTGTACTGGCGTAGAGCATTCCCTCCCGGTCAGCAGTAGGTGCGGGTTCGAGTTCCGCCTGGCGCTAGAGTTTTGATCCCAACCAAACATCGTTGTATAAGCTCACATCTTCGATACCAGACAATTGAGGCTTAAAGAAACCGTCTTGAAACCCTCATCATTAGTTTGACATAAAGTAGAAAGAAACCGTCCGTCAGAGACTGCAGTGTTTACCAATTCGCCGCATAAGAGAGGATGGAAGGCTTGATATTGGCCAGATCGGAAGCCATAGAACCTTGATTCGATTCTGAGGAGCGTGCGACAGCCGGCGCCTCCTCCCGCTGCGCTGTACACGCCCCTACAGTCAATGCATAGCCCATAGGAAAGAAGAGAACAAAACATGTCACAAGACACAAAGAATAAGCTCAGCAAAAGAGTGCAGCAAAAGTTAGCTTTTTAGGAATGGCAAAAGCAAAACACAGAAGTTATTCAGTCAAAAAGTGATACGAAATCAGTTAGCCAAAACGGTTGCACGTAATGCTAGCTTTTTAAAGAAAGCGAAAATGACCTCTTCATTGGTTTGACTTAAAGTAGAAATTGCTTTTCTTCCAAGACGACTTTGAAGTTCGTTTGCAGCAAGAAGAGGAATATTTACTCTCCAGAGCATGTTGTAGTATAACATTTGCACTAACAATATGAATTAGAGTGGTTATCCAACTATATATAAAGGGAAAGCGGCTGTCCGTCCGTCCGTCTGTCCGTCTTTCTCTCCGAGGCCTTTCAAAGGCATTGTGCAACAGGCGTTTGTCTTCAGAAGACGAGTGATCGGCGTTGCACAAAGAGTCCTGATTCAGAAGTCGTGCCGCCGATGTCGTGCAGTAGGCGTGTGGGTTCTGAAGACGCATGACAGAAGTCGCGTAAAGGTAGTCTAGATTCTGAAGACGTGACACTGAAGTCGTGTTGCAATCGTGTGGGGTCCAGGACGGGGGAATTCAATAGGGGAACCGAGGAAAGGGACCAAAAGGTGCGACCAGGAAAAGGGAGTCGGGGAACCAGCAAGGGGATCCAATAAGAGGTGTCCAACAAGTGGTGATTACGTTATTATTTTCCGGACCGGCTTCAGAAGACGTGTTGCCGACGTCGTTCCGCAAGCGTCCGTATTCAGAAGACCTGCCAACGTCGTCGCACCACGAGCGTTCGTGGTCACAATATGTCTCTCCGATGTTTGGGGGCAAAGCTTTCGCCCCCTTCCAACCAGACGTTTGGCGGCCGCTAGGTATAAGGATAAAGGACGGCGTTATTCAATCCCTATTGGGATGCGCCACGCATTCTTTTACAGAATGTCGTGGAGGCGAGTTGAATGCACATTTGGCCATACAATGGCTTGCGGTGTCCAGCCGATGAACAAGTCAGCACTTTATCCTTCCCAAACAAGTCTGGTATCAATTCACCGACCCCGGAGGGATGGCGGGCTTGGTTGGACTGTGCGGGAAATCCAAAGCAAGAACCTGGTATCGGGTACAGGCGATAGCCGGCGCCTCCCCCGACTGCACTCCTAGGTAGTTAAAAATAAGACCGTTTCACGTGATATTCTTTATTCTATAGATTTACTATTTCACTTTTTATTTTTATTTTCCAGTATGATAATTCATTCACATGGAATGCAAAATTCTCTTGTTTTCTGATTCATTATTCCTCGAAAATGCTGCAATAAAGGCGCAGAAAAGTATAGAGATATTTAGTGAGCAGACGTCACGATCAGTTAAGTCCTGTCAATGTGAAGACAAAGATCAAGGTGAGAAAAGTCGTGGCGCTTTTGTAACGGCTCCCAGACAGAGCCGGCAAAAATACGCGAGCCTAGACAATGCCTGATAATGCGCGGAGGAGCATGAACCGAGTGTTTTGATGCGTTCCCTTCGCGGACGGTGTCCATGTGTTAGGCGTCCGACGCAAGACAATAGTGCACAATAGCCGGTCAGGCCTTTGTCCACGGCAGCGCCGACGGCCAGTCGCTATAAAAAGCCATCGCGACGCGTGCGATGGCTATTTCTCTTTCCAAATACACGGCGACGTTGACCGCATGCCGTTCTCTTCTTGTTTACCTGTTTGTTTGTTGGTCTGTTTGTTTGACGGGCTACGCGATGCCAAGGCAGTTTTCTTCTTCCATACCCATGTGTTTACTTGTACTGATTACTCTTTTCTTCTTGTTTACCCGTTTGTTTACGTGTTTGGCTGCTCTTAAAGCAATATTGGAATTCGTGTTCTGGAAAAGCATTGCGAACAACTTTTGGTTCTAACGATTAAAATGATGGAGACAAACCTAATGCTCTTCCCACTAGAATGCGACATAAGCTTCTGTTTTATAATTTCATTCATATTTTATGGGAACCTTATCTTTTGCTCGCTTTACTTGTTAGGCTTTTAAGAAAAAATGCGCGGTATTGATACGCAGACGTGAGATGTTAATAAATAATTCCTTTCTCAGGTCGTTTAATCTGTGGACGAATCTACACTGTCGATCCTGCAATAAATAACCAGTAATTAATCGATATTTTTTCTGTTCTTTTGTATAAGTCTCAGCTGTTGCCGCTAACTTTGTTAATAATAATGATATGATCCCTTCATTTTTGTGGGTATCTTTTGTAAGCATACACTACCGGATGCGCCGCTTCGGCCAACAAGCACAAGCGACGCGTTTGTGCGCCGAGAAGCGCCGTTTTTAATAACTGTTTTACAATGCATATTTCAAAATAAAAGAGATAGATTTGAGTTCGTCAGCTCATGCTCTATCGTTTGACATACAAATTCCGGCCGAGTTGAACAACGCATATAGGCCAGGCAGAATCAATCGAGTGGGCGCGACCGGTCAGAGAGTGAAGTTAGGCTGATGGAAGAAGCTTATCTATGCGTTTAGAAGAACATGGCGTACTTTGCTGACTCCTTTCATCAGCCTAACTCCACTCTGCGAACGGCCGCACCCAATCGTTTGATTCTTCCGGGTCTTTATGCATTGTTCAACACGGACGGAATTTGTATGTCAAACGATAGAGCATGAGCTGCCGAACTCAAATCTATCCCTTTTATTTTGAAATATGCATTCTAAAGCAATTCTAAATTCTAAAGCAGTTATTAAAAACGGCGCCGTTCGGCGCACAAACGCGTCGCTCAGTTCGACTGGAATTTCTATCCCAAATGATAGAGCTTGATAAACTCAAATAAATGTCCTTTATTTTCAAATATAGAATTCTAATGCTGTCAATAAGAAGGGGACTTTTCGGTTAAGAAATGCGCCGCTTTTCCTCTTGCGCACCGTTTGTTGGCCAGAGCAGCACGTCCGTAATTCATATAGTGCACCCGATTCCAGGTTTTTCGAGAACCCCACCCAGGCCAACTAAGCCTTCCATCCCTCCAGGGTCGGCGAATTGGTACAATGCTTGGTACTGGATACCTTCAAGAATAAAATACTGGCTTGACCATCGGATAGCCAGTGCAAGTCTCTGCATAGTCCAGGTACGCATTCAAAAAAAATTGTTAGGCAGGGGGTACCATATCCCCGAAGCTTTTCAGCGCCACCCTCGAAAGCGTCGATGGTGGCACTCTGACGTGCACTAGGAGTATGTTGGCTCCTTTGTGCTTATCTACGCGAGTATGTTGGCTTGTCAAAAGGTTTATTGGAAGGACCATAGTGGTCAGTGGTAGAAATAAGAAGATATCTGAGCTCAGTCGACACAGACACAGGCGTGGCCTCTTTCTATCATGCGAGGTCACGCTAAACAATCACTTATGGGAGACTTCTCGTCATGGTGTGGCAGATAAGCACCCATGGAGAAGGATGGAGGGAGTGAGCGGGGGAAACGAACGGCTTTGGAACTTGCGTCGTAGAAGTCGTGAAGAAGATGAAGAAAGCCTAGATCGCGACCAGCGTTGCGCAGCGTGGAATCGAGAGGATGATGCTCGGAGTGACACGACTCACGCAAATGAGAGAAGGGCTCCGGAGTTTAGGTCAGAGCCGAAGTTCGAAGATCACAGACCCTCTCACATGTTCCAAGTTGTCGAAAATTAGGTGGGTTGGCACATTATACGCTTCGCAGACACTTGCTAGACGACAGCCGTCACCGAATGGATTCCGCGGGATGTCAAGAAAACACCAGCACAAACAGTTGGTCGGACTTTGTCGTGAGAGTCCTGAACGAGCGAAATGAAGCTCTTCGTGTCCGTCGAACAAGGAGAACATCGGCACGTGACACGGACGAATGGGGACTCCTCTGTCGCAACCCGAGCAACTCGATGATCAATGGGATGACTGATGATACCGATGATACAATTATCCTCTGCAGTACAAACACTTTGCGCACGCATTATGAAAGCGTACGTGTGTTCCATGAGATCGAGCTGGGGTGCGAAGCACCGGCAGCCCGCATCGGAAACGCTTGAGTCTTTCCTAACCAGCCACGCTAACCTTCCGCATTTCAATTCTCTTGTTTCGATGACGATCGAATTGGATGGACAAGCGAGAAGCGCCCTCTTTACCTTCTTCTTTCCAACCTAATCCAAATTTTACTCCCTCTTGATGCACGCTGTGAGTGCCATACCTTCTGCTCACAAGTTCTTGTCAGTTCTTTTACTACAAAGTCTGACCAAATTCATAGTTTTTCTTTACCGACCTTCAGAAATCACGTCTAGTGATCTACAACTCCCCCCCCCCCCCAATTGGTGTCAAAGAAACTCGCTCTGCGATTGGCTCCCCCATCTTGTAGCTCAGGCGACAGCGTTAGTGAGGGGCGAAATGCGAGCGCCTTATATCGCTTGAATTGTGCAGCTCCGAGCACTATCAATTCGACCGCTTGTTGTGTAGGTTATACCACAGCTCTCTGATGCGTAGGATAGCACATGGTATGGGAAGTGGAGTCGAAACTGACTACAGCTATCGCTTTCAAACTGGGTCGAGGTTGTTAGTTAGAGATTCGCCCATTCCAAGAAGCCTTCCAATTGAGGTGAATTGGCAACTGTCTTTTGGCAATCCACCATTCAGATTGACCCCATGACATCTCATGAATGTAGAATGTGTGGCGCAACCCACAAAGGACTTGATTAACGCCGATTTATATCATTCGTCCCTGACTATTTCCAAGTCACGTGCTTGTCACACAGAACCACAGACTCTCACGCACTCCATCTCATTCACTGCTCTCGACACCGTTAGATGCTCTAAGGTAGTGTCGATGCAGCAAACATGCCCACGTTGTTCGGCATCTTCTTCCCGTTTCTACTGTGAATCATCCCCACCAGTGGTGCACATTTAACGGTTAACGATTTAACGAATTTAACAAATTAACGGCTTCTTCTTCAGCGTCTGTCCCGCTTCATAGCGGGGTCCGCTATTCTGGTGTCATGACGCCACCTCTCCCAATCCAGCGCTAGATCAGGGTAGACACCAGCAACCTGCAAGTCCATATGTAACGTGTCAAACCAGCGCTGCTTCGGACGCCCTCTAGGCCGCTTTCCTACCACCTCGAAGTTAAGGCCTATCTTGCGGACGCTATCTTCCTTTCCACGCAGAACGTTGCCGTACCATCGTAAGCGAGCTTCGTGCATCTTGCCCGCTATCGGCGCGACACCAAACTTCTGCCGAATGGCATCGTTTCGGTCCAGGCGCGTGACTTCAGCCGTCCAGCGCAGCATCTTCGTCTCAATGACGCTGAGGCGCGTTTCAACCTCCTTGGTCGCAGATCAACACTCAGCACCGTACGTCGCTACCGGCCGGACGACGGTTCTATATATTTTTGAGTTCAAGCGCTCTGGTATCTTCTTATCGCAGAACACGCCAGTCAACGAGCGCTACTTGGACCAAGCTGCACCCACGCGTGAGTTCACTTCAATCATCAGATGCTACTGCTGATCCCAAGTACTTAAAAACCGAAGTGCGTGTGAGCTCGATGCCGTTAACCTTGATGGAGCTGGATTCATTAACGTCCGTCGTTAGATACTCGGTCTTCTTCACGTTCAATCTGAGTCCAAAACACTCCAATCGATCACACCAAGCTTGCACCTCTCGCTCGAGTTCACCTTTGTCTTCGCTAGCGAGCATTACGTCATCAGCATAAAGCAGTGTCCAGGGGACTGGCTTCTGAAGATCTCGTGTAATGGCGTCCATCACGACAACAAAAAGGAGTGGAGAAAGCGCAGAACCCTAGTGCACCCCAACAGAGATGGGGAACTCCATCGAGGTTCCTGCTGCAGCTTGAACTCGACTCTTTGGACAAGACAAGAGAGGAGCACCCACTCTATGAGCTCTTCAGGATCTCCATGTCATCACAGGGCGTACCATATCACTTCACGCGGTACGCGGTCAAAGGCCTTCTCCAAATCGAGAAAGGCGATACGCACTGGCTTCTGTTTCTCGCGGTGCTTCTCTATCAGGAGGCGGGCGGCGTGAATGGCATCAAGAGTGCCACAGCCAGCCACGACGCCGCTCTGATTGCTGGAAAGCTGAACGATGTCAAGAATTTGTCCGTCGACAATTCGCTCAAAGGTCTTAATGCTGTGCGAAAGCAAGCGAATCGGACGATAATTGGAGCAGTCTGCAGGACTGCCCTTCTTCTTCCAGATCGGAATCGTTGTACTTTGGCTCCAACTGTCAGGTATTTTCTTCTCTGCTACAACCTGATTAAAGAACATCGTCAACCACTCAACTTTACTTCCACAGGTCAGCCGCCACGTCGTCGGGCCCAGTCGCTTTTCCTGGCCTCATCTTCTTCAGAGCCGCTTCTGTCTCCTCCATGGTGATCTTCAGGACGGGACCGTGGGTGGGAGCCGTTGAACGGATGGCTGGATGAGGAAATTCTACCGTAGAGATTTCCTCGAAATAATCGCGCCATCGCTTCAATGCTTTCTTGCGGTCCATAGGAAGGCGGCCATTCTCATCACTGATGCCGAAAAACTTTTCAATATCCTCGGTCTGCCGATGGCGATTCTTAGCAAGCCGGTACAGATACCGCCCGCCATCGCGTGACTCGAGCTTCTCGTTGACATCTCCATAATGAGAGGCTTTCGCAACAGCCACGGCCTTCTTTGCAGCTTTCTTCGCTTCTTGGTAGTTCCGCCAGTTTATCGGCGGTCTTTTCGCCGAGAAACACGTGATAGAGCAACTTCTTCTCTCGCACATTTGCTTTCACGTCATCTGTCCACAGCCAGGACTGCTTGTCGACCTTCCGTCGCCCAGGCTTCGTAATGCCGAGTTCCGACTGTGCAGCCTGACGAATCGCGTCGGTCGCCTTATTAGTCAGTCGTGACTGTCGGTAACCGCACGCGAGAAATCACAGCTGCTTCCCGCCAGTCCCGCCTGGCGCAAAAGTTTTGATCGCAACAAAACATCCTGTAACAGCATATAGCCTCTCTACCAGCCGCTCCTGGCTTAAGTAAATGTGTTAAATCACAGCTGCTTCCTTCTCTCTCATTCGCCACCACTTTATTCTCGGTGCACCGCATCGCTCGACCTGTTTCTGCCTTGGAGGGGCGATCTTTAGGGTGCAGATCAGCGGTCGATGCTGTGGGGCGATCGTCTCATACGGCACGATCTTCGCATCTATGACAAGACCTCGGTCGCGATCTTAAACAAGGACAAAGTCTATCTGAGCCCCCACTATAGTATGAGATGAGGTGGGAGTCGCGTTTTCGGAAGACGGTGTTCACTATGGTGATGTTATGCGATTCCGCATAATCAAGAGTACGCTCACCATCGGCGTTACGTGACCCGTACCCGAAACCACCGTGACAGCTGTAACCGTCCTTCGCAGCACCTACGTGCCCATTAAGGTCACCAGCGACTATCTTGACATCTTTCGACGGTACCTCTGCTGTCTTCTCTTCAAGCAGGCTTCAAAACTCAACATTGGCTTGCTCCGAACAGCCGGTCTGCGGAGCATACGCAGAGAAGAAGTGATAGAGTCGCTCCTTAGCGGCGACAATGATCTTCATCAACCGATCGTCAAAGCGTTCGACGTTTACAATCGAGTCACGAAATCGTTCGGTGACATTACACCACTAGTGGTCCTGGGACATCCACATAGAGCGGCCTTGAAGCCACGTCCTATGTCCCTTGACTTGCGGCAGGACCGCCTCGTCTCCTACACCGCACAGAGATAACTCTTCTATGCTCCAGTGCTTCAACCAACTCGCACGAGCGGCCCGTCAACGTACCCACATTCAGAGTAGCCACGCGGGTCCTGCTTACGTCACGGGACTTTCGTTCTAGCTCAGTTGCCCCCCCCCCCCCGATGCCGTCCTCGCATCAGAGACCCTCGCATACTTCTCACACTCGCCGGGCTCTGCGAGTGCGCGTCGGCTCCCGTGGACGCAGTAGCACTATCTCGAAATACTTGAACTGTCATACACCATGTGATGTGACATGGGTCTTCATAGGCCGGTCTGTAAGAAGGGCCTGTCGCCTGCAATCGAGTGTCCGTGTTCGGCTCGGCTCGCCAAAGCGGGCAGTTTCCAGTGGCACCACGTGCAGGAACCGACTTCGCCACCAACGAATTTTACAAATTAACGGCTATTTTCGTTAAAATCTGGCTTATCGACTCAACGAAAGTTTTTAAAAATTTGACGGAATATTAACGGACTTTTTCCTCAGTAAGTTTAGCACTTTTACCGTCAGTCGCTATTCTCATATCTTTCATGGTGAATTTGAATTATTGAAAATAATATATTTTGGGGCTAGAAATTTCTTCGCCGAGCCCCCAAGCACGTCAACAAATCCACAAAGATACTGGTCTAACCTCCCAGATATGCCTATCCTAACTTGGCGCTGCTGTCAGAACACCTTCGCTCGCCACCTGGAGCAGTCGGAGAGAATGTTTTCGACGGCTGACTGTATTTCAAACGATTTTAGAAAAACACTAAAAACAAAAGCTTGGAGAGCTACTTTTTCTCTACTTTAAAACGTTAACGACATGTCACACCTTTTCGGCAGTGTTGGATCGTGTGACACGTGTCGTGTCATGGTCCCGACGTTGCAAAAAATGGATTGTTCCCATGTATCAGGTACGCGAAAATTGTGCGTTCGACAACGTGCTATCATTCCACTGATAGGCTTTTGACTGGATTTGTATTAATTCTTTTTGTACCTAGGGGCCTGGTGCTCGCATCGAGGCTGTATATCCTCGTAGAACAGTCGCTTAAAACTGTTTCGCAAATAAGTAGGAATGGGGAGCTCCGGGTCTGTCTGATCGCCCATTGTAAGATACCTTGCCGGAGAGATGCGGGACACAGCCCACCAAGTATTGTTATCTTGAATTGTACATAATTCCATACCTGTTCTCCTTCCAAACCCTGTAGATAGTTTGTTGCTGAAGGCTCATTTATTTTGTTATCCATACTTTGTTGATTTTACATTGCAGTTGTTTATTTTACATTGCAGTTTTGCACTCCTTTATTGCGGCTTAGTCAACTTCTTCAGAGTCATATGATGTGGTCAGAATACCACCGTCACCCTAGCTGGATGAAAGATAGTGAATCTTTTAAACCTATCTTTCTCCAGCTAGTGTGATGGTTTGTTATACTCTCTGCCTTGAATGAAATAATAGTTTGCAGCTAATTGTATTTTTTAACGAAATTTAACGATTTACCGGAAATTTAACGAAAATTTTCTGTGAAAAAATGACGCTAAAAAAATTCAACGCACAGAAATTTGTGCGCATCCTTTATCCCCATCACATAGTCTTGATCAAGACGGTTACGACATTCGTGATAATGGGGTCTCTTAACCTATTCATCGTATCACTTGGGTGAGGGTAACTTCAGGTCACTTTGCATCACCCCTACGACGTTGGATAGGCTTTAATCATCGCCTAGTCGTAACCTAGCTCAAGTGGAGTGATTGCTTTACAGTCCTATGATCAACACCGATGTTTCTGGGTCCTCTGGATGATTCCTGTAAGGTTCCTGTATTCCTGTAAGCTCTGTGAGAGCGATTTATGTGCCTTGAATAAGGCGCAGAAAAATTTGTTGCATTCAGTGGAAACGAGGTCATTGAGGTGAGTACCAAGGGTGCTTATTTAGCGGTTAACGATTTAATAATTTTAACTGATTAACGGGTATGCATATTTTTGTATCTAGATAAAGGCAACAACAAATTATTTCTAACCGTCTGACGGAACGGCTTACCGTAATTTTAGCGCTGGTTCATATTTCATTAGAAATTATGAAATTTGTAGTTTCAAAGAATTTTCTAAGAAGTGTAACCATTTTTCTTCCATGATACTGCGTTCGCTCCTACTACGCCTTTCCAATTAGTTTTTGAGAATTCTGAGAAGCTTTCAATTTCAGGAAGAACCTTAAAGAGCTGGTGATCTCGAACAAATTCAGAAGCGGTCATAGTCGAAATATTACACCTTCATGTCAAAATAAATGACTTTCAAAACATTAAGATGTTATGCTGCTCCACAAAAAGATTTTTTCCAAACAATCAAAAGCAAATTTTCGGACTACAAAACACGCTTTTAAAAAGCATGTTTTGTGGTCCGAATATTCGAGCGTTCGCATCAGGGAACATCTTGCTGGTAAGGAAATGCGTAGTTTGGTAACCCCACTCGGTAAACATCGAGCGGATGTCCATCACGGAGACGATTTTAATATTAAATGCACTGTGTTGCTTCGTGAAAGTGAGATCGGTCCCAGAAAGGCCCTAGAGGCCTTCTGGATCCGCGAACGTAATCCTACTATGAATAGCCGAAGTGAGTGCATTTCGATCACCAGTGAGTTTTTGCCGTTCATCCCGCTGTGCGAGCTCTGAGACCGTGCAATCTATACACTTAACATCAGTATGGATCCGCAGTTGGTAGGTCTCAGTTGCTCCATGGTGGTAGCGTAGCTGAGCGTTCCCTCAGTACTTGTGGAACAACGGTGAGTTCGGCTTGCTTCAGTTAGATTTCGCTTGACACTCGTAGGAAATATTGAAATTGACAGAGCTGGAGAAAAAAAAGAGTATCTGGTCCTAGGTTTCGAACTTCTTTCAGACCTTTGAAAACGACGAAGTTGTCGAAACGTCGGCTGAATAAAGTTGTTCCCCTATAACAAACCTGCGTAGCGCAGAAGCATTAAGACTACACAAACAATATGCCCAGGTTTTATGAAAATCGAACATGGCGGACACGATTTTATTCATAAAATCGGGGATTTTATTCATATCATTTTTTTCAAATTAAAGGGTTTGGGAAGAAGAATGGTTTCAGACTTTTTTCTCTACTTCTCATTGGAAGAAAGCAACTTCTTTCTTTGCAAACAGTAGCTGCAAATAGTTCTTCTTCTGAGAACTCTTTGCAGCCACTGTTCGCCACTTTCCAGAGAAAGTCTAGCTGAGCTTCAAGACCAAATTATCCTGTATCGATCTTTTCAAAGAGATTCCATTTGGAAGGCAGATACACTGTATCGAAACCCGTTCAGTTTGATATCAAAACTGTTCACATTGGTTCTAAAAGTGTCCAAAAACATAGCAGTGTTGTGCTATTTTTCAATGAAATTTATCGGTTAGACAGAATATAACTAAATTTTTGTTTAAAAATATCATCATACTCTATAATAACGCTGAGTCATACTAGCGATCGGCGCCGCTGCAGAAATTAGTCATAAAATAGGGGGAAAATCGGGGGAAAATTCGTGGAGGGGGGAATGGGGGAGGGGGTGGAAATTACGGCACGAAAATAGCGAAAAATAGCCAGACGTCTTCTCTCTTTCTGGAAACTTTAGCCCTGGGGGTAGTCGAGGTTGCTGAACACGAATCTGAAGTTCATTTTTCAAGTATCAATCACCGTCAATCGATATTGATCAAATTGTGGGTCGCGAAAATGGCGGAAAGTACCCAGACGTCTTCTACATGCCAGGGGATCCAGAAGACGTGCGGAATACGTCGCATGACGTTCCTGGGTTTCAGAAGACGTGCTAAAGACGTCGCTCAACATGTTTAGGGATTCACGTAGACGTGCCGAAAACGTCGTCCTCTAAGGGGGGGGGATCATTGAGGGGGACCAGTACCAGTAATAGGGAGCCGTTTCACTAAGAGAGAACCAGTAGTGAGAAACCTATAGATCGCCTTGTCATACCATATACTGTACGTACTGCGAGCCTTTTGTACTCCTGGGTAGGGAAAAAAACTGTACGAGTAAGCAGCTAGCTCGGTGTGATTGTCCTTAGCTTAGTGATATTACAACATCGCGCGAAGCGCGCAAGTGACCGGTAGGCGTGATGGAGCACTTGTTTATTATTAGGTTGTAACGAATTAAATGGCACTGGCTCGCGCCATTTTTTGGCGCGTCTTTACGCGTTTGATCAAGAACAAACCATAACATGTGGCATAATATTTAGAAGCGCAAACTTTGCTCTACCGGTGAGTACCAAATTTTCTATGTAAAAGTGGGAAAACTTTAGAGTTTTATCGACTTTTTTGCAGATGGACAAAAGGGTAATCCGAGGCATTTACTTGTATGAATTCAAGCTGGGCACTACAGCTAAGGAGGCGGACGAGAAGATCAACGCCGCATTCGGTCAAGGATGCTCCACAATTCGGACGGCGTATCGTTGGTATCAGAAGTTCCGGAATGGAGATGAGAGCTTGGAAGAACATGAAGGTCGTGGGAGGCATAGTGATCTTGATGAGGACAAGCTGAGAGATGTGGTAGAGGAGGATCCATACAAAGGTACCAGGGAGATGGCGAAGGTTCTTGGCGTCAGTCACAACACAGCTGCCCGGCATCTGAAGGAGATTGGAAAGACCAAAAAGCTGGAAAGATGGGTGCCTCACGAGCTGTCTGAGGAGCAAAGAAACCGACGATATGAGATCTCGTCCGCACTGCTTCTACGGAGCGAAACGGAACCATTCCTTGATCCCATCGTAACCTGTGACGAGAAATGGATAATGTACGACAACAGGCGACGATCGGCACAGTGGGTGGACAGCGATGAGAGCCCCAAGGTTTTTGCGAAGCCGGAATTGCACGAAAAGAAAGTAATGGTGACAGTATGGTGGTGTTCGCTGGGAATTATTCACCACAGCTTCCTCCCTCCCGGTGAATCCATCACGGCAGAGAAGTACTGCATTGAAATTGAAGAAATGATGAAAAAGTTGAAGGATATCCGGCCGGCCTTGGTAACCCGAAGGCGAGTTCTCCTTCTGCACGACAATGCTCGCCCCCATGTAGCACGAATGACGTTGCAGAAATTGAATGAGCTGAGCATTGACCACAGACCCATCCCCATCGTTCTTGAGAAAGGTTATCGCTTCTCTTTGAGCCACACATTCAATGGATCTACCTCAAAGCATACCCTGAGCTGCTCTTAAGAAGGTGTTTCCCCTGCGCAAACAATAGGTGTTTTCACCATTCCCGCCTTGCTGCGAAAGCGATTCAGAAGCGTACAAGCTGTACACCTTTTCTATCGATTTAGGTGCCGTCCCAAGACAAAGGCGATCAAAAACCTGGACGAGACTCATAAGGTATGGTGAAGAGAACGCTCTCACTTCCCACCTGCACCGCAACAATGCTCTGACTTCGGCTATCATTGGCCTTATTTCTCTGCTTTTTTCTTACTTCTTTCCTGCCAGAACTTAACATCCTTTCCAGTTAACCGGTTCTGATTTGTGCTATGAACCTACCCGTAGAGACGTTTGCACAATAGTGAAGCACACCTCTGTCACCTCATTGCATATACAACTTTCACGTCGAATTTGACACCTTTTAGATTAAACTGGACACTGGGTCCGGCGCAGGTTCGAACAATTCGGATCCGTCATTTTTTTTACCGTGTGACTAAAAGGATTGTGTGAACAATGAGATATTTGAAAAGCACATATCCTAAAGAGATTCAATTAAAGGATTTTTATTTTTAATAAGGGATGAATTTTTTATTTTAATTACCCGAATGTCCATACTTGTTAAAGCTACTCATAAATAATTCATCACATGATCTGCGCCTTTCAAATTGTCATTATTCACATAATCCTTTTAACCAGGCCTGAAGAAAATTTTCGAATTCGAATTATATTCGAATTATTATTCGAATTATTCGAATCCATGTCGGATACAATGTCTACTAGACACCTTTCTAAGAAACCTTGATGCTTTTGAAATCAAACTGCACATCTTCCAAATTAGGCCAAGTATCTTCCAAATAAGACTAGAAACTTTCAGAGACGGTTAGAATAACTTTTTGTTCGAAGAAAATTTAGTGTGACTACCTTTGAAATTTTTTGATTTTTCTGTATCAATAATTGATCACAGTGCATGGAATTTTTAAAAAATCTTATTCCTAAAGATGTAATAAAATAAGTTTGGCTTTTTTAAGCCGGGAAACCAGCAGCCATATGTTTATTTATTTTTTATTTATTGTTTATTTATTTATGTATTTATTTATTTATTTTATGCGTCCTAGGACGCGTTCAAAACCTCAAAGTAGCAAACATATACTATCAACGTGTCAAAACCAAAAAAACTAATACAAAAAGCTCACTCAAAAAGTGGTCGATAAAATGCTATCAAGGATAAGACCAACAAAATCATCTATCATTTTAAAAGAAAGAAAATCACCAGTAGTTCGGAAGAAACTGGAAGTCGAGGAGTCCGGACTGAGTGGTCTCACTATGTATCGTTTTGGACTTGTGAACAGTCATGAGACTCAATAATAATAATAATAATAATAATAATTATTATTATTATTATTATTATTATTATTATTATTATTATTATTATTATTATTATTATTATTATTATTATTATTATTATTATTATTATTATTATTATTATTATTTATAACGTCAAGACACATATGAGAGAAAAAACACAGAAAATCAGGAAACCCGCAATCAAACCATGTTACATCTAGTATTTCAGAAAGATAAACTGCTGCGCCATACGCTTGAAGAGCACAGAATCTGAGGACCAAGTATGAAGTTGTGCCTTAACTTTAAACAGGATGAAACTGCCCTACAATTAAACATGGAGGAGCGTAATTTTGTACTCGGCAATAGAATATCTTTTCCGGCCCCTGAACTTAGAGGAATTTGAAGTATAGAATTGAGAGACGTCCGCGTCCATGATTCCTGCAAGCATTTTAGAGAGCACACACATCCTTAACCTTTCGAGTGATTCCAGAGTGTTCAGACTGAGACATTTGCTTCTTATGTTAGAACGCGGTACTCCGCAGCAAAGAAAGCTCACAGATCTAAGAACAGCGCCTTACATGCAAGGCAAGGTTTTGTGAATGTTTTCTAAAACTTCGATATCCTCCTTCTTTGAAGGAGAACTTATTTTATTACATCTTTAAAGATAAGATTTTTTAAAAATTCCATGCACTGTGATCAATTATTGATACAGAACTGCACTCCACAATAGGACGGACATAATTCTCATACGCCTGTAGTAGAACCCCCTCACTTCGAGTCGAAAGGCCTCTGAAGATTTGGTAGTCCCGCGTCTGAGCTCACCTATGGATCACTTTATAGTTAGAACTCCGAAGAACCGAGTTTATGGTTGTAATGAAATCGAAGCTCTCTTACAGCCTGAATTCTCTCGATAGTGTATCCTCCAACCTTACGTATATTCAGTAGCGACCGAAGAGACACCAATCCTCATGAAAAGTGTTCTCTATGGCGCCAAGGGGACACTCCATTGGGAAGACCACCATTGCAGCCTATTAACTGCAAGCTGCAAGATGTTATGATCTTCACAAGAAATAACTCCTCGGTACTCCATAGCGTCATCCGCAATAAAAAAGGATTCTAACGTATCGGAAAGTCCATTTTGTTGCGGAGAACGGTCATATTGATTTCGAAGATGTTCGGAGGATTAAGCTTCTTCGCGTGCTCTTCTGCTTTCCTTGGAATCGGTTCTCCACGTGATAGCTATTGGCTTTTGCTATCGTGGTCCACGTAGAGAACCCAGCTTTTGTCACCACCAACAATGCTCTAGGGAAATTCCTTTAAAGATTAGTGACTCTCGACGCTGATTCGGCAAGCAGCCGGCGTGCCATTCTGGCATCAGAACGCGGCAATCTGCCATCATCCAATTCGGCCCATCCTAGGGAAGAATAGCCCCCAGTGACTTTCGGCCTTCTGCAAGGCAGCCCACAGCCTTCACGTCGGCATCACTTTTACATCGGACGGGAACAATGCTTTCGGTTCTACAAGTTCTGTCGACACCGATCGGACTGAGACGCATGAGAGCGCCCGCAGGCGCCCGTTTTTTTGTTACATGCACACCACTGCCCCCGTGACCCTTCAGGGCGACAAGGGCGACACCGACCGCCGCTGCGGTTGTAACAGCCACCCTCCTCTACACGCCTTACATTGTCACCGATAAACATCGAACACACGAATAAAGACCAATTTTGGCTGTAATGTCTGCTGGCCGTATAAAACTCCTCTACAGCGTGATCGCCGAACGGCCTCATCGACAGCTGTGTGTCATAGAATTCCTTTGTTCTTCAGTCATCTAAGCCCCCAACTTCTTCAGCGAGGAAGCCATGTAGAACTTTTTTTTGCAGTTTCACGTTTATTTTTTCAACCACCACAAGGCTCCCCTTCAGTGTGCGTTATCTTAAGCTTGGCTCGTTTCCTGCTAGAGAAAAAATGTGCTGAAGAATTGTGCAAGTGTCGCAGTGTAGTTTCTAACGGACAGCATCGTATCTCCAATTATTTTCAAAATAATAAGCTTACAATTGTCTAATTGTCTTTCTGGGATTGGGTAATGTGTTTTTTAGCTTTAAGATTTTTTGAACTTGTATTTTTTGTATTTTTATTTAAATATTTGTTTTACTTCTTTCTATTGTATTTTTTGTCTTTAATATTGGCTAAAATAATTTATGTTTTCTATTAGGCTAGCCAAAGATCTCAGTAAGTATTAATTGCCGTGCTCAAAATATAAATTGCTTAGCTATGATATAACTCTGGCTATGGACTAATGTTGTCTGGATAATGCGCCAAAATTTATAAATCTTTGCCTTCAATCCACTGAGGCGACTTTCTGCTTTTCTGGAGTTGATGAACTGCTCGAGACCATTCTGGCCCGTATCTAGGCTTCGTATGAGAAGTTTGGGAGGCGGGAATTAGGGGTGGAGTTGGTGAGGGAGGAATCTTTGTTTGTCACGCACTTCTGCGGGTAAAAAATGAAACCACCATTCATGCAAACATCAAACAACAGCAGCGCATTTTCTAGCAATCCTTTATATCTTATATTTGAATGATAAAGGACGGATTTAATGAGCCTATGTTATGAATGCGCCTCGCATTCTACTGCTACGGGACGTCGCGGAGGAGATTTGAATGCGTATCTTGCCATACAATAACTTGCGGTTTCTAGACGCTGGACAATTGAGTATGGCATCCTTTCCAGACAAGTCTGAACCCTAATGGGATGAAAGGCTTGGTCGGCATACACAACGGACTTGAACCAAAAACCTTGATTTGACGTGATGTGACAGGCGGTGCCTTCTCCGACTGTCGATGTCGCCCAAACCACACAGTACAGATTCATTTATTTTATTGTGTTTCGCCATCTCAACCGTACCGCATCCACACTTACGTTAACCATACTTGGACTATTTTTCCAGATAGTATTAGGCTTCTAGTTTGTAAGGACGTAGAGTTTTAGTTAGTCAGTTTTGGAGATTCGGAGTCATTTTTTGTCTGAGTAGGAAGAAATTCTAACGTCTATAACCCGTTTGGGAAAGGCGCCTTAAGAATTCATTAGGACGTAAGGAATTTATGTCACTTTTTTCAATTCGCAATGCAAAACAACACTAAGCTATAATGACTAGTTAGCTTTTGAAGCTGTTGCGTTCGTTAAAAACGGGAAGATTTGCTCCATCTAACTGTTTGTATTTAGTAAGAATTCATAACGTTTTTGGATTATTAGAGCACCCATAACGATGCTTGGTTCCGATCAAAACTCTAGCGCCAGGCGAGACTACATAGAGCATTCCCGCCTCGTCAGCACGAGGTGCGGGTTCGAGCCCCGACTGGCGCTAGAGTTTTGGTTTGGTCGCAATGCAAATTCGTTATGAGAGCTTACAGACTCGCAACGAGTCACGGAGGCAAGGAGAGAAACTGAATCGAATTGTTATTGCACCTTCTTCAGGAGCATGCATGGTAGTTTTTTTTCGCGCATCTAATCTCGTTACTTATAACTTACCACTTGACTAGTCAACTTAGTTAGTCAGAAGTTAAGGCTAGAGTGATTCACACTGGTTCAGCATTTCTTGCGTGAGTACTCGTCTACCCAACTTTTAAGGATTGTGATTAGAAACCTGAACCAACCATACCAGTGCTCTTACCATTCCTAGCCTTGCTATTTTTTCATAAATATCCTAGTTAAGGAAATAATGCTTTGGAAACAACGCGACCCCTTATCTTCCTTATATGACTTCAGGCTCAACGTTCACAAGACTTATTTTTCCGTGCTCATCGAGTTTGTTATGTAATGATTTATTACGGCTGACGTTCCAAAATGTGGGCCGTCAGCATGAATCTCGGGACTGTTTGATGCCGACAAAGATGGACATAACATTTCTGATCCGAAAAGGATTGACCATCGCAAAATTTGCAGCTTTTTCAGGTTTGGATGGAGACGATTCTTCCGAAATGTCGGCTGTGATAAATATTCTAATTACAATGCACAGAAGAACAAGAAATCTCACTATATATAATTCATTTAATCCGTGGGTCACGTTGTCATTTACGGGGAGGGCGAACTGAAGCTAATATATGCCTTTGAAGGGCGGCGTATGCCAGCCGGGTCTCCTTTGAGCTTTACCATGGCGATTGCAGACGAACTATATCCTTGGCGGCGGATTATACAAGTTTACGATACTTTGAGCGGGCAACGCGTCAGAATGTCGGTGTGGATGATTACCAACTGCCAAGCGCCGGGAAGCAGAAGACGTGCCGCAGACGTCGTCCAACCTGTGTTGCGATTCAGAATACGAGCGGCAGCTGTCGTCCAACGTGCGTTGGAATTCAGAAGACATGCCACAGTCGTCGTATAACGTGAGCAAGAATTCAGAAAACATGCCGCAGACGTTGTCCAACGTGTGTCGGGATTCGGAAGACGTGGCAACAGACGTCCAACTTGTGTTAGGATTCCGAGTAATACCGGTAAGAGGGGGACCAGAGAAGAGGGATTACCAAAGGGGGGACCACTAGAAGGGGGGGGGGTGTAGGGAGAGTGGCAATGGGATTAGGAGTACTATTGCCGTCGGACAGTATCCGGTGTCGACCTATCGACCAATATTGATTAATTTAATTGTAATTCTGAAGGTTAAGCACTTCGGATTGTTTTCCTGATCTGTTGATCTGTTTCTGGCCATGTAGAGAATGATAGGTGCTTCGGAGAAAAAATCGCGTACATGCGATAGAGGGTGAATGGGTTTTGTAAGAGCAGTGAAGATCCTGCCCTACAGCTCCACTAATCTATATAGTAAAACCAGTTTTTACTGTAACAAAAGCAAGAAGGCCTAAAGAAGAAAGGGAGAAGATTGGGGTTGCTCTATTTTCGGGGTTTGGGGCGAAGTCCCCAGCCAGACGTTTGGGGGCCGCTGGCGCTGAACGTCTGGTTGATAATAAATAAAATGCCCAGAGGAGGTTGGAGGCTCAATAGCACTTTATTGTCAATGTGCTTAAGAGTGACTAATCTCTCCTGTTGGCACTGCTTTTGTTTATGAACCTCGTGCTTTATTTTTAGATCTACACTCAAGAGTGAAAAATGTGTTGTACTGCCTATGATGTTGGCCGCGTGGTAGCACAATCGGAGGAGGCGTCAGCTGTTGTGTCTACGTGACTCCAGGTTCCTGGCTCGGATTTTCGGGCAGGCCAACCAAGTCTTTCATATCTTTATGGTCAGTGAATTGGTAACAGAATTGTCTGCGAGGAATAAGACACACACTTGTTCATTGGCTGTCCATGACAAGTCATTGTATAGGCCAAATACCCATTCAACATGCCTCTACGACATCCAGTGGAAGTGGAATACGTGGTACACTCCTCTAAGGAAATGTCTAACGCCGTTTTTACTATTTTTCATTCTCCACCCATAAAGTTGCCTTTTTGACAATGTAAGAATTTACGATTGTACACAAATTTTACACAACACATCTCTGAAGGTATTGAAAGAAAAAAGAATTGGTTGAAGGAAAAAGGCTTCTATGGCTTCATTTTCTAAAAATATTTTATGTTGTTCGATTGCAATATATTCTTGACAAACTGCTCAACAAGATTTTCAACAGTTCCATTCTGGCCGCTTTTTCGGCAACTTTACCTTTTTCTAAACCTGAAAAAGTGAGGAAGCAGTAACGAGATAACTCGTCCAAACACTATTTCTTCCTTCAGAGTATTCTTTTTAAGGATTAAGGATACATGGTCAGAAACGGAAATTGTAAAGGGCAACTAGCCTGACAGATTGTTGCCGTAGTAGACTACTGTTCACCCGTAGTTGGAAGTGACCTCGGATCGTATCGAATAAACGAACACAAGTTGTTGGGCCACTACAAGATACTCCTCCTTCCTCTTCTTCTAGTGCTGCAATGCCTACAGAATGCATTAGTTTATGTCTAAAAAAGCTGTTTCTCAAGTGAGTTATGGCTTTTTCAAGATAAGTAGTGATAAATGACAGAACATCCGTTACAACCTAATAACAGTAAATGCATCGAAGCAAATGTGTAGTAACAAAATGCTTCCCGATCAGCTACTAAGCTGTTTTCATGTGTTGCTCGAATGTCAACATGGTTCAGCTAATTTCTGTCCGCTGTACCAGGGCTGGGGACCCTCCTAGCTTCGATCCAGCTCGATCGTCTACCCCACGTATATTAGTAAACTTCTGTTTCATAGGTGCTAGAAAACGCTTGGCATGACATCTAGGGTCAGTAAGAAGGCGTTCGATACCATCTCAATGGGAATGAAGAGTGGACCAGCAGTGTTTGATAGTTGGTGAGGCTTCTATCAAACACTGCTGGTAAACTGTGTGAGACTGCAGTTGTATTTAAAGGATAAAAGTGCGAAGGTCGGCGTCAGTCAATCCTTTTGCAGATCCGCCACGTATTCTACTTGCATTGAACATGGAGGAGGAAATTTGAATGCGTATTTGGCCAATGCAATGACTTGGGAGCCGATGGACTATATTTCTTCCTTACAGACAACACAGGCACCAATTCACCGCTTCCAGAGGGATGAAAACCTTGAGTGACCAGGGCGGAAAACGCGAACCACGAGCCTTGTATCGAATTGCATGCCACAGCCGTCGCCTCCACCGACTGCGCTATCACATGCCCCACCGATGTTCTTAAGTTACAGTCAGCTTTTTTGAGGAGAACTCGTTGTGGTGATGATACAGAGATATCTTTTGGAAGTGACAATAGCGAAGAGAAGTACAAGGAAAAGGCAAAAGAGGTGCGACTGCACTTTCTACAGCACTCTAAAAGTTCGTTATGCTGGATGGTGTGTGGTAACGCAGCCAATGCGCTGTCATCGTTGTTCTTGCTCAGGGTTTTTGGTTCCTCCGTTCTTCCGGGGTCAATGAATTTCTACCGGACTTCTCCTACTGACCTGTCAACAGCAACACTGCTAATCAACGCTTAGGCCAAATAAATTATCCCTTAGCCTTGTATAGTGGGTACTGTATAGTGCTACTAGATAGTTACATGCAGAGCGCAGGCAGAGGATGTACCGGCTGCCGCGTGCATCCAATACCAGCTTCATGGTTCGGATTTCTCGCCTAGGCCAGCCAAGCCTTCCATCCCTCCGGGGTTGGTGAATTGGTACGTGGAAAGGATAAAGCGCCGATTTGTTCATCTGGTCACCGCAAGTCACACTATGGCCAAAATCACCTCCATGACATCCCGCAGTAGTATGCTTTAGGGATGCGTGGCGCATCCCTAAAGGGTTTGAGTAACGTCGACCTTTCCCTTCATTTTCTATCCTTTATATTGAGTTTTGTGCCGTTATAATTATTTGACAGGGCTCGGAGATGTTTTAACTAAAAATCCAAAGTCAATTAGGGAAGCCGGCCCTTTTTGGGGACGAATCGGATTGACATGCGTATACGTATGAGATCCATGTGTTCTATCCCCTTCAAACCTCAATATTCTGCTGCAGTTTTTGTTTGATGTCCCAGAAGACTGAGCATTTTAGAGTTGAAATGATTCTTTCTTGATTCGCAAAAGCAGGGCGAGGTTCCCTTCTGCTCCTGACTCAATTCATAAAGAGCGGTATGGGTTTTTACTTCCCCGATATAACTAAAGACATAGACACCACATATAATACCTTGTCTGTCAAACCCTGTTAATCTGTTTTGATCGAGATGGGACTCCTACCAAATTGGTATCCGAAGTCAGACTCTCCTCCTTCTTGAAGCGAATGCACAGTGTTCTTTACCGTCACGTTTCCACACGTCCTCTGTCCTTTCTGTAACAAATTGTTTTCTCCTACAAAAAATAAGATTTTTGTTATCTTGTTGAATCTCCAACCCTACCTACTGATACAAATGATGATTAAGCTTCATCTGTTGGATTAGCTTTTTTAGAAGTTTTCCCACTTTTATTATGTACTGCTGCATGCTGTGTCAATTTTATGTAATGATTCTGTAACGTTTTTCTGTGCACAGTATTATACATTAAATAAATAAGTAAATCTACGTTTGAAATACCAATATCTCCGCAGTAACATGCGGCTTCATTTAAGTTCGATTACCAATTGTATACTGTTTCTCCTTGAATGCTCTGACTTCCTCTATGAAAATCGAACAGAAACCGTCCGCTTTTGTTAAACCTTATTTGTACTAAAAATCGATTTCTCATTTTGACTCAACGGCTCCAGGATATTTTAGACTTGTGAGCAAATTTATTTATTACCGATTCAAACTCCAAAAAAACGTTAAGTTTTAAAATGACTTGAGATTTTCTTCAATTACATTTATGTGCCTCGCTATGACAAATCTGAAATCTTGATTGCAAAACATATGGTACATGTAGCCAGAAACTATAGACATTCACGAGCTTCAGCTTGCCGAACACAGATCTACAAAAATCTGTCAATAATTCTGATCCGCCGGGAGTTATTCCTAATGAATTACCTGATTTTTCTTTTACCAAACTTGTCTACTTCATAGCCCTCGCTTATGCATACATGCTTCCTTACTCGTAGTAATCTAAAGCAAAACAAACCTTAAGTTGTACATGTTGAGGGCAAAATTTGCGAGTGAGATTTTATTTATTTGTTTATTTATTCAATTTGTTTTTTTATTGATTGACATTATTTATTTTCAATCAAGTGAGGACTTTTAGATTAATCCTTTCAGATTGAGATCAAGAAAATTTTAGATTCTCAATAATCAAGACTTTTAGGTTAAGCGTATCTAAAAGCCACCAGTTATAATGTGCGACAAGATGTCAAATTCTCTACACGAATAGACCATCCGCACCTTTCGCATCTCTCTTTCCTTTGGCAAACTTTCTCTTTTAAGGAATAAAATAATTACCCATTCTTCTTTGCCTCAAGAGACGTTAGATCGTCATATATTATAATACTCGGTTGCTTATGAAGAACTGAAATACATCTGTAAGAATTACTGCTTGTCTTCTGGAGAGTTCTGCAATACAAGGGAAGCAAAGCTGAAATTAGCACAGTCAAAACTTGATCCATTCTCCACTAGAGTTGGAACATGCTTTGTAATCGTTGCAAAACCTTGTCCAAAGGATAATTTGTTACAACTGCAAGTCGGTGAAAACCGCTGATTAGACGAGGCGTTTCTTTAAGAACAACATGTATTTTTTGTGGGTTAACCCCACAAGCATTCGCTCGTGAAACCGACGTGTTTGTAAATGAAGAACGTAATTCATTTTCTAGCATGCCGAGGATTTCCATCAGTTGTCCCACGCTTTTTAAACCACGTGCTACAAGTTGTTCTTTAAAATTTTTAGTTGTCTTTTGAAATTCCTGAAGCTCACTTACTTTATGTTATGGTATTAGTACCAGACAATTCCTTTTTTCCAAACTGTGCAGGGAGAATAAAGCCAGGAATGGAATCATCTCTTGAAAACTCATCCACTTTAGCAACGTTGGTTCCTGTGCTACCGACAACTCGGGGACTCGTTTAGACTGGTCCATTCTAAGTCAAGGCACATTTAAGAAAAAAACAAAGCAATGCAGGATGCGTCATGCATTTCGCGTCTACTGGATATTGTGAACTCAACTTGAATGTGTGGTTTGCCTATACAACGAATTTCGGTGGTCAGTCGATGGGTACATCATTGTTTTGTCCTTCCTAAACAGCTCTGTTACCAATATGGAAGGCTTGGAGTGGCCCGGATGGTAGCTCACACAAGGAACCTTGACTGTCTACGCCTCCTCCGACTGCCAGCTCCGACCTCCTTGACAGTTAGCATTTGATAAATTTTCCACACGTTTGAACAGAAGCCATTCTTAGATCTTTGAGTCCCATCGGGCTATTTGATTATTCATCTTCCATCTCGTAATTTCATCTCATCATCACGGATTCATCTTCCCTCTTATGCATCTTGCCAGCATCCCGCGGAAGAAATTTATTATTCTTTTCATGCCTTATTTGCCACATCATGATAAAATCAGCGCTTTTTCTTCTATTCTTTTGTAATAAAACGTAAACGAGTGCAGTCTGCTGAGGACCACTTGGAATAGAACTGCGATCCGCAGAGGAGCCTCATCGTAAGTTCCCTATGATGCGTTCCAATTTCTAATGCTTTCTAAAGGTCTACACCGCTCTTCCTGGGTTGTACACTAATATACCACTTTCTTCTATGTTCACGCATAGGCATTCATTCCTTGTATGTATAGCTCAGAAAAACTAGATATCTAACCCTGAAAGGGCTACAGATGCAACAGTAGGTTTCTTTAATAAACGACCGCAATCTCTCTAAAAAACAGATACTTTCTCCTTCATAGCATAGATTTCGCCAATTATGCTAAGAACCTAACTGTTTATCCGCCAGTCCGGCGTTTGAACACGGTTATTATTTCCGATCATCAATAAATGTACTTTCTCAGTTGCGGGAGTTCAATCACTCTCTTGAACCCTGTATTTTTCTCTTCCTGAAGCAGCTTGTGAATAAGCATTACAACCAGTTATGAAGACCGCAGAACAATTGAATATCGAAGTTCTAAAAAGGGTGTGATGGCGGTAGTTGGCTTTGGAAACCAAGCGCTGCATTGTTGGGAAAAGTAGCAGTCATCCCTGTCGTGTGGAAGTGGAACGCATGTATCCCAGTGACACTTTTGATGCTAACCTTGTCTGCTCTCTTCTTTGTGAATTCGTTTACATCTCTGAAGGCTTCAGCGTTTGACGACTAAATAGCGACCGGTTCTCGCTGCATTGTTCCTAGTGTTATTGTTGTTATAATGCTGTTGTTGTTATTATTACTGTTGTTGTTGACTACTATCCTCTCCTCCTTCATACTTAAAATGTGAAGATGCTTCCATTTGCCTTCTTTCGCAGACGCATCCAAAATTTTCGAAGTTCCTAGTAGTGAATTGAGCGCTTTTCAGAACAACGGGATGGGTGTCGCATCGATGTCAATCACGTCACATGCTATTTTATTGGTGAGAAGGTCCTATTTTAATTCTTTTTGAAAAACTGCGTCGAAATGTAATGAATAATTTTTTGATATTGAGATATTAATGGCTTTAAGTGCTTGTCAAAAAAATCAACTACGCACAAACCCATCGGTTGGCGAGTATGAAAAAAATCAGGAGAGACTTTCAATACCTGCCTCCTTGAACAATTAATATGTTACTAACATTGCGTTTTTGCCTATGAAGGATGAAGGATAAAAGACGGCGTTATTATGATTTTTTGTATGCGCCACGCATTCTGCTTCTATGGGATGTCATGGAGGCGATTTGAATACGTATTTGGCCAAACAATAACTTGTGATAACCTGCCGATGAAAAAGCCAGCGCTTCTTGCTTCTCAGACAAGTCTAGTACCAATTCATCGACCCGAAGCGATGGAAGGCCTGGTTGGCCTGGGCGGGAACTCCGAACAAAGAACCCAGTATCTAGTGCACGCGACAGTCGGCACTGCCTCCAGCTGCGCTATACGCGGCCTCCTTGTCCGTACTGCCTAAAAATTGACCCCTTTGCAACGGCCTTTCACTATTTTTTTCGAACATCTATATAACTTTTCAGATTGAATAATCTAGTGGGTGTAGATTAATCAAAAATTATTTGCTAATTGTCACTACTTAGCAGCTATTCTCAAAAACAATTGAAACTTATTTTCATCTCTTTCCTTTTCAGTTTTCATTCCCTAACAGAAGGCTTCCCAAATAATGGCGTACTTATCGAATAGAACTAAATGCAGCTTACAATGTCAATCCAGTTACTTGAGGTTTAAAACAATGAAGTGGATCTGAACATGATGGAAGTCTCTCGTATTTCTACTGTGTAGTAACTATGCTATACTCAAATCCTGCAGCATGCAGCTTAGGCAAACTAGGCTTCCAGAATTCGCAGCCTAATCAGTAAGAGTAGGCAATAAACGAAAAGACAAGGTACAATCAACAATCTTTCTCTGGGATGCGCCACCCACTCGACTTTTGCCAGATGTCGTGGTTGCGGTTCGAACGCGTATTAGACCTTTACAATCACCACAGTGAACCGTACATCTACAGCTCATTATTTTAACCCTCCTATTATTTTATTTTATTTATCATTTTATTTTATCTTTCCTTGTCATAGAAGTCTGGTTTCTGCTTGCTTAGGACGCTTGATTGCTATGTTAACCTGGGCAAGACTCAATAATGAATGGACTTGGGGAGGGCGGCACCTCCTCCAAGTTTAAATTGTTAGGGTAGTTGTTTCAGCTACCTAGCTGGTCACATTTTTGAGCGCTGTTTAGAGCTGACATACTGATTTTGTTACAATTCTACATACGATAAGTACGAACGAATTTCAGCTCCTTCTCTCTGCGACATGTGGAGCCCAGCAGACATCTGCGATAAACGATATGTTGGCCGGTGACGTCAATCGCGTGAGTGTACTTTTAAAAAATTATAGTTTTCCCGAGAAATTCTGTGAAGAATGCCTTCGTCATATCCTCGCAATTTTCTAGTTTTCCTTGACCTTATTGCGCTTAAAAAATTGGTTTTCCTGAAAAAATACTATAGTTTTATGCGAGACTATTCACATTAGGTTTGTTCGATAAGAATAACTTCAGCGCCTGTACACTACTATGGAAAAGTTGAATTCAGATTTTTTCGGTGGAGACCGATATAGGTATACTGGCTTTATTAAAGCATGTTCAGTCTTTATTTACAGTCTTTTCATTTATCGCTATGACCGACTTTCAATGAACCTCGGGATTGAATTTCTGTTGTACGTGTTGAGCTCTACACGAAGTTCGACGTTTCTGTACTGGACAACGTTTCGGAGAGGTCGCCTTCTTCAGAGCCTGAAAGGGGCCAAATCGATTAGAACTGGTCCCACCAAATGTCGCCTCAACTCTGCAAAGATTCATTTATCATTATAGCAGAATCCTGTTGCTATTTAATCTCCTGCATAGAAGATATCATTCACCAAGTCATCGATGAAGTGTTTCTGTGGCAATGTCGTGTAGCAATAACACTGACAATTCTATTATTGTTTTTTTTCTGAATAATTTTAAGGAAAATTTTCTTATAACAAATTTGTGGTTCCTCATGGGATCGAATTTCGTGATTCCGTCTAAAAAATATTGGATTGTCATTGGTCATTTATCCTCTGCAAACTATTTTTATCACCTTTTGCTCGACTTTTTAACTAGAGTTTTTTGGGTCATTAACGTTTTATTTAAGATAATGTTTTGAAAAGGTAAATAAAAAGGGTAAAAGACGGCGCTGCTCAATACCTTTTGGGATGCGACACGCATTCCACTTCTATGGGATGTTGTGGAGGTGATATGAATGCGTATCTGGCCACACAATGATTTACAGTGGCCAGCCGATGAACAGGTCTACGCTTTATCCTTCCCAGACAAGTCTGGTGCTAATTTGCCGACCCCGGAGGGATGGAGAGCTTGGCTTCAGCGGAAAATTCGAACCAGAAACATGGTATCGTGTGTGCCTCCTCCGACTGCGCTACACGCGTCCAAAAGTAAATATCCTAAATTGGACTCTGCGCCTCTGTTATGTAGAAACTTGAATTAAGGAAATTAATAGAGGAAGTTTTTCGAAGATCACCGCCGCACGGGCGGGGTTCATTGGTGTGAAATACCCGAGGTTTAGTGCGGTTCGAACGCGGTTTTGTCCATTCGGCATCGATCAAGCAAACCCACCATGTAAAACAAAGGGGAGTCGAACAAATGCTGCATGCAGGCGCGGTGGAACTCGTTCGCGCAAGGCGAGACTACGGACACTTAACACAATAATAAACTGAGTTCTCGAAGCGGGTGAGAGTGACGTGAAGACAATGCGCCCGAAGGTCATGACACCCATTGGGCGGCCGAGGCTTCCGAACGCACAAATCGACAGCGGGCGAGAGGGGTTCCGGGGGAGGAAGTGTCAGACACTGATTGTACTGAACTGACGATCAGCGCTCAACAACAGCATTTCTCGGCGCATCACTGAAGTAACTTCAGCGGTCATTAAAAGAAAGAGAATGATCTACAGCTTCAGCTGCCTTCATCTCTGGTGGCGCCTCTTTGCGTTATAAGGATGATGGATAAAGGACGGCGTTGTTCAATCCCTTCTGGGTTGCGCCTTACATTCTACTTCTAGGGGATGTCCTTTAAGCGATTTGAATGCATATTTGGTCATACAATGACTTGTGGTGGCCAGCCGATGAGCAGCTCAGCGCTTCATTCTTCCCAAACAATTCTGCTACCAATTCTCCGACCCCGGAGGGATGGAAGGCTTGGTTGAACTGGGCGGGAGGTCCGAACCAGGAACCTAGCATCGGAAGCACGCGGCAGCCGATACCTTCTTCGATCCTGTGCTACACACTCACGGAAGAACTAAATATATAAATAGAAATATGAATAAATAGAAATAAATACATAAATAGGCTTAGAATCGAAGACGTCCGGTAAAGAAATGGTGACTCGTAACCTTTATTTGCTCCTACGGGCTCACTCTTCGGTTACGAAACGTCAGGTGGTCTCTGAGCTAGATGCATATTTTCTGTTTTCTAACCAATTTTTGACCATTTTCCCAGAACACCGAAAACGAAAATAACTTTCCCAAAATCGCCAGAAAATCAGAAAACAGAAAACAGGAATTCCTCCATCCTTGATTGAATTTCAAGAAGCAGGTACTTACTTGGGCTGCGCTCATTGCGCCTCGACAATGACGTCCAGCGACGGTGGCCATTGATCACATGCCGTTCGAATTTCAAATTAAATCTGAAAATTTAAATAAAATAATAATTAAAATAACTTAACATTGAAAACATATAAAACATGAAAATAAACGAACTGGACGCTTCAGGTAGGCCCTGGAGTGCTGATTCGTCTCACGCCGGCTGGCACAGCCTATGTGACGGCTACGGTGGCACGAGCTCTAACTCCCGAAGTCGCCATTGCTCAGATGCCGTTCGAGGCGAAATCCGCCACTGTAAGCGAGCATCAATACATCAAGGAGCTTCACCTTCACTCGTTCCATTCCAGTTCGCCACGCTGCCAACGGTCGGGCTCAGTGGAATGCAGCTGCGCCTGTTTCGTGCTCCGGAGACCGTTGAGATCACTACCTCATCGCCGAATATCGTCGCCGTCAGTCTGAGGGACTCGAGCGTCAGGTACCGGACTGCCATCTGCGATCTCTGGGCGGCTGCTAGCTTCTTCTCGTTTCTAGTGTGGCTGCTACTGGGTCGGGTAATGTAGACAACGTGCCGTTGACCGGACCGCTGGAGATTCGTACCTCACGATTCCAGCTCGACGTGCGCGTCGAAGTCAACAGAAATAGCCGTGGGAACCCCAGCCTTAAGGTGAAGTTCTTGAACTGATCTCACTGATGAGGAAGACTTAGCTGGCATATTCAGGTGGATATGTGCCGTGTCGCAGCCAACATTCCGGTTACTGTCACCGTACAGAATCCACTCACACCGGAAACTGGATCGAAGTTTGCTGTAGGTTCACCGCCTTCATGCACTCGTTAAATGGTTATCAACCGCTCTAGTTAGTTAGTTTTTCAAAGTCTTAGTGTTGCCTGTACTTTTAGGATGTGGTATCACGCGACGGACACACTCTTCTGCAGGACCTCATCTGTCCTCGTCTGATATTCCTGATAGAGAAGAGAGTAAGTTCAGCGTGGCCGGCGATGGAGACATATTGCTAAGAACGAATTTTGAAGGGAAAAGCTCAAGTAGAGCGTCTAAAGCTACGTGTTAGGTCACACCAAGTTCTCCCCGTTTTCAGCTCCAAAATTCAATCTACAAAAACCTCGACACTATCGCCCTTTTCAATTAATTTAAAAGCTTACATTTGGCATAACCATTCTGATAAAAATCACGGTTAATAGTCTTAATGCTTCTGTGCCACGCAGGTTTGTTATAGTGGAACAACTTTATTCGGCCAACGTTTCGACCACTTCGTCGTTTTCAAAGGCCTGAAAGAAGTTCGAAACCTAAGACCAGACACTCATTTCGGCAAAAGCGTCCTTCTCCAGCTCTCAGCTACGCGATCACCATTGAGCAACTGAGACCTACCAACTGCGGATCCATACTGATGTTAAGTGTATAGAATGCACGGTCTCAGAGCTCGCACAGCGGGATAAAAACTCACTGGTGATCGAAATGCAATCGCTTCAGTTGTTCATTGTTGGATTACGTTTGCAAAAACAGGCCGCTAAGGCCTTTCTGGGACCGATCTCACTTGCAACACGGTGCATTTAATATTAAATCGTCTCCACGGTGGACTTCCACTCGATGTTTACCGAGTGGGGTTACCAAACTACGCTTTCCCTTACCAGCAAGATGTTCCCTGATGCGAACGCTTAGCGCTCTCCCTGTTTCCCCAATATAGCTTCCCACAGCTTAAACACTGAATTTGGTAAACCACACCTTTCTGCGCACAGTCTCCACTTCTTCCATAAGGGCAGATCACGCAGTCTCTCGCTATACATGGGCGATCGTAAAGCCGTTGCCGTTTATCCCGCTGTGCGAGCTATGAGACCGTACACTTAACATCAGTATGGATCCGCAGTTGATGGGTCTCAGTTGCTCAATGGTGGTAGCGTACCTGAGCACTCCCTCAGTGGAACAACGGTGAGTTCGGCCTGCTTCAGTAGGATTCCGCTTGACACTCGCAGGAAATATTGAAACTGACAGAGCTGGAGAAGGGCGTTTTTGCCAAAATGAGTGCCTGGTCTTAGGTTTCGAACTTCTTTCAGGCCTTTGAAAACGACGAAGTTTTCGAAACGTCGGCCGAATAAAGTTGTTCCACTATAACAAACATGCGTGGCACGGAAGCATTAAGACTACTCTCACAATAAGCCCAGGTTTTATGAAAACCGAAGATGGAGGATCACGGTTATAGTTTTTCATTTCTCAGCGATTGGGCAGTTAGACGCCATGAACCGCTGCTAGGTATTTTTGCAATCCTTTTGTACAGAGCAAGATTTCTCATCTGAGTGCTTTCAATGAAATCCAAAATGAGAATGCTGTGAAAACGGCATCCCTTCAAATTGGGCAGCATAATATATAAATTTCTTCTAATCCTGCGGATTTTTCGTGGATGAAATTATCACCAAGTTGCTACTTTTCCTTGAGAATGAGGTCTTCTATCTCTCGCGCAGTATATACTGTCAACAGTTTAGTGCAAACCCTATGAACAATGCCTCCCTAATTTAGACACTTGAATCTTGCATTCATTCTATTTTGGCGTTTTCAAGTCATGGGGTCCTAAGGCGTGAAAATTACCTACATTAACCTCTCACGAAAAGCATCTAAATTCCTTAATTTTTGCAAGATATCTTACATATTTTGAATGCTTTTTAAATGCTTATTGGTTTTTTACGTATTTTTGCTGAACCTCCTGCAAATCCGTGACGTATAGAACCTAAAAATCCGGAAAATTTTGAAGCACTGAAACAGCTGAAACGTCCGACTAACGGTTTTATTTGTTCTTTCTTCTTTCTGCGTGATTCCAAAAACTGTTCTCAGATCAATCAACGATTTGGCCTGCTCGAGACACGAATCTCTCTTGGCGATGTGCAGAACTTTGACCTGGTGAAGTCTATCCTTAGCTCGCAAAGAGAAGAACAGAAGCGTAACGCTTTCCAAAGGTAATGTTTTCAATAAAAAGCGCTAAGGATTCAAGTTCGGATCCCTCTTTAGGATGCAGCCATTTTATTCTGACTGAAAATGAGTCTATACGCTAATGTTTGCTCTTCAATTAATCCGTTCTAGGCAGGGTTGAAAACTACAATATTCATTGGAGTTATCAGGATCGGTCCAATTGGCTTGCTCCTGTTTTTAGGACTGACTCATGCGAAAACATACACCGGAGGACTTTAAAGTGGATTAGGTAGTGCATAGCTCCATGCTCCCGACAAAAGTGCGATCCTGGTGATCAGTTGCCGTACATTATTTCGCATTGGTTTCCCAATCCTGCTTCACCCTCTGAATTGGGAAGGTGGAAATAATCAGAAGATAACGAGGCTAACAAAATCACGTTGTGAAGAATCTCATGTAGATGTGATGACCAAGCCATTACAACGTCTACCGCTAACCTTTGTGACTCCTATTCCTACAATAATATCCATCTCAAGTTAAGGCGCATGATACCGCAGTCAGAAGAGGGGCTGACTGTCGTATGCACCTGATCCCACGTTCCCACCCAGGACAACCAAGCCTGTCATCCCTCTGGGGTCCTTATTACCAAACTTGTAGAAGGGTAAGTTGTCTGAGATGTTTTCTCGGCTGGCCACTGCAAATCACTGTGTAGGCCAAGTACTAATTCAAATCGCCTCTACGACATTCTGTAAAGGCAGATTACATGGAGCATCTCAAAAGGGATCGAGTACTAATGCCGCTCTTCTTTAACATTATCCTTTATCTCAAGTTCATCTAGGGATCTTTGCTTGAATTGCATTTAAACATATCGGCCAAGCATATCTTACTAACAAAGGTGTTATATAGCATTCTCCCTCTATAATCTAGGTAAAAGCTATCGAACATTAAAATATAATGAATAGCCCGAATTTACTTCTGGCGTTCACTGACAATGGGCGGTTTGATGTCGACGTCCGTACTGTGAGTTTGTTTAGATCAATGTTTATTCCATGAATTTATCACTTCCACCAGTAAAGGAGAAAATAGACGGAAAATACACATCCCGCCGTCTTTTCTTGGCGAAAAATGTTGTAGTTCACTGAAGGGTGCGAATGTTGATGAGTCTTTGTTTACCACAGAAGAGCAGATCATCGACAGAGAAATTCGGCAAAGGAATTCCAACTTTGATCTGCAGAACATCTAGATCTCTTACTTTTAGGCCAAAAATTAGGTTTATTATTTCCAGTCTTGCTTTAGAAACAGAACTGTTCGGAGTTTCTTTTGTGTAAGACGGCAATGTCTGTATCCACCTTGCACAACGGAAGGAAAATTGCTACATATCTTAGAGTTAGAGTTAGTATTCACTTTGGTGTTAATTATAATAAGAGTGTTAGGCTAGTCCGGCTTAATTTATAGTTCGTTAGCGATAATTCTATGGATGATGAAATCCGTAATTTTCTTCTATTGGGTTGATCTAAAAGTCTTGCAACGCTTTACGCTACTGCCGGTTAAATTTGTTAAAGCTCTTACAGTATTGATATTGTGAGGTGCCGTCACAGTACATTCTTGAAGCTTCCTCAAGCATACTATATAAGGCGTCGTCGAGTAGGAATACAGCAACAATGTCAACGATATGCAGCAGCATCCTACGACCTATCGCCTTCTGCGAATTTCTGAAGGCGATTTCGCGAGGACTGCAGCCTCCAACATCTGCGCTGCATTCAAGGAGTAAGCCATTCACTAATCCACAGTGGCCCCTTGGTATCAGCGCTTCAAGGCTGGAGATGTCTCTCTCGAAGATTGACTTTGTTCCGGACGCCCCTCTGTTGGAGTCAGAAGGCATCAGGGGTGTGCGTTAATTTTTTTCGGTAAACTTTTAACGACCGCTTTTTAACGAAAAAAAATTTGCGTTAAAAACGGTAAATTCGATAAATAAAAATTTCTCTTAGCTGCATACAGTTTGGCTGCATTTTAGCATGTAAAAAGCCAGAACTTTTATCTTTGTTGAATTTTTTCGACCCCATCTGCATGATAATTATTAGGTTGGCAACTAATTTCGTGGACTCTCAAGAATCTTCAGCAAAAGTCTTTATTAACAAATAATTAATGACAATCTTTAGTTAAAATAAGATTCCCCGAAACGCAGAAGTGCTTCTCATATATCAGGTAGCTGGTCTATCCCACCGCCATAGAGTTATTGTGCTTTTAAGACCAAGAATCTTTGGAGGTGCATTTTGACCCGGTCCATATTATTAAATCGTCTTCCAACCAGGAAGCACTGCACCGAACTATTCACTTGGCGCAAGGTCTGTGCTGTAAAATGGATGAGTTTGACGCTTCCAGTCAATGTCTTCTATTTTTTGAGGCGTCCGGTTCGCTACGTTCCCTCCCTTTGGTGGCGTCAAGAAGGTACTATCTTCTGGTAGCTCATCAAGAACGGTTCCAGCATTAATGCTGTAATCTACTCTTCTCAACCTGGCCGCGCGCAGGCTGAACTCCGCTGGAATCGGTTCAGACAGATTTTCAGGAGCGGAACTATCTATCAGCAATATAACGCCAGATCACACGTTACGAATCGGGAGCTTCAAAAAAACGAAGACCTTAGCTGGGAGCGTCTAACTCACCCACCTTACAGCACAGGCCGTGCGCCAAATGACTAGCACCTTTACAGCCCGCTGCAGCACTTCTTGGTTGGAGGACAACTTATTAATGTGGACCATGTCAAAATGCACCTCCAAGGATTCTTAGCTGCAAAAGCACAAGAATTCTACAGCTGTGGGAAGGGCCAGGTAGCTGATAAATAGGAAGCAGTCCCACGTTCCAACAGATCTTACTTTGGTTGGAAACTGTTATTTGTTATTTGTTTATGAACACCTTTGTTGAAGGCGTTGAGAGTCCACGAAATTAGTTGCCAACCTAATATATAACTGTGCCTTCATCTTCGCAGCAAATAACAAAAGTCCATCTATCATCAACAAAATTGCTAAGAGAGAGATTCATGAAAATTTTGAAACCAAACAGTAACAAGACTTTTAAAATAGGAAATTTCTTACTATGCCTAGTTCCTTTAGCTGGTAGAAAGTCGTTCAGCTTCTAGGAAAATCCAAGGTGCATCGTATCGCGGGTCAACGTTTTTGAGTTTTTCTTTTTCTTCTTGACGAAATTTTTTTTACAACTCCTAAGCCCGCTAAGCAGACTTTTGCTGCCCAACTGTTGAACGCTAAATTCGCATATTAGGCGAAAAAATCCACACACATTAAGGAAATGTCTTGTTAAAGACCCTCCACACCTTAAAAGATATACCTCCTTTGTAAACTTTTGAAAACTCTTTATGCGACAGACAGCTTGTAAAGCACAAGTTTTTATACTAACCTACATATACAGTACCGCGCATAGGCTTTGGTCAATTGCCGAAAAGAACGCTTTTGAGCGGGCACGACAATCTGTAGTGCGAGCGACAGCTTGTAGAGTGCGTTTAGGGAGGTTTCACGGAAATTCTCAGCCGTCCTACTCAGGAATTGTTCTAAGACTGTCCAGCTTGCCTTTGGAGTGCGCCGTGAACAATGCATATAGAATCGAACCTTTCAATCGAGAGGGAGGGTACAACTTATAGAGTGAGCGTTTGTAGAGTTTTATCAGAAATACCTAGCCCTACTCGCATAGCTTGTGTTTCGTAGCGTTTTCATTGCCTTCTCTGTGCTTTTCAACCCACTTACGAAGCAAATATCACAAAAACTAGCTGAATGGCTGGTAATTATGAAGAACTAATATGTAGCAATCAAACGCAATAAACGGACCAGGAAGTCGGAAAGTACGGAACGACTGTGGCGGAGAAAAGTGTGGTCGGCGCAAATAAATTGGTTAAGGAGCAAAGAAAATTCCAACAAAAGGAAAGTGCATCGAAACTAAAGAACAATATTGATTACCTACCCTGATTCATGTAAGTAGGTTTCTTTGGCATACTGCGAAAGCTCATCCAAAAAACCGTTCAAAATGGATTTACATGGTGAGGAAGCAAAACTTTAAAAATTGTCACAAAAAGTCGTTAATGCAATCGTTAATGTAATTTAATGGATTTTTTCGTCGTTAAATTTCGTTAAAAAGTTTTAACGAAAAATGCCGGTATATCCGGTTAATCGGTAAATCGTTAATCGTTAAACGCACACCCCTGGAAGACATGCTTTACTGGGAGTTGCTGGATAGTGAGACCGCAGTCACAGCACCTGTCTACGCTACCCAGCTTCAGAGCTTGGCCGACGCCATGCACAAAAAAACGTCCAGAACGGGAAAATGTCTGCCTGCCACACGACAACGCGCGTCCTCATGTCGCAGAAGTGGGTCGCGAGAAAATCGAGGAGTTAGGCTGGGAAGTTTTGCCCCATCCATCGTACTCTCCAGACCTCGCTCCTTCTGATTACCACCTGTTCAGAGCTCTGAAGCAGCATCTTCGATTTAGAGAGCTCGATGATCGATGTCAACTGGAAATGGAGGTTTCTGAATTCTCTTCCTCACAGCCCTCGGAATTCTGGCGGGAAGGAATTGAAAGGCTGCCTGGGAGATGGGGCAGGATCTTGGACTTGGATGGGGAATATATTGTGGACTGAGTTTTTGTTTTAGCAAATAGGGACAAATTTGAGTATTGTTGTGCTAGTGCTGCAAGACTTTCGATCAACCTAATATTTTCCAGTAAAGAGAGGCAAACCTTAAGAGCACTCCGAGGTCCGCGTGGGATTGAACTGTAATCCATCGAAAAACGCCGCAGAGTCAAAGGTGCGCAACGTGGCTGGCAGGGTCGGTTAGCGCATCCTCCCAATAGGGTTTAGCCCCGATATGTACCTTTCTCCGTTCAGTAAGATGGACTCGGTGTTTTCATTCGATTCTCACTCTAGGGGTTTTTGTCGCAACTTACTTCATTCGCGTTTGGAGCGCGTCTGGATTTTGCTGAAAATGTACACTTACTAGAAGAATGATCGAAGAGGGAGCAAGATAAAAACAGGTTTAGTGGCGGGGATGAGGTTCGCTAACCCGACCACAGTTGCGATACAGGTTAGTCTTCTATAATTTCTGGTAAAGTCTGAAAGCATCTCGCTGACGAGGGACGACTGGAACATCTGATTGACCTGAGTATGGACTTCAGTTCAGTTTCTGCATTGTGGCCCCTCACTTTAACGACACCCTTGAAAAATAATTTTTCTCTCGTAACTTAACGTACTTTTCCAGAAAGCGTCTGCGAGATGCGTCGACTACCCAATCGTACGTTTCTTTCCCTTTGTTTAACTGTTCTATCGAGCTTTCAGCTTTTTTTTTGTCTTTTAGCGTATTCAATTTCAGACGTACAAGAGCAAGAGCGATGAGAGTGGCACGTCAAGCCCGTTTCCATTCCTTCCTAAGTAGCTTTAACTTGGTAAGCGCTGCAATTATGCTAGCATCATATGATAATAGCCTTTGGAGCCTCTATGCTCCTCTAGACCTCGGTACCCAATCTGTTCAGACTCGGGCTAACTCACTGATGCTCGACTACAGTATGCTGAGCGCACCGTTCATGTCGGAGCGCGGTATCGAACTGGTAACTTCTGGTGAGATCACCGCTCCCGGTCAGCGAACTCCTTTCGGGCCGGCTAAGTTGGAGCTTCCGACGGCGGTCTCGTCCAGTCTTCTCCAGCTCGCTGTCTCCGACTACGTGCCGAACACGCTCATGTACCACGGTCACAAGTGCGTCCTCCTTCATGATCTTGGGAAAATGGATAAAAACAGAAGGGAATTCGTTGCAGAACCGGAATGTTCAACACCCGCATCGACCATCTGACGCCTCAGCTCGGGCCAGTGATGCACACCACTTGTGACATGAGCAGCGGCTCATTGTTCTGCGTCGGCGACCTCTTCCCCACGCTTCGGGACATGGTAAGGTGCTTCAGTTAAAAGACCAATAACAAGACTTGAATCCCTCAGTTCAGTTCCCAAACCGAGCCGTCGTCTTCATGTTCTCCACCTACAAAGCTCCAGCCGTCGTCGTGCGACCTCCGGAACAGGGTAATTGTCTGCCTTCTGCAGAACTGTTCGCTATATACCAACGACGCATTCACTTTCAGGAGGAATTCGCTTCCAGCTGCTGGGTCTGATCGATGTGGCCATTGTCGGAGCCACAGGTGAAACTCCTATAGGATCAATGGAGATCCACATCGACGCGTCGATGACGATGCGAATGACGTCCAAAGCGGTTCGAGGGAAAGTGAACCTCGACAGCATAAAGATGGTACGCACATCTGCTGTATTTACGGTGAAAGTCGTTCATGTGGCCTACATGGGGGGCAGCGCGACACGAGGTACACCCTCCTGCTGGAGGCGTGTCGTCAGGAGGTACAACCGCTGTTCTGCGGACCGGGAAATTTTGTTTGCGTCTCAGAAGACAGCCTTAGACTCTTTGTGAAGCCGAGGGGGTTGGGGTGGGTGAGCAAGGGGGACGAGAGGAAGATTTCATGTCCCTGGGCGAGGGACGTGGCCATATTTTGTACCCCCTGACCGTCCCTCACATGTGGGAGGTCAGGGTTAGGGGTGTACGTTTATGCTTATGATAGCCAATAGCCATAAGTCCAACCAGGACTTTCTTGTGATCGTTATATATAGGACTATGGGGGGGGGGGGAGTTCGTAGTCATTCTTAAGATGAGGGGTTGCTGCTTGCATTCCGAATCGATTCCTAGTTCGGAATCCGTTCAAAACAAGCAAACCTTCCACCTTTTCGAAGTCGGTGAATTCGTAGACTTGTATAGAGGGAATAGAGGAGAAAGAACGAAGGTGGCATTATTCGATCTCTTTTTGGGATGCGCCGCGCATTCTGCTCTTGCGGGGTATTGTGGAAAGAACTTAGATTTCCAGACGATGAGCTAATCAGCGTTTTACCCTTTTTGATAGGTTTTATACGAATTCATCAGTATTAAAATGATGAATGGACTTGTTTAACATGGACGTGATTTCTGGAGCAGGAGCTTGAATCGAAGCGCGGCAGCCGGCCCATTCTCCGACTGCGTTACCACGCGCACCTGGAGGTAATAGAATGTTGAATTGCCTTGTCTTTCGCAGGCATATTACTGCGCAAGCGAAATATGCTTCAGGTGGCTTCGACAGCTTAGCGTGGAAGTAGAATGCGTAGCCTATCCCACAGAAGAACTGACTAAAGCGGTCCATATCCTCTTTCTAACTCCAAGATGGCTATATGCCTATCTCCAAAACTTTGAAGAATTTTTTTAGATCAGCCGCTCTCCACAAACGTTAGTCCAAGAAGAACT
Source organism: Heligmosomoides polygyrus polygyrus (assembly GCA_947396885.1). Taxonomy (NCBI): domain Eukaryota; kingdom Metazoa; phylum Nematoda; class Chromadorea; order Rhabditida; family Heligmosomidae; genus Heligmosomoides; species Heligmosomoides polygyrus. The sequence continues at coordinate 88,260,131 of OX377203.1, read as the reverse complement.
CGATGATGCCAGCTTCCTGTCGCGTGAGATCCTGCAGCGTATGGTGAACGACATCCTCAAACAAGGCATTCCCATACCAGTCCATCCGCTATTCAAGCTGCACAAACCAAAGGTATTCCTTGTCATCTACACAAGACCCAGCGGATGGGCACTTTGAGCCAAACCTAAATTAATTGAATTCCTCAAATAACATACCAGATCCGGCTACTGCAGCTTGGCTCCGTTATTATAACTATACGTTCTGGATCGGCCTGCTAAACTGAGAGCTTATGCCAAGCCGAGATCTGCTTCTAGTCCTACGAATCGAATCTACGTATCCTCTTTCAGTTGACGCTGTCCGATCGAGCGATGCTGCTCGAGACGAACTTCCAGCTGAATCAGAATCTCATACGACAGCTGACCAGCGAGCGTCTCGCTTAACCAGCCATATTGCCTAGCTAGTTGGCTCGTTTTCAATACATGTACACATTCTTTGACGAGTACCGGTACATGGCCTTAGGATGTTTGGTCATTGCTTTTGCGTTGCTTCGCCTTTCGTATGATAGGGTCTGTTCCTGCCTGTCTGTACAACAAACGGCAACACTCAGGTTGTATTCATTGATGGAGTTGATGTGTGATCTCATGTAGAATAAAGGTTTTCTTTCAAAGGAAGTTTCTCATGGTATGGTGTCGCGGTGTCTTACTTCAAATAAGATTCTCAATATATACGTGGATTACCACGCAGGGAAGAAGAAATAAAAACGATTACAAACCAACAAAAGACACAGTAGAGAATGGCAGAAGATTGAATACTTCAAACAAGCACAGAAGTCGGCACTGCTGTACTTTCGGGACTCCAGAAGTGAAGAGAGCTCAGTAAAAAAATCTCGCCCAAACTTCGCCTAGGGAATTATTTGGGGTGCTGATTACGAATCTGACATCCGCTCTTTGTTTTTGGAGTACAGTAGGTTACGGTAGGTACAGTTCGCTAAGGTTGTCGAAGTCACACTCACCGATTTCGCCCAAACTTCGCCTAGGGGCGACGGTTGTTTGGGGTGCTGATCACGAATCTGAGTTCAGTTTTTCGTATTACGCTGGAGTTTGGGCGTAATCGATGACCGTTACCTTAGTCACCCGTGCCTACCGTAACCGACCGTATTCCGGCGTAAAACGAAAAACGGATGTCAGATTCGTCATCAGCTCCCCAAATAACTCCCCTAGGCGAAGTTTGGGTGGAATCGGTGGTTATGAACTAGGCAGCCTTAGTTACCCGTACCTACCGTAACCTACCGTAATCGGCCGAAATTTTAAAAACTTATGTAAGATTCATGATCAGCACCCCCAAGTAACCACCGTAGGCGAAGTTTGGGCGCAAATTAGTGCCCAGAAATCTACTAGCCTAAGAACGCAGTAAACTATGTATTAGAAGTCCTCTTGGAGATACTGCTCAACAAGAGCGGAGCGGCCTTCTTCCTCCGCCCTTTAAACAGAGGTGTTGCAAATGTCTGCGTCTACACTATCTCGTAAGGCAGCCACTGGACTCTCGAGCAAGCCCAGAATGTTGGGGGGGGGGGGATTGGGTGGGCGGGCCAGGGGGATGAGGGGGTAGAATGCTCGTCCCCCGAAAAATGCTGCACTTGTATTACACTTTGCTCTGGGAACAATTATCTTCGGGGCACGAGCGTTCTACCCCTTCGTCCACCTGGCCCGCTCACCCCCAACCCCCTGGGCTTGCTCGACAGTCCAGTGGCTGCCTTAAGAGACTGTGGAGACGCATACATTTGACGCCTCTGTTTAAAGGCGGGGGTAGACTTCCACTTTGCCATTATCTTCCACTGTCAACTCTTAGAGTTAGGGGAAGAGACAGTGTAAAATTCCCAGAGCGAAAGATTTACCTTACTATTTGCCATTTTGTAAATCACGAATAGGTAGTTTTTTCTCTGCGAAATGTAAACGAACGCAGACCAAAGATTTTATTCCGAATAGATGGGTAAGGCCTCGTGCACACTTCCCGTCACCGTGATGGAATCGTGGGGATGAGTTTTGCAGAGTGACACGAGAGGATGTGCAGTTCTCGGTGCTCGTCGCATGACTAATCGCTCTGCGACGAAGCGCGACGACGATCCCTCCAGGACCAACGCTGAACACCGCGCGTGGCACGAAAAGTATGTCATGCCCGTGATGAGGGCGGCAAGCCATCGCGCATGCCTCATAACTGGGGAAATTCCGTCATATTTGACTAGTATCTAATGTAGATGCACAGTCTGCCAAATCTTTCCTCTGACAACGCAGAATTGCTTGTCGATCAATGGCTTTCTCAAGTAAGAGGCGATATTACTATGTGTAATTTTTGTGACTGCTTCCGATTCGGTAAAGTTTGGCGAATCTTTATCATTCACCCATCTTCCAGATTTTGTCCCACATTGAGGCAGAATCTGCTCGCCTAAAATGAAACCGCCGTCCACTTTTGCCGGCTGCTTGATCGCGGTGGAGACCAGCTGCATTATCTCGTTATGTAACGTGTCCATCCAGCGTTGCCTAGGTCTTCCACAACCTCCTACCTTAAACTTCAAACTGCACTGCTTTCTTTGCAGCGAACTCTTCGCTAGCACACAGAACGTTGCCGAACCATCTCAGACGGTTTTCGTGCATCTTGGGTTGGATATCAGCGATGCCAAAAAGCTGTCGTATGCCATCGTTACACAAGCAGTCCATTCGCGTTATGCCTGCACTCCAACGCAGAAAGTTCATCCCCACGACACTTATTCAACCCTACGCTTCCTATGACACAGGCCTGTTACGGGGAGGTGGTCAGGTCTTCCCGGTGAAGAGGCGGGCGCATTAAGCTACCGCATAATGGTGATAGCAGTATGGAAAAGAAGAGATGAACGCTGGTTGAGTGGCGCTGGGAACCTATGATTTAGCAATCTTGGCGCGACCGGGCGGGAATAGTCGGGAGGATCTCACTATCGAGGTCGGAAGGAGTCAATAGTCCTGGAGGAGCCCCACCTGGACGCCGTCACCATCACCTCCCTCTCCTGCCCTTTCGACCTTTCAACATTCTCGTTGTCATACGCTCATTATTAGTTTGTTGGTTTATTCTCGGTAATAATAAAGTGTTTTCGTCGCACCGCAAGTGTATTACTATGGTAGTACACCTCTATGCAACTATTACGCATCCTCTTTCTTATGGTCAGGGCAACTAAAACCCTAAAGGGCCAGCGTTCTTATCCTTACAATGCCACGGTGAACTATCCTACGGTGCACCTTCGACTTCAACTTATCGCTAACTTTCCGGTCACAGAGTAATCCCTGGTTGCTCATGTACTTGAGTCAGGCGAAGTTTACGTAGTGGTTGATAATGATCTCGTGAGGAAATCCTCCGCCACTGGTAAAAGTTTAGCAGAGTAATTCAAATGCTTCAGTTTGTTGCTTTGGCTATTCGACGCCGTTCACTGTGATTGAGCCACTGTTGTTCTTGTCGTTCGCCACGTGCTCCGTCTTCTTAAAATTTAGACGTAATCCGAACTCTTTAAGTGAATCACTCCAACACTGCATGTGGCTCTGCTAGGCTTTCTGAGAAAGTCATCACGTCGTCCAAGTAAAGCAACGTCCAAGGTGTCCACTATGGATCTCTCGTGACGGCTTCCATTACGAGGATGAAGAAAAGCGGCGACAGTGCGGAGCCCTGGTGAACACCAACAGCGACAGGAAACGGTCATGATGTTCCAACAGCCGTGCGATCGCAGCATTCGGCGTTTGTATGCAGCAGTTTGGTTTATCTCTTCCTCGTATCTATACGGCTAAACACACTGATGAACACCATTGCGACCATGGTGTCGCGAACGTCTTCTACCTTTTCAAATCCGCACTCACTCGCACCAATCACTGCAGCTCTGCATAACAGTTCTTGCAGTGACTGCTCAGTCTTCTGTATAGTCAAGAATAGCTTGAATCGCTTGGCTACAAAGAGCTTCCTCGGCTGAAAATGCTGTTTCATTGCCATTTCCAACTCTGCCAAAATTACCTTTTCCGGTTCTCTTCCACGCATCGCTTCGGCAGTTCATAATTTGACTCACTTACTTCCTGTAGAAATATCAGCCTCTTCTTCGCCTCGTCGAATACTTCTCCGAAGGCCAGCAAGTTATGAAACTGCTTGCGCCAGGTTTTCCATTATGAAACAGTGAAGCGCTTTCTCAGATACATGAATGCGAAATGAATGATCTTGACTTCTTGGTGTTTTTGCAATAAAGTAAAAGTATCGTTGGACTCTTCGTCGAGGCGTTTTCATTGTCTATTAGGTATAAGTTATATTTCGGCGACACGTCGCGGCCGCTGTCTATGACGGTGCTAGGTGGGCGCTACGAAGTGCGTAGCAGCCCGCGTAAGGGATCCTTCAGTGTGCACGCGACGCGATGTAGTGATAAACTTCAACATCGATTCATCGCGTCGCGCGATCGATACGGGAGCTCACGCCTCGTTTATACTTCCGACGCCGAGCGACGCGACGGCATGTAAAGTGGCTGAATCGATCAATCGCGTCGCTCAATTAATGCACACTTCTGCGACACCGCGGCGCGGCAGATGGGGTGACGGCTACCTCGGCGAAATCCGGGGGTCGCGGCGCGGTCGCGTTAGAGAGGGTCACGTGTCGCAGGGAGGGGGCATGCACACTCTTTCGACTGTCGCGGCGGCTATCGCAGGCGACGCCGCGCTGAGTGCCGCAGGCTGGAGTCGTTCAAACCAGTCCTCGGGGCGCGACATCCACGGGGACGTCGGTCCCGTTGCCTAAAACGGTGCTCTAACGCGCCCGCGCCGTGACCGCCGGATTTCGCGGAGGTAGCTGTCGCCCCACTTGCCGCGCGGCGGTGTAGCAGAAGTGTGCATGGGCCTTATGGCGCCCCTGAGCGTGGCGTGGCGTCGCTCGGAGTTGAAGTATGAAAGGGACCTTAGGGGTCGTTAGTGTGCGCGTGACGCGCGACGCGATGGATGTGCGCAAATTGATCGAGCGACGCGATTGACTACACATTGCATCGCGTAGCGCGTCGCGAGCATACTAAACGATCTCCTACGATTACATCGCGTCGCGCGTCGCGTGCACACTAAATGATCCCTAAGGTCTATGTCATATTTCGCCGACAACCGTGTCGACAAAGTATAACATACTCTGGCACTCGCTGGCCCCGGGCCGAACAACCACTTGCTATTGGGGTGGAAACCTGTAACAGTGGGAGTGGCGGGCTGCGCCGATTGGCCAGGTGAGAGGGCCCGGTGCGATTACCTGCACTCCATTGACACTCCTGTGGGTGGGTTTAAGGGTCGGTTCCTGTTGCTAGAGTGTTGCAGGATAGTCGCTTTCGCACCTCCGATTCTTGTGAAGACATATATCCACGTATATCCAGCTCGTACCTACATATATATGTGCATACGTATATAAGTAGGTATATACTACGTTCATATTTACATAAAAATACATATGTATATATATGTATATATATATATGTATATACGTAGCAACAGGTTTTCACCCCAATAGCAACTGGTTGTGCGGCCCGTGGTGACCCAGTGTCCGAGTAGGCTTGACACTACCACCGACACTGTCGCCGAGGCTAATCGTGTTGTCGTGTTTGGTTAACGTGCGGGGTGCTTTCTCCCCACGTGTCCTTTATTATTGTTGAAACTGTGTTGTTGAATTAAAGGTTGTATATCAGATCTGTGGTTGATGTTCGTGTGCTTTAATTGCTAACTACTTCCACTTTCTAGTAGCCTTACTCGATCCATAATGAATGATCCATAATGCATTGATGAACTTCCTGTTTATGAATGAGATATGGTGGGATTGACCAGCCGATCACTACCATTTTGTCCCTATTTGTACTATTGTGTCGTTCATACAAGCATGACGTCCTTTGGGCATACTCCACACTAAGGCGACAAATTGATAACCCGATCGATATCGACCCGTAATAGCTTTATAAATGACCACTGACGAGCGACGCATACATGACAGCAGCTGAATGAGTTTTCACCAAACCAATCTTATCAACAAAAATCTCAATGTCCATAACTTCTACGGAAAGCCTTATACAGTAGCGGTTTGGCCGTTACGGTTTGTACCGTTACAAGAGTCGAACACTTTATACACGCATAAGGAACACGTGTGGAACAATCAAACTCACGAAGAGCTCTAACGTTCCTAGAAGAAGAAACTATTCTGCTTAATTCCTTTTTAAATGATACAGAGCTACCGCTGCAGAATAATCACAGACAAGACGACCTGGATGAGAGTAATATCTTCACGTTCTACTTTCGGAAAAATAATAAATTCGCGGCTACATGAAGCCCTGCTTCTGAGGTGCTTCTGAGGTTTAAGACAATCTCATAAAATAGAGAAACAGATGTGCTATGAACCGTATAACAATACAATGTTATTAGAGATTGAAGGAAGAAAGGACTAAAGGAAAGCACATGAGAGTGATCAACCAGCCCTTTTCGAAGAAAGATAGCTAGGCAAGACATCGTTGTCTTGTTTAAGTAGATACTGTTCCTAGAAAGCGATCACTAGTGAGAAAAGGTGCAAGTCGATCATGTGAGCTATCATGTAATCTAGTACTCTTCGAACTTAAACCCATATATGGAATAGAGCTTGCACAAACAACGGTTAGGTCAGTATGAAGTTATGCTACTCCGACAATATTTAACATTTGACAAACGCAGCAATAGTGCTAATGTTGACCCAGGAAAACATGTGGATAATTCATTTACATGTTATCAAGTTTTACCGTCTCATTTATATCGCTTTGTAGTTCTCCTGTTCGCATGTTGCCAGATCAACTGTCTGTTGATTGCGCAGGACGAATTCACAACATAGGGATGAGTATGTGAACGTTCCCCCCTCCCCACGATCGACTTGAACCCAGCAATGGCGAACAGTATACCGTTCTGTTTACAGTTGACAAGGCGACGTGTTGTTGTGAGCGTAGACGTAATCGGGGTAGTTGCCCATGGAGAACAACCAATACGCCCAGGTGTTCATGTTCACGGTGGTGATGGCGATGCAGAAGACGTTCAGAAAAATGCCACACGAAACCTGAAAAACAGAATGTGTTGAGGTGACATGGAGGCGTTTTGCAACGGATTTCGCACACTTTGACAACACTGAAGAATAGGAAGTAGCCTCAAGCGCATCACTTGGCTCTCCATTTTTGTCGCGCCGCACTTTCACAGTCCCATCTCGATGATCTCGATGACAGGAAGGAGATGAAAACTGCACTAGCGACGCAGGCGTTTAAGTCAGGACCAGTAGCACCTGAGGGATCGATGCAAAGATCGCCTCCTCTTCCATTCTGATATTCTTCTTCTTCAGCGTTTGTCCCGCTTTGTTGCAGGGTCCGCTTCATCCTCTTGCATTCTGCCCAGCTCAAAATGTGTTAAGCGAAATAGTTCATAATTTGTTCCATTTTCACGTAAAATTGGGCACTCTTCTCAAAAATCCTAACGGAAGCCGAACTAAAAATTTTCCAGTTCAAAACACTCTCCTTCCACAATAAATTGGACTTACCAAAAAGGTTTGAATGATTGAATGATTTATTGTTCTCGCCTTTTTAATCCACTAAATGAATGCTGCTTCGCCGTTTTTAAGTCAACAATTTAATTTATAATTTTCGCAAAAACAAAGATCTTACAAAATTATTCCACTTATTCGAGAAGCTCAACTAAAAAGGTTAAGAAAGTTGCACAAAATTTCCCTTGAACAGAAAATTATTCTAATCAACCTGGAGCGTCTAGCTTAGTTCAGCCTCTAGGAAGCTCGTTTTGATTTGGAATACATTTACTTTGATTTCAGAATCATCATGTTTGTTTAGAAGAGTGTCCAATTTGATTCGAAAAGTATTCAGTTTGACGTGAAAATGGTATATATGTATACTACTGGTTTTTGCTGTTTTTTCAGTCAGTTTTGTTTCTGAAAAGATAGAGGATATCGACATGGAGAACAACAGCTGGAGTTACTACGATTAAGATGCTGACGAAGAGGAAAGGTTCCCAACTTATGGTGAGCTTTTGCGACGCTGTTTTGACAGGATGTAGTCAGTTGTTGCTTCCACAGTCAGTTCTTGCTGAAAGCTTTTTTAAAGATCAAAGATCTGAAAAAAGAGGTGTGAAGACGTCTGCGCAACACTCGTCAACCTCTACGGCACCCCACGAGATGTGCCTCGGTGGCGCAGTCGGTAGGAGTGCCGCCTCGTAGGACACACTGGCGGGATTTCCAGTTCGAGTCCGAGCGGGAAGGTGGAAAATAGTCGGCCGACAACACCTCCAGGTGAGAACGAGATCTTTAGTGTACTTATGTACCGATATGGCCAGGGTTCATAATATTCAACCATAAGATAAGCGTATTTGTGTGCAACTACGGTATTATTGGTGATAACTGTGGGTCTGAACTCCGCTCACAAGGCCCTATATCCTGTCGAAGTAGCATCGCAAAAGCTTACCATGTTGGGAAGCTTCCCCTGTGAGGAACAAGAGTGTGCTGTAGATATTAGGTTGTAACGAATTAAATGGCACTGGCTCGCGCCATTTTTTGGCGCGTCTTTACGCGTTTGATCAAGAACAAACTGTAACATGTGGCATATCATTTAGAAGCGCAAACTTTGCTCTACCGGTGAGTTCCAAATTTTCTATGTAAAAGTGGGAAAACTTCAGAGTTTTATTGACTTTTTTGCAGATGGACAAAAGGGTAATCCGAGGCATTTACTTGTATGAATTCAAGCTGGGCACTACAGCTAAGGAGGCGGACGAGAAGATCAACGCCGCATTCGGTCAAGGATGTTCCACAATTCGGACGGCGTCTCGTTGGTATCAGAAGTTCCCGAATGGAGATGAGAGCTTGGAAGAACACGAAGGTCGCGGGAGGCATAGTGATGTTGATGAGGACAAGTTGAGAGATGAGGTAGAGGAGAATCCACACAAAGGTACCAGGGAGATAGCGAAGGTTCTTGGCGTCAGTCACAACACAGCTGCCCGGCATCTGAAGGAAATTGGAAAGACCAAAAACCCGGAAAGATGGGTGCCTCACGAGCTGTCTGAGGAGCAAAGAAACCGACGATATGAGATCTCGTCTGCACTGCTTCTACGGAACGAAACGGACCCATTCCTTGATCGCATCGTAACCTGTGACGAGAAATGGGTAATGTACGACAACAGGCGACGATCGGCACAGTGGGTGGACAGCGATGAGAGCTCCAAGGTTTTTGCAAAGCCGGAATTGCACCAAAAGAAGGTAATGGTGACAGTATGGTGGTGTTCGCTGGGAATTATTCACCACAGCTCCCTCCCTCCCGGTGAATCCATCACGGCAGAGAAGTACTGCATTGAAATTGAAGAAATGATGAAAAAGTTGAAGGATATCCGGCCGGCCTTGGTAAACCGAAGGCGAGTTCTCCTTCTGCACGACAATGCTCGCCCCCCATGTAGCACGAATGACGTTGCGGAAATTGAATGAGCTGAGCATTGAAACTCTACCACATCCTCCGTTTTCTCCCGACCTCTTCCCAACAGACTACCATTTCTTCAAGCATCTCGGCGACTTCTTGGTAGGGAAAATATTCAAATACCAACAGGATGCCGAAAGTGCCTTCGAAGATTTCGTCAATTCCAGAACTTCTGATTTTTATGCTACTGGGATAAAAAAGCTTGTGTCACGTTGGCAAAGATGTGTAGAATCAGAAGGTTTTTATTTCGATTAATAAGCTTGCCTACAAGCTGAGATATTAACTGTTTAAATTTACAATGATTCAGTGCCATTTATTTCGTTACAACCTAATAGGACCCGAAAATTCGTAAAAATCGTAATTACGAGAAAACCGTGGTCAATCGTAAATCGTGAACCGTATAAATCGTAGAGGTATTTGACGTGTAGTGGCCCTATATTACTAGTTTTGCTACTAACAGTACTTAAAGCTTATCCAATACTTCTTTATTGCGCAATTTTCAGCCAAAACTGAATAGTGTTCTAGTCAAATGGATGGCTTAAAGTCAGTTGAACACCATAACACCTTTCAAACTGAACTGGGCACGTTCTAAAGAGGTCACATTGAATTGCAGTTTGCTAAACTATATCTTACATAAATGGGAGCCTATAAGTGGTGATCAAATGAGAAACGTAATCATAAAATAAAATTGCCATCCTTCCCGCTAGCTTTTAAAATGCGTGTACATCTACTTTACCAGAAGTCAGATACAACTGCAAAAGTTACTGTTAAAATTATAGATCAATTAAAAATTACTCAACCGCTGACCAATTCAGAGAAAATTATGATTGCTCAAGTCACTCAACAAGCATTGCGTCCTGAGTGAACGCGTTTCACAACACTACACTTCTTCTTCTTCTTCTTCTTCTTCAGCGTTTGTCCCGCTTCGTAGCGAGGTCCGCTCTTCTGGTGTCGTGACGCCACCTTTCTCGATCCTGCGCTTCATCAGGGTGGACGCCAGTTACTTTCATGTTCATGTGTAACGTATCGGACCAACGCTGCTTCGGACGTTCTCTAGGCCGCTTTCCTGACACTTCCAACTCAAGGCCTATCTTGCGGACGCTGTCTTCTGTCCCACGCTCAGCGTGGGCTTACCATCGCCAGCGAGCTTCGCGCATTTTGTTCACTATCGGCGCGACACCGAACTTCTGCCGAATGACATCGTTTCGGATGCGGTCCATGCGCGTGACTCCAGCCTCCAGCGCAGCATTTTCGTCTCCATGACGCTGAGGCGCGTCTCAACTTCCTCAGTGACAGGCCAACACACATTTTTTCTGCATTTTGAAATAAGCATGGAATAAGCACAGGAACATTCCTGTTGCAGACGGATTGAAATGAGCTCTTTTTGTGCGTCATAGCGTAGGGTTGTGACACGCGATTTTTTGCCTCGTCATTTTTGCTAACGTGTATCGTAGTTTTCCCGGCTATTTAATCAGACACGTATCATAATTCAGAAGAATAAAAGGCTACTTAGTAGATAAATTATGATTTGCAAAAGAAGCCGGTAGCAATGGGAGCCGAACCAACGTCGTCGCATCTGACGACGCAGGAGCACTGCTTCTGCGCTACCGCTCCACCTTACGAGCGCTTCTTACGGAACCCTGACGATTCTCGCACCAGCTGTGTTGCACGGCCAGCCTGTGGTGAGGCTGCTCGATTTCGGCAGGCCATAACTCGCTCAGGAGTTTCATATTGCAATTCTGACACCCATCTTCGTAATCAGCATTCCGAGCTCTTTCTAACGATTCAACTTGAAGTTCCATAGAAGGTCGAAACCCTTCCCTACTTAGAATTAGAATGCGTTTTGTATTCCAAAGGGGTTGATCAGAGCCATCCTCTACACTCTACACTTTAGGAAGTTTTCAATTTTTGCTACTTCTCTTGCACGACCACTACTCACCATATCAATCATTCGCATGGTGCCGCTTTCGTAGACGATCGCATTCGGAGGCGTAGCCATCGGAAGCATGAACGAGAATGACGGGCCGATAGCGGCCGGAATGGAGAAGTACAGCGGATGCGCTCGGACTGACTCGGCCTATAGAGCTTTCCGATTTCAGTGTCATGACTTTTTCCTTGTAATCCAACATTTATGCTTTATACTCGTTTTATTTTAAACACTTACAATGTTGAATGCGATCGGTATCATTATGCTTGCCGTCGCTGAATTCGTTGAGAATTCCGTCAGAGTGACAGAGATTAAACTGATGATTACCTAAAAATTTGTATTGATGGTCTTAGCAGTTTGGAGGTTACATGTAGGTTACATTGCCAAGGGATTTACCTGCATCAACCATAGAGGGTAACCGTACAGGAGACTGTCCAGATTGCAGGCTATAAGTGACGATAGGCCGCTTTCCTGAAGAAGAAGGCAGATGCAGAATTCACTTCACTGTATTCACTTTAATTGAAGATTTAAAATTCCATTAAGGGGCTAAAAGCTAACGAAATGGGACCACCACGCTAAACTACAATGCTTTCGAAAAACGCATTCTCTAAAATGACGGTCCGTAATGATATGCCGCCCTCCATGCTGCTTTTTATTTGTTTTTTTAAACTCATGTTCTCTATCGCTTCCTATTTTGAATATTTGGGCTCGTGTAGCGCAGACGGAGGAGGTGTCGGCTACCGCGTGCAAACGATACCAAGTTCTCGGTGCGGATTTCCCGCCTCGGCTAACCAAGTCTGACCCCTCCGTGGTCTGCGCATTGGTACGAGGTTTGTCTGGGAAGGATAAAGCACTGACGGCTGGCCACCGCAGGTTATTGTATGGCGAAATATGCATGCAGAACGTCTCCACGACATCCCATAGAACGGGTAGAACGGGTGGCGCATCTCTTTCATCCTCTATCCTTATTTTATGTCTACTTCTTTGCGTTGATAACGAATGTTAACTGGTCTTATGTTCACTTCACATATATGTTATTCGCGTGCTCAATAAATAAATAAATAAATACACGGTCTGATTTTCTATAAGGATTTACAGCGTTGGGTGAATGCTGGCGGCCTGCTAGTATCTCTTTTCTTTCTTCTACCACCTACTTCCCCCTAAAGAAGATCTTCAAAATCGTAGCTTTGATTGAAACATGCAACCCATGGTAGGTTCTAAGCGCTTGGTAACGCAGTCGGAGGAGACGCCGGCTGTCGGGTGCATTCCGACACCAGGTTTCTGGTTCGAATTTCCCGCCCAGACCAACCAAGCCTTCCATCCCTCCGGGTCAGTGAATTAATACTAGACTTGTCTGGGAAGGCTGAAGCGCTGACTTTTTATCCGCAGGCCATCGCACGTCATTGTATTGCAAACTACGCTTGCAGATCGTCTCCACGACATCGTCTCCAGAAGTAGAATGCGTGGCGCATCTCAAAGGGGATCGAGTAATACCGTCCTTTATCCATATCCTGTATTTTATGCCTATTTCTTTGCGTTAATAACAAATATTGACTGGTCTCAAATCCTCTTCACAGATGTGACTATCCACGTACTCATTAAATAAATAAATAAAGCCACTGTCAGTTTTTCTATAAGGATTTACAGCGCAGGGTGAATGATGGCGGCCTGCTAGTATCACTTTTCTTGCTTCTATCACTTGCTTCCCTCTAAACAGATCTTCTTTAAAACCGCAGCTTTGATCGAAATATGCAAACCAGGAAGGTACTAGGAGTTTGGTAGAGCAGTCGGAAGAGGCGCCTGCTCTCTGGTGCATTCAGTCACCAGGTTTTTGTTTCAAATTTTCCGCCTAGGCTAATCAAACCTTCCATCCCTCAGAGGTCGGTGAATTTGTATCTGGCTTGTATAGTGAGGCATATAACACTGACTTGTCCATCGACTGGTCATCTATATGATAAATACGAAATCAAATTGCTTTTAGGACATCACAAAAATAGAATGCGTTGCGCATTCCAAAAGCGGATTGATTCACTCCGTCTTTTACACTGCAGACTAAACACATCCTCACCTTAACACTCTTTGAGATGGCAAATCCTGCACCAAGAAGCAGAATGACAGACCATGGGAACCGTCTGCGTACCGCGTCCCATGTCAGCAGCGCTTCCCGTTGCACTGAAGGCCTTGCGCGATCTGAAGTCCTCTAGCATGGAAAACTCAACGCCAAATTGTTTCAATAACACACGCTCACTAAATGCTAACCAAAAGATTCAACTTATCATGAGAAATAACCCGGTTATTCATTCATTCATTCATAAGAAGAAGTTAAGGATCTATCCTAGTCGGAAAGGGCGACCGTAAAGTGACAGTTGCGTTTAACATCCCATGCTACACCGCCATACCGCCCGAAGTTAAATAAAAAACCTCCCACACTGGTACAGTAGCTGAAACTGCAACGACGATTCTAGTCTAGGATCGGGAATGCCAATCACTATATGCCCCGCCGATTAGGAAAGATCCGAAGTTGAAAGTTATAAATCAGAAGAGAAACTGATTATGAGGTTGGTAGATGTGTACCTGATTCAGGACGCAGGAAGACAAAGTCAGGCATCTCTCGCGGCCACACGAATAGTATGAATACGGCCAGCATTCCAGAGCAGGTGTCGGTGACGTAACCTCTGCAAACGAAAAAATGCCTACACCGGAGATCGACCTTCAAAATTGAGTGAAAATTCGAAGGGATGAACATGATAGTGCCCATATGTATTACACAAATGCTACAATATTATGGAAAACACCCTGCTACTCGATTCAGAATAAGCGGATAAAATCTGCCAGGTTGTTCGGTTCGATGAATTGTAAGCGAAGTGTTCTGAAAATGATGGAACAAAAAATGTCCATCATACAGCTGCCAGATGTTAATGTATGTCTCAAATGAGATATAAAGAGCATTCAATAATCAGCACCGCGTAAAAATGTAAAGCGTGGTGCCCAGAGCTGTTTCGTCAACTGCAGTGTTTCTCCTTCATCATGTTTTATTGAGATGCACGAATGAGAACCTAAATAACTCAAACAACTTGGATTCGGCTTAACCTATATCTCTTAGCTAGTTTTAGACAATTTTTAGACAATCGATTTTGGTCTCGGATTTTTTCGTTTTCAGAACGCTATTCCATTTAAGCTTTAAGTTCATATTAAGTTTAGGCTAGTTGAGAAGCGGTGTCTTCTTCTGGAATATTTTTTCCAGTAGTCTATAGACGAGGAAGTGAGCACGGAATTTGTGGTATCACCTTTACCTTTCGTCCCGTTGATTATTGACTTGCTCGAGCGGGCGTCAGCAGCATATTCATTCATCGGCGTCGCGTGCTACAGTGCTCCAATGGATCCTCCTCGCTCGAGGAGCACGGAGAGCGTCATATCGTTCGTTCTGGGCTTTCACGAAAAAGTCCGACCAACGCATTGGTGGGCGTATTGGTGTTATCTTGACGAATCCGCGGAATCCAGTCGGTGAAGTCTCTCGCCCAGCGGGTGTCTGTGAAGCGCATTGCCCACCTAATCTTCGACACAACGTCTCTGATCTTTGAACGTCGACGAAGCTCGGAACTCAAGAGGTCTTCTCTCACTTGCGTGAGTCGTGTCACTCCGAGCGTCACCCTCTCGATTCCACGCTGCGCCACGCTGATCGCATGTTCATCCTGCCCTTCTATGGCCCAGGTCTCTGAGGCGTATGTTGGGGAAGGAAGAACAGTGGAGTCGAATAGGTGGGCACAGAGTTGGACGTTGTTCGTCTTCTTCACGACTTCTTCGACGCTCTCGAAAACTTCGCAGCCGCTCTTTTCCTCCTGCCCAGCTCCTCCGGCGCAAGGTCGTTGACCATGTTGACTTCGAAACCCAGATACACGCAGCTGGAGCATTCAGAGATGTTCGTTCCGTTGAGGGAGAATGGAGCGTCAGAAAGTCCTTCGTTTCTCATGGATATTGTCTTCGTAAAATTCAACTTTAGCTCAGCTTTTCCATACACACTTACATTTCACCTATCCATACAGATTTTATGGTATAATAACATGTAGTAGATAATGTGGCCTACATAGATACATAGATAAACACACGCTATCCAATCAGGGCATCAACCGTATTTGGATACATATAGATGTTCGTTCAATGCAATCAGACCTGATATCTCCGACCCTTTAACTCGCCAGATGGACCACACTAAGGACAACTAGCTGATATATTGACCTTCACTTTCAACCACTGACGAAAATTTGGAGAATTAGTTTGCAGAAAATTGGGAGGGTTACAGAGCATCCCACAAGAAATAGGCAATTGCAATTCAGACTCCTCGAAAAATCAGTTATTATGTTGTATTTGTAACATATAGGCCCATACAATGACGTGCAGTGGCCAATGACGTGATGAACAAATCAGTGTTTTATTCTTCACAATCAAGTTTGGAACCAGTTCACTAACCCCGGAAGGATGGCTTAGCTACTTTGGTGGGAACCCAGCCATGAACCTTGAATCAGGGTGCAGACGGCAGGCGGCGCTTCTCCAACTGCGCTACCATGCGCCACAACTGCACAATTCTCAACCGTATTTTTTTTTTGTTGGTCGCGTGTAGTGCAGTCGGAGGAGGAGCCGGTTGTCGCATGCACTCGATACCAGGTTCCTGGTTTGGCTTTTCCGCCCAGGCCAACCAAGCTTTTCATCCCTCCGTGCTCGATAAGTTGGTAATAGACTTGTCTGGAAAGGATAAGGCGCTGACCTTTTCATAGGCTGGCCACCGCAAGTTATTGTACGGCTGAATACTCATTCAAATCGCCTCCACGATATCCCTAGAAGTAGAATGCATGGCGCGTCCCAAAAAGGATTGAGTGACGCCGCCATTTATCCTTCTTTCCCCTAATATTTTGACTGACCTTTTGAAGAACGTCGCCCAACCGTCTATGACTTTCGGGTCGCTGGTGATCCACGACGCCACCGTCAGCACGAAGATCACAAGTGTTGACTTCTCGGCGAATCTGAAACAGCGCCTTTTTCCATAGCTAAGGCGCAAACGTAACATTGTGTCCGATCGGCGACAATAAGCGCCCTTCGAAAATGCTCACGTCATGGGACCAAGATCACTGTAGGCTGTGCGAACCGCCTTGTGCACGTACACATCGTCGATCTTCTCCTCTTCAGTAGATTCGTTGAATATGCGGAAGATGTGTCGGAAGCCGAGAAATTGAATCTGGAGGAAGGGTACATTTCAGTGGTTACAGGTGTGGAAGAACACGTTTAGTTACCTGTACAATCAACCACGAGGCGAGCATGTAGCCGACCATCGGAGGAATAGCGAATCCCATCCATGAAAGATAGCTGATACCCGTATCCTCGCCTGGATAGAACCTAGAACCTGCTGGAAATTAGCGTTTACTACTGGAATATGTAGAGCTGTACAATGGATCTTTTAGCGCAAAGCAAATAATAAAGAATAAAGGATAAAGACTGGCGTTACTCAGTCCCTTTTGAGATCCACCACACATTCTATTTCTACAGGATGTCGTGGAGGCAATTTGAATGCGTATTTGGCCATACAATGACTTGCGGTGGCTGGCTAAATTTTTAAAAAATTCAAAGAATGTTAAACCAAATTTCCCTTGGGGAAGAAAATTTTTCAACCAAACCAAAATCGCTCTTGCTATCTCAGCAGCTATATTTAAGATGTTCAGCTTGATTTCGAACACGTCGAGCCTGCATTGCAGAGTGTCTAAATTGCTTCGAGAGGTACTCTATTTGACTTGAAAATTGTATAAATCACAGGGAACAGGAACAATCACAGGGAGTTTAAGATGGGCAAGGAACGTCGGACGAGTCGTGGTGATGAGAGTGGTGCCTCTCAGCAATGAGCATTACTTGTGCACCGGTTACCCTTACGAAAGTCATTTCAAAGAAGGTTGACACTGATAATGCAACTGAAGAGGCGAAAACTACGTAGTAGAAATTGAAAACATGCTTCTCGAGTGTGTCCCTGAAGATCAGATTCGGACCAGTGGAGTTGATGGTACCGGTGCCTCCAATCAAGGAAGCATGAGCGACAATCAACATCAGGCACTTGCATATCCCTTAAAACCGTACGCTTTGAAACGTCATTTCATTTGAATTTCCATGATTTGCATTTAGGCTGTGTGACCTACCTCGGTCTCTCTTCGACAGCCGCGATACATCCAGTTCGTGCGGCTTCGTGCTGAAAATCGGTGTTTAACGAATTTTTGGATAAAATGCCTTATGGCTAGGCTAGACATAGAGTTTAATAGCGTCCAATTCCCTATATTACCGGTGTTCTCACCTCTTCTCGACATCGCCATGCACCTGCAGAATGGTAACATCGCCGTTAACCGCCGGCGATTTCATCTTGTGAATCATGACCGCCTCCAGTAGAGCGTATGCGATCGGGGCCATCAGGGCAGCACAAGCTGTGTCCGAAATCCATAGCGATCTACAAGACTAGTCACTCAGCATCTTTCTAAGAAGAAAAAATCGAACCCAAGATGAAGCTGGAGTTTTAGACGCGTGCGATTTCGAAGCGGGTAGTGGAACTATTGAAAAAGACATGCGGTAGCTGCTCCACAAAACCGCTGCGAAAACTTAAGGACTCCACTATCCGCTCAGCAACAGTGTGAATCTGAGAACCAGATCTGCAGATGTACTTCCCATGAGGTTTAGATAGATCGAGTTCGAAGCAATAGTTAATGCCGTTAGTTACAAACCGGATGAACTCACATGAATGACGTTATCATCATAAATCCGCCCAAAAGCCTATAAAAGATCGATTCTCTGTGATACCTGCTGATCAATTACTAGCAATTTCAGAAAAAAATATGTTTCTGAAATTACTTTCAAAATAAAATCATAATAATGTAAAAGAATGGCATAGATAGAAATGGAAATAAAATTAAAGAAAGGAAGGAAATAATTGTAAGAAAACAAGAGTGAAGAGAGGGCAAGATTAAAGAAGAAGCAGCTGAACGTTCGCCTCGCAAATGCGAAGGAACCAGAGGTTGGTATTGAAGTTTTAAAAGTCAACTGGGCTTATCACACCTATCGTGGTTCAGCAATATTTTCAAAAATGATAAAAATAGGCAGTGACCATATTTATTTATTTATTTATTTATTTATTTATTTATTTATTTATTTATTTATTTATTTATTTATTTATTTATTTATTTATTTATTTATTTATTTATTTATATTTTTAGCCACTTCAGGTCTTTGAATGTTTCCGCCTTTGTTTATTTCCTACGCTTCATGAATTCGCAGGACGTTTCGGTACCACTATTTGGGGAAAAATATTCCGTTTTGAATACTTTCACAACGCTGTTTTTCGGATTTCTTAGAGGTCATTCAATAAAGAAATTATCGTATACAAGAAGATGTCGAGAATTAATACCGACCTTTTAAGTTCCTTGACTTCTACTAGTCAATTTCTTTAGCAGTGACATGCTAAGTGTAACAATGTTACCCTTATTTAAAATGCTTAACCTTAACTTTATTTATTTTTCTTTTATTTCACATGGACGTGCGCACAATGATAGGCACATGAATAAGCAAGGTCCGAAAAATATCGGAAACAGCAATTTGCTATTGTAACTAAAGAATAGAGACCAGGTGCCGGATTCATTAAGACTTACGTAACTTTAATGCAGAATTGTAAGCGAAGAGCTCGTATAACGCGGATTATTAAGCGATATGGTGAGCGATAAGCCGGTTTTTCTGAGCTTTTCGCTTACAATTCTTCGTTAAAGTTACGTAATTCGTTGATGAATCCGATCCCAGGCGAGAGCTCTTACCTGAGAATGTATTCCGCTTCACATGGAACTTCGGACAGAATTCTATGACTTGGGAATGAGCTTCAAACGCTGATTACAAATATGCAAAACAAATTTGCTAAATTAGTCAACCAAGGCCAAATTTCACGTTGTCGATAGCAGTTGCTAATGCGGAACAGTGGTAGCGTTCCCGCAATGCGATACACTGGCACATTTCAAAAAAAAAAATCCCTACGTTGCTTCGCTGACTAGAGAATTCCCTCCACAGAGGCGTATTACAGTAATGGAAAATGTTTAGCTTCCTATGATAATCACAGAGGTTATTCTGAAATCACTGCCTATAAGTGACTAAAATAAGAAAACTGTATAACGTTGCGCGATTCTATTTGCTAAAAAAATCAATAAATCGATTCCGACATAAGTCTTCGGCATAATGATAATATGCTATTATCTCGAGATTAAGAATAAAATTAAAAATAAGAAGAATAAGAATGCTGTTCAGATGCGAATTATATGGAAAATTGATATACAAATTTTCTGCAAAAGTCACTAGACCGGAATAGAAGTTTAAATAATATATCAATTTTTAGAGCTCTAACTTTTTTAAGAGTTGAACGAATCTCTTTGAAAAATAGATCAGCGGATTTCAAGGTGGACTCTAATTATAAAAGCGAGCATAGCTATTCCTATTCCTAAGCAATTCATCGCAGCTTTTCCAAAAAATCGATCTGTTGGTTCCTTTAGCATATAGAGTTTTTCACGGTTTCGATGTGAATTAACACCGGGTGATCATATTGAAATCGCAGAAGGGAAATCGATATATTGATCGACTGAAAAAATGATTGAAGTTGACTTCACTGCGAAGAGCTCACCACTGAGGTTTGGAACCGACAAACGTCAACAGTTTCAACGCCACTCTTTTGTGCAGATTACTTTCTTCCACCGCTAATGAGAGCATTAGACTCGTGACGAACATCATATTGGTGTCCTAGAAAGGAAATCAATAATCGATTGATCGTCATGCACCAGTACATACAGCACTGGAATGTGATAGATTCAATCAGCCTACCGTAAGATAGGACTCGGCGATTTTCTTGATGTCCATTACGCCGAGAGCCGGCATAATGACCAGCGGTAGGAACGACGTCACTGCCAGAGGAACTACCTCGCCGACCCAATAGCAAGACATCAGCAGGATACAGTAGCCGCATTTTCCCTCCTGAAAATCGGATACGCTGTACTGTGTTAGGTGAACATTGGATATGTCCTAGTCGGGGTGCTATCATATAATGATCACTGGAGCGAGCATATAACCGTTACTCCACTGTTGCCTAGTTCATCACTGAATGTCGTATGAATGTCTGGTGGACTAATTTCGGTTTTCTTTTGATAATCGCATTTACTTGGCCGAAAATATTGCTAACTATGTGACGGCACTCCTAATTGGCATGGATCATGGCTCTTTGTGAAAGGAGTGTTGCAGTAGAAGTAAAGCCTATTTAGCTACATATCTCAAACCGCCAAAAACGATTTTTACATACAATTTGAACATCTCTACATCGTTCTATTTTTAACCCTTTCATTTTGTTTTCTAATTACTCTTGGAAAATCTAATCCTAGGGTAACCAGAAAACGTTTTCTCTCCTTTCTTTGTAAATTCTTGAAAAAATCTGAACCAAGAACCTGGTATGGACTGAGAATGACAGCCGGCACCTTCTCTGACATCAGTACACCGTCCAAGAAAAAATGAAATAAATTAAAAATGAATAAAATAAAATAAAAACTAGGAAAAATAGGTAAATATGACCAATACCTGAAAAAAGATCCTACTCTATTTTTGTTGGAATTCCAAGAGAAATTCTCTGCTTCAAGCTCCTTTTCCTAATTTTTCTTTTTTCCTGTTTCTGAGGTTACAGATTAATTCCAAGAACACGTGCTCAGCTCCATAAGCAAACCGTCGCTATTCGCCTCAAGAGCGGCAAAGTCTGTCCGTCTAGTTTGCCGACAGATGTACGAAATAGGCCACGCCCCTAAAAGGGGAGGGCATTCGACCTTTCCCCCGTCCCCCTGCCTCACCCACCCCCAACCCCCTAGGCTTCCTTGAGAATCTAATGGCTGCCTTACGAAACTTTAGAGACACAAAACAAATTTACCTAGTCACTCGATACGCTGGGATAGAAACTAGACTCCGCCCCCTCACCAACTCGGTCGTACATCCCGCCCCGCTGCCGGGAAAGTGGACAATTTCAGTTTCAGCTCCCGACTATTCAATTCAATGAAATTCTTGTCGTGAAGATGGTGCTTTAGGATGCGGAATAGGATGTGGCTGGAAGGATCTTAAATTCGCAGAATAAGGTCATATAGTAGGACTTTCCTATAAGATCGGCCACATTGACGGTTGAAGGGATCGGTTTGACAACATTAGTGCACATGTCACCGTGCTTATCCTTCAGAAGGTGGCCGATCTTATAGGAAAGTCCTACTATATGACCTTATTCTGCGAATTCAGGATCCTTCCAGCCACATCCTATTCCGCATCCTAAAACACCATCTTCACGACAATAAATTCATTGAATTGAATAGTCGGGAGCTGAAACTGAAATCGTCCACTTTCCCTACTCCTACTCGCAGCCGCTCTAATTCTGGTCCATGTAAACTGAAAGCTGCAGGATCGTTTGGAGATACTTAACAGTGGCGGAGACTATAAAGTTTATTGAGTTGTATTGTTATAAGACTATGATTTTTTCAAATAAAAAAGAAATTCCGGTCAAGACCTTTCTTTCAACCCATAGTTTACGTATGGGTCTTACATAAGGAATTTAATGCAATCAATAATGTAGCACAAATCCTTAACGTAGTGCTTAACAAGAGAAAGCACGAACCTGGCCGCAGAACACAAGAGGAAGCAGCAGAATGGGCGCGGCGACAATCCATATCGACTTGAAATAGGTCTTAAACTCTCGCCATATGAACTCCGACCGCCGCATTAGCCCTGAAATATTCAAGCACAACAATGGAAACCATTCTTTTATAAGGTGCCCTGTGATGTAGGACCAGTTCAACGTAACAGACATCAGCGTTTGCAATGCTTTTCTGTTAAGGCTGACGCTGTGCCACGGTTTGCCATTGAACAGAAGGCACAGCAGGTCTCGAGCGATCGCAGGATCGATTTGTTCGATTCTGAACCATTAACGACCCCGGAGGAATTATAAGTAGGCAAAGGGCTTTTAAGGAAGCCATAATGCTCGCACACGTCAGTTATGACATTCTTAAGCTTCTTTCTTTTTCAACAGCCTCTAACAAGATGTAAGACGTATGAACCCCAAGCTGATCGAAAGGTAAGACGTTATTAGGCATTACGTGTTGAAAACGTCTTTACTTTTAGGCTGTGGTTTGGGATGTGCGACGCATTCTGCTCGACCTGTGGTGGCCAGCCAATGGACTAGTCACTTCCCAGACAAGTCCTGCCCCAATTCACTGGTCTTTGAGGGCCTATGGAATTTTGGAACTCTGCAAGGAAATTCCGAACCAAGGGCCTGGAATGCCTTGACTGCGCTTAAAATGCTCAAATATTAGATACTGTCACTAATAATGTTAACGTCACACAAGAGCTGGTCTGAAAATAACTGTGGTTTAAAAGCGATGATAGATTTAGGCAATCACATTCAAACTGAAATAGACCAACAGATCCTGTGATACCGTTACTATTACTATTTGTAATAGCATACAACTATCAGCGTATTCTCAGCACCTTTGTCGACACGGCATTTGAGCTACAAATAGAAAGGCATGGAATTCTGTTACCAATTCTAGGAAGTTGGTCTCTTCTATGGTTTTTTATTTATGACATCTTACTAAATATAACTTAGTTAGACTGTTAGAGGGTCTAGTTGTCAGTCAAAGGGAGGCGGAACCAATGCGAAGGAATGCCTTTGACTGGGCGGCGTATGCCAGGGCCTAACCATGGGCGATTGCTTGCGAATTTACAGCATCAGCATCACCCAATTTTGCCGTATATTGGCAACGCGTAAGGCCTCGTTTATACTTCCGACACCGAGCGAGGCGACGGCATGCATAGTGTGGCCAAATTGGTCGTCGATTGAGTCACTCGATCAATGTGGCCACAATACAGGCGTCACGTCGCTCGGCGCCGAAGTATAAACGGACCTAAGGGTATGGATGAGCGCAGGATTCTGAAGAGTGCCACATACATCGTGACAACGTCATGACACCTGCGTTGGGACTCAGCAAACGTGTCACAAACATTACGCAACATGGGTATAGCTTCAGAATCCTGACCCATGGTTGTGCCACGTGTGTCAGGATGCAGAGGAAGTGTCACAGACTTTGTGCAGCATGTGCAGGATTTTCAGATCACCCTCTTAAGGCTTCGCGCGCAGACTTGACGTCCACTATGTTTCTCTGCCGACACGTTGGTAAGCGGATCTTTGCGGAAGGGCGGAGGGGTAGGAAGAACAAATACAGGAATCGTGTGAGTACTATTTTCCTCGAACAGTGAACGGTATCGACCGGTTGACCAATATCGATTGATTTTACTTATGTTTCTGCAGCTTAAACACTTTGGATTAGTACTTTCTCACTCCATTTCCCGCCACGTAGAAAACAGGCACTTCGGTGTATAAATCGTGTGAATATGCAATAGAGGGTGACCAGCATTTATAGAACTGGAAGCTTTTATAGAGCTTCAAGGATACTACCATATCCCGCCATCATTTTCTATATAGTATGTGAGACCAGTTTTTTATTGTAATCAGAGAGAGAAGGCCTAAAAAGGAAAAGAGAATAGTCGGAGTGTTCTACTCTCGAAGCATGGAGACGGTCTGACTTTGAAAAGTTTGATATTCGCTTGAGAAGATAATTGGAGGGTACCAGAAGATAATTTTGGTGGTAGCATTGATTTGACCCTTTCAGGCTCCGAAAAAAACTGATCCAGCTGATCCAGCTAATCAATAAAGTCGTTAGCAACCTCTAGACAAGCTTAGCAAATCTATTATATATATAAAAGACAAAAAAGAGCATAGCGCTCCTCACTTTTAGGGAGGGGAAGGCACGGTAAAATATGATGTAAAACCGTGAACTGGCTCATTCCACCGACGAACTCTGCCAGTCTACAGAAACCAAATTCTAGAATAGAGAGCAATTTAGGAAGCAGATCTGTGTTTGTTTCATAACGACGGCAGGATTTACCCAATTAAAACTACTCATCGGAACCGCAAACCGGTTAAAGCTGTGAGGTAGTCAGCCCATGTCATTGCACCTGTTAACCGAACGTGTGACGTGAGTGGGCGTCGAATAAGTGCAGTGATCTCTTTAGTTTCCGATTTTATGAGGCCGTTGAATGGGCCACTATCGATTTACACGAGCATAAAACCGTATATAGTAAATGATAGCTGGTGGCAATGTGAGCGACAGCATTTCCGTCATAGATGACGGCCGCGAAAAAAACCAGTCCCGTGCCCCCATCGGCTTATGCAGCCCTGGACTGTGTATAGGGTGTTATGGAAGCCAAATCTTAGCGAAACAATGATGGGATGAGAAGGATCATTCTGTGTAGATGCGTCAATATTTTTTACCCATAGAAAAAAAGCGCAAGAATAATAGACGCATAACTCATCAAGCAAGGCACTCTAAATGCTGAAGAGTTATGCCACTAATTGTTAGGTTGTTCCCCAATTACTCTCAGATTCTGCTACACCACGTTCAACTGCCAATCAAGGTTTAAAAGAAAAAAAGGGCGGCCACCGTCACCCAATCTTTTTTGAGATGCGCCACGCATTCTACTTGTACGGGATGTTGAGGACGCGATTTCAATGCGCACTACAATGACTTGCGATGGCCAGCCGATGAAGAAATCAGTACTTTGTCCTTCCAGACAAGTCTGACACCAATCCAGGAGAGATCCACTAGGGACAGAAGGTTTGGTTGGCCTGGACGGGAACTCCGAACCAGGAGCCTGATATCGGGTGCATGTGACAGCCGCCGCCTTCTCCGACTGCGCTACCAAACTATCAAAATATTGCTCAGAAATATACAAAAAAAATCTTCAGTGGTTTGATATTTTCTGAACATATAAATTCATGACGTTTTCATTCACCGGTTCAAAACCGGCACCATATTTGCAAGAACGAATCGTGGAACACGTAGAGTACTTGGAGAAGATACCCTCACCAACCTGGTATGCAGCTTTACACAGAAAGAAGCATTTCTAGAGAAGATCACAGTCTTCAGTGATAGGCAGGTCGTAAAGTCTTGCTCACATAGACGAACTCTAAGTGAAGGAATAAAGAATGATAAAGTAACGTTTTATAGTTACCCTTTGCTATAGTTAATAGTCTCATCAGTAATTTTCCGGTATGTTTAACCACTGTTCTTTAGCACAAATTAACATCGCTATGCACTTAATAGACGGAGCAGTTTCTAAAATGAGGTATTTTTATTGCTATAGATTCATTGTTTTTTAGTAAGTCCAAGCCTTGCTTCCTTGCCAATAAGAAATCAATTTGGTCGCCACACCATTCCCACATTAGGATAGTGATGGACCTCCTCCCTTCCAAAGCAACCACAAACAAAGGTATCCGCAGCTTTCACCTTCTGGCCTCTATTCAAGTTCAATAGGCGAATAGTCAGTAAAAACAGTCAACGTTGATTCATGAATGATGAGTCACTTTTTTCCGTTCCGTCTTCCGCTCTAAAAATGCGGAAAAGAAGAACGTAAGGCTTTAATGGGACCGGAAACCAGAATTCAAAACACGTACATGTGGATTCTGCTCATCAGTGCTAAATAAACACTTTTTAGTGATTCCACCAACGGTCGTTCGCCTAGCAGTTCACCTTTTCTATCAGCGCCCTGTTCGTCGAACAACGCTGTCGAAAAGATGGCGAGCATTCTCTCCAGGGGCGAGATTGATCAACCACTTACCGCCCTCTAATGGTGAAAATACAGCCAAATCTGAAGGTGATGAATGTCATATCAAGGGGCTTTTCACCGCTACAGGGCAGTAAGCGATTGATGAATCTGGCCGCAGGAGAAGCACACCATGCTCTGACTTGAAGGACGTTGCTATAATGCAACGTACACACTCCCAACCTATGAATATTCGATCAGCATCGTGAATCTTTATTCAGTACATTCTACTAATTCTACTCTTGTTAATACGCCAACGAGGACTGTGCAGCAGCCGCCCGTCTGTCTTCTACCAATTGTATTGGCCGAAACGGTACACAGCAGCGACAACACTTAGGACGAGACACTGAAACACTTTCTGTGGCACGACTTCAGAGAAATTCCACAGTGTAGAGTTACCGTATTAAGGAAATGTCGATCGATTACGGTGAGTCCGAAGAATGAAACCCCCGGAGGCTGATGCTGGAGATCGAGTAGATGCAGCGAGAACAGTGGAAAGACCTAAAGCATAATTGTTTTGTTATTTTAATAAAAGGATTTTCCATTTTTTACGTACACTCAGTTCAGTTCAGGCCCACTTGCCGTTGAACTCTCATTCGTCTCCATCATCTATAGAAACCCCCGACTATGTATGTCCTTTTCCCAATGACATTAATCGCAGTTAACAATGAACAATGTGAGCAAAATCAATAAGTTTAGAAAGTAGGTCTGCGGTATGGAATGCTACATTATGCTTAAGGTGCGTGTAGTTCAGTCGGAGGATGTGTCGGCTGCTGCGTGAACTCGATACAAGGTATATTGGTGAACTGGTACCAGGCTTTCTGGAAAAGAGAAAGCGCTGATTTGTTCAGCAGCTGGCCACCGCAAGTCATTGTATGGGCAAATACTTGATCAAATCGCCTACACGACATCCCTAGAAGTAGAATGCGTGTCGCATCCCATAAGGGTTTATCTATCATCGTCCTTCATCCTTTATCAATACTAGTGATGTATTAAAAGCATCTTGCCCGTGTAGTAGTGAGTATGAGTTGCAGTTGTGCTTATTCGACCATTCAAATAATTATTCGGACAAATTGCTCGAATTATTTCTGGTTTCCAGTTCAATTAAGCGAGACCTCGTATGCTGCCGAAAAAGGCAGGAAAGTCGTTTCTTGCTGTTGTTAGGAGACCGCTCCCAGCCAGACGATTTACTATTTCATAGATTGCTGGTGAAGCACGTGCTGCTTAATATACTGCCGGTGATAAAGTTATTAAGGAATGTGATTTGGTTAAAGATCTTGGTGTTTTTTGCAGATTCAAAACTTGATTTTTGCAACATATTGAAAAAATTACGCAAAAGGCCTACGTCGCTCTTTACTTTATATTTCGAAATATATGCAGCGATAATCCTGTTATTCTCAACAAACTGTGTAAAACTTATGTTCTTCCTCATCTGGAGAACTGTTCACAAGTATGGAATCTTACTGCTAAGAAACTTATTATACAACTTGAAAGAATCCAAAAACTTTCACAAGGCTCGTTTACAGTTTATAGTCGGCTAAACCAAGGTACTTTTTTGAAGAAGTTACCCACTTATGAGGAGCGTCTGAGAGCATCAGGCCCTAGATCTTTGTTGTTTAGAAGAGTTGTTGCTGACTTAAGGTTTGCTTTAAAATACTTCGTGGCGAGCTACATAAAACTTTGTGCGAGCAAGTACTGGGTGCTAAGGCCTTGCGGTTTACGATCTTATGGATTTAACCTCCACTATCCGATAATCCGATAATTTAGAAGAAGAATTACACTGTTTAACTTCGCTTTTTATAGAGTGGCACGATGGCTCAGACACATGCCTAGGGAAGTTTTAAATGCAGAAAATAGTAGAATTTTCAAGGACAGGTTGAAGAACATAGATTTGCTGCAGGTTTTAGGAATTTCGACGAACCTCACGTGATCCTACTGCTTACGCGAAAATCCCTGCAAATGCCACGATACACATCTGAAAGGCTCCTCCGCTGTAGTGTGAATGTGTACCTCCCTTGCTGAGACTTTTCTCTGCATTTGTTTTAACCATCTGGCTCCTGTTTGGTACTCGTTATAAGTTAGTTGCTATCTTATGCAAACGCCTAAAAGGGCTCTTTGAATGGCAATGCTTTCAATATTACCGATATCAAGCCTTTTAACCGTCTTCGGCGAAAGCAGCGCTCTACTCGTAGAATTCATCACAGAATATAACTCAGATATACTTTTGCCTCTACAGTAGTTTCCCTAAATTACGTACTGTTCTACTTACTATAAGGAGAGGTCAATAAGTGACTTAGTCTTTGCCATCTGTCCACTTGGGCCTGCGTTTTACGCTTTTTTTCGCGTGGTTCATACCAGGTCAAAGAGGCACCTGTGTCACCGGCCCGCCCTAGAATAACCTTTGTTAGTTGCACTGCCCAGGCTGACCTCTCCTGCCTCACCGCTAACACGTAAAACGTTTCCTCTAAACATTTACACGAATATTTGAAATTAAAAACGCTTCCACACCACGCGGGTCTTATGAATCCGACGTCTCGAGCAACAATCGTTTATTAGGGCACACCAGAACCTCAAGCTTGGCTAATTAAACCAAAACGAACAATTAAAATGTTAACAAAAAATACACGAAATGGAGAAATACATTTTACGGATGCCTAAAAGGTGAACTGAGGTTCATCAAGAACTAAGGACACAATCAGGTAACTGCCACACAAGGCGCTAGGATAACCAGCAAGAACGAGACAGAGGTGAAGGCTATAAGTCATGGAGTGTTTGCTGAAGTTTTTGCGCCATCGCACCCGCGGTTGTCGCACCAAAGGGTTTTATGAATGAAGTCGCAAAATCCGTCACTGGAGGTAGCAAAATCCGTCTTATACCCCTTAGGATGAACGGATCACCGAGAACCGATGGAGGACGGCAGGAGTCGGGGCAGGAATCGGCAGAGTGCGGAAGGTGATGGGAGACGGAGAGTTCCCGCACTCTGAGCTGCCCTTTTATGTGCTTGCGGAACGTTCTAGAACTGGGCATCAATATTCGATGGGTAGTTCAAATCCCGGTTGCGCGCGATCAGCGGGTCAACGGAACGGCGCTCGCAGCCCTCAGCAATCGCTCCCTGGATGGAATCGCATGTGCTTTTCTGAACAGATACAAAATCGCCTTCCGCGGTAGAAATTTCGATATGTGCGCTTAGTTTTTATAAGCGATGTTTGAACTCTGATGGGTTTAAGAGCCTTTATATATTCCTATGAGTAACGTCTCTTTCGGCCCCTAACCTTCTGTGCATACATTACTTATTATTAGCATAAGAACATTGCTACGGGAGTTACCATATAATCAGTGTAGCCAGATGGTAATTACTAAAGTAGTAAGGGTTCCAATTTTAATGTTAGAGTTCCCCCATTCTACTGTTGCTTTTCACAGTTATTTCATTGTTTGTCGACTTCGTTGACGTTCTACTGCACCCTAGACTACAACTAAATAAATAAATAAATAAGATTATAGAACGAACTAAATTTCACACATGGAGCGGCGCCTTAGTTTAAATCGAGCCCGATTATGATAATGGAGCCATACCATGGAAACCATTGCTCCTTTGCAACTCTTTTTTTTACTGCATACATTAACCACTGCAATAATCAGACCGCTTGGCTAGACATTGTGTTGTTGTATTGTTTACTACACAGGTCAATGCCTATGAAATGACAAGATGAAAAAAGGTACTAAAGAACAGCCAAATAGTAGAAGTGGACATAACATAACATGAATAAGAGAACACGAATCAATACGTAGATACTTATTTAAAGCTTCTTTGAATGTAATACATAATGTCCTAATTCAGCGGGATCTCGTAATTCCTGACCTATTTTTAAGCTCAACATCATCTCCAGTTACAAAAAAATTCGATTCGCATTATTCTTCACCGTTTTGATATCGAGCTTCCTGGATCCTCCCCTAGTATTTGAAGCTTCCGATCGAAGAATCAAATCTGTGTGATTTCGTTCGAGAGAGTTCTGACAAAATCCTGTAGCACATTTTAATTCCAACTTTTTCCTTGTGAGCCACTGATTCCGACTCTGAGTTAAAGTGCTTGGTATTACTAGAAGGGATTTGAGGAAAAAAATCCGACAGCTCCTGTCATGATATCACGCGTGGAATTGCTTTGCACTGCTTCCAAGGTTTTGACACTAGCTTCACTAGCACCCTTCGAGGGACTGAATACCACGGTCCACATTCTAACGACGAGACCTTGCTTGGAAGATGGTGCGCGCCATGACAGCTGTTTTTTGTGCTAGCTTTTTGTAATGGGCATCAAATCATAGACCTCGTATCAGAAATCCAAGGACAGTAATCTTCTACGCTTTCTCAAGTTCACAATCTTCACCTGTGCATTTTGATTCCATAATCGCCTGGCCATGTAGGTCTTTGTCTTCTTGTTTCCTTTGTTTGCTCTATTTTCGGCTCTTCGTTTCGAAGCCGGTTGCTCATTCATAACCAACTGCTAATAAGTTAGATGTGTTAACGAAATATTTTAGTGGTATCTGTTGCCGTATTTGCAATAGATGTATTTATTGTTTCATGACACTGCTTCACCCTTTTAATCGGATGATTTATGCGTATGACTGTAATTCGCGTCTTTCACTAAATAAATAAGGTTCGAGCTACTATACACCTGTATCACC
Organism: Heligmosomoides polygyrus polygyrus; assembly: GCA_947396885.1. Lineage (NCBI taxonomy): Eukaryota > Metazoa > Nematoda > Chromadorea > Rhabditida > Heligmosomidae > Heligmosomoides > Heligmosomoides polygyrus. Next base: position 88,229,322 of record OX377203.1, on the reverse strand, counting down.
TGTATCACCTGTCGTCCCGTTGATCATCGACTTGCTCGAGCGGGCGCCAGCAGCGTCTCCATTCGTCCCTGTCGCGTGCCAGAATGGTCCAATGGATCCTCCTCGCTCGAGGGACACGAAGAGCGTCATATCGGTCGTTCAGGGCTTTCACGAAGAAGTCCGACCAACGCGTTGGTGGGCGTCCTGGTGTTCTTTTGACATCCCGCGGAATCCAATCTGTGACGGCTCTCGTCCAGCGGGTGTCTGCGAATCGCATTACGTGGCCGGCCCACCTAATTTTCGACGACTTGGCCCATGCGACAGCGTCTCTGATCTTCGTACGTCGGCGAAGCTCGGAACTCCGGAGGCCTTCTCTCACTTGCGTGAGTCGTGTCACTCCGAGCATGGTCCTCTCGATTCCACGCTGCGCGACGCTGATCGCGTGCTCATCCTGCATTCGTATAGCCCAGGTCTCTGAGGCGTATGTTAGGGCAGGAAGAACAGTGGAGTCGAATAGGTGGGCACGGAGTCGGACGTTCTTCGTCTTCTCCGCAACTTCTTCGACGCTCTTGAAAGCTCCCCAAGCCGCTCGCTTCCTCCTGCTCAGCTCTGGTGCTAGGCCGTTGGCCATGTTGACTTCGCGACCCAGATACACATAGCTGGAGCATTCGGAGACGTTCGTTCCGTTGAGCGAGAATGGGGCATCAGAAACCCATCCGTTCTTCATAAACATCGTCTTCGTAAGATTCAGCTGCAGTCCAACGCTTCCACATACACGATCGAAGTCGGCCAGCATTCGTTCCGCCTGACTGATGCTCGGTGTTATGAGCATGATGTCGTCAGCGAAGCGAAGATGGTGCAGTTGCCGGCCGTCGACCTTCACTCCCATGTCTTCCCATTCTAGTTCGCGCATGACGTTTTCGAGAGTGGCGCTGAAGAGCATCGGGGATATGGTATCCCCTTGCCGAACCCCTCTCCTTACGTCAATGACGACGTCGTTGTAGAACGGTGAGATCTTGGTCGTGAATCCACTGTACAGCTCTCGAAGGACTCTGATGTATTGAGTAGGAACGCCCTGGGTGAGCAGGGCTTCCATGACCGCTTCAGTCTCGACGGAGTCGAATGCCTTCTTCAGGTCGATGAACGTAAGGCACAGCGGCAGCTTGTACTCTCGCGACACTTCGATGAGCTTCGTAATGGTGTGTATGTGGTCGATCGTGCTGAATCCTCTCCGAAATCCTGCTTGTTCGCATGGCTGTCCTTCGTCCAGCGTTCTGCTAATCCTATTCAGGATGACTCGAGTGAACAGCTTGTAGACTACGGACAGCAGGCAGATCGGGCGATAGTTGCCAATGTCGTGCACGTCTCCCTTCTTGTACAGCAAAACGGTCTTGCTGGTCTTCCACTGAGATGGAACCTTGCATTCGGACAGGTAGCGTGTGAAGAGCCGCGCCAAGGTGTTGATGAGCGCTGGCGGGAGGTTCTTCAGGTGTTCAGCTCTGATCCTGTCAGAACCGGGTGTTGTACGTTTCTTCACCGACGAGATGGCGTGTCGGATTTCGGAAGAGAGAACACAGGGGACGACGTATCCATCCTGCGGAAGATGGCATGGGGGCAGGTGGACGTGGCTATCGAAGAGATCGGAGTAGAAGTCGTGGATGACTTTCTCCATGGTCCTTCTGGAAGAGGTGATGGTTCCGTCAGGACGTCGGAGAGCGGTCATCTTGGTCTTGAAGTTGGCGAAGTTCCGGCGGGCATTGCGGATGCTCAGCCCTGCCTCTGCTGCCTCAGCCAACACTTCCGCCCTTCTCTCCTTAATATCCTCCTTTATCGCCGCTCTGCATAGCTTTGCAAGCTCGGACGTCAGTTGGTAGTTGCCTGACGCTCGTGCTGCTCCACGCTGGCGTATCAGCTCGAGAGTTTCCGGAGACAGGCGTCTCTTGGTGGTCTTCAAGCTCTCGGCTCCCTTAGCACTATCGTGGAGATGGTGCACGAAGCGATCGTATTCCTCGTCGACGTTGTCCATGACGGCATCTTCCCAAAGGCCGACAAGAGAGGTGTAGAGATCCCAGTTGATGGTCGTTCTGGGATTCCTCTTCTTGAACTTCGCGGCCTTCTCTCCTTGACGCGAAAAGCGGAACTTCGCGCGAAGGAGGCGGTGGTCCGATCCCGTGTAGAACTTGGGGACAACTGAGACATCGGTCAGGCAATACTTGCGATTGAAGATGATGTGGTCGATCTCGTTGTGGAACTGGCCACCGGGGGATTCCCAGGTCCATCGTAGGGAGGGAGGCTTCTGGAACTGCGAGTTTCCATGGATGCTCTTGGTCGACATGATAAACTCAGACAGCCTTTCACCTTGCTCGTTCCACTCCAAACCGTGGGTTCCGATGTGAAGTTCTTCCGGCGACCTTCGCGGCCCGATCTTGGCGTTGAAGTCGCCGACGATCACCTTGTAGAAGGTGTGATCTTCCTTATAGAACTTCTCCAGCTCCACGTAGAAGGCCTCGACGTCTTCGTCGTCGTAGTCGGATGTTGGGGCATACGCGACGAACACAGTCAAGGCTGGCACGGAGCCACATCGCTTCAGTCGCAGACGTCCGATTCGGCTTGTCAGAGACTCGTACGAATCGATGTTCATGGCCAAGTGCGTGTTGACGAGGACACCAACGCCGCCTACTCCCCTGCTGTCGCATGTTCCGAGGAACAGTTCTTCTCCGGAGTCGTAGGCGGAGTGTAGGGGGTGGTGTCTTCTCGTCTCGGTCAGTCCGATGACGTCGTACTTGATCTTCCTGGCTTGCATCATCAGGTCCTCGACGGATGCTTCCGACGCAAGCGTGCGGGCGTTGTAAGTACAGATCGTCATCCTAGTCCTTCTCAGTTTGCGCAGCCTGGTTAGGCCCTGAGATTTTAGCAGCCTCTCCGTACTCGTCCTTCCCATCGCTGCAGAAATGGGGGCTCTTTCGGGGTCAGGGGAATGAGGCCCTTTAGTGCTGCTGTGTTTGACTGGAATACAACACGGGTAGCTAGTCAGGCTCTGTCGTGCGGGCGGGTACTCCGGGCAGCCAGCCAGACTGCTCGAAGGGACGGGGCGAGACTTAAGGCGGCCTCGAATCGCCTTACATGTACTCCCAGTCTACCGAGTGCAAGCTTTTGGCCGAGCCGACACAGTTACAATCCGCACAGTCACGGACACATCCGCACACACTGTGCACGAACATGCCGCTAGAAGCAGGGAGTCCATCCCCTGCATCCCACCTGCGTCTCTGGGCAGTACACGGTCGCATTTGGTTCGCGTTTAATTCCCCTATCCACCACCCGGGGACGCGCCACGTGGCCCTGCGACAAGCGGCCCGAGATCCCTCTTAACAAGAGAGCCCGAAGGCTCTCTATCGAGGGAGATCCATCTCCTGGAAATCCAGTAGAGAGCCAGAGCTGAAGTGGATGTTAACGGCTGGTGCTGACGGCATTTTGATGTTAACACCATCCCCTCAGAACCCTGTGTACCCCAATGTTCTAACTGGAAAATGCCAATACCTGCTCGTGTGGTAGATGATCACTAACCGCCACCCGCATCATCGGCGCACGCATTCCGACCATCCATTTCCGTAACGTCAGCGCCATGTGAAAGATGCATGTCGATTGTAGCATCATCGCTACCAGTACGAAGCAAAGCATCGCCGGACGGAACAACTGGGATGCATTCGCTAAGTCGTACTCGAACGCGTAGAGCAAGCAGAGGATGTTGTAGACGGCGATGAAGTTCAGGACGATATGCGCCGAGCACCAGGCACTGCAACGGATGCGCTTAGACTCTGTGGCAACTATGGTAGTATCTATTACTGAGCCCTAAGTTCAACTTGTTCATAATGGTAGAAGCCGTACCAAAGGGGAGAAATTTTTTCGAAATTGTAGTTAGTTGTTTGCGAAAGTTAGTAGGCTCCTGGCTCTCGTTTGCCATAGAAATTTTCGGATGCCTATTCAAAATTTTACATCGCAAATCTAACGTTATTTCGACGTGGAGTAGCGCAGTCTTGTCACGCGCACACCGAGACGAGCTTTTTGGTTTGTGTCCCTCACCCGTCGCATCTATACTGGGAAGGGCAAAACACTGTCTTGTTTCGTTTAGTTTTGGGCCAAGTACATGCAAAAAATAGCAAAAAAATATGGCAAAAAATAGTAAAAGTGCTCCCACGACATCGCGTAGAAGTAGAAGGTGTGGCGCATATAATCTTGAGAATTGGTGCAAACTGTATCTCTTCCACGTCTGACAGCTTTACCAAAGAAAAGTCAAAAATTTGATCTCTTACCATTAATAATATGATATGCATGTATGTGTATGTATCCCTATTTAACATTTCCATTTTAATAGTTTTTGGACCGATCACCAGGATCTAATGGAAGAACATTAGGGTGTATCCCCTTTTTAGACCTGCACCTATTTTTTTCTCACTCTACTTCTACGGGATACCGTGGAGGCAATTTGAATGCGTATTTACAGTTTTCATTAGACCTATTTTTTCGAAGCACGGCGCAACGTTATTTAATTAATAGCTCGGCAAGTGCGTATTTGTGCTTTCCAAACAAACATAAACGAGATGCTTCAAATCTTTAAAGTGCGCTTTGCATCGATTTTCCTCTATTTGATCCCCAGCTGCTCCTTTTTTCTTTTTCTTTCTTTCCTTCGTTTCGAGGAAGAATTATATATGTCGTTGCAGAATGACCTGGTGTCCATGCGCTGGGACTCATAACGGCTGCCATCCCCTGAATTGAATCTAGAAGGAAAATAATTAATGTAACTATACTGCACAAGGTACTCAGTGCTTTACCATGCGTGGATGTAAATGATGTAATATGGACCTCTCAAGCTCTCCCAATACTTAGAACATAGCCACAAAACTTCTTTCTTCAAAAAATAATCCTTGCTTTTACTTCAACTAATGAAAATATAATCTAAATTAATTTTTAATTTTTATAAAATTAAAAACATATTTAAAAATAATATCTTATACTTAATTTTTATGAATTAGAGTTCATTGTCAATAACATTAACAAATCTGGGCTTAAAAATAGACTAATAATGTATAACTATAATATGTTACATAGCAACGACAAGGCTATAAGTATTGTGAGAAAACAATGCTTAATTGTTCCCATTTACTAGCGCTTATTCCGGCAAGCCCAACTATCTTTACATATGTATATATTTACATGCACCCATAAACGTGGTCGATGAATTCTTTTAGGCAGAATCTACTTTTTTTATTTAAACTGCGATATCTTTCTAGCTAGCAATAGCTTAACACTTTAATAAATTAGCTTAAAATAATTTGGATATAAAAATGAATTAACAAAAGCCAAAAAGTTTCGTTAATTTATAAAGCCACCGTACAAAAAAATTGGGGAAACAGAATGACTTCAGTAATGTGATATAAGTTATATTTTCTTATAGCGCATCTGTTATCTTTTGGAAAACGAAATCTAAAATCAGCTGATCGATGCGTCATATGTAAGTTCAGAGTTTTTTATAATCTTTGTAAAAATTTTGGTACACTATTATAATACATAGAATATAATTTTTATCAGGAGTGTCCTGAACCGACAATAAATTAGCCCCGACAGTTTTTGCGCATTTAATTTTTTGGCGAATTAACCTTGATAGTTTTTAAAAAGAAGAAATGAAGAATTCAAAAGAATGTCACAACACCTCTCCCTTCATAGATCAGCCGCCGGTGGAGTGTTATATAACAGGGTTCGTCTGGAGATAGATGACGAAACTAACTGTTTGATGTTTTTGTTTGTTTGTTTGGTTCCAACCTGATTTATTAAATGTACACAGGAATGCTTCGGTCTCTTACCTGACCGCCCCTCGTATAGCGTTGAACACTCGCAACAGTTGCCCGTGTCCTCGAATGTAGTGCCTGGCCACCGGCAGCTTGAATAATGTAACGATGACTTTGCTTTTGTAAAGCTTTCTAAAGAAGACTACTTACTGAAGGCTACCTGGTGCTTGTTGGCGTCCGTGGCGAAGTCCTTGTCGATAACCTCGAACTCCGCTCTTACGCTTCCTGTGTAGCAGAACACCGTCGAGTGCGCCGCAGGCGTGGAGAGCAACGCGATGAACAGCGACGACAGGTAGATGCAGATCCACGGCACCGACATTGACGTCTTCGGCAGCAGGTGAATTACACCGACGACGTCCGCTAGGATGAGCATGAAGGCGACCAGTGAACAGACGGAGCCGATGGCAACGGCGACATTCTTAACGAGAATTTGTGCTACTTAAGAAGTAGATCCACTAAACCAGCCTGCATGCGTTGCTCTAGAAGGACACCTTTCTCTGCATCACTTGCTTCGACTTCTTCAACGTGCCTACTCCTGTGGAGCTCTTCTTCAAGCGTTTCAGGAATTCCAGCTCCTTAGATGAGCGACACCAGTACACCAGAAAGAAGAAGTCAATGCAGCCTGCCAGATAAACGATATTGTAGACGAACGGCATCGTGCACAAGGAAACTGTGATGGCTACGCCGATGAAGGCACAGAGGAGTATGGTCCACGACTGAAATCCTTTTGAGAATGAGCTCGTTCTGATGTGAAAGAATTACCTGTTTAGCTGAGGATGCACACTTATTTATTTACTTATTTATTTATTTATTTATTTATTTATTTATTTATTTATTTATTTATTTATGCCACTTTACGTTAAATTGGAAACTCCAAACCAAATTGAACAGCTTCTCCCATACTTCAATAAAAACTCTCTACTTGTTCAAGGAAACCTTAGCATGGCTTTCTCCGAAATTTTTTGAATCACCTGCCACAACATACTGTTTGAAATTTTGGAGATTTTTTACTTTTTTGGAAAAACAATGATTAAAATTTGCTAAGGCGCAGAACAACAGAAACCAACTAGTGTGCCAGAAGAAGATGTGCGTCATGCATTCAATTAGATCGGTGCGATTTTGATTTGATTATTAGCGAAAATTCTGATTGCGCCGTACCCCTTTTTCAACGGGAAGAAAAAATATTTGTAAAAGGGACAAATATTTTCACTTCGATGTCGCACGTAAACACCGTTTATACAGTTAATCAGATTAAAACTGTTGCGAGCTAGACGGGTGCATGGTGCGGTTCATCCTTTGAACACGCTATGAATTGAATTTTTGTGCTCTAGAATGAGCTTTAAACCACAAATTTTCTTGTAAAACAAAAATTTTATAAAACTTCAAATAGTGCTTTTACTTTACTTGGGGTAGTTGAACTAATCATGAAAAAATTCAAAGAAAGTCACTCTGAATTTTCCTAAGACAAAAAAATATTCTAACTTTTTTGAAGAGTCTCTAGTGATACGGGAAAAATGCTCGCTTTAGTTTGGACGATTTTCGATTTGATTTCAAAAACATTTGCTCCGAGAGTGTCGAATTTGATATAAAAAAAGTGCCCGAATTGGTTTAAAAGTGTCTAATTTGGCGTAAAAAGGTTATCAAATTAGCGAAAATTGACTTATAGCGGGCGTTTTCAGTGTTACGGCCCTACAATGGATATTTATAGTCAGCTGTTTTTGCTATGTAACTGACCATGACTTCCAACAAGGAAATCTCCATTCAGAAGAAACAATGCTAGGTGGAAGCAAATCCATCAACCGTCTTCAGATGTCAAGTGACTTACAAGCTGCACTCGGCCCTTTAATCTCTGCCATTTATTTTTCGAAGATTGAAGGCGAGAACCGAGAAGAAGACAACGACTGGTAAACTGCATCGGTCGACTAATAAAGTGCATCTGAAAGCGAGAGTTCTGTAAACTTTACAACATCTTAAAGTCTACGGAAATCAGAAAGACTTTCCAAATGCTCCAGCTGCTTGGCGATAGCGTCGCTGTTGTCAAGAGCTGTGAAGTCCACCTTCAGAAGCGGCATTTTCTCAGTACAGGGGGGGGGGGGACGAAGTCGAACACTGAAATCAACGGAGCAAATGCAACCTGCAATTTTGTACAGCCCCACCAGACTATTAGAGGCCATTGATCACAAAGACACAGTATCGTCCATATGTTAGTGAATACTTACGCATTTTAATGTACCTCAAGAAAACCTTATAGAAATTGGGAGAAATTTGAATTTTACTAGCGAATTTGTTCATGATCGCATTTTGCATTACGGACGTTAGCAGCTGCAAAATTTTTAAGGAAAGGCCGCGTCATCACTGGTTTTACTACTAGGAAGGTTTGGATGTTCCAACTAAATCTATTCAATTAATCTAATTAATTCTAAATGTAGTTAATTTGGTACAACTTTTTTGAATTTTTTAGATCAGCTGCCCGAATAAATGTAGTAATATTGTGAGGTTTATTTTTTTATTTTTTGAAAAAATAATAAATTAAAATTTGCGTCAAATCGCAACAAGGCAGCAATCATTTAGTACATTAAAAGGCGAGATCGCGTCGTACACTCGAAAAGCTCGTCGCCGCAATTTTTTGGTCGACAGTGCACATTCTGCTTACATAAAGCATCAAAGTGATTATGTGTGTGTTCTTTACAATTGTTTTCTCGTATGGATTGCCGTTGTGAAACTCCATGCAAACAGAAATCAATCGAATAAAATCGCGATGCCTAGACGAGGGCAATCTCCACTTTTTGCACTAAACATGGCCGTCTTCCTGCTCGTTACAACGAAATTTAGATTATTTTTCTTTAAAAAACGCAAATTCTATATAATTTTAAACAGAGTGTTCACCTATTAAGTAGGCGGATTAAAACATCAAAAAAGACTTAAATTTTCCTCGAACAAACTTTAATCTAGTCATTTCTGTAGTCTCCAAATTAATATGGAAAGAGCTTGTTTTGATTCGGGAGAGTTCAGTTTGATTTCAAAAGCGTCAGGTTTGTTCAGAAGAGTGTCCAACTTAACGGGAAGGTGTCCAATTTGATTTGAAAAGTGTCCAGTTTGACGTGAAAATGGTATATGTATTTTAGAGACAGCTATTCGATATAAATAATATGTAGTCTTGGATTTTTTTTATCTCTAAGGCCGCGCTCTAGAATGGATCGCGACTAAGTAGGTCAAACTCTGAAAAGAATAAGAAGAAAAAACGGGCATTCTAATCGAGTGATGTATTAGATTTCGCTGCTGTTCCTCAAATGAAGTGAATGTATGTATACCGAATCCCCCTGAGTACCATGCTATGAAGCAGCAGAAGGTGTCGGCTGCTCGGTGCAACCTTGAAGGGTCCAAAATACCAGGCTCTTCCGGTCTACGGAGAAAATGCCCGAATCTCACGGCGCGCGTTGCGTGCGGAGAAAATGCCCGAAATAGGGAGAAAATGCCCGCAACCAGGGGAGAAAATGCCCGCGACCAGGGGAGAAAATGCCCGCAACCAGGGGAGAAAATGCCCGCGACCAGCAGTCTATTTCCGCAACGTTTCATTCGTACCAAAGCTCTAATAAGAAGTTGATCGCAAAATTTCATGTTCGAAAAACACTATATATTTCGAGAAGGCCTTGAAAGATTTTTGGCGAAGTGCTACACCGTAGGTTCTGGTCATTTTAATAGGGTTTTTGGTAAAACCTATGTTGCAACTACATTCAGATATTTAAATCCTTTATTCAGATATGTGGAAATATCAGAAAAACAACAACATAGCGAATCAAAATACAGAGTGGACCAAAATAACGTAAACAAGATTTTTTAAATCATAATTATAAACCAACCAACAATTCGGGAAAACGACGACTACATTACAACAATACAAACATTAGGGCACATAAGTTCAAGTGGTTTCGAGGTGGCCTCCCTTGTAGCGGATGCAGAGGGCCAAACGTTTCGCGAATTTTTCGGCGATGGGTCGCAGGTCATCAGGAGACAACCGTTCCCACTCCTGGCGCAAGGATTCCTTCAGGGACTCGAGACTGCGGTGGCGTTTGACCCCGACCCTAGCCTCCAAAATGCCCACACACTGTAGTCCATCGGATTCAAATCCGGAGAATATGGCGGCCATTCCGAAGGCGTGATGAAGTCGGGGAAATTGACCTTGCATCACGCCTGCGCACTCTTCGCACTTCACTATGTGCAGGTGTAGAGTCCTGCTGGAACGTCCAATGGGCATCACCGAAGTGTTGATGGGCCCAAGGAAGATCTACGGACTCAAGAATGTCTCGCTGGTACACATCTTCGTCGATATTCACTCCTTTATCCACGAAAACCAGGGGTCTTGCCGCTGGCGCAGATTCCGCCCCAAACCATGACAGGCTGTGGGTTTTGGACGATAGCAGATAGCAGAGGTGCTTGGAGCCTCTGTATACCACATCCTGCCATTTTGGCCATTGTGCGCCTGCTCCACGGTGGACAGCTTCACATCCGTGAACAGAATCTGTTCCCAGGTACGGCCCATCGTCGAAAATTTCGCGAAACGTTTGGCCCTCTGCATCCGCTCCAACGGAGGCCACTACGAAATCACTTGAACATGACGTACCCTAATGTTTGTGTTATTGTAATTTAGTCGTTGTTTTTTCGAATTGTTGGTTGTTTTATAATTATGACGAAAAAACCTTGTCCATGTTATTCTGGTTCACTCTGTAGAAGTCCTATACTGAGAAAAACAATAAAAAAGTACAACACAACAAGTATTTACCATACTAACGGTGTATCAGATGAGAATCACTTGAAAAGCGATGAATGTTAAAAGATCTATATTCAAATCTGTTTTAGTAAAGAAGGAAATGATTGGTCAAAAATGAAGACTTCATCAGAAAGACTCAGTAAAACCTCAGTAAAACCTAAAAACCAATTTGTAAACAAATTCCTGAATAAGTTCTGACATTTTTTCATTTTCTACTTCTTATGACTTTGAAGTACATGTACCCTACTGTCCACTCCATGTGGCGTTCATATGGCTCAAAAACAAACGCAAAAGTTGAGGTGGCCTACAGTTCCACAGCTCAATGCTTCGAAAAGTAATTCTAAGTTACCAGGTTCCGTCGATGTGCTTGTGTTCTAGTTTTATGTTCTAGAAATTGAGATTTGGGTGAAAACGCTTCTTTTGCTCCTCTCAGTATTTTCAAGTGTTCTTTTCACATGAAACGCCGATGGTACTAATTTAACCGTTGAGCATGCCTGCTAACTGTGTAACGAGATTCTTTCCTCCTATTCTAAAAAGCTTCTCTATCACGGTAAGGCCATCAAGTCTGCTAGGGAATCCAAATGATGATGCCACAGTTTCAGCTGCCACGCCCACGATTTCTCATGCCCTTTACTCGACGGCATGAGAAAAATACCGTATCCCTGTCCACGTGATTACCATGCGTTTTGTTGTTGTGATTGTTGTAGTGGACCCTACGGAAACCGTTCACTGGCCGCAGATATTTTTTCCCCGGCTGTGGACATCTTCTCCCCTGGCTGCGGGCATTTTCTCCCCTGGCTGCGGGCATTTTCTCCCATGGTTGCGGGCATTTTCTCCCCTGATTGCGGGCATTTTCTCGCACCGAAACAGACGCGGCGCGGTTCGGGCATTTTCTCTCGTAATCGGCTCTTCCTAGAAGGATAAGACACTGACTTGTCTATCGACTGGTCACCTTAAGTCACTGTACGGGTTGCCACGCAAAGTTCAATTTTCCTCCGCGATATCCCACAAAAGTAAATAGAGTGGACCATCGGTGGTGTTGGCTGGCGTTGGTTGAGGTCGTATTTTAGCTTAGGTCCTCTCATTAGCATAAATCCTGAAAACTGCACCGATATCTGTACCGACAGCGTGTTTCGCTCACCTGTACGCTTCTGACGACACCAGGCTGCAGCGAAGGTGTAGGCTCAAAGGACACGAGGTGGCGCCGCAGCGAGAACTGCCGGCGCGGCCCTTCCCTAAGCCACTTGATCCGTTCATAAGTCCAGCCCTAAGCCGCGCAGTAGATGTTGTGACGTCGAGGGAGCTCAGGCCGCACTCTAATCCACCAACAACGTTTCAGAAATCCACAGCTGCCTACTACGTATATTGGTGCTCCTCTGAAAAAAAAGAAGTCCAGGGACTTAAGAGAGGAGCGCAGAAAGTCTTATGAGTCTGTCGAGCTGTGCATAGAATCTGAGGTTGTGCCAATTCCTATGATTTGATTTCAAGAATGCCAGTGAAAGATAAAGAATCTGGGGGAGGGCGGCAAATGAATAAAGGGTAGTGTCAATCAATCCCTCTGCAGAGTGTGCCACGCTTTTTACTTTTATCAGAGACCAGGTGGACGCAATTTGAACTTGAAGGATAAAGAACAGCGTTACTACGGAATGCGCTATCCTTCGCCCTATCGCTATAAATTCTTATAAAAAACATACTGAGCCTTTATTTATTCAGAGAATTTGAGACCAGCCGACATTCGTTATCAACGCAAAGAAAAAGGCAAATGTTTAAAATAAGGATAAAGAACGACGTTACTCATCTTTGTGGGATGCGTCACGCATTCTATTAGGTTGTTCGGAAATAAATGAGCGTTTTGCATTCTTATTATTGGAGTAATTTTTTTCAATAAAGTATGTTTTACACCTTGTCGTGTTATATACCATTGGAAAGCCGTATTCATGCTCTCTTTAACCGTTTCTTCGAATTTTGTTTAGACCTTAAATTTTCCCCAATTTTATGCTTTGCCGTTTCAGATGTCTGAGCGCAATTTTCGCTAAATTTTCTTCAACGAATCCAAACTTGGTATTAATGCAGTTGAAACGACCCGTAACATCAGCGCTGCTTTTGGGTAGGATTTCGCTAAGGAACGCACAATTCGCCAATGGTTCGAAAAGTTTCGATCTGGACATGAAACTCTCGAAGATGAAAACCGTGGTAGGCCGCCATCTCTCTAGCGTTTCGGCGTTGACGGCAGCACTATCAGTTGTCCCTTAAATGCGATCGAAAAGTAAAGAAATCGGATGAATGAACCCACACGAAATGACCGCCGGGCAGATGCTTAAGCATCACGACATCTGAGTTTCGTTAAGGCTGCGCAATCTAAGGGAGCCTTTTTGGGCAGGATCGGGACATGCGACGAAAAACGGATCCTTTATGATATCAGTCGTCGCTCTGCACAATGGCTGGAGAAGAAGTCGAGTCCCAAGGAGATGCCGAAACTGAGTCTCCATTCAAAGAAGACCATGGTGGGCAATGGCTGGTATAGACTACTACAAGTTCTTGAACAATGGAGAGACTATCACAGCGGAGAAATACTGTGCCGAAACTGAAGTGATGCAGCAGAAGCTGACTGAAAACAGCCGGCTTTGGTCCTCGAAGAGGCTCAATCCTACTGCATGACAACGTTCGTCCGCACGTTAAAAAAAAATGTTGTCCTGAAACTGGATGAATTGGGATACGCAATCCTACCACGTCCAGCATAATCACCAGATCTCTCCTCTACCAATTATTATTTTTTAAGCATTTAGATCGTCCTATGAAAGGCTACCAGCATAAGTAAACCAGTTTCTTGTGGCAAAGATGAACTGAATCTAATGGTCATTAAATTGTTTGACTAAATTTTCTCTGAGCTGAGTTATGCTAATTTGAATATTCGAGTTGCAAACGCTCATTTATTTCCGGTCAACCTAATACTTCTACGGGATGTCGTGGAGGCGACTCGAATGCGTATTTGGCCATACAATGACTTGCGGAGGGCAGCTGATAGACAAACCCTGCTTTGTCGTTCCCAGATAAGCCTGCTACGAATTCATAGTCACCGAAGGTATGGAAGGCTTGCTTGGTCTGGGCTATAAACCCGAACCCAGAACTTGGAGTCGGGTTATGCGACAGCCGGTACCTCCTATTTCCCTCAACGCTTCCAAAAAGATGTTGGAACGCCAGACAGATTTGCATGTTATCCTGTGCACAGGGACCATACTATTAGGGGGGGGGGGGCAAAAGTAATGAGACAAAATGAAAAAAAAATTATCTCTTTATAACTCAATTACAACTCGACGGTGCTGAGGAATGTATTCGCCATTAAGGTCAGTGGCCTTGCTGCCATCGCTCAGCCAACTTCCTGATCCCATCCTTCCAGAACTGCTTGGGCCTGGTGTTGATCAACTGCTCGATATGGTTGTCAAGAACTGCTTGGGTTCTTGTGTCCTTTCCGACCAGGAAGTCCTGTAGGCTCGAGAAGTAGTGGTAGTCGCATGGAGAGATGTCCGGCGAATATGGTGGGTGAGGCATGTGAACGTAACCCACCTGGCCAAGCTTATCCGTGGTTACTTGTTCCCGATGGGGTGCGGCGTTGTCAAAGAATAGGACCTTCTTGAAGCGCTGCGAATGAATAAGAGCGAGTCGACGGCCCATCTCTTCTATTTCGTTCACCATGGCCTTGGTGTTCATCGTAGTGCTCTTGGGAAACAGCTTCCGGTAAACCGATCCATGGGCGCAGACCCAAAAGCTCCAAAGGTGCTTCTCGCCGTGAACATCTCGCCAAACGAAGGTCGGGTAACAGGTCACCAGGCCTCACCCAGACTCGCTGCTTGGCAGGGTTAAGGTAGAAGACGTACTTCTCATCTTGCGTGAATATTGAGCCCAGGCTGCTCGGGGTTGGGAATTGGGGGAGATTTGCGCGACACAGGTCGACTCGTCAAACTAGGGTTTCGGCATGAGACAGGCTGGGGTTTTGGCATGCTTCTGGAAAGGGCGGAAGTGGTAACTTCTCAGATGGGCTTCAGTAAGTAGCATACAAACATACAAATACGACAAGCACGAGCCCAGACTCCAGCCACGAGATATATGGACACGGCATGGGGTGCCTCATTACTTTTGCCCCCCCCCTAATAATCTTCTCAGTATTCCTACAATTTTAGCTAATGATCAGGAAAGAACGCTAGACGAATACAGTTCTGTAGTAAAAGGAGCACCACATAATTAAACAATTAATGCTAAGAACTTTGAGAAGTAAATTGCGAGCCTACGATTATGAGCCACACATCTCATCTTCAATCATCTCATCCGGCTTGTCTAGGTGGTGTTTTGCTTAATTAGTATTCAAGTTGGGCGCGTGTAGCACAGTCGAAGGAGATGCCGCACCCGATACCAGGTTCTTGGTTCGGGTTTGCTGCCCAGGCCAACCAAGCCTTCCATCCATCCGGGTCTGTGAATTGAGATTAGGCTTGTCTATGAAGGACAAAGCGCTGAATTATTCATCGGCTGGCTACCGTACGCCATTGTATGTCCAAATACGCACTTTACTCGCTTCCCCGACATCCCTAGAAGTAGAATGCGTAGGGCATCCCAGGAGTGGAGTGTAACGCCGTTCTTTATTCTTTATCTTTATCCTTTAACTTTTAGATTTCCTAGACAGTATGGCTTTTCCCTCCTCTTTTTGCAAAATACACGCCTAGATTTTGATGCTGATGCAGATGCTATAGAAGTTGCTCTTTTCATTTATACTCTCTCGCGCTCTTTAGGGGAATGCGGTACCCAACGTTAGTATGAATGGACGAGTAGGAGCTATCCCATGTCAGACTTCTCCTTGTTGGAGGAATAGACCGATAGAGGCTAGGTTTTTTGCTTTTTGTTGTTCAGGCATGCTCATAGAAAATGGCAACCTGAATGCAAACAAACTTTAGCGCCAGAACAATAGATGGCAGTCTAGAGTATACGTATGAGAAGGAGAGGATATCGAATGCAGCGAAGAGATTAGTCGATTCAAGCTGTCACACCACATGCATAATTTCTCCCTGAAAGTACTCTCATGTCGTTCTGTCTTCGTAGATCAGGAATTTCCTCGATGTTTCTATGGTCCACCAGTATAAAGCCCCACGTTAATCAATCTCTTTTGTGATGTGCCACACATACTTCTACGATTTATCATTGAGGCAATTTCAAGGAATTTTGAATTTTATTTTTGTTTTTGTTGTTTTTGATGTTTTTTTTAGATTATCTTCATCCTTAAGTGTCATGATAAAAAGGATAAAGGATAAAGGACGACGTTATTCAATCCCCTTTGGGATGCGCCACGCATTCTACTTCTATGGGATGTCGTGGAGGCGATTGGAATGCGTATTTGGCCATACAATGGCTTCGGTGGCCAGCCGATGAACAAGTCAGCGCTTTATCCTTCCCAGACAAGTCTGGTACCAATTCATCGACCCCGGAGGGATGCAACGCTTGGTTGGCCTGGGCGGGAAATCCGAACCAGGAACCTGGCATCCGGTGCATGCGACAGGCGGTCGTCCGGAGCATGCGACAGTGGTATTTCTGGTTATCAGCAACAATAGTACGCTCAGATCTAAGCTCGTAAAAGTGAGAGGAGTGGGAATGCGCTACAATTTTCCTTCTCCTGCACGAAATTAAACTGTTAGATCTGTCCTAATTGAAGGGAGGCATATGGATTTTGTGATTTTGTACAAGTTTCTGGGCACTGTTGTACTTTCAAGACTCCAGAGATCGAGGAGAGGTCGAGATTTTCGCCCAACTTTGCCTAGGGGGATAATTTAGGGTGCTGATCACGAATCTAACATCCGTTTTTGGTTGTACGCTGGAGTACTGTAGGCCACGGTAGGTACGGGTGACTAACATTATAGTCACCAATTTCGCCCAAACCCCAGCGTAATACCAAAAATGGATGTCAGATTCGTGATCAGCACCTCAAATAACCATCCCCTCCCCTCCCCCCCCCCCCCCCCCCCCGGCGAAGTTTAGACGAGATCGGTTATTATGGCCTTATGACCTTACTCACCCGTGCCTACCGTAAGCTACCGTAATAGGCGGAAATTTCAAAAACGGATGTCAGATTCGAGATCATCACCTTAAATAACCCCCCTGGACGAAGTTTGGGCGAAAAAAAATTTCAACCTCTCCTTGACCTCCGGAGTCCTGAAAGTACAATAGTGCCTTTCAAGTCCTGTCCCATGATACGAGGGTTTTCATTTAAACTCACGGACATGGATGAGTAGCTTGGGAGGATGGCTTCACGACCGCTCCTCCGGACAAAGACACATTCAGAATTCTTATGCATAGCCGACGTGTTCCACCTCTAACATGTTCTACCCCTGCTCTAGACTCTCCTACACCATCTATTATGTAGATTTATGGTCATTCTCCTTCTGAGAAAGCATACGCCGCTTAATAGAAGGCGATCCCCGTCTCCAACGAATGCTTTCGCCAACATTTACCTTTTTTTTAATGAGTCCTCCCGTCGAGAATTCGGTTTTAAGACGTCAATTACGAAACGTTGTCTGCAGTCGGATCCAATTCGCGCACATCTGACGCCTAATTATTTGTTGACTCGAGCTTGTTTGCCCTGCGGTGTTTGTGGGTGTGATGCTAGTGAGGAGTCTGAGCTGACAGTGGTGAGTTTAATTACCATTGTACTTATGCTACTGTTAGTGCTGGTATTATAATCGTGAAAGTTTCCTGGAGATGGCAAAGATTAGACTATGGAGATTACTATTCCTTACGTTTTCTTCTTTGTTCTTTGATTTTGTTTAAGTTTTCTTCATTTTAGTTCTGTTTATGGTTAGGAATTTGCAGCTCCCTTTTCCTTGCTTAATTCTGCCACATTTTTCTCTAATCAAATCGTTTGCCCCAGCGTGCGGACGTGACGTGGACAACTTGAGCCGATTAAACGGAACTTGCCTTCAAACGTACGCTAAAAATGGTTTGGAAATTCGGCACTATTGTATTTAGCGTACCCCACTAATCTTGTTAAGAATAGGTCTACCAGAGATAATCTGCCATGGGAAGAACGAATATCATAGTCGTTTTTTGCGGAAATGCCTTAGAAGACCGTTATTTTAAGTTCGAATTGCCCAAGGCCTTGCAAAATGGCATGCGCTGGTAAGAGACGCAGAGACTCCGCTTCCTGCGAGCAGCTCGGATGTTCGTATTCGAGGAGCCGAATAGCCACTTGCTATTGGGATGAGAACCTGTTGCAGTGGTAGTAGCAGGCAGCGCCGATTGGCCAAGTGAAAGGTCCCGGCGCGATACCCTGTCGTCCGTTGGCGCTCCTGTGGGTATATATCATTGGTCTTAAGGGTGGGCTCCTGTTGTTAGAGTGTTGCAGGATAATCGCCGATGCGTGCGCAGCCATATATCCACGTATATCCAGCTTGTACGTACATAGATATATGTGTACGGATATAAGTAGGTACATACTATGTATATACCTGTATATATATATACATATATATAGGTATATACATAGGAACAGGTTCTTACCCCAATAGCAAGTGGTTGTTCGGCCCCTCAAAAACGAATATGCGAGAGTCTTCCCGAGGGGGAGGTCACCACAGCATGCTGTAGCGTGCAGGCGTGGCGACTAGCTGCAATCAGCGGTTGTAAATGCAGTCTTAACTCCTTGTTTCGATCAGAGATATGCGCCTCATTTGCGTTCACTTTGGCAAGGGGAGGGGATCCAGGGGCCGGATTCATCAACGACTTACGCAACTTTAACGGAGAATTGTAAGCTTATCAAGCGATATGGTGAGCGATAAGCCGCGTTAAAAGCCCAGATAACGCGGCTTATTGCTCACCATATCGCTTAATAAGCTTACAACTCTCCGTCAAAGATACGTAAATCGTTGATGAATCCGGCCTCAGTATGAAGGCAGTTTTAACGCGGGTGCGTTGGTGGGGCCACACCCCGGAGTCCATTCCTACCCAATTCTGTGCTCTCCTCCACGTGAGTGGAAGAGAGCACAGAACAGATATTTCAAGGCTTTTCGAGATTTTAAGACTTATGCCCTGGCTAACCTCTGCTGCAGGCTAGAGGCGGCGAAATAGTGCGCGTCGATAGGAGGCGCAGTATCTGCGTCTCTTACCAGCGCGCGCTATTTCGCGAGGCCTTGGGTAATTCGAACTTACGATTAATATAATGGGCTTTTACTGCATTTCCGCAAAGAACGACGATGATATTCGTTCTTCCCATGGCAGATCACCCCTAGTAGATCCATTATGAACAAGATTAAGTGGGGTACGCTAATACAATAGTACCGAAATGTTATGCGGCACACTCGCGTCTAAAGCGACATGGTAGTGACGAGTTTTCCGGGGCAGGTTGGACGAGTTTTCGCACAGTATGCAGGCGATCGTCGCGGGACCGACTGGCGGCTGCCACGCGGTCGCAGCCAACCGAAGCCTCGTCGGGCTGAGCTGTTCCGTGACTCGACCAAGGGTGGGAACACAATACAAGGTTTACACACATATAAGACTTTCCATCTCGGGAGGTAACACCAAGTGTACATATGGTCCTTGGGCTCCACCAAGAGAAGGATAATAGTTTTAAGTGCGGATTAAAAGCGGTAGGACACTTCTGCTGTTTAGGTTCCCTTGTTGTTTTTGGACTTGCAGACGGAAACGAAAAAAATCTTCATCAATAAACGATCATAGCATGTTTTATTCCAATCCGAAGAAGATTTTACTGCAGTGCTCCTGCAGCTACAACGTTGTGGGTGATGCCAGCGCGGAAGGAAAGCGTTAGCCGCATAAGGTTTCAAACGTTGCTTCGGAGCGCAAAAGACCAAATCCACTGTTATTTAGATAAGCTATTTAATTTTCAGCTGCTCTTTTAAGCTTGGGACCAAGTTGTGGGGCAGCCTCAGGCAATCGAGATTTCTGCTTTAAAATAGAGAACTATTGGTATGTGGTAGTTAGGGGAGGAGTCACCATAGCATACCGTGGGGTGCGGGAGTGGAGTAGTTGCATACAGCCAATGTAAATGCAGTCTTATCTCTTATTTTCGATTACAGGTCCGTATTTTGTCTGCTTCCGTATTGGGCGAGGGAAGGAGCTCCAGGATGTAGGCAATTTCAACACGGGTGCGTCACTCCAGCCACATCCTGGAGTCCCTTCCCCTGCTTGAATCAAGAGCATAGAACATAGCTATAGCATTGTTTGTTTGTTTTCCTCATTATAGGTTTGCCATCATTTCTTTTTTCGTGTTAGTGACACTTTTTATAAGGTGACCCCCCCCCCCCACAACTACCATAGCGGCATAGTTCGTTATAGCAGACTAAGAAAATCGTTCAACATCTACTGCAGAACTCCGCTTAAATGGAATTTCCACCATCAATGAACAATGTGGACAGGTGTATGGATCAGTTCTTCAAAACAAATATAACATGTGAGCCATAGTCAATTCTCTAGTGGAAGCGAAAACAGAAGCTCATGCCCATCCCAACAGTGCAAACGTTTGCAAACATTTTTAGGGAATTGAGGGTTTTCTATTCCTTCCAGCTCCATGATTGTAGTTACTGCCCATTCCTAGCATTCGTCTCCTTTTCAATTCAACTTCCATAGATTCCTGCTGAGTACAGAAGCTTACGCTCGCTCATTGGCTTCTTGATGATTGATTGGAGTACTTGGGTCCCGCAACGATCGTCTGCATACTGTGCGAAAACTCGTCCAACCCGCCCCGGAAAACTCGTCACTACCATGTCGCTTTAGACGCGAGTATGCGGCACTGGTGTGGTATACCCCTGTGGTGAACTGAGCTAGGACATTTCTGCTGTAATTGTACATACATGTGACTTCTTACCAAGGCGTATAATCGCTGACTACAAGTTGTCAGCGATTATACGCCTTGGTAAGAAGTCACAAGGCCTCCACCCTCGCGCCAGGAGACTGAACAAGACCAACCCAAATGATCAGCTAGCTTGGCATTAATACGTTGGTGGTGTTATACCCTGCCGTTTCAGTACCACATTTCGATCCGTAAACAATGAAGCTTCTGAAGCGAGGAATAGAGAAAAACGGACCTGGGTGAGTTTTTGAAAGAATTTCATCGTATTTTCTTAATATCGATTTGAGGCTATTTCAAGGTTACTAAGCAGTCTTTCACTTTTGTCAGATACAGAAGATAAAATATCTTTGCACATCCGACTAGCCTGCTGGGCTTTCTAGGTATGTTGCCCTTGTTCCCGAGGAACCAGAGGATATGTGGCATATCTACAACCTCATCCGAGTCGGTGATGTCGTTCGTGGCAGCACAATAAGGAAGGTTAGTTGTGCTATAGATTTTTTACTCATTATATCTATCACTTTTACGGGTTCCACACTCTGCTTGTCGGGCGAAATCTAAATGAGTGGTCTGTTCATGACATATATGCTCCCTGTAGTTTTGCAAATTGTGCTCAATTTTTATATTTCTGAGCGACCAAAAGACATCCTTCGCAGTTTCGCGCTCTTCGTTGCCGAAGGTTTTGATAGAGATGCGGCCTTCTTAAAAAGCGACAAGTAGCTGGAAAAGCTATCCTATAAGCATAAGCAGTATTTTTCATTCATTAGTATAAGCATGACGAATAGGAAAAATTTCCCGCCAATCTTTCTTCATCTTCTAGACCTGTCCAGCGTTTGGTGTGTAGTTGTATTTGCAAGTCTCAGAATATGAGCTCGGGTTTTAAAATCCTTTTGGATTCTCACTTTCAAATGGCCTTGCGACATAGAACAGGTCCACTAAGGGAGCGCTGTGACGTGCATTATTTGTCAACTATTATCAACCCCTGTTCCTTATTGTGGTCATTATGTTAACATAAAACAGGGAAAGTGAGCTGTATTTGTTAGTTGTAATAATGTTTACCTATTTTCCGAACACCTTTCAGGTGGTCACCGAAACATCAACCGGCACTACGTCCAGTCAACGGATGCACACAGTACTCACCGTTAGTGTCGAAGCGATTGATTTTGATCCCGGTGCGAATGCACTCCACTTGAAGGTTAGTTACCACACATTAGCGCTCACCATTTTTCTTATGATAGTTTCAAGGGTATCTAGCTGTGTTAAGCAGGACCGCGGTTTCATTGGCTTTTGCAATCCCATTTATGCAGTGTGTCTCAGAAATTGTATAGGCTGAGTTTCTGAATGGAACATACCAGAAGATTTTGGCTCGTTCGCTCTTTTCCTTCTGTGTAGGCTATCATAAAACACTGGCGTTGCTACGGTGATAAGAATTTCATGACCAATCGAGTACTCTATACATTAGATACCAGTGTGCCTTCGTGACTCCAGAGATATTAGGTTGGCAACTAAATTTGTGGATTCTCATGCACCTTCAACAAAAGTGTTCATTAAGAAGTTACGAACAACAATTTTTAATCAAAGTAGGATCCCTTGGAACGCGAGACTGCTTCCCATTTATAATTAAGCTGGTCCATCCCACAGCTGTAGAATTCTTCTGCTTTTGAGGCCAATAATCCTTTGAGGTGCATTTTGACCTGATCCACATTAATAAATCGGCTTCCAACCATCGGAAGCTTCAAAAATTGAAGACCTTGGCTGGAAACGGCTAACTCACCCACCCTAAAGCGCAGATTGTGCGCCGAGTGACTACCGCCCTCTTAGTTCGGTGCAGCTCCTCTGGTTGGAAGACGATTTATTAATGTGGATCAGGTCAAAATACACCTCCATGGATTCTTGGCCTTCAAAGCACAAGAATTCTACAGCGGTGAGATAGACCAACTACTTGATAAACGAGTAGCAATTCCACGTTTCAATGGATCTTATTTCGATTAAAGATTGTCATTTGTTACTTGTTAATAAATATTTCTATTGAAGATTCTTGAGAGCCCACCAACTTAGTTGCCAACCTAATATATGAGAGGCTGAACAAGCTTTCCTTGCCTTATTTGGGATTTTAATCACGAACCTCACGTGAAATGAAATTTTCGTCGAAATTTTTACAGCTGGCTACAGTAGGTGCATATGAGCAAAATATAGTTGTCCTCGAATGTCCTATTCGAATAAGTATTCGAATAATTTTCGTTTGAATTTGAATATTTTTCGCATATTCAAAAATGTATTCAGAAATTTTTGTTTTTCGAATGTATTCGAATTCGAATATTCTGAAAAATAATATTTTTCGACTATATTCGAATTTGTTATCATTCGAAACCACTGAAATGTTCCAAAAAAAAATTTCGAGGGTGCGACTATAGAGCAAAGCCGTCGGGTCATCATGACCGATTTCGCCTAGATTTTGCCAAGGTTTTATTTAGCGTGCTAATCGTGAATCTGGCATCCATTTTTAGTACTAGGGTGTTATGGTTAGTGCGGATTGCCACAAAAATGGTTGCGCACAAACTTTTCGTATTTCTAAAAACGGATGTCAGACTCGTAATCAGGCAGAATTTGGGCGAAGTCGGTAGCCATGTCTCCGACGGCGTTAATCATCCGCACCGACTGCAACCTGCCGTAGTCGAGTGATATTTCACAGATGGGTGTTAGATTCCTGATCAGCATCCCAAATAACCCCTTTGGCGAACATCGAGCGAAATGTTCGTTCCCGACCTCTGCAGTCGTGAAAATACAATACTGGGATATTTCTTTTCGAGACATACTATACTTTATTCAAATCCAGTTGTATCTATGAATTGCTTTTCAGGGTCGAAACATTCAAGAGAACAATCTCGTTAAGCTAGGAGCCTATCACACATTGGATTTGGAGCCGAATCGAAAGTTTACCCTCGAAAAGGCTGAGTGGGATGTCATTGATCTAGGTTTGTTCTGTTTCTTGTCGTACATCCACGTCCTGAAGCAAAAAGAGCTTCTTTCTGATTCTCATAACGCTATTGCTTGGTAAAATGCCAAATTTCCTTGCTATTTCCATACCGTTTCGCTTCAGAACGACTCGATACCGCCTTGGATCCCACGGCCCAAGCGGATGTTGCTGCAATTGTTCTTCACGAAGGAATGGCCCATGTGTGCCTTTTAACCCCCGCGATGACCCTTGTTCGAGCCAAGATTGACATGCAGGTACGGTTAGTCGGCATTTCTCTTCCACTTTCTGATTTCCATTCATTCGTATTTCTAGATTCCCCGAAAACGGAAAGGATTCACGAGTCAACACGAGAAGGGCATCGTAAGGTTTCTCGACGCAGTCTCAGCCGCATTTCTGAGACATGTGAACTTCAACGTAGGCTTTTTGACCAATGTTTATTCCAAGGAATTTCAGTGCGATATCTGTTGTCTACGAGTGTTTGGGAAAAGGTTGTAAGAATAGTGGTGAAACAATTAGATATATTCGGTATTTTTGCTTTTTATTGTGTTTGCCTTTGATTTGCCTTTCTCCCTTAATTTTAGCCATTCCGTAGCAATTGGTTCTATTTTAGGTCATCAAATGTGTTATTATTGCGAGCCGCGGTTTTCTAAAGGAACAGTTTCTGGAACACCTTATACGCTATGCTGATGCACAAGGCAAGAAGGTTAGTTTACCTCTAAAAAAACTCTGACTTAAATTTTTCCTTAAATTTAGCTTCTTAGCAAATGTTTTAGATTACCACAGAGCAGCGTGGGAAGTTCATGCTGACGCACTCGAGTAGTGGTTTCAAGCATGCGCTGAAGGAAGTACTGGAGGACCCTGCTGTAGCGATTCGATTAGCAGACACCAAAGTAAGGACAGCAATTATCTTCTAAAGCTAGCTGAGCAGTTTCCAGCTCGAAGAGTTCAGCGTTAGTGTTAGCGCGTCAGCATTGCTCACATTGTTGAGACTACCCTTCCTGTTTCTTTTTGTGCGGAAATGCGGTCACAACTCTATTTAGCGAACGTAAGAGCCTGTTCATACTTCGTGACGAGATCGCAAAGCATGCAAATGAAGTAAAACCGAGCGATCGCCGCCTAAACATGTTCATACTCGAGCACCGTCGCTCCCGTCGCTGCTGTCGTCTGTTCATACTTCGCGCCGGCGACGGAAGAGACACGGGCGGCGGACGGAGTGTGGAGTACGTAATTAGTTACATATACCACACTACATCCTTCGCTCCCGTTGCTGCTGTCACCTGTTCATACATTCCGGGCGCTGCTGTCCCTCTTGCTGCTGCCGTCGCGAACTATGAACACGGCCTAAGGGTGCTCATTCAATCCTTCATACTGTTCAGGTGCGCTTAGTAAGGGGAACCCCACGGATAATTTTTTGCTCAGTTATTAATCTAGGCCCTACTGCTACCTACCTACGACAACAATGATCACATCTGCCTATTTAGGCTATAACATTGAGGAGTTCATCAACTGACTCCGAGCGTAATTCTATAGGCCAATTGTACATTCAAGGAGCCTCCTGGAACTTCTGAGGAGTAGAAAAGGCACAAATGGGCGCGTTCCAGAGGACATACGCTATCCTTCGTTCCTTACAGCAAGCCGTTAATTAAGTTTGTTATAGTCACTGTTTAAAATTGCCTATTCCATAGAAAAAAATTCCAAGCTTAATTGGTAATTAGAGGGAATGCTAAGTGGTAAGTTATTTCTTCCCTAGTATTGCATCTGGCCTTCTCTTCTGTTGACTTTGCTCAGCCACAGGAGAGAGATGCTGCTGAATAAACTTGTAGGACTCGAAAACAAAGAAAGCCCTATTTCAGAATAGACTAGTGGACAATAGAACAATTAGAAGTAAAGCCAAAACTTTCTTCAGCTATTTTGCATCATACTGCCGTGATACTGGTCATACTTGCTTACTGTTGATGGATTTTGCTTACGCTTCACTTGACATCTTCTACAGTACTGATCGCGCCTCTTCCTTGTTGCTTGTCTGGCCGTCAAGATTGCTTCGTTGTTTTTTAGGCACAAGGCGAAGTCAAGGCGCTCAACACCTTCTTCGAACTCATGTCAACAGAGCCGGACCGAGCGTTTTACGGCTTCAAGTAACATTTTTTATTAGTTTTCGTATCCTATTCAGAGAAGAGATGTCTTATGTAGACAAAGTTCCAGTTATGGCTTGGACTTGCGCCTGAATACTTCAATCGATGCTAGCCTAGGATGGGGAAGGGGTTCACATTGCAATTGTTCCATATTCTGTAGTTTCGTTATAGCCGTAACAATGTCATATGCTATTCTACAGTTATAACGTTTACGTGTCTGCGCTACTTTTGCATTTTTAAACTCTGAGTGCTAGGTGTATGAACCCTACCTTCCCCTAAATAGATTTGCACCCCTCCTTCTAATCTACGTAGACGAATTTTCACATTGTTCTTAGGTTATTCCTTTTGTGGAAGTTGTAAACGTTACAGGCATGTGTCGATGGCCAACGCTGAGCAGGCGATCGATACTCTTCTGCTGTCGGACTCTCTGTTTCGGTCACAGGATTTGGCAACGAGAAAACAATACGTGGCGCTTGTGGAAAGCGTAAGACAACAGGTAAGACTCCTTTGAGCTCGCGGTTGGACCTTCTCTACCATGAACAAAATGTAGGCCGGTGATCTGAAGGCCATACATTCATAACTGGCAGGCCTCTGTTATTTTCAAATATTTAAAATCTCTTTCTCCGCTGAAATACAAGTGTTGAGGATCTCTTAGGGAGCATTGCTGAACGCTGGTGGTAATTCCGCCTCTTTTCCTCAAGTAGATGTCAAACATTCGTTACAAATGATTTTACACGCCTGTCGGCGTGTCTCTCACTTTCGCTTTGCGCGATGCTCAAGTATCACTAAAACAAGGAAAGCTTCCCAACTCAAGCTGAGCTTTTGCGATGCTATTTCGAGAGTCGTGTGAGGGAGTCCAGAACTACAGTCCGTTTTTGCTGAGCGCCTTTATAAACACCGGAGAAAGAGCTGTAAAAACGTGTGCGCAACACTCATCAACCCCTATGACACTACACAAGATGTGCCTCGGTGGCGCAGTTGGTAGGTGTGCCGCCTCATAGAAGCGCACCGGTGGGCTTTTGAGTTCGGGTCCGCGTACTGCCAATGTTTTCCCACATATTGTTTGTTGTTATTACGCTTTCTCATGATCACAGGAGTCAATTTGAGACCATCTATGCTTACAACAAACCAAGGCTGTCTGTTTGCGCCTTCATATGTGCTAGTTTTTCAACGATGCATATCTGCACCATATAATTTCTCTGAGAATAAAAGATTTTATTGCTCTTCCCTTTTAGCTATGGTACAAAACAATGAAAAAAGCAAACCACAAGCGCGTGTCACATCAGCAGCACAATCTTCTCCCTGGCAAGGAATGACCACTTTTTCATCTTTGAACGCGAAATCCGTGGGTGTGGAGAAAGGTCCTGGGCGAACATCGACGTAACCAACTGCTACCCACGAAAAAAAACTAGTACATATGAAGGCGCAAATAGACAGCCTTGGTTTGTAGTAAGCATTGATGGTCTAAAATTGACTCCTGTGATCATGAGAAAGTGCAATAACAACAAACTAATATGTGCAAAGATGTTGGCAGTACGCGGACTGGAACTCGAAAGTTCGCCGGAGTGCTTCTCTGAGGCGGCACTCCTGTTGCGCACAGGTTTCCACACCACTTTTTCAGGTTTTAAAAAGGGTTTAGCAAAAACTAACTGTAGTTCTGGGTTCCGCCCACACGATCCTCAAAACAGCATCGCAAAAGCTCACCTTGAGTTGGGAACTTTTCCATGTAAGGTCACTCACTTCAAGCTGGTTACTCTGCCTGTGCAGAGATTGCGCCATGCCCTCTTCCAAGACGTCGCTATTTTTATTCGATTGGTAGCAGAATTCCTGTTTGTATGGAGTTTTACACCTGTTAACGATACAACAAAAACAACTTTAAAGAACACACATATCCTCTCTTTGATGGTTCATGTAAGTGGCATTTACACTATCAGTCAAATGAATGTTTTGTAGCGGCGAACTTTTCAAGTGTATGCGCGATCAGAGATCTTCTAATACGATATATGATTGCTTCTTTGCTGTGCTTTAAGACAATTTTTAACTGATTAAAAGGCGAAAACGGCGAGCGTGCTTTCGTGGGCTTCGGTAGATTCAGTAAGAATACCAAGATGATTGGAAAGCCGATCGTCGTCAGTGCTCTTTATAAGTACATCTGTTGATGAAAGTAGACCGCGCGCGCACTTGAGATGTTGTCTACCGCCAGGAGCTATCATTAAACTGCGCCTCGCTTATGTTGACTGTTTCAGAACGGTACCGTGCTAATATTCTCATCAATGCATGTCTCTGGCGAACAACTGAGTCTTCTCACAGGATGCGCTGCTATTCTTCGATTCCCGATGCCGGACATCGACACGTTAAGTGACGAAGAACAGACGTAACATCTGTTGAAGTTGTCTAGGAAGACCTTAGCGAAAACTGAGCTCAAGCGGTGCCCTTATTAGGAGCAGTTTCTACCCCAGGTGGTTAAGTAAATTGGAGTCTGATCATTGAGGTCCTAATGACACGGTCTACTAGCCCTCTTTTTCCTGTCTTTACTCCGCTGCTGTGCCTTGTATCATTATATTAGGAGAAACAGTGACAGGTAACGGTTCAGTGGAAATGGTATCCCTAAAAGAAGTTTCCTTGTTGATAGACTCTGCCCCTAAACGGAACAATATTTCACTGTGGTTATAGCCATTGATTCGTTCGTACACAGGTTTATAGCCCGTTGACCGCCTGCTATGGCCCCTGCTTGCTGAATTAGCCCGGTTGCTGGGTTACCGGTTAGTTTTTGTTGTTGTTTATTAGGCTTGTTGACATGTCCGCTCTTCATTTTCCTCTGTCGCGAATCCTTGCTTCACCGCTCATTACTGCTGTCTTCCAGTGTGCTCTGCCGCCTTTCATACTTTTCTGTGATCGATAGGTAGCGCTGTTGTTAACTGAGACACGCTCTGCGTTGTTTCTTTTTATCACAAAGCTACATATTAGTGGCAAATAAATCGAGTCAGGCAGGTCTATTACGGGCTAGAAGTCGTTGTCGTTGAAGTCGGATGCATTTTGCCTATTTGGAGTGGTAACCTCCTCTGCAGTATGTTTGGTTCATTTGATTTATTGTGGTGCGCAAATAAATGGTGTCAAAGATCTTTGAACAGTGCGGTTAATCTCCCTGAAGTAACCAAGCCCGGATGAGATTACACTTTGCCACATACCACGGAGCTCCACCGCATCTGGGAACTAGTTGCCAACACCTTACGGAAACCTAATGGGTGGGACAACGGTAGTGGTGTCCAGAGTTAAGGTTGAGGTTCGTGCATCGAGAGTGGTTGTAGTGTGGCATCCTTTTGGGGGATTTGTTTTGAAAATTTTTCAGCCTTTTAGATGTTTTTTCTCTGTAAAAGAAGCCTATTTTCAGGGGCCGGATTCATCAAAGTTACTGTAGTAACGTTAACGGAGAAATTAAACGAAAAGCTCAGATAACGCAGCTTATCGCTCACCATCTCGCTTGATAGGCCGCGTTATCTGAGCTTTTTGCTTACAATTCTCCGTTAAAGTTACTGCAGTAACTTTGATGAATCCTGCCCCAGGAGTGGGTTCTTGACTATGTTGAGAGTCGCGAGTAGCTTTGTTTGCAGAAGGACACAAATGGATTTCCATGAGCAGTCCTTAAGTCAATCAGAATCGGTCCAATTGTCGGCGATTTTACCAGTATTTTACAGCGCGACAGTTGATTTGAAAATGAACTCTGTAAAATTTCTGTATTGCACCATTTTCTTAATTAAATTGGACACTTTTTCAAATCAAATTCGACCCTTTTCCAAGTAAGTTCGGCGCTCCCCAAATCAAAATTAATATCTTCCAAATCAGAACGAACGTTCCAGATTAAACTAGGAACTCTACGAGACGGTCAGAATGATCCTTCGTTCGAGAATCATTTAGAACGACTTTGAAATTTTTTAATTCACTTGTCCAATAAGTCACAACACTGTTTGAAAATTTATAGAAAAATTAATTTTTGAATGAAAATAATTAAAGCATTCTTCATGGTGTAGGAAGGGTGTAACTTTCTAGCGTATTAAAAGGAATTTGCGTCGTCGTGTTTTTCGCGTTTTTTCTTCGTGAATTTTTCTAGTTTAGGCCTATCTTGCTCTGAAGGAGCCGCTCGGCAAGTCTCAAGTCAATTTGCTACATAACTTTCAATTCTGTGGACCCCCGACTAGTATAGATCCATTTTTCTACCCAAGGATAGTGCACTCGGAGGAGGTGGCGGCTGTCGCGTGCTCCGATACCAGGTTCCTGGTTAGGATTTCCAACCCAGGCCCTCCATCCCTCCGGGTCGTATTCGCAGAAGACTTGTCTGGAAAGGGCAAAGCGCTGACTTGTTCATCGGCTGGGCGCCGCAGGCCATTGTAAGGCCAAACACTCATTCAAATCGCAGAACCACATCCCGTAGAGGTAGAGTGCGTGGCGCATCCCAAAAGCGATCGAGTAACTCCGACCGTTTATCCTTTATCCTTTATCTAAGGAGAGAACGTTAGGAAGTGAAACTGTACCGAATAAAATTTCGAACCCTGACTATTACACAGTGAAAAATCATGTCATTCAGTAGCGGTCTTCGATGCCATCAAGGGATTAGATTTTTCCGGAAAACGATGTAAAATCCTCTTAGAAGAAGGAAAACCGGACGACCGCTCGGCATCAATAGATTTCTATGCTTCCCACGAAGAACCCAGTCGCTCCCTTTGCAGACTATGAATAGACCCTAAGTCCCCACCAAGAGCCACTTAACGGGCATGGGCCAACATTTTTCACAGATGGCGGTGCGTTCGGGCGACCAGGCAAATCTTACCTATCGTTTTCGCTTTTTTGGCGATCGTTTTATTTGATTTTTATTTGATTCTCTGTTGTCGTAATAGTGAGAGCAGATAGCTCTGTGGAAAGAGGAGTTGCACTGAGAGGCAGGCCGATCTATAAACTTCGTAAATATCTAAGGCGAAGTGCACCGAAAAAATCGTTGCAGTCACTGCCTGAACGAAGTTCTCCATAAGCACCCGTAGTTTTGCAAAACAATCATGCCAGTGCTACATAGAACAATAAAAGGATAAAAGACGTCGTTACTTAATCCCTTTTGGAATGCCTACTTCTACGGGATGTCGTAGAGGCGATTTGAATGCGTATTTGGTCATACAATGACTTGCGGTGGCCAGCCGATGAACAAGTCAGTGCTTTATCCTTCTCAGACAAGTCCGGTACCAATTCACCGACCCCGGAGGGATGGAAGGCTTGGTTGGCCTGGGCGGGAAATCCGAAACAGAAACCTGGTGCAGGCGACAGTCGGCGCCTCCTCCGACTGCGCTACACGCGCCCATATATAGAACAATATTGGGCTACCTAGCAAAGCAGGCACTGCAAGTTCAGCTGAAGGTTTTGTCATGACTATAGTTGTGCTCTTGAATTTTCTCGAATATTCCATCAAGTATTCGAATTCGGATACATTTGGAAAACGCAATTTTTCGAATATTCAATGGAATCATTCAAATGCCTATTCGAATAGATCATTCGAGCACAACTACGTATAGCCAGAACACATGAACACGTACAAAAACGTTCAGCCGTGCAATGATTCGTCGCACTTTGTATTTTCCCAGAGTGAAACTTCCCATAAGCTAGACGAACTATACCCAGTAAAAAATCGTTTTTCTATTAGAGGGGGAGGGGGGCAAAAGTAATGAGACTCTCCATGCCGTGCCCATATATGTCGTGACTGGAGTCCGGTTTCGTGCTTCTCGTATTTGTATGTTTGTTTGCTACTTACTGAAGGCCACCTGAGAAGTGACCACTTTCGCTCTTTCCAGAAGCATGCCTAACCCCAGTCTGACGAGTCGACCTGTGTCGCGCAAATCTCGCCCGATTCCCAACCCCGAACAGCCTGGACTCAATAGTCGCGCAAGACGAGAAGTACGTCTTCTACTTTCACCCTGCCAAGCAGCGAGTCTGGGTGAGGCCTGGTGACCTGTTACCGACCTTCGTTCGGCGGGATGTTCACGGTGAGAAGCACCTTCAGAGCTTTTGAGTCTGCGCATATGGACCGGTGTACTGGAAGCTGTTTTCCAAAAGCACGACGATGGACTCCAAGGCCATGGTGAACGAAATAGAAGAGATGGACCGCGACTCGCACTTGTTCGGTCTCAGCGCGTCAAGAAGGTCCTCCTCTTCGACAACGCCACACCTTATCGGGCAAAAGTGACCACGGATAAGCCTGCTCAGCTGGACTACGTTCACATGCTTCTCCCACCGTATTCGCCGGACATCTCTCCTTGCGGTTACCGCTACTTCTTGAGCCGATAGGACTTCATGGTCGGAAGGGACACAAGGACCCAAGCAGACCTCGACAACCATAACGAGCGGTGGATCAGCACCAGGCCTAAGCAGTTCTGGAAGGAGGGATCAGGAAGTTGGCTGATCGATGGCAGCAAGGCCACTGACCTTAATGGCGAATACATTCCTCAGCACCGTCGAGTTGTAATTGGGTTATAAAGAGATAAAGAAATTTGTTGAATTTGTCTCATTACTTTTGGCCCACCCTAATAGAAGTCTTGTTGCTATTGTTTGGCCTTGGAGTTTTAACTACTTTTCTCGTAGAGCGATCTTAACGGGAGACGGACTATTGTTCCATGCTGTGAGGACGAAAACGTAGTCATATAATTGCCTTGTAGATGGAGATAAATTGATGAAGAAGAAGTTCTACTCTTTGTCGTTGAACCGGTCGCAGCTTCGGGAAATTTAATTTACCGAATTTTTCGCTAATTTTCTCTATTAAAAAATGCCGCTAAAAATTTAACAACAGAAATTCGACGCACTCCTATGGCGCATACCGAGTATCCCCTACAACGCTGAACAGTGTGATCCAAGAAAGGAGTCGTGGTGGAAGATACAGCAGGAATGGGGACTATAGGAGAGCCGACGGTTTATGACTCCAAACACGCAGCTATGGTCGTAAAGCTGCTTGAGCCGCCATGTCTGTGCCACTCTGTCAACCAGCTGCACCCAAGACCGAGAATTACTCGCGCCACTTTTCGGTTACAACGGTTTCCACTCAGCTTTACTTTACCTATACAGTTTCGAAGCGCCTTTTATAGCTAGAAGCATATTGCGCTCCACAGAGAAAACGTGGGCGTTACCTGACCACTCAGCTTGTCAATAGATAAATAGAATAAAGAATAAAGGATGACGTTACTCGATCCCTTTTGGGATGCGCCACGCATTCTACTTCTACAGAGCATATTACATCTACAACTTCAAAAAGTCGTGAAGGCGATTTGAATGCGTATTCGGCCGCACAATGACTTGCGGTGACCAACCAATGAACAAGTCGTTATGTCATCCTTCCAAGAAGACAAGTCTGTTATTAATTCATCTACCCCGGATTAATGGAAGGCTTGATTGGCATGGTCGGGAAATCCGAACCAGGAACCTGGTACCGCGTGCACCCAACACCCATCACCTCGACTGCGCCACACGCGCGCCCAGGTAAGTAGAATAGGGGTGTATATAAGGTACTGAGAAAGACCTGCATTTTTGTGTGGCACAATTTGTGATGAGCATATTACATCTACAACTTCAAACAGTAAATATGCTGTTATTGTTGCATCTTCACGGGAGATTAACTACCGTGCCTGGACTCAAGTTTGATGAAATTTTATCATTTTCCTCACCTTAAAGGATAAAAGATGGCGATAGTCAATGGCCTTAGAGATCCGTCACGCATTCTACCTCTACCAGATGTCGTGGAGGCGATTCGAATGCGTATTCTGCCTATAAAATGAGTTGAGGTGGCTAGTTGGGGGACGAGCGTTCTACCCCCTCTTCCCCATGGCCCGCCCACTCCCCAACCCCCTGGGCTTGCTCGAGAGCCCAGTGGCTGCCTTACGAGATAGTAGAGACGCAGACATCTGTCACGCCTCAGTTTAAAGGGCGGGGGTAGAACGCCACTCCGCCGGCTAGTTGCTAGACAAATCCGTGTTTTACCCTTACCAGATAAGCCTGATACAATTCATTGACCCTGAAGGTATGGTTTCGTTGGTCTGGGCTGGAAACCCGAACCGAGAACCTGGAATCGAGTGCACGCGACAGCTGACACCCCTTTGACTGCGTTACCAAGCTCCTCAGCCCTATCTCACTAAATAGCGAAGAGTAGTGAACAAATGAGCCGTGTACAAGAAGACTACTGGCCTATTGAAAGGTTGGAGAGATCTCCTACTCAAACCTGACCCAGTTGCAATTCCTCGCTCCATGGCCAACTGTTGACTCACTAACTTCCGTGACGTTTTTGTTTTTCACTTTTTATTCGTTCCAGATGGTTCTTTGTTTCTTTCTTGATGTAAATTAGCAACTTAATGGTTTGAAGCGGTTTCTCTAACGTCCGTAGGCGAGAAAATTCGTTGCAGACGTGATCCACGGGATTTCCTTCGCCTCACGTGTCGTTTCCACTTTTGTTTTGTGACTTTTCGCATTCATTCTACAAGAGGATGTGACTTTATGATACTTAGAGGGGGTCGCTCTGTTATCTCCTTATTCCAGTCACACGTAGAATTCATCCTAATCGGAGGGGGCATCGCTAGAAAGCAAAGAAACAGAAACAGACGGGATTTTTGGGCTGAACTAGTCTCTCTGGGCCCAGAAATCGCGAAGAAAGGTTCAGTCGTGGACTAGTTCAACGACTCGCTTTTGTAAAACACTGCATTCTCAATTTTTTCACCGTTGTCAAAGTAACAGAAAGAAGTGCCCCTCCCCATTAGGATAGATGCGAACTCTACACTAACACTCAAGGGTTAGTTGCACCATATTCTGCAGTCCCTTCCCCCTCTCAGTTCTGGGCTTTTCTCGGCGTCAGTGGAAAAGGGCACAGGGCATAGTTATAGCTTTGCTTTTTCATTTTCTTTATTTACAATACACTTTACAGCACAATTTCTGTCCCCTTCTCCTTTCCTGCGAGCCGAGAGCTATAGCACCTAAGATGTCCACGTATAGAACATCATGAGTGAACAAGCAAACAGTTTTGCATGTACATGTGTTTTCTTTGAAGATGCACTGCTGAAGATTTAGGTCGTTATGGTTCATTTCACTTCCTCTTTCACAAGGAAGGGGTCTGAAGCGTATGTCTGTGGGGGGAAGCGAGTCGTATAGCGAGAATCCTCACCCTCAATTAGTAAGAAAAAGGGTTAATTTTTTGCCAAGTCGTTAAACCCAAGGAGCAGGGGTCCTTGAAGTTACAGTGGAATACGGCGCATCACGAGTTTGGGGGTCTTGTACGCCCGCGATGCCTCTGCCGACAAGTGACTCGGAGCGCAGTGGAGGTGACGTCGCTTCATGCGAGGAAGGTTGGTGGTTCGCTTCTCCTGCGCTGCTGCATTTTTCCATTTCAACTGACTGGTTCGAGATTTGGGGATTCTGACGTCTATACCATTTTCAGACGTTTTTATGCTTAATTTTTCAGCTGAATGCTGTGGTAGTCAACATGATGATGTAGAAATGTTCAGCATCAGTGACACATAGGTACAAAGTGCATCAAGCAGCACTGGACACAATACGGGCAGGTATAAAGGCTACAGGCTCCTCACAGTCTCTTCCCATACTTGGGCCAATGTGATTCCGGGAAAACCATCCTGCTCCAATTTTCAAAAGGACCAGGATGTGACGTCGGAGGTGGTTCAAGTGGGAAACGCGGTCTGTGGATCTCGCAAATTAACCTAAACGGCATCGATACACTTTTACTCCCATTTTTGCCTGTCACCTGGAAATCAGAGGTCTGCTGGAGGTTTTCGAAAACCTGACACCAACAATGTCCGACGATGCTCGAGTGGTGACCCACCTGCTCATGCCGAAGTGTGACCCATCTTCAGACAAGAAGCCTTCGAAGGAAGAAATCAAGCTGGCCGAACGGATGGCCAGCATACTAAAGGACTTCGAAGCAAGCTCGTCAACTTGAGTTGACGAAGACGTTGTAGTTAAAAATCCGGTCAGTAATAAACAAGTTGCAGGAAAAGTACTCTCCACAGCGTACAGCTGGAAAATACGCAGAAAACGTCTGAAAATGGTACAGAAGTCAGAATCCCCCAAATCTCAACCAGTCAGTCGAAAGCAAAAATGCTGCAGCGCAGGAGAAGCGAACCCCAACCTTCCGCGCATGAGGCGACGTCACCTCCACTGCGCTCCGAACTGGTTGTCAGCAGAGACATCGCGGGCGTACAATAACCCCAAACTCGTGATGCGCCGTATTCCACTGTGATTTCAAGGGCCCCCTACTCCTTGGGTTTAACGGCTTGGCAAAAATAAACCCTTTTTCATACTAATTGAGGGTTGAGGATTCTCTCTATATGACTCGCTCCCCCGTTCAGACATACGCTTCAGACCCTTACCTTTTCAGTACTTCCTTTTTCCTTTCGTCAAGAAGTAGCGATAGTCTAGAGACCGATGTTGTTCAGTCTTGGTATCAAACGACGCTTTCGATACTGGTGCAATGTTAGTCCATGAATTTTTCACTAGGAAGTCGAAGCGAGGACGTGAAGAGTAGCCCTCGGAAGCTAGAAATCTCCAAATCCCATACTTTCGTTTTTTCGCTAGTTCAGTGTTCTGACTTCATACAACCGATTGCTTTTAGTCTTACCGTAGTTATCGGATAGATAGGGGATAATGGTAGGATAGTACCTCGATAAATCTGTAAGAAGCAATTGCTCCTCATTTAAACTTAAATGTTCTCTCGTTTTTGTATGTTTTTTTTTATTTCGTTGTTTGCATTAGTTATGCTAAACACTTCAAATACCTAAGTTGATTCAGGGTAAAAATGTCGGGGTCGACGATGGAGGCGACGCAGATGAAGGTCAAGTCAGCCGTTGATGCTATGATTGACGAAATGGATCGGAAATATTTGCGGGACATGCAGAAAGCCATGTTTCTGTGCTCAGCAAAGTAAGTTTTCATGACAGTTTCTTCCTGCTTTCAAGCACAATATTAGGTTAGATATGGGCCCGTGTAGCGCAGTCGGAGGAGGCGCCGGCTGTCGCATGCAACCAATACCAGGTTCCTGGTTCGGACTTCCCACCCAGGCCATCTAAACCTTCCTTCCCTCGGTGTCGGCGAATTCGTATGGGACTTGTCTGGGAAGGATAAGGCGCTGACTTGTTCATCGGCTGGCCACTGCAAGTCATTGTATGGCCAAATACGCATTCAAATCACCTCCACGACTTCGCGTAGAAGTAGAATGCGTGGCGCATCCCAAAAGGGATTGAGTAACGCCGTCCTTTATCCTTTATTAGGTTAGATAACTGCAGTTCAGGGTTCATATAGAATGACTTGGCTGCATTTCCGTATTTCTTTAAGTCGCGCCATGCATTGTACTTGGACGTAGCAAGCTGTATGCGTGCCGCAATAGGTAGAGATGTCTCCTACACGCGACACAACTTTCTATGGAATCACACGGTCGCACAGAGCAGTACCTTCTAGATATCAAATATGCAGAAAAAATGCAAGGCAAGGGATTAAACACCTGATCCGCGCATATCAAGCAGTGTTTTTCCTAAAATGCCCTCCACAACGTCACGCAGAAGAGGGTTGTATAGCAAGTGTCTTCAGTGACGCGACTTCATCTCTCTCCTTTCACTACTTGTTATTTCCACAAAGGTCTATACAGGGTGTCTCAAAAAATGTATACACTGTTCGAAAGGTGATAACTTCGTTCATAGTAACGGTACTGAAGAAGTTAAGGGCTCAAATGAAAGCGTAAGAAAATAGAAATTTTACGGCTTATGAGCGGCATGGAATGCGCTCTACACTCGTCTGAAATTTTCCATTTTGCAATCGATTGATTGTGTTTCGCTTGAATACATGTTATAATTTCTTCACAAAGTGGCCGTTTCGATTGATTTTTGCTTATTTTAGAGTGTAAGACCTAACTACATATTATAGCTTGCGAAAAATGGAGAATATTCTAAAAAATAAAGGTACTATGTGAAGGGTTATAACATTGCTGCTAGTAAAGCATTTGGAGATATTTGAGACTCACATGAAGGGCGACGGGATTACTGTGGCCATGCTCCTGCCTGAAACCTCGCATTCCAGACTTGATTGATTGTGCATGGGCTGAATGCTTGTTACAATCTTGTTGCTATTTGGTTACATTAACCTGTGCTGTGCTTCTTTTAACGTTTTGAACTTGACAACCACGTGAAAGTCACGTTACATGCGAGTAAATTGATTGCACGAATTAAGTGTGAGCAGGAGCCGCATTGTACAAGACGCATTCTGTGGACGAATGAAGCAACATTTAAGCTGAATGGAGAGGTTAATTGGCATAACTGCAGCTACTGGACGACGGAAAACGTTGAAAGAAGCACAGCACAGGTTATTGTGACCAAGTAGTAACAAGATTGTAACAATCATTCAGCCCATGCGCAATTAATCGAGTCTGAAATGCAAGGTTTCAGGCGTGTGCGTGGCGCAATATTGCCTACTTGCACGTCTCAGAAATCTCGCTGTCATGCGCCTTCATGTGACTCTCAAATATTTTCAAATGCTTCACTGGCGGCAATGTTAGAACCTTTCACATAGTACCTTTATTTTTTAGGCCTTTATTTATTTCTTAAGTTTCAAGCTTTGAAATGAGCACAAATCAATCGAAACGGCCACTTTGTGAAGAAATTGTAACATGTATTCAAGCGAAACACAATCAATCGAGTGCAAAATGGAAAATTTCAGACGAGTGTAGAGCGCATTCCATGCCGCTCATAAGCCGTAAAATTTCTATTTTCTTACGCTTTCATTTGAGCCCTTAACTTCTTCAGTACCTTTACTATGAACGAAGTTATCACCTTTCAAACAGTGTATACATTTTTTGAGACAGCCTGTATAAGGGTCGCATTATTAGCATTAACGTAACAGCAAGGAAATTACATAATCTTTTTGAATACTTGGTTGAAGGGCAATATTTTCGTCGCAGAAATACCTTTCCGTATGTTTTCACCACAGAAATGGTAGCGGTCATACATAGTGCACCAAATAGGACGCATAGCGCACGTCGGTGGTCTGCAGCAGGTCGTTTCCAAGCTGTTGAAAAAGCTTGGTCTTCATTCACGAAAAAGGTGGTTTTTGGGATGTCAGCCAGTGTTCACACATGTGATGCCTTGGTTGAGTTCAGGTAAAGGGAGGAAATCCAGGATGTAGTTAATTAATTTTGACGTAGGCTCGTTGGATGTGCTGCAGTGTTCCTTTTAGCGCACAGGTTAGCATTCATTTAAGAACTATTAAAAATTAGTCGCAATGTAGATGTGTGCTGGATGCATGGCCTCTCTATTTTTAGCTGCTGCGATCACAAGACGAGTAGCCGTGAGGTTGTCGAGAACTGCGTTGAGAAGTGCAATAGCGGTATGAAGAATGCCCAACGGACTCTGGAAAAGGAGCTAGGAGGGCTTCAGGCAAGGAATAAGCTTTTTCGATTGCTTCAGAGAAATACTTGCTATTGTTCTTCATGGTAGAGGTCCAGAAGGGGTCGATTTTTTTTTGCTAAAACTTCATCTAAGATCGTTTGGGGTGCTGGTTACTATACATTGGATCCGAATGAATCATTTTCGGATATCCGATTCGGATATTCCGATCCGAATCATCCAATTATCCGGTCACCGCGAAATTGTCCTTATCCGAATCATCCAAAAATCCGAGGTCTTCAAAATCACCCTTATCCGAATCATCCAAAAATCCGGTGCCCGCAAAATCGCCCTTATCCGAATCATCCAAAAATCCGTGGTCCGCGAAATTGGCATTATCCGAATCATTCAATTATCCGGACCCTGGATGACTCGGATAAAATCGGATAATTTCGGATAACCCGTTCAATTTCCGCGCTCCATTTTAAAATCGCGCATCTCGAATAAAAGTGCATTCATAACGAGTTTCGCGGGCGGGCACGCTGCTGAGTCATACGTTTTCGCGCCCCACTGTAAAGTAGTGTCGTAGTGACGTTGAATACAGTTAGCACGCCGCTGAGCGTCACGTCGATCTTGGCATCTTTTCCTTCAAATACCATGTTGTGCTGCCGGGGGGAGCAAGGACGGCGACTGAGGGAGAGAAGGGATTACACATGCCCTCTGATCGGCACTTCGCTATTTCACATTGTATTGCATTCGGCGCAAATTGGGGTGAGGGCGGTCACCATGTAGAACAGCTCCATACCGCACTTTGTGCTGCATGAAATTAAAACTGTTATTCAACACTTGTGTGTGTACCACATGATGAACTGTGTTAGACCATTTCTGATGTTCGACATTTATTTGCCTTCTTATGAAGGAGGAAAAGTGCTGAATACATGGTGACCCCCCCCCCCTCCCGACCCAATTTGCTTTATTTGATAATGGCATTTTGGAAAGCCTGGATCTTAGAATAATTCAACTTGGAATCAGGGATGTGAGGAAATTTTTTAAAGAAAGGCGGAAGACGGAATACGGAACGGAAGAGCTCAAAAATGGGCGGAAGCCGAATTACGAAACGTCGAAACGGAAATGATTCAAAACCTATTACTTCGCTTAATTTTTCACAAACATACATATATCCATAATGGTAGTAATAATTGAGTTGCCGTTACCGAATTTAGATAGCGGACGAGGCAGCATGCGACTCCTTTTCAGCAACATATAACAATAAAAAATCCTTGTATTCGTATTATTACTATGACGAATTTTCAAACATTACTAGTGTAGCAACTCGAGGTTTGTGCAAAATCTCTTTGTAAATAGGAAAGAAGTATTTTAAACGCAATCAACCCAGCTGACGGGTAAGATGTCAGAGATTTCGCCACTCATAGCCCTTAACCGGTCTTATTGAGTGTTCCAGGTCTATCCCAATTAGGAGGGAGTAGAGTTAAGGCTACAGTTGCATTTAGCACTCACAACACGACACCCACGCTCTGAGTTCGCCTGGGTACCATTGTATCATTTGGCTGAAGCTCTGAAACAAACTCGGAGGAGGGGATTGGAGAGACAAGACACCGCATGCCCTCCTCCAACTAGAATAGATCCAATGTCCCTATGGAGCGCATTGTTAGCAGCCTGAGAGTGTTTATAGAACACCGAGCTAGATTTGGTGCTCCAGGCCACACCTACGATTACTAGGGAAAAATATAAGCTGCTCCGGATAAGGAGTTTGACCCTTTACTCAAACACTCATGGAACCCTTGTGAACCTACGCTATTCGATAGTACATCTTTTCAACAACAGAAAAAGAATCCAATTTGATTACAGTTTCGACATTAGGGTGTACCATCGCTTTGAAAGAAAAACAATCAGAAACGCATAATTAATCTCTTTCTCCAGCTTTTAGATTATGTCCAAGAGGTGAATGAAGGCAGTGCAAAGCAAGCAATCAGTGAGTGATGAGTCACCGTTCCGTCTTCCGGCCCAAAAAAGAGGGAACACGGAACGGAACTGGGAAGGACTAAAAACGGCCGGAAACCGAAATTCAAAACATTGAAACGGAATTTTCTCCCATCCCTGATTGGAATGATCCAGCTCTTTGATGTTTCCTTCCTTGATGAGAAGTGAGAGTCTTTCGATGCACGCACTGCTGCTGTTATTGAATTTTGGATTTCTCTTTAAAGAACGGTAGAGTTCTGATA
This sequence comes from Heligmosomoides polygyrus polygyrus, assembly GCA_947396885.1. Taxonomy (NCBI): domain Eukaryota; kingdom Metazoa; phylum Nematoda; class Chromadorea; order Rhabditida; family Heligmosomidae; genus Heligmosomoides; species Heligmosomoides polygyrus. Next base: position 88,188,151 of record OX377203.1, on the reverse strand, counting down.
AACTGCATCTTGCCCTAATGAGTCGGATATCCGATTCGGATATCCGAAATCCGGTCTCCGCGAAATTGCCATTATCTGAATCATCCAAAAATCCGGGGTCCGCAAAATCGCCCTTATCCGAATCATCCAAAAATCCGGTCACCGCGAAATTACCATTATCCGAATCATCCAAAAATCCGGGATCCGCAAAATCGCCGTTATCCGAATCATCCAAAAATCCGGGGTCCGCAAAATTGCCCTTATCCGAATCATCCAATTATCCGAAGATTTTCGATCGGATCCAATGTATACTGGTTACGAATATGATATTTCTACCGACTACGGTAGGTGACTATAGGTACGGGGCTATTTCAAAGGCTTGATATTCGCCCATGCCTTGCTTAGAGGGTGTTGTTTAAAATGATAGAGCCCGTTGTTCTTTTTATAAACTCAAACTAGCAGTAATAAAGAAGGTACCTGCTAGTTGGCAGGAAAGCACGACGATCCCGATTTGTAAGAAGAAGGGCAGTCCTGCGGACTGCACGAATTGCCGTCCAATTCGCTTGCACAGCATGAAAATTTTCGAGCGAATTGTAGATGGGCGTATTCGTGATATCGTCCAACTTTCCACCAACCATTATGGCTTCGTAGCGGGCTGTGGCACCATCGACGCCATGCATGCTGCTCGTCTTCTGGTAGAGAGCAGCGCGAAAAGCAGAAGCCGGTGCATCTTGCCTTTCTCGACTTGGAGAAGGCCTTCGATCGCGTACCGCGTGAGGTTATATGGTACCCTTGCGACAACACAACGTACATGAGGAACTTAGAGAGTGGGTGCGAATGCTATACTCTTGCCCAAAGAGTCGTGTGCAAGCTGTAGCAGGAACCTCGACGGAGTTTCCTATCTCTGTTGGGGAGCACCAAGGATCTACGCTTCCCCACTCCTCTTTGTTGTCGTAATGGATGCCATTACGCGAGATCTTCAGAAGCCCGTCCCTTGGATGTTGCTATATGCTGATGACGTGATGCTCGCCTGCGAAGACAAAAGTGATCTTGAGCGAGAGGTGCAAGCTTGATACGACCGCTTGATGATGTTCGGGCTCAAGCGAAACGTAAAAAAATCTGAGTACTTGACAACAGACGTAAATGAGGCCGGGTCCATTGAGATCAATGGCACTGCGCTAGTACGGACGACAAACTTCAAGTACCTTGGATCTGCAATTGCGTCTGATGGTAATCTGACGTTCGAGGTGAACTCGCGCGTGGTCCAAATGGCGCTCGATGGCGGGCGTTCTATGCGACAGAAAGGCAGCGGAACGCCTTAAATCGAAGATTTATAGAACCAGCGTCTGACCAGTAGCGATGTATGGAGCCGAGTGCTGGCCTGAAACCAAGGAGGTTGAGACTCGCCTCAGCGTATTGGAAACGAAAATGCTGCGCTGGTGTTACGCGTCTGGACCGTATTCGCAACGATGAAATACGCCAGAGGTTTGGTTTCGCTCCAATTGCTGACAAGTTACGTGAAGCTCGCCATCGGTGGTCCACGTTCTTCGCGCTAGTGGCGACACTGTTAGGAAGATTGGCCCTAACATAGATGTGCCCGAAAAACGGCCTGAAGGGCGGCCGAAGCAGCGTTGGTTTGATACGTTGCATGTAGACATGGAAGTTGCTGGTATCCATCCCGGTCAAGCATTTGATCGCGTAAAGTGGCGTCACCGTACCAGAATACCGGACCCCGCCTCGAAGCGAGAGAAACGTCGAAGAAAAGGAAATTAGCAGTAATAAAAATTGTAATCCATTCATTATGTACTGTTCCTTATCTTACAGTAGAAGATTGGAAAACAAGCTCGTACGATGCCATTGGAAGAGCTTCCTTGTGCCGCAACGTTCTATTACCAGTGATTTTTTGAATCATGTGCTCCCTGCGCCCAAGGGGTTATTTGGGGTTCTGATCTCGAATCTGACATCCGTTTTCGAAATTTCGGCCGATTACAATAGGTTACGATAGGTACTGATGTCTAAGGCTGCCAAGGACGTAATCACCGATATCGCCTAAACTTCACCTAGGGGTTATTTGGGATGCTGATCACGAAGCTGACATCCGGTTTTTCTTTTACTCTGGAGTACAGTAACTACTGATAGGGAAGGCTTGACGATGGATTCCTTGTGGTAGACTGAATATTTGAAGAAGTATCTTACCTTTGCACAGCAGATGACCCCTAGGCGAAGTTTGGGCGATAATTTTTTTCGACCTCTCTACCCCTGGAGTCGTGAAAGTATTAGGGGGGGGGGGGGGGCCAAAAGTAATGAGACACCCCACGCCGTGTCCATATATCTCGTGGCTGGAGTCTGGTTTCGTGCTTGTTGTATTTCTATGTTTGTATGCTACTTAATGAAGCGCATCTGAAAAGTTACCACTTCCGCCCTTTCCAGAAGCATGCCAAAAACCCCAGCCTGTCTCATGCCGAAACCCCAGTCTGACGACTCGACCTGTGTCGCGTAAATCTCCCCCAATTCCCAACCCCGAGCAGCCTGGGCTCAGTATTCAAGCAAGATGATAAGTACGTCTTCTACCTTAACCCTGCCAAGCAGCGAGTCTGGGTGAGGCCTGGTGAATTGTTACCGACCTTCGTTCGGCGAGATGTTCACGGCGAGAAGCATCTTTGGAGCTTTTGGGTCTGCGCCCATGGTTCGGTTTACCGGAGGCTGTTTCCCAAGAGCACCGCGATGAACTCCAAGGCCATGGTGAACGAAATAGAGAAGATGGGCCGGCGACTCGCTCTTATTCATTCGCAGCGCTTCAAGAAGGTTCTCCTCTTCGACTACGCCGCACCCCATCGGGAACAAGTAACCACGGATAAGCTTGGCCAGCTGGGCTACGTTCACATGCCTCACCCACCGTATTCGCTGGACATCTGTCCATGCAACTACCACTACTACTTGAGCCTACAGGACTTCCTAGTTGGAAGGGACACAAGAACCCAAGCAGTCCTTGACAGCCATATCGAGCTGTTGATCAACACCAGGCTCAAGCAGTTCTGGAAGGATGGGATCAGGAAGTTGGCTGAGCGATGGCAGCAAGGTCCCTGCCCTTAATGGCAAATACACTCCTCAGCATCGTTGAGTTGTAATTGAGTTATGAGGAGATAAAGATTTTTTTTCATTTTGTCTCATTACTTTTGCCCCCCCCCCCCCCCCTAATACAATAGTGCTGGGAAATGTTGGTGAATATTTATTTGCCAATTCGAGCCATTCACTACAAGGGGAGAAAAATCGCAGAAGAAGCAAATTGAATTGGCTAATGAAAGATGAAATGGAATAAGAGAAAGGGGAAAATGAGAAAGAAAAGACAAGAAAAGTGGGCAGGATTCGCGAGCAATTGATGAAGATGGGGGAAACAGAGGACTTTACCGATGCACACATCGCGCATGTGGAAAATGGTGGCTTCTTGTACTTGGTGAGACAGTTAATAAACCGTGCGCGTGAAGAAAGGAATACTGCGAGGCGAAGCAAAGGGCTTACGATACTACAACCATAGGTGCCAGACTAGCTGTAGCCTATGTGGGGTGGACCTTTTAAGTGTAGACAAGGGAAGATGGTACGCACCCCAGTAGGCTACCCTGATGGGAGGTCATAAGCCATTTCCAACTCTCACAAGGTGATCGACATAAGATTCGAAAAGTCCAGTGTATCAGGCATTAAAGTTCGTAAAAAAAACGCTCCACATTGCACAATTTGTACAACAGCAAAGGTTTGTTTTTTATAGGGAGCGATATCGGGAGAATGAGGTACACTACGCTATACATTGAGAGATCAGATATAGCTGAGCTAGTTCGGTACTTGTGAATGCAGCCAGAAGTGGGATATTTCAATGGAAAGAAGAGCATTGACGTGTTCCGGAAGACAGCATCGTTGAACGCCTGGCTGAACCATCTGGCAACTTGGCGGTTGAGCTCATATCTGGAATGGAACGGTAATTGCACAGCACTATTACCACAGTTGGCCCCAATGACGTTACATTTTGACCTATGACTCTATCACTTGGCCACTGATCTTTCTAGAATCTTCTGCAGTAGCATATAAGGGCCGTCAAGTAGGATGCCGTACGTCTCCTGCATCGTCTCTCACCACGCTTCTCACAACGGACCGCAGGCGGAGCGCCACGACCCCGGACCACCACCACAGCCACGGAAGGGACACGATCGACCGGAACCCCAAGCAGCAACGCTCGACCGCGGAGGAATTAACGAAGAAGATGCGAAAAGACACTGCGATATCCCATGTCAATAAATTGTTAGCAGGTCGCTACACAGGGGACTGCGCTCCCGTTATAGCGCGCCAAGACAGCGCGCACGCACGCTGCGCCATTGTGCACGGGATGGCAGTTAGTGCGGAGGCGCTCAAGTGGACATAGGGTTCACCAACTACAGTGTAGCTATAGCTGTGCTATGGCTCGTGAGGCCTATTGAGATCTCAGTTCAGTGCACATCAATTAGTCAATGTAGAGGCATCATCCCTTAGTTGTCTTAGTTGCTGGGCCAAACGGGTCTGAAATGTGCAAGACTTCCTATGTATGAACAGATCAGGATGTAGATTATTCCACTCTGCAACTCTTCGAACAAGGAAAGAGCCTTCATAGCCAGTCGAGTTAGGTTTTTCTGGTCTTATACGGAATGGGTGGCCCCTCAATTTACCGATGGTCTGCGAGGTCTCGAAAAGGTCGGAAATGCTAAGATTAATCTCGCTTGTTGTCAGTTTATACATCAGTGTAAAGTCTGCAATCTTACGCCGGAATTCTAAAGTATCGGCATTAAGTCTAGACAACCGCTCTTCGTAAGAAAGGCCTAATTGACCGCACCTACTAAAGCAGCGATATGTGAAACTTTTCTGGACTTTTTCAATTTCAGCTATATGCGCTCTTTTTTGTGGTGACCATATCGGTGAGCAATACTCTAACAGCGGCCTTACATACAAGGCAAAAAGTCTGAAAAGCATCGCTGGATCACGCATTCTGAAAGATCTTAGAATAAAGTTCGAACATCTGAGCGCCTTGCTAGCACTTTCGCGGATATATTCTTCAAAACTGAGGTTTTTGTCATAGGTGCCTAGGTCTCGTATCTTATTAACGCAGGTTAGAGTAGCACTCCCTAAGGTAAACGATACATCAGGGTGGTAACGTCCTAAAGTCATGACAGCGGTTTTTTGAGCAGAAATCTCTAACGACCACGCCTTAGACCACTCTACAACGGCATCTATTGAGTCTTGAAGTTTCCGATAGTCGTTGACCGTAAAAATTTTGGTGTCGTCGGCATAAATGCTACAATAACAACCAGGCGGGAGAACGCGGGGCAAGTCGTTAATGAAGATAATGAACAAAAGAGGGCCCAAACACGTTCCTTGAGGAACGCCGCTTGGGGTGGGATAGTAAGGGGAGAAGCTGTCGTTTATTACTACAGACTGAACCCGGTCAGAAAGGAAAGAACGCAGGAATTTCAAAAGTTGACCTTTAATCCCATAGGAGCAGAGTTTTTTAACCAGCAGTGGTATGGAGATAGAGTCGAAAGCTTTTGCGTAATCTAGGTAGCAGACAGACACATAGTTTCCTCTATCTAATTCTCTGTGCCATAAAGGGATGGTGGAAATAAGGGCGGAAGTAGTTGATTTATGCTCAAGAAACCCATGTTGTTCTTTTCGAAGTAAATGATTTTCATTTAGGTAAGCGGTAATTTTTTTTGCACAAAATGCGCTCCATAACCTTGCTAATTGAACTGGTAAGACATATGGGTCTGTAATTAGTGACGTCGTTTTTTGGTTCCTTTTTAAGGACTGGACGTACAAGACCAATTTTCCACAGTTTCGGTACTTCGCCATGTAACAGAAGTCGGTTGAAAAGCATCGTCAGAGGAGAGGCGAGCCCTAAAGCTGCCTTCTTTAGGAATATATAAGGAATCCGGTCGGGCGATGTGGAAACTCTGTTTGGTAGCTTTCGCAGCACGCTGTAAACTGTTTCACTCGTGATATCTATCCAGTTCAATTTGCTGTCGGTTACGGGAGGCAGTCTATCACTCGTATCACTTCGTTGCTTGTAAACTGATTTGAAATAGTGAGCAAACAATTGGGACTTACCGCTATCATCTCGAATGTACCCACCGTCATTGATAAGGTCTGGGATACATTCAGTCAGCCTTAACTTCTTTCGGCAGTAGTTAAAGAAACGTTTTGGGCTACCACAACAAGCGATCCCTTTTTCTTTGGTTATCTGATATCTAGCTAACGCCCTCTTAAGCTTCCGAGAGAATTTAGAGTATCTAATGTCTCTTACAGAAGAAGCGGAATAGTGCAGCCTCTCAACTTTCGCCTTTAGCAGGACCAGACTTCTTGGGTATTTTTCACGGTTTGCGCCACGCCTCGATAAAGGCACGTATTTGCTTATAAGTTGATGGAATATGCTAATAATTTTTGTATACAAAGCATCAACATTGTGGGAAGAATTACTTATTGCAATCCAATCTATTTTAGCAAGAGCGGAGATTATAGATATGTAGTCACCTTTAAAAAAGTTCCTACTCTCCCTATGTTCTCGTACTACATTTTCCTCTACCTCAGAAATTGTAAAAAGTACACTGTTGTGATCCGAAGTACTGAAAGGAGGAAGAACTTGTACCGCTGAAATTATACAAGGTTGTGAGGCTAATAAGATATCCAAAACATTAAGGCCGTGGGTAGGTTGTTTCACCAACTGCTCTAGGTTCAATGATATGGTAAATTTCAAGAAATCACTAGACGAACGGGTTGAGATGTTTCTTCTATGTCTCATGCCACTCCAGTCAATCGTTGGAAAGTTAAGATCGCCCATTAAGAGGATATGACCATTCCAGTCATCGCAGAGATTGTGGAGGAAGTCTATGAACTCGGTGAAGGTGTTAGCTGCAGATGATGGACTGCGATAGCACATTAGAAACAAGATATTTCCATGCTTTGTTTCGATCTGCAATGCTAACACCTGAATTTCGCAGAAGAAATCTCTTTCTGCTATAAGTCTGTGACGAATCTTCTTGTGAATAAGTGCCAGCACTCCACCACCTACTCGCACACCTTTGCGGTCACAGCGATAAACGGCGTACCTTGAATCATAACTTAAAATAGCATCATGGATTTTATCTGGTTTGCACCAGCTTTCTGATATGAATACACCACTTGGCATTTTGTGCATGAGGAAGTTGAGGTCTGATATTTTGTTAACGATTGACCTAGCGTTAAATAAGATGAAATGTATTGTTTTGTGTCACTGTCGTCTTCCTTATCCTAACGTTCTTTTCTTGAGGACCAACTATCGCGATGTGCCATGACCTGCTACGACAAATTAGTTCAAAATTTCGGACCCGACGTTAATAAGTACACAGAATCTCAGGTAAGCGATAACATCTGCTCTCGTAGTCCAGTCTTAAACTTCTGTGGTCTAAAATCCGCCATTTAGATGGTTCAATTTAATGACCAACTCGATAAATGCGTTGCTGTATGTGCAGATGATCATATAAAGCTGATTCCCAAGATCAAGGAGCGTTTTGCCAAGTCCCTGTGATTCACCGCACCGAACAGTCTTGTCACCACCAATTCGCTCGCCGCCACCAGCCACTAACATCTGAAAATCGTGCCCTACCTCTACTCGGGAACAATTTGTACGTTTATAGTCTCTAATTTTCTTGTGTGCATGTTCTAACTAACGAACTGACCTGTTCACTGATGTCTTTTAGGATTTCATAGCTCATAGATTTAATTCTGTTGTTATTGTTTGGTTGATTTCTGATAAAACATGCCTTTACGTTTTTTCGTTGTTATTCTGGCGTAGTAATCGCTCTTGATGTCGCTCTTATTTCTGATTTTTGTTGCTAAATCGTTCCACCATAGATAAATCCCTTAGCAATGCTACGATGACCGCCTTGTTCGTACTGATTCTACTGTTATTTACGCCGGCCAGCTGGGCGCTTGGTAAGCGACTGCGAGTTTCCTTTCCAGTGCGGCATATATAGTGGAGTGTTTCAGCGAAGAAAGTGCCGATACAGTTCGGCCGCGTGTGCGGGTTCGGGGATTTCAATGGTGATCGAAATACTGACGTGATTGTGCAGCGTGGAACGAACCTGACGATTCTGCTGCAGGATGACGAGATTCTCAATGTGGTGGGTAGTTTTGGCGAGAAGAAGTGTGAGATTATCTGGGAATTGAGTCTATCGGATTTGTGATTCAGCTCGAGGAAGGAGTGTTCACCAATTCCACGTCTTTTCGCGTTGGAGACGACACTGTTGAGTGCTCGCTCGGTGATTTCAACGGGGACACGAAGCTGGATGTTTTGGTACGTGCATCGATTTGTCATACAAACACCTCCAGGCCTATGTTTCATTATTAGAAGTGAAGAAACTCAGCAGTAGATAGGGTAAATAATGAAGCCTTGCATTGATTAATCCTAGGGTGCGCACGAATGCGCACGATTTTGGGGGCGGGGTCTTCGGCGCCAGGGTCTCGCGCGGACGAGCAGTCGCAATCACGGCAGCTGTTCACGAGATTCCAGCGTGTTTGCTGATTGAGTCAAGAGGATCGAGGCCTGACTCACGCGTGGTTCCTAAGGTAGAAGTAGGTACGCTAGGGTTTTCGGGAAGGCTGGCTACGATTCCAGTGTCGTTTTTATCACAGCGTTCGTAGCTTGATGACTTTATGTGATTGTTGGACAGTTTTAAGATAATGCTAGTAGGTTTTCGTTTCGAATATGTTTGTATTTATAGAGGCACGCATAATTTCCTTGTCTGCGATTGCCAGCCGGAGTAAACACTCGGAGCTGGGAATGCTTCTGAGCGTTACAAAGTGCAGTCACTGCCTAATTTCACACGAAAGCATTTGGCTGGAATAGAACCTGGAGCTTACTAACACGTAAAAGTTTGAATGAAGGTTTTGTGAAACAAGTCTAACGAAGCCTTAGTGTAATTAGAGTTTTGAAAGAAGACAAAGACATGTTAGCCTCATTCTCAGAAAGTAGGGTGTTGAGCTTCCTGATGCTCCTATGAATGAGGAAACATGACCTCACTCTCGATCTTGGGGTTTGCAGATAGAGTCTGAGATGCCCTCCTGTCAGTTGTCAAAGGGCACCAAAATCCCGACTGAGTCAATGGAAAGCCTTCCTGTCAGAACTGTGAGCAACATGATTAAATCTGCTCTTCTTCTTTTTTTTCTAGTCTAAAGGCTAGACAAACCAAGCATTTTAGCCCCGTCGGACCCACTCGGAATCATTACTATATATTGTCATAACTCAGACCACGGCATTTCAGAAAAAGCTTACGGATGAAGTTGTTCTGAACACTTTCAAGGAGTTTTGTGTTCTTCTTTTGACGGGGACTGAAGACTGAAAGACCACATTCTACAATGAGCCTTACGTAAGATTTGTTGGCTCTCACGATAGAAGGCTGGCCTTTGGTTTTCAATGCCTTAAAGAAATTGTAAATTCGGTAGTTAGCCTTCTTTACAAATGCTTTATAATGCTGTTCCAAGCTTAGGTTTCAGGAAAAATGGAACCCCAAATCTCGTGGACTAGAAAGTAGTTCTAAAGCTGATCGACTGAGCGTGTAGGTTGGAAGGTGACTTCTAGATTTTGGCTGTACCACAAGGCAATGCAATTTTTCAGCAGAAAAAGGTAGTTCCCAGGTGTTCGCCCATTTTTCTACAATTTTATAACAATTTAAATGCATCAGATTTAGTTTTATTGAAAAGCATGTCCACAAGCATCAAAATGCTGGCGTATTTCTTTAAAACACAAGGAAAACCTGACGTTCAATCTTCTTTGTTTGTTTTGGGTGAAGTTTAAGGATCATAATCGAATATGGTATTGTTTTAGTAACAGGTTTGGTTTGGTTTGGTTTTTGGTTTTTTTTTTGGTTTTTCAGGAAACGGTTGAGTTCCTCAGTTTTTCAGTTAATTTGCTATCATTCATTCACCGTCTCGAGAGAGCACACATCTGAAAGAGGGGGCTGTGATTTGAGTGGCATGGTAGTGTACGTTGGCGATGAAAGAGGTTGTCAGACGGCGAGCTACGTGCACAGAGCATGGTGGCGCGGAAGGCGCGAGACAATGCGATGAAAAAGCGCGAAGCGGCAACGGCTAGCAGCTATACATTGGATCCGTCTAAAATTTTCGGATAATTGGATGATTCGGATAACGGCAATTTTGCCGACCCCGGATTTTTGGATGATTCGGATAACGGCGATTTTGCGGACCTCGGATTTTTGGATGATTCGGATAGGGATATCCGAATCGGATATCCGAAATGATTCATTCGATACAATGGATCCGATCGAAAATCTTCGGATTCAATGTATACTAGCAGTTCGTCCGAAATGGCGGCCGCGGCCGTTGTTCCCGCCCCCAAAATCGTGCGCATTTGCCTCCACCCATTAATCCTATTGTCGAATGAGCCTTGCATTCTACTTTTATGGAATACGAAAGAGACAGTCTTGATGTGTGTTTTGCCAATGCAATGACCTACGGTGGCCAGCCTGGTCGTTCTCAGAGGCGTGTGTAGTGGATTCGGAAGATGCACCTACTGTCAGTTGTATTTGGGATCGATTCGTCTCCCGTCCACTCGACTAAGATTTTCAGTTATTATTGCTCTGTAGACTGGTGCAGTTTTCTGTGAAGGTTGCATCAGTGAATTTTCATCAGTTGTGAAAAGTACTGTCTAGACGCACTTTATCTCATGTGCAGACGCGGGTATTACCGAAATACATCCAACGCTGCTGTAGAATGTGCGCCTTTTCTAGCGGTGGCCCATCACCGCGCCAAAATTGCGCTATAAAACAAAAACTAACTAACAAAACAAACCTTGTTTATCTTTATTCATTTATTTGACACAAAATATCAATTATTTGAGCAACACAATTTGAACGTTTATTTCACTGTAGCATTTGACGGCTATTTGTTTGTTCCAAGTTTTCGTTGATGTTGTAGTGCACCTTTGAGTGCATTTAAATAAATAAATAAATAAACACAAACACAAGTGAGGACTGGCTACCTTTCCTGAATGTTCAGGTCCAACTAAGGAGGGGTTTCTATAGAACGAAGTGGTTCCGTAAACCCAGTAATAAAAATATAATTATCCACTTCCGGTCTGCACATCCCCTAAAGACAAAGCTGGGCGTCACAAAAAACATGTTTAAATGGGCGGAAAAGGTTTCTTCTATGAGTGAAGAAAAGACAGAGTCCCTGGAGAAGGCTAGATGTATTGCGCATTCTAATGGCTACCCCACAACCAGCCAAACTGAGTGCATATTATCCTCCGGCCGCAGAGCTAATACAAAATCTCGTTCTGCTTTCCATACATAGACGACGCACTAAGCGCGTCCCTATCCGGGCCTCTTTACGTCGTTACGATCTCAGTGGTACGGTTAGGTTAGTAGAAATACCACCCCCCCCCCCCCCAATCTTAAGCGGCGGTTTATCCGAAATCGGTTTTACGATCGTATTGTCCCACCCCTGGGTGCGTCATCTGCCCATATGGGCGAGTGGGCGACTGCTTGATCTCGGGGGGCATCTACGTAATTTCGTGCAGGCGGTGCGGCGAGGAGTACGTGGGGGAAACGGGTCGTCCGCTATGCGTGCCGATGAAGGAGCACATCGATGGTCTGAAAAGGTCAAACCCTTCAACTCCTCTACGATCTCATCGGCTGCAAGCGCATGATAATGCAGAGTTTGAGGTGGCAGTGCGAATTCTGGCGCAAGAGAAAGAAACAGCAGCACGAAAAACATTGGAGGCGTTTTGGATACACAGTAAAAATCCTAAATTGAACAGAAAGGATAAATGCCTGGTCATAACTAACGAACTCGCCCCATTCCTTGACCTCTGTGGATTCTGACCTCGAGAGTCCTCAGGTCAGGGGCCGCGGCACGGCTTCTGGGTCACCTACCAGTCATTTGGTCGGTGGGCGACTCCAACGGGTCCTTCTTTGCACTTCTAGGTGAGCCTTCTAGCCTCGGTTGCATGTTTTTTTTTTGGTCCACACGGTCCTTGAATTTGTTTTTTCAATCTGAAATGGTGCTTGGTGGTATAAATTTACACGTTTCTGGCTTTCCAGGCTCCGACGAAGGCGATAAGGCCGAAACCTTAGCCGAATAAACCTGTGCCATCTTGGCTAGCTGACGCACTCGAACTCAGAACGACATATTCACTATGCCGAGATTTATTGAAAGACGAACATGGAGTATTAAACACAAACACATGGAAATCGAAAAGGAAGGGCAAAGTGGGGCAGGCAATAACACGCACAAAACAAAACTAAATGATAATTCATCCTTATACGAAGGGAGTAGAAAAGCGTAACGAGCTGATAAACAATGTTAAACATAATGACATCTAGCTTATTCCCAAAGGGAAATGACCTTTGTTGGCTTTGAATTCCGGTTTCGCTCGCTATCTGGGCTGAGAACGTATTCGAAACCTCTTCATCTGATGATCAAACGAAATCCTTGAAGGTCGTCGGTTACATAGTGTGTTAATATGTCTTTCTTCTTTGCCTTTTTTATTGCGACTTGTGTATTCACTTTAGGTGTCCACAAAGAAGAAGAGCAACTATTATCATTCTGTATGGATCTCATCGGCACTCGGCGATGAGTTCGTTGAGCATAAACTGGCCGTATTATCTTCTCAAGCTTTAGTGAGTCTTAGTTCTTGTTATTATATGCTGTTTTCGCTTAACTCGGGAACTTTTCAAGTCGAGGGGACTTTTTGATCTAAATAAAAAAATATTAAAAACTCGTTTACGTTGCGTGGTCCAAAAAACCAATTGGACTGTTCGAATGGTCACAAAATTTTGTTCCATTGCTAAGGCTTCTGCTATTGCAGAAGTGATGCTTGGCACTCCTTTGTCTGTTAGATCGAATAACTTCTCCTTTTCTGCACTCAATGAGTCTAGGAGGAAGTCTGCTCATAAAAAGACAAAAATTTTATGACCATTTGAACAACCACTTTTTTAAACACTTTGAGTGAGCAGTTCATGTGATGCGTTTTTCAATAGAGTAGAACTTTGTCAGGTTTTTTTGAAAGGTGCAAAGTTTTTGTTAAAAGTTGGCCACTTCGATATGAAAAGTGTCCACTTTGAAGTGCAAATGCTATACGTTCCCGACTCCTTATTCAGTGTGGTGGGCTTAGTGCTGATTTGAATCCTGAATGCTTCCCGTTTAGGCTATTGATGTGGATGGCAATGGTTGGCAGGATGTTCTGGGATTTTTCGAGAACGGTTCCATGTACTGCATGATGTTTAATCGAGACGGAAGTCCAGGACCCGGCTGCACCTATCTGTTCAAGTGAGTTAGGACCTTGATGCTTTTTTGAAGATCATGGTGTTACTTTTTATACCCATATGCTTTAGGAACTTTGTTAAACTGGACCCGTATCCCAAGGTCCCACACTTGTTTGTTGACCTGACAGGTACGTTTTTATCACCGGTGTGAGGATGTGAGGTGGAGGAGTTTGAGTTTTTTCACGGGATTTCCTCTGTTCATGGCTTTATGACAGTTGTTTAGGTGACCACCTTGCGGAAATTGTCTTCATGGACACAACCGTTTCCAACGGTTACAGGCTGCTCACTCCCAGAATGTGGGGTCGATTCAAGGAAGGGTGGAGGGAAACCCCGACAGTGATCAACCATATACCTGGTGATCACCCGGTGAGCTAGCGTTGCTCATTTCCGCTGAAATGCTCCCTTAGCCGTGGCGCTTTTTTTACGGTGACATATTTCAGTTTGTGGGCGCCCCTATGGCTGCTGACTTCGATGCTGATGGTCTTATAGAATTACTGGTACCAATATGCCGCAAGGAGGATTGCAAGCAGGTAGTTTCGTGTGAGAGATGCGCTTAAGAATAAAGTTGTACTCTGGTTCATTAGGTGACGGAGTTCGCTAACTGGCAGTACAATCGCGGTTGGAGTACGAACGCTTTTGATCTGCAGGTACTTTTAATAGTTTCTTCGTTTTTTATGTGTTCCAATAAACAACTGTTCCAAAAATGTCTGTGATGTTGGACTGCCTATAAACTCCTTTCCCTTTTAAAGGATGAAAGATGAAGGAGGTAGTCAACCCAGTTTCGGAAGCGCCACTTCTAGGGTATACCGCGGAGGCAATGTATACGCCTTTCGTGTTAAATTGTACACTTTTAAGATCAAGTTGGATACTTTTCCAACCAAATTGGACACTGCTTAGCAAGCCTGGTGGTATTGTAATAAAACGGAGCGCCTTCTACATCAAAACGAGCATCTTGCAAATTATACCAGAGACTCCAAAAAAGGTTAAACTAATTTTTGTCCTAATTTTTGTTCAATGAAAATTTTGTATGGTGTTCTGAGATTTTTTAAAAATTTGTCCGCTCTAAAAAGTGAAAAGCGCTCTTTGAAATTTTATTAAAATTTTATTCTAACCCTTTCACGACATTGTCCGACAGTGTCGTCGGATACATTTTTGCCGCGAGAGACATTGTCCGAAAATGGCGTCGGACACCATTACAAAAATAGTTCATGGAAAGTTACTACTTACTACTTTGATACTTTGATGGTCCTTTGTCGGCTGGAGGTCTTCTCAGCGGGGACCACAACTCTTCCAGACCGCTCGATCTCTGGCTGCTTGCATCCAGTGAGGCAGACTCCGCTCTCTGAAAGATCTTGAGAATGAGTCTGCCCATCGCGTTGGCGGTCGTCCCAGTGGTCTCTTATGGTCTCTCGGGAGATATTCTGTGACACGGAGACTCCATCTATCGTCCTTTCGTCGAAGCGGGTGTCCGGCCCAGCGATATTTGGACTTCTTCATGTACTGCAGCGGGTCTGCTAATTGCGACTTCTCCCGTAGCTCCGAGCTTCGTAGGCCTTCTTGCCATTGCTGACGAAGGCTTGTCCTTAGAAGACATCTCTCCAGTGCACGATGCGTAGTTTGCATCGCTCTGGCGATTGTCTTGTTGTCGGGCCAGGTTTCCGTCGCGTAGCACATCGCAGGCAGTACAGAGGCGTTGAATATCGAGGCCCTAAGGCCGGGATCCTTGACCTGATCGGTGACTTCGCGAATCGAACTGAAGGCTGCCCATGCTGCGCGTCTCCTGCGGGCGATTTCGGGAGCGAGGTCGTTATCCATGTTCAGCTCTCTTCCCAGATAGACGTAGGAGTCGACCTGTTGCAGAGCGACTCCATTTAACCCTACGAGTCCCGTGTCACACCACTGGTTGACCATAAATTGCGTTTTGGACATATTCATGTCCAATCCAATCTTCATACCTGCCACATTGAGCTCGTTCAGCATTTCCTCGACTTCTGCCGTGCTGGTAGAGATGAGAACAATATCGTCGGCGAAGCGAAGGTTGCTGATCCGTTTACCGTCGACAAGGTAGCCTTTATCGTCCCAGTTCAAGTCTTTCATAGCATCCTGGAGTGTCGCTGTGAATAGCTTGGGAGAAATCGTGTCTCCCTGCCGTACTGCTTTCCCGATAGGAATTTTAAGCTTTCGATCGAACAGCTGGATGGTAGTCGATGTGTTCGAGAAGCATTCGTCGAGAAGTCGGATGTAGGACGATGGTATACCAGTGTGCACAAGTGCGTTCAAAACGGCGTTGATTTCCACAGAGTCGAACGCTATCCGGTAATCCACGAAGACAAGGACAAGTGGGAGGTGCTATTCGCGGCTCCTCTCGATGAGCTGTGAGACAGTCTGAATATGGTCCATGCAGGAGAAATCCTTGCGAAACCCTGCTTGCTCCACTGGCTGATATTCATCCAAGCAACGCTCCATGCGGTTAAGCAGTATCTTGGTGAAGATCTTGTACACAACCGAGAGAAGACTGATGGGTCGATAGTTGTTGACATCCTCCTGCTGACCTTTTTTGAAGATTAAAACTGTTTTCGACTCCTTCCATGAGTCCGGAATCCTACCAACTCGAAGGTAGTGGTTGAAGTGCTTGGCAAGAAGTGAGCAGACGGCACTGCCACCCGCACGAAGGAGATCAGCAGAAATGCCGTCCGGTCCGGGAGCAGTGCCCGGCTTCATCCTTCTGATGGCATGAGCAACTTCCGATTCCAGAATGGGAGGTACTTCCTCAGCTGGTGGCATCAAGCATTTCGGGACAGTGAAGGAAGAACGGAACAGATCTGTGTAGAATTCCTGAACGATGGCCTCCATCGCTCTTCGAGACGTTTGCGTTGTTTCATCCTTATCCACAAGGGCTGACATTATTGCCTTCTGATCGCAGAGATCTCGTTTGCAGCGCTTTATGCTTGAACCTTTCCCAGCCGCTTCTAACAGCTTCAATCTTCTGTAGGCTTGAATGGACTCCTTCACTGCAATTCGACAGGCCTTCGAGATGGTGACTTTTTCCAGATGGGAAGCATTAGGATCCAGTTTAACAGCTCTTCTTTGCTCCAGGAGTTTAATCGCATGTGCGTTGACTCTTGAAGCAGACTTGCTGCTGTGGCTTCGTAAGAGCTGCTAGCACATTTCAACAGTCCTTTGGAGAGAAGGTCGTAGTCTTCCGATGGATCTTCAAGAAGATTCCAATCATACGACTTTATTGCATATTCCAACTCCTCAGACTTGAATGTGGAGATCCTCACCGGTGCCGGTCTATGAGTGTCACGCTTGAACATCCTCTTTTTGAGAGTCAGCTTCGCACGGACAAGACGGTGATCCGAGCCGGTGTCAAATGAAGGCAGCACGGAGACGTCGAACAGACTCCAGCGTCTGTTTGTAGGAACATGGTCGATCTCCGAACGTGTTTCTCCATTTGGGCTTTCCCAGGTCCATCGTCGGTTTGAAGGCTTCTTAAACATAGAATTTCCGTGGTAGAGACGGCACGCGGATAGGAAGTCTATCAGGCGCTCTCCGTTTTCGTTCCTTGAGGAAGTTCCATGTGGTCCTAGCCTCCATTCGTCGTGATCATTCGTACCGACGATAGCGTTAATGTCACCAACGACAACTTTGTAGCTCTTCTCGTCGTTGACAGTCCTTTCGAACAGCTTGTAGAATTCCTCCTTTTCTTCATCTGTGGCCGCAGATGTTGGAGCATATCCAATTATGATGGAGATGGTTCCTTGATCTTTGGTTTCCAGACGGAGAACAGCTACTCGCGGACTGATGATCTTGTAAGAGTCTACTAGGTGGTGCACTGTCGAATTGACGAGAAATCCAACTCCGCCAATATTCTTTCTGTCCACCTTTGCTCCGATAATGAGGAGCTCGTTGTGGTCGGTCCTTCTTATGGTTTCCGTTCTGCCTTTCGTTTCCTGCAGGGCGATAACGTCGTATTTGATGTTGCGGCTTCTGTAAAGCAGTGTCCGAAGATCCTGCTCAGATGCGATCGAACGACAGTTATAAGTGCAGACGAATAGGCAGTTTCCGTGTCGTGGTGGGAGGGGTGTTTCCGGTAGTCCGATTCCAATGACGTCCTGATAGTTTAACTCCGAGATTAGATGGCCCCTCGCCGGAGGTGGATGCAACCGACGTCGTAGAAGTCCACCTCCGGCGTGCGGAGGACTGGGGCGCGGGTTTAGTTGTTTGAGCCGTAGCGGTGGTCTGGTTACTCACATGTTCCTGGCCAGGGATACAGGAGAGCCGCCCATACACGACAAAGCGTCGCGTACTGCGTGACCGTTTGTGCCGTTAGCCACCACAAAGTGATGTTCACCCCTTCACCGCGGTGAGGTGGCACATGAAGGGGCATGGAAAGTTATCAACATTTAATAGTACAATATTATTCACTGAGTCCACTATTATCTACAGCCAAGGTGGTCCATGGAAAATTTCGTAGGTAACTGTTTTATTCATATTTATTTATTTTTTGTTTTATTTATTCATATTCACTCGGCGCGCGGCGAAAATACGCGCTGTGCCACGCGGCGGTCGCGCGAAAATCACGCACGTCGTGAAAGGGTTAAGGAAGAACACTGTTTATAGTTTTAAGTGCAGGAAGGTTACATTTTTTAATGTTAAGAAGGTTGCACCATTAACCTGTTGAGGTCGTCGTTTTTAATTAATAGCAAAAAATCTGCGCCGGTGGTGAATGGAGGAGAGCATTCCCGCCCGGTTAGAGCGAGGTGCGGGTTCGAGTCCCGCCTGGCGCAAGAAGTTTTGATTGCAACAAAACATCGGTATGCCAGCTTACAACCTCGATACCAGCCACTGAGACTTAAAGAAACTGATTTGAATCGTTTCTATCAAGACCATCAGCTTAACTGGTTCCATGCTGACATCAGCGGCCGGCTCATCCCGATTGTGGATGTTGCGTTCGATCAAACGGTGACGGTGGTGTAATGGCGTAGAGCATTCTCGCCCGGTTAGAGGGAGGTGCGGGTTCGAGTCCCGCCCGGCGCTAGAAGTTTTGATCGTAACAAAACACCGCTATTACATCAAAAAATCTGTTGCGTGAAGTTACACCATTTGTAGAAAGCACAAATACATATTCATTTTGTTGTGTCAGGTGGACAGTGTTTACAGAAATCAATCAAATGAAATTCGTGACCGGCTAGACGAGTGCACAGCCCAATATCTTCCTTAGTACGCTAATGTTGTTGCTCCTCGGCGCTTTAGATTAAGTTCTAAACTATTGTTTTCCCTGGAAAAAGTAAAATTTTTATAAAAATTACAAACAGTCTGCTCATCTATCGGGGCATGACCCATCGGCTGTCACCTTGAGCTCATTGTATAGGCAGATTGGAGATGTCTCCACTGTATCATATAGAGCTAGAATGTCCGGTGCAATACTCAATTGAGCTGATTAACTATGCCCTACACATTTTTTACTTGACTTTTTCACCTAGCACTACAGTCGTTTCACAGAATGATGGTTGAATTGTTTTGTGCTGCACGAGTCATTAACTGCGTTGCTTCCAGAGCTTCAACATCTTGTCCGATGAGGATTCTTTGATGCTGTTTCGCGTAGGAGACTTCTCTTTAGACGGTTTCCCAGATTTGGTAGCAACGCTTGTAGAGAAGCAGAGCCTCGGGCAGATCAAGGTCAGCTAATCTGCGTTTGTCTTGGTCGTTACCGCAAAGAACTCACCTTGAAAACCTTGTTGAGTCTTTTCGTAGTGTTAACTGTTCTTCCATTCAAGGTCATCGATAATAATCCATGCACGAACTGCGATCGAAATGGGACAAGGTGCGTCAATTGTTATATTCTCTTGTGTGGAAAGGACTTCATGGGCTAAATTTTCAGAAGATTTGAGATAAGTAAGAGCGTTTTCATCCAACCAAAAGAAGTGGCACTAGGAGAGATCAAGATGGCTTCCTTCTTCGATCTGAAGGTATGTACTGTTAGGTCCGTTTAGAGTTTAATAAAATTGTCTATCGAGGGGTTCTCGAAGCATATAACGAGGGTCGCTGCATTTGCTGGAGAGATTGCTCTAAGAAAATCAGTTCTTTCTTAAATGCGTCTACATCTAACAGTATTTCTAGGGAAAGGTCACCATATGTCATAGACTATCTCTTCCTTCACGTGGACGTTCATTCTGTTATACTATAGAGTCATTCTATCACTATGGTAGTGTTGGTTTGTGTAGCGCAGTCGGAGGAGGCGCGTCCTCCTATTTCGTCTCCAATAATTTGCTGGGGTCGGATTCATCAACGACTTACGTAACTTTAACAGAGAATTCACAGCGGAAAACTCAGACAACGCGGCTTGTCGCTCACCATATCGCCTGATAAACCGCGTTATCAGGGATTTCGGCTGTAATTTTCTCTGTTAAATTGCTGTAAGTCGTTGATGAATCAGGCCACTGGTTGGCTTCACACTCAGACCATGCAAGTCCTCTGTTCTTCCACTGCATGTTAGGACACACTAGCCGATATGTTGATAGAAGACTGACTTGTCCATTGGATGACCACGGAAAGTTGAAAACTCTCTCTTTTGTTTCAACGACATACTGTAGAAGTGGAATGCATCTCAGAAGGAGTTGAATAACGCCAACCTTTATATGTTATCTCGGTGTGGATTTTTTGGAAGGAGACGTTAATATTTTTAGGAAGACGGTAACTTGGATATTCTCATCGAGTATAAGCCGTTTGAAGGAGACACGAAATTCAGGTACACCATTTGGAGTCCACCTTTTTTGTAGCTCTGTCCAAATTTTGTGTTTCAGCTTCATTCCTTGTGACGAAAAAGGCGATGTCACGTTCCTGAAGGTAACAGTATTCACGAGTATCTGCGGGAAGCGATGCAAACCATCATCGAAGGAATTGGGTAGGCGGCTAGGTTATTTGGGTTGCGTAGGTTTATTTCCGAATGCGCTCCAAAATAATTGAACCGTAGAGAAATAGAATCAGAATGCGATCAAGAATATTAGACTCTCTATTTACATTCAATTAAATTACTGTCTGAATTACTTTGTTTTATATACAGTCATCACGTTAAAATCAAGAATATTCGTATTAAATTGAGCTCCTTAAAGTCGAAGAGATGAATGAATTTCAGATTAAGCTGGGCACACTTCATAAGGCCAAGGTGGATCTTTAGTTAAAATTGTATTTTGTCTTTCTTTCGTCAAGGTGGATCTTTGGTTAAAAATGTGTTTTGTCTTTCTTTCATCAAGGCGGATCTTCAGTTAAAAATGTGTTTTGTATTTCTTTCAATTTTTTGGTCACCTGCATAGAAGTTGCAAAACTTGGTAACACTCTGTGCGTGCCCATAGAATTTCTGTTCCTATATCTAATAGATGACAAAGAATAATAAAGTACAACATGTTCAGAAGGTATTCAGAACATGCACTCTTATTTTTTAATGACGAGTTTCTATTATTAATAAAATGTCGAAAAAACTGTAATTCGCTGGATATTTCAACACATCATGTTTGCTTACCTCTGGAGAAGTGATATCCTGCTGTTTTACAGGATCCGGTGTGAGCTGGGGTGGTGCGTGTGCGAGCTTCAGCATGTCCGACGGCTGGGGTGGGTCGCTGAAGAGCTCGGCTTGCCAAATACCAGCTGGAACGCATCGAGCACTCGCCGCGCCCTACATTCTTTTCGGTCTGGGTCGAAGTCCGAACTTTGTGGATGAGGTTTGTTCCCGTTGGTTGTTATACCTTTCAAATTTGTGGAGTAATTCCGTCTTCATTAAGCTCACTGTCGGAGTTCCACTCTACTCTGAATCGCTGAACGCTCGCCAGCACTCGATGAAGCAGATTGTGCCGAATTCGAGGATTATCGTTATACCACCGGAAGACGGCTCACACTGGTTGACGCGACTGTATGTGACTCCATCACAGCTTATTCTGCAGGTTTGTCCACATTGTTCTGAGTTCATTTTGCGGTTTCGTACAGTGCGCGTCAAAAGTAGGAGAGAATCGAGATGTTGCGAGGGGTTCGATTGCGACTGGCAAGGGAGGGATACTAGGTGACCATAGGACTTTGAGATGAGATGCATATCACGGGATGCGGCTTCGAACGCTGATTCCAATTATGTGTTCCACGTCTGCTGTGCGCATCTGTTAACGGAGTTATGGATCACTTTCAGCATGGTTCCGAGCTCAAGTCGCGCGGAAACTGCGCTGGCGAGTCAGCAGTGGTGGCGCAGGATAGAGGAGCGGCGTAGTAAGACGGGTGGTTTGTGGTTCGACTCCCCTGTGGTGCAGGAGTTTTGCACTTCCTGAAAAAGATCTGCCACGATCAATCAAAGCTCTCTATGTCAAATCGCAAGGTCATCAGAAAGCAGTCTTGTTACCTTGGTACTATTATTCTTTCACGACCCCAGGGGTGGAAAATTTCTCCGCCTAAACATGACCAGGAAGGCTTGTTTAAGGCGCTCATCACTTATATAAAGACCCATCACCATAGTTACTTGAGCACGATCAGTGCCTTAAACAACCCTCTCAGGCGATTTTTTCGAAACCCGGGATCGACTGCCGACTTATCTTTTTCTCTATCTTCCGAACTGTTCTCTCCAGCTCTTGTGTTGGCGTGCTTTTTGGAGGAGTTCGGTCCTTCCGATACTTCACGCGTTCCTACAAGCCAAGAGAAGAAGACGGCCAGCAGTTTCGCATCCATGTTGCGAGATGCGCAGTGCGGAAGCATCGAGGTTGAGGATGAAGAAGGAATCAGTGTGGAATCAGAAGAGGAGGTCGGTGTTATCCTCCTAGTCTGATTCTACACTGATCGATGTTATCAGTATGAAGACGAGTCCTTTCTAGTGGCGTTTTCCGTTGCGATTTGACATAGAGAGCGTTGGTTGATCGTGGCAGATCTTTTTTAGGAAATGCAAAAATCCTGCATAACAGGGGAGTAGAACCATAAACCACCCTGTTTCACCTCACCGCTCATCTACCCCTGCGCCACCACCGCTCGGCGGGCGGCGCGGTTTCCAGGCTACTTCAGTTCGGAGCCATGCTGAAAATGGTCCATAACTCCGTTCACAGATGCGCACTGCGAAACGGAATGCATCGTTGGAATCGGCGTTCAAAGCCGCATCCCGTGATATGCATCTCATCTCAAAGTCCCATGGTCACCAAGTATCGCTACCTTGAAATCATCCTTGTAACAGACATTACTTTAATGAGTTTGTCAAAATCAGATCCAGCACCAAAAGCAACCACTGTAAAGCTGTCGCGACAAGATTCCTGTCAAAGCCTTATTCGGCTATGTTTCGAAGTAACCCTCTTTAGAGGCTAGAAAAAACAGGGAAGATGAGGAACTATTCTACTAAGGACCATTTCAAGCTGCAGCAACTCCCAGGCCTATACTGCTGTGACTTGAAATAATAGCTCGACAAGTAATTTCCTTGAGTCTGTCTTTTTCATCCTCTAAAGAAAGCAGTTACGCCAAAACGAAACATGAAAAAATTTCCCCCAACTGTCCTGGCACGAGAGCTTCACGACATTTTATTCCACTGTTCATTGAAATAACGTGGCGCAAAACAATTTCAGCGCTCTAAAGTGGCCAGCCAACTTTTCCAACGTGAACTGCATGAAGGCTGTTTGAAAAGTTTACTTATTATGTCATATTTATCGTATTTATTATATCTTAAAGGTAGGATTAATACAATTATATTTGGATAGCTGTTCTTTGTTGTGTTCTGTTTTTCAACTAGTTAATTTGATACTATTTTACCGCTTTGATGTGGTGTATGTAGGCAACGTTGCTCTTCTCTAATAAATGTGTGGCTATTTTATAGAACTACAGTTATAAGGATAAAGGATAAGGACGGCGTTATTCAATCCCTTGTGGGATGCGCCACGCATTCAATTTCTACGGGATGCCGTGGAGGCGATTTGAATGCGTATTTGGCCATACAATGACTTGCGGTGGCCAGCCGATGAACAAGTCAGTGCTTTATCCTTCCCAGACAAGTCTGGTACCAATTCACCGACCCCGCAAAGATGGAAGGCTTGGTTAGCCTTGGCGGGAAATCCGAACCGGGAACCTGGTATCGGGTGCACGCGACAGTCGCGCCTCCTCCGACTGCGCTACACGCGCCCAGAACTACAGTTATACAAAAATAAATTATAAATTTATAAATTCCGAAGTTTTTCATATAAATAAATAGATAAATAAGTATACAGGGTTGTTTGTTGTGCAGAAGAGTGTGATTTTGAGATTTATTTTAAGGAAATTTGCTGCTGTTGCTTGGAAACCTCAATCTCTGCTTAGCTTTCTTCTCTTGAGAGCAGTTCATACAGTACGGTGCCATTGATAGAAACCTGTGCTCATTAAGGCTTGCAGCGTTCTCTTTATGCTTGTTCGAAGAAAAACACGAGCACTTTTGATGCAAAATTGCTGTAGGGCGGGGCTGTGCTCGGTCTGCCTGTTAGCGGTGACACAGCTCTAAACATTCCAGAGTCTAGCGGTTATTGCGACCGTGTGCACGATGCTTCTGCTGGTCGTGGCGTTCCTGCACTATCGAGAAAGGAAGGAGGACCGAGTAGAACGGCAGCAGCAGTCGCATCGTTTCCACTTCGACGCCATGTGATTCGGTGGGTCCGAAGAGGCAGTGGAAACTAACGGGCTGAACGGTACTACGCTGAGCCTTATGTCGCTGAGGCATTTCATGTCGTCGTTTGCCTTTCATCGAATCAGTGTGTTTGCTCATTGCGCCCATCCCTTAGCTTACGGTATAAGGCGAGCTTGAGCCTGTACAGAGCTATTCAGTGGTCAGTCGGCCGGTTACAGCCCTCCTTCCCTTCCCTATCAAATCGCTTTGCGCCTTCATATGGTCTAAATAGGTCATTCTAGGCTTCTTTACTCTTCTTTATCCTTCTTGATCCTCATAAGTATCCCTTTATGGTTCATGGAGATCGTCAGTATTTTCCTTCATCCATGCCTGTCGAGTGCCTTCGGGTCTGTCTATCAGCTGCTTAGCAATCGCTTCGAATCGTCCATAAACGGTGAAGAGCCCTACACACTTCCTTCTTCACTGTGTTCCCGTTTAACTCTGTGATACGTTTCAGTATACTATTGATGATAGCTAGGTTTTCTTCTATTTATTAAGAGCATAAATATTGTATACAGTGATTACTAGTCCTTTGAGGTAATATAAATGTGTATGTGTCGACAATGTGTTTCAGAACTACCTGCAAAGTAAGGTTTTAGGTTGTGGGGAAGTATTTACAAGGATGTCATAGTTTAACCGCTTACCACTGCCAGAAATAGAGCCACGAAAGAAGTTAGAGTTCACTAGTTAGAGACGTGCTAAGCATGTGCATGGCGCGATCTGTTCGTGCAGAACGCCACAGACAACTCCGCTTTCCCATGCTCGAAAGTAGAAATAAAAACGATCTAAAAACACCACTGTAGCTAAAGGAATGAGAATCTTGTAAATATTCCAAGTGTATTTACTTCTTTAGGATGCATTGTGTAGGTGATTATTATCGGTTGTCATTATCCATCGCGAATGAGGGTTTACTATTTATCAAGTTATAGGTTAATTACTCCTTACTTGAATCATCCTACGGAGTTTCCATCTTATTCCTAGATTACAGAACACATTACTCAGTATGTATATTTATTAGTAGCATATTGAAGGGTAAAAGAGGGGAAGAGGGGACGTGGGGTGAGAGGGCTGGCTTGCCCTCCCACGGGAAGCTGACGGTACCGGACGACCCTCCGGTGTGGGTGGCGTAGACGGACTGTCGGTGGCTTAGCCCGGTGCCGCTATCTTGCAGCAGGGCGTTGCTATCGGTAGAAGGGCGTCGTCGTCCAGGGTACGGATTGGGTGCAACCCGACATTTCCCTTCCCACAGTAAGCTCGTCCTCGAGCTTAAGAGCATCATCATCGTGTTGTCGGTCGATTATACTCCGAGATGAATAAGTGTCAAATATACAGCAAAAGGATATAGGAACTACATAGTAGTCACGCTATAGTTTAAGCTATATGGTGAGTTCTTGACTGTAAGAGGAACATGTGAAGTTGTGGTCTGCGGTTAATTTACCGGACGGCTTTCGATGAGGATGAATGAATGTGGCCTTCGATGAGGATGAATGAATGAGGTCCGCACAGACTGCTAGCGGGTCGTAACATAGTGCGATAGGACTATCTACCTTTTTGTTTGCCAAAGGTCTCTGGCTTTTCGGTTTCCGTCGACTAATTGGCGAGAGTCCGATTTCACTTTTTGACGAAAGTAAAAATAAAAATAAATGCGCTAAATATTGGGAAGCCATAGACGGTCGAAATCAGTTCGGTCGACCCTAGCTTCCAAAATATAAAAATTAAAATTAAGAAATTTTTGAAAAAAAAGGAAAATAAAAAATCGGTTTCGGATCCCGGTCCTAGCGTGTCGTTCTCTCGGTGTTCACGCTACATCGGCGTTCTCCGTTTCTCGGCGTTCTGCGTCTCGGCGTTTACCTCTCTCGGCGTTTACGCTACATCGGCGGTCTCCGTTTCTCGGCAACCTAACTAGTGGCGCAAGCACAAGAACCTTGTGTCCAGAAAAAAATCCTACTATATATAAGCGAGAACGGTCGTTTGTCTGTGGGTGAGTTTGTGTGTGTGTTTTTTGCATAGAAGTGCTGGGGGTGTGTGTTGGGAGGAAGTGTGGGGAAGGGGGGGGGGGGGGGAGAGGTTGCAGTTGTCACCAGTTTGTCAACTGTTGTAGTTGTCGACGGGCGTCCATGTTCAGGCGACATGTCACCGATGTCGCGCAAAGGACGTTCAGGTTGAGAAGAGGTGTCACCGATGTCGCGCAATGCAGGTCCGGCTTGAGAAGACGTCACCGACGTCGTTCATCAGGTGCCTGGGTTTAGAAGTGGTGTCACCGATGTCGCGAAAGGCCTGTCTGGATTCAGACGACGTGTCACCGATGTCGCACTAGGGGTTCCGGATTCACACGACGTGTCAACGATGTCGCGCAAACCACGTCCGACTTGAGAAGACATGTCACCGACGTCGCTCATCAGGTGCCTGCATTCAGAAGAGGTGTCACCAATGTCGCGAAGGGCCTTCCAGATTCAGACGACGTGTCACCGATGTCGCGCAAAGCACGTTCGGGTTGAGAACACATGTCACTGACGTTGTTCAACAGGCCACCGGGTTTGGAAGAGGTGTCACCGCTGTCGCGCGAGGATTCCCGGATTCAGACGACGTGATAATACCAGTGAAGGTGGAACCAGTAATTGGGGACCGGTGAAGGATGGGGTTCCAGTAAGGGGGAGCGGTAAAGGGTTGACCAATAAAGGAGGGACCAGTGAAGGTGAGACCAGCAATGGGGCCGGTAAGGGGGGGGGGGGGAAGCAGCGAAGGGGACCGGTGAAGGGGGGGGGGAGTGGTCCAGTGAAGGGTGGACCGGTGAAGCAGGGGAGGGGTCCAGTGAAAGGGGGACGGTAGAATGTTGACCAGTGAAGAGGGGACACGGTGAAGGGGGACCGCTGAGGAAGGGACCAGCAATATACACCGGTGAGGTAGTGGGGGGGGGGGAAGGGGCCAGTGAAGGGGGACCGGAAAAGGGTTGATGAGTTAAAAGGGGACCAGTGAGGGTGGGACCAGTAATGGGGATCGGTGAAGGATAGGATAACCAGCGAAGAGGAGACAAAGGGAGGTCCAGTGAAGGTGGTTGCAGTAGTAGGGACCGACGAAGGGGAGGGGGACCAGTGAAGGGTGAACCGGAAATGGGCTGACAATAAAGGGAAACAAGTGATAAGGGACCAGTTAAAGGGGGTCCAGTGAAAGTGGTGGGCCTGCTTTGTCCTATTCCGCTATACCATTCTATATAACAAAACCAGTTTTTTAATGAATGAGAGAAGGCCTAAAGAGGAGAAGAAGACGTTCGGGATGTTCTATACTCCGGGTTTGGGGCGAAGCCCCAACCAGACGTTTGGCGGCCGACAGGCCGTTGAACGTCTGGTATATATATATATATATATATATATATATATTCAAAAAAGCGTGAAATGTGGGATCTCTTCGCCTCTACTATTGATAAAATATTAATAAAAAAAGGTTAATATAACTCTACTGAATTGGTAAGCATTGATTTTTTAGGCGCTATTTTTATTTTTTATTTTTTCTTACCCAGTATATTATAAAAATTCTATGCCTTGCAATGCATAGAAAGAGTCATCCGACTATGTTGAAATACTCACCCATCCGGTCGTAGACATCCGTCGTCGGATGCCAGCAGGGTGTGGGGGATAATTAGGGGTAATTAACGATCGCTCTGGAAGAGAAAAAAATTTATCTCGAATTTATAGAAATCTCCCCGAGACCTCCATATCAAGTTATAGGTTAATTACTCCTTACTTGAATCATCCTACGGAGTTTGTATCCTATTCCTAGATTACAGAACACATTACTCAATATGTATATTTATTAGTATCATACTGAAGGGTAAAAGAGGGGAAGAGGGGGACGTGGGGTGAGAGGGCTGGCTTGCCCTCCCAAGGGAACCTGACGGTACCGGACGACCCTCCGGTGTGGGTGGCGTAGACGTGACTATCGGTGGCGTAGCCCGGTGCCGCTATCTTGCAGCAGGGCGTTGCTATCGGTAGAAGGGCGTCGTCGTCCAGGGTATGGATTGGGTGCAACCCGACATATTAATTGACGAAGCGTTATCGTTCGATTTTGGCGAGAGATGACCGCATGGGGTTGGTTTTACGTTAGTGACCAACGAACTGGTTGACAAACCACATATAGGTATATAGGGGACTGTTGGTGAACAATAATACACACCAGTAAACCACTCACCAAGGTTCACTAGCAAACATCCTTCGAGGGTGACGCCTCGAGTTCAAACTCAAACATGCTAAATTGCCGGAAGAAGGTTGTCCAGTCAATGTCGTGAATGTGGACATCACTTTGGTGTGGGAACCGGACTGCCAGTCAATACCAATCAAGCACTGAGCGAACACGCGCTTCCCAGTCAGGCCGCATGGAATGGACGTGTGAGTCAGAGATGTCACTATCCTGATTGGCTGGTCCTTCTGACTGGCACGCCCCTTCGATGCGGTCCGATTGACTGGCGCGTGTTTGGAAAGTGCTCTGGTTGTTATTGATTGACTGACGAGCTCCCACCTCGAATGCTGCATACATTCGCGGCAGCAAGCCGACAGTCTTCATCTGATAATTTAGAATGCTTGAGTTCGAGTTTTAAGTGTCACCGTCAAAGATGCTTGTGGGTGTATCTTGGTAAGAGGCCTATCGGCTAAATATTGTTGTTTACCAGGATTGAATAATAGCCAATGTCTCATGGTCATGCTCTTATGAAATCTGTTCATTGGTCACTATTCTAACGTAAATCCAACCTCAGGCTTGCTCACAAGAGAAGGATACTAGGTGACCACGAGATGTACAGGGTGGTCCGCATGGAGTGTTACGGGTCACAGAAAGTCCATTTTCGGAAATTTCTCGCTTTTCTCGCTCTTTGCTGTGATGTTATTCGGTTTCTCCTATCTATTAGTCCGCCTATGGTCAGTCTTATTCTCCTTTTCAATGTATACATGGTTTCACTTAAGGATCGTTCAGTAGTAGTCGCTATGTTCAAACGCGGGTCGTCCGTTTCCACGATTTCTAAGATTGTTGCGAACCGGTAGCCCCAGTGCGGGCGAAGCTGTGCCACTGCATCGAAGACTATCCGGCTGCCCCATGGCAGCCACGCGTTGCTAAGACTCCACAACCTCTCCCTAGGTAGCATGGGCAACCCCGAGGATCCTGGCCCGCCTCGCGTCCCAGCGGTGGGGTCCCCGCGTGAGTGCCCCGCTCGCCCCAAGTGGGCGGGGCCAACTCTCGGCACCTACGCATACAGCATGTGCGGGACAGAAACAATGCGGTGAGTAAGAGCTATCCTACGTGACACCCGGTCTGAATCGTATCGCAATGAGCCGCCAACCGGCTCAGCAGTGGGCGGAGCGTGCCCATGCCAGCGAACGGACCAGCCCCGAAACGACAGCATGGTCGTGACCAAGGGCAGTGGCCGTTCGTGGGCACAGGGCGCTGCGCTGCCACTGCGCCGGTGGGAACGCCGCTCGATCGATCCGCGGCGGACCTTGACCATGGATATGACACACCCGAACACCATTACATAGGGACTCACCGCCCACTTCCTTTCCGGTGCCGAACAGCGTACCATAATATATTTATTATAAAAGCTCCTCGATAAGCGGGATGTAGTGAACACCATTAGGAATACAGCAATACAATGGGAGTCAGCACTGTAGTAGTCGATATACGTGCGGTCATGATGTCCACTTCAGCGACGAAACTGTACTACGTCTCAGGGCCGATGATTCATCCCAGTCGGGACAAGCGGCCACTGCGTGTACATTCAGCGACAAGGCTGAAACGGGTGGCAAGGCCCCTCGGCATCCTCCGAATCGATGATCGATATCCACTGCAAAAGGTCGGCCCGCACTGCCCGCGGCAGCGCGGTGCCCGTTGGATGAGCCGGTGCGCCGAAGCGCGGAGCTGGGTTGCCAGCGACCCGAGGGCCGCCGCACGGGAGGGCGCACGAGAGCGAATGAACCGAAAGAGGCGCCGAGGCGCCGATTACGTGGCTTTTATAGCCATGAGCGCCTGTAGGCGGAGCCTATTGGGCTACGGGGCCGCGGCGACAGGCCGGGCAGTACGCGCCTCATGGAGGAGAGGCCGAGAGTACGGGCGCCCACGGGATTTTAGATGGGAGCGAAGCTCGCGATTCGCGACACTCCCGGCCACAAAAGGAGAGAGCGCCCGAGGGGGGTTAACCCGAATACTGCCTTGCCACGAATTGGCCTATTGCCTTTTAAATTGGTGGGGCTGACTGTACACGCGAATGGATACACCTGACCGATTAGTCAAAATCGCACAACCCACGGGACGCTGTAGTAAAAATGTGGGTTGTCGCTGAAGTGTCTGACTCTGTTGTTCACCTAGCCCTAGAGTGCTGCTCCAATGGGGTCAACTTCAACAGAACAGATAACTATCTCTACTATTGATTGCTACCTGAAATGCCTCAAAAGATCCTAATGGAGGCTTATACTACTGAGGGGGTAAAATAGGTAAATTAAACTACTAGAAATTTTAGATAACTACTAGAATTCACAGGATCTACTACAACTACTGAACACAACAAAAAGGCATATAAATGTAAGGAATAACAAATCAAAGGAAAAACTCAAAACACCGACAACAAACTGCAATGCAACAATTGTCAGTACAACAACCAATGACCTGAATTGTAAAAAGCATTCACAGCATGAGCGCACAGCACCGCCGACGAAGGCGTGCGTCGCAAGGACGCGCCACGTCAGGATCTTTCCATAGATCCCGGACTCATGCATCGCCGGGCGATCTTTCCGTTTTCGGCGGCCACTGCGTCTTCGTCACCAGATGCTGTAATGAACAGATAAAAAACGTAAGGGCTAAGCCCCACTTATCTGAACTATGCCTACACCAAGCCCGTTAGATGTTTGATGCTGAATAAAAAGTTGATTTGGATGTTAGTTACGGTTCAACATAACATGCATCGTGCTTGGCAAACCTGGGCGGCGATGGTTGAGTCGCAACGTCTGAACTGCTAACTGCAACATAGAAATTCACGCTGCAATGGCATTCGAACAAACAGTCAAACAATAGAAAGAAGGGCTCAGACTGTCATATGTTTCGTGTTTTCCGGTTCGACGCCATGTGTCTGACGTGCCTGCCCAGTCAACCATACTGCCGCCTTCCTTACCGTAATCTCGACTCTCTGCAATGAAAATTGGGGCCTTCGGCAGGCATAAACAGCAGCTGAAATGATATTATGCGCTGCTGAAATTCGACAAGCGGAACCAAAACTGTAATAGACAAAAAAAAACTCACTGTGGCTGTATTGACGTTCTCAACTTACCATGATTCGTTGTCACTGTCGTCCGCCTCCTTTGACCGGTGCCTCCACGGCCTTCCATCCTCGTGGGACGAGACCTCCCGGCGCACAAGAGGCAACCTTCGTGACGATGATGGGCGAGACGACGATGCGCGGGCTTGTTGATGAGCCTGTTTTCGAGCCAGTGCTTCTTTTAGAGTTTGCGTGTGTTGTGGTCGATCTTCCATCGGATCCGGATATGGTCTGAAGGTTTGTTCTGCGATCCTTGTATAGTATGCCGTTCTTGATTCATGAATATCCGGTATCGCGTATGGATTGTCGAGGCAGAATGTTCTATGATGTCCTTTCCGCTTGCATTTGCTGCAGGGATCGAATCGAACACACTGTCCTCTGTGATGTTTCAGACAGTTAATGCACAATTGATAGTCGATTGCGAATTGTACACGCTGGCTGAGACGTTTGATGCGCGGACAGTCTGAAGTATAGTGGTTAAGACTGTCGCAGAAAACGCATTGCACCGTCGACTCTGGTGGCGGAATGGGTGGTGGAATTTCCCATGGCGAATCATAGTCCGATTCGGGAGTAGAGGCGCTAGATCGTACCGTCAGCCATGAAGGAATTCTTTGAAGACCTGTATTAGCAAGTTGTTGAGCTTGCTGGCTTTCGGGAGCCGTACAGGATCGTTTTGGTGGAGGCTGCGATGGTGAAGTGTTGTCCTCTTGTGATTTTGTTCGAGGGAACAACACTGGTGCCTCTACGGTTGCCGTTGCTCTTGATGGTCCAGGGGTAGGTGGCGGTGTCCTGGACTGTGATGAAGGCTGAGCAGGTTCCTCCTGTCGTTCCTCATGTGTTGTGGATCCTGATGTTTCGGTTGGAACTTGCTCGATGTTTTCTTCCTGCTGCTCTGGTGGTGGGTTGTGAGCAGCTTGTTTTTCTTCTTTTTCCATTCGATCCATTTCCTGTGTTCGTAGGTAGCCTTCTGTTGTGGTGATCATCAGAGCTTCTGCATAGTTGGAACGCCACCACTGGAGAACTTCTAAAAAGGATTTTGGATCCGCAGATATTGGCTCTGGCATACCCGGCAGCGTCTCGATTGCGTATTGCTTATCAGCATCCGTAGCAGGAAGCAGCTGATGATGCAACGCATGGAGAAGCTGGTGGGCCTCCAGAACACGAATCATGCGGGTCGCATGGGCCGATACGGCTGACGCAAACTGTAGTGTTTCTCGAAGCGAAAATTCTGAAATGTTAAATATTTGTAAGGTGGCTCTAAAATAATTTTGGTTATTAGCCCAATCCAGAAGTTTTGGCAGGGCAATCTCGCTGAGCTGGCTTGTATGAACTGAAATGGCGGTGACGCCATGAGACAGTTCATGTATCCATCCCATGAGTGTGCAATACCGAAACTTGAATGGATGGTTGCGTGCTAGTGATGTGGCAACATTGTGAAACGATTGAATGGTTGCAGCGCCGAGTTTTTGGATAGATTGCAAAAGTTCCACAATGTGTGCTGCGGCCACGTAGTCTTCATCTCGAGATGGTGTAGACTCTCGAGGAAGGACACGTAGGCCTGCTATTTCATCACGAAGCACGTTGTTAGTTGAAATATAGTGTAAAATTGTCCTGAATTGGCTTGCGGTTAGCTCGTCAGTACTGCGTGGGTCAATTGCAGTAGTGGATGTGTGCGGAATAGGAGGGGGTGTTGACGTACGGGTGCCTGAAGTACGCTGCTGTTCACCGAGGATGAGGGTGAGAAGCTCGTTATAATGTTTTTGGTTATTGCGAAAGATGGCTTCTCTCCAGATCTCTCGGTCCGCCAGCTCATCCAGTTGCTGAGAAGTCTCAGGCAGCTGAATGGGGCTGGATGGTTGAATTGAGGCAGCGGTTGGCGAGCCCGTACGTTCCGCATTGACCAGCTGAGGCTCTTCGTCCGTCCTATGGGCGGCTGAAGTTCCTTGTGTGCTGGATTGTGGAAGCGGATGATTTGGCCCTCTACCTGTTGCCGCACTATCGGCTTCCATCTCTTCCGCCCAAGAGCCACGTATCTCCACAGGGTGGAGGACTGGCATGACGCTGGGAAGAGTATGACAAGCTGAAGTGCCGAAACTTGTAGTGAGCGAGGAACCAGTTGAAGTAACCGAAATGGTGGAGCTAGCAATGGCCGGAGAGGTGGACGTGGCAACTGACGAGGTAACCTGACGAGCCAACTGGCCAGAAGGTTGTATTGGAACTGACCTGAGGTTCTGATCTTGAATGTTTATTCCTCGTCCGTTGTTGGATGAATTGAGGTTCCTTTGCTCATGGCCTTGCTGTTCCGGTTCTCCACGGGTCGATCCTCGCTGCTGAAGTCCTTGCGTTGAGCACGACATCTTCACCTTATTTGAGAGTATTCTGAAACGATTTATAAAGAATTGACTTTTACAAAATGGAGAGTTGATGTAGGAGAGATTATGAATGATGATGATAGAAATGAAGTCTATGATGACGAAACAAGGGAGCGAATGATGAGGATGTAGACTATGTCGCGCGGGAACGAATCTTGAAATGAAGCGGTGTGACGGTGCACGTTACGGTTTTCGCTTTGGGACCCATTATTTGCGTTGTCATGGATTCTTGGCGCGGGGCCCAGAAGAGACGCTAAGGACTTACTTACTACAGCTTTGTCAGTACATGAAGGACTTATGTGCCATTACAGGACTAAGTAAGTGAACTATATTAGCTGAGGATTGTAAAAAGGAGAGGCAAGATGAAGAAGTGGAGAATTCTTAAAAGGAGGAGATGAATTTTAGGTATGAGAGGGGAGAAAACGAATAAAGATGATCGATGGAAGGATTTCTATGAAGAAGAAGGGATTTCAAAGGAGGATGGCAAGGGAGAAGATGATTTTAAAAGGGATATGTTTGAAATGTAGAGAGAGATATAGCGAATGGTGCGCGTGCATGAGGTTGTAGAATGAGCTGAAGGTGTTTTGTGTCCGGACCGTATACGCAGCTCAGAGTACTTAAGGGCATTATAGCCTGCAGTCTAATAATGACCTGATTGACCTGATGTGCGCAGAAAGAGTAGAGATAGAGGGAAAGAGGGGGAAGTGAGAAGGAGGAAGAGAAGAAATGTTAGGGAGATGAAGTGAAAGAGAATGAAGGATAGGAATATGATAGGAAGAGTAACTTGGTGTGAACTGTCTTGAGTGTCTATTTCGAGTATTGAGGAGTTATTGTCGAGTTGTCTTCTTTGCCGCACGTGGCGGTTGGATTCTTGTAGGAGGCGTGGGCGTTATGACCTTTGTTGAGTTTTCGTCAGCAGCGGCGACTTCCAAAGGGATCAGCTGATTCGTTGATCGATCTAAAATGTGTCGTTTGGATGTTCTTACTCTTACTGACCTGATAGCGCCGTCTGAGGATCTTCTTAGTTCTACTACAACACCCAACGGCCAATGTGATCGTCCTATATTGTCCGTTTCGATGATGACGACATCTCCGATTTTTGGCTGTCTCGATGAGCATTGTCGTTTACCAGAACGAACCTGGTTTCTTTCTGCAAGAGCTCTGAGATATTCTTTATGCCAAATGTCCCAGAATGTGTGGAGGGAATTTCGGAGAAGACTATATTGAAATAGGAGATATTCTTGGGAGTCTGAATTGCTGAAAGAGTCTTTCGACGTAACAGCTGCGTTGATGGTTCCCAAGTGTCCTAAGCTGAAGTTTGGTGTAATTAAGTCGATAGGTCGTAGAATGCTCAGTTCTTCTTCAGCGCTGCTCGTCACTGGTGTTATTGGACGAGTGTTGATGGTCGATTCCACTTCCGTGAGGAGAGTTTGGAGGTTCCACATGTCGAGTAGTTTTCTGCAAATTGTCTTTTTCAAGGCAAATTTAACAGATCCTACCAGTCTTTCGTAAAATCCTCCTTTCCACGGGGATAGCGGAGTGATGAATTTCCATTCGAATCCTATGGCCGTGCTAAAATCCTTGATCACTTTGTTCTCTGCAACGTGTTGTAATTCGTTGATTAGGACTTCTCTGCCTAGCTTAAAGGTAGGAGCATTATCGCTCATTATGGTGTTTGGTGCTCCTCGACGAGATATAAATCGTCTGAAAGCTAGCAGGAACTGGGTGGTTGAATTATCTGGTACAAGTTCTAAATGAATAGCCCTTGTAGCCATACAGGTAAACAAGCAGACCCAGACTTTTTGGTTTTGATTGTTCTGAGAACTTATGTGGAGTGGCCCGAAATAGTCTAGTCCTGTATTTTCGAATGGATGGCTTTGATTCACTCTTTCCGACGGTAGATCTGGCATCGTCGGATATGCGTAGTGGCGACCTTGATGACGTTTACATATGGCGCATCCTGAAATGACACTGTTGGCGATTCTACGAATTTTTGGAATCAAATAGTGGTTTTGTAATGCGGACAAGAGATGAGAAGCACCTGCATGATGTAACCTTAGGTGGTAATGGGTTACTAGCATGCGTGTTAATGGGTGGTGTGGTATTAATAATATGGGATTCTTTGCTATCGCAGGAATCCTTGCGTTTCCCATCCGAGACCTGCTTCGATATAGTCCGTCATCTGTTTCCCTCACATGAAATCGTTGTACAGCGCGGCTCTGGAGTTGATCAGAACTCTCGCGGTAGTGTTCGCGGAGGATGATATGTTCGGCTGCTTTCCAGTCGCGCGTCGTTATGTCCGATATGATGTCGAATTGAGTAAATACAT
Organism: Heligmosomoides polygyrus polygyrus; assembly: GCA_947396885.1. Lineage (NCBI taxonomy): Eukaryota > Metazoa > Nematoda > Chromadorea > Rhabditida > Heligmosomidae > Heligmosomoides > Heligmosomoides polygyrus. Next base: position 88,152,201 of record OX377203.1, on the reverse strand, counting down.
TGTTCTTGTTCGCAAAACGGTCTGCGTTTTTCTGAATTAGCGAGAGATAAAGTTTAGAAAGAAATTTTAGAACGTAGGCTGTGATGCGAACAAGTTTGGTGTACGAATTGGTACGTTCGAAGGGAACGAACGACTTATATTGATACGTCGAGATGGTGTTGACGTTCTTGAGTTCCATTTCTGCTTCCGCTGTTGTTGGAACCGTAGATGTGAAGTCCACGTTCGAGTAGGGCCAAGACGTTGATGGGTCTAAAATAAACTGCGGTCCATGCCACCACATGTGGCTGTTGAATTCCGAGGCTGTGAGACCTCTTGTGGCGCAGTCCGCAGGGTTCTCATTGGTCTTGACATAGTGGAAACAACAATTGATTTTTGATGTCTTAAATTTATCTATTGCCTCGTGAATGAGTTTCACGCGGTTATTGACAAATGTTTTGAGCTGTCTCTTCGAGTGTATCCAATACAGTGCTATCTGAGAGTCAGACAACAAATGTATAGAATGCACTCTTATAGTCAATTCCTTGAGGAGGAACTGAGTCATTTTCACTGCCAGTACAATTGCTCGCAGCTCCAGTCGTGGAGTCGTTGTCTTTTCGAGAGCTGCAACTTTAGCCTTCGCGTAAATGATGTTGCTGAAGGGCTTTTCGCCATACGGTTTGCACACAAAGTATGCTACTGCCGCGTATACCCTTTTTGAAGCATCTGAAAATACTATTAATTCGTATTTACACTTCGACTTACTGGCTATGAATCTTGGCACACTTTTGGTGAATCCAGTTATGCTGTTGACGATCTCCTTCCATTTTTTCGCATCGGCGTTAGGCAAAGGCGTGTCCCAATCTGTATTCTTAAGCCATAGGTCCTGGAGAAATATTTTGGCTTGCACAAATAACGGTGTAAGAAGACCTAGGGGATCGAAAGTAGAGGCTAATGCCTTTAACGTTGTTCGTTTTGTTGTTACTACGTTTGACGCCTTTATAGGAACCATTAATTTGTCTGAATCGGGGTTCCATCGAATGCCGAGCAGTTTGACCGTAGATTCTGGAGTCCATGTTGTACGATCTTGATCTGGAATGTTGTTCATAACGGATTTAGAATTGGAAACAAACTCACGTAGGTTCATTCCCATATTGCGGAAGATTTCCTTGCATTGATGTTGTTTAGCGATGCCTTCTTCGTTGTTTACAGCAAGGATTTCCTTTTGCAGACTGTTATCGTGATTCCGTTCTAATGCGTACTTGATGGACATAGCTAACAGGAAAGGCGATGCGTTCACGCCGAATGGTATACGCGTGAATCGCAGGATACGGATGTTGTTCTTCCTTGGCGGTTTTGATGGATCTTTAAGCCATAGGAATCGTGTGGCATCTCGTTCACTTTCCTGTAGTCGAATCTGATGGAATGCCTTTTCGACGTCTGCTGTGATGAGGATAGGTGTCAATCTTGCACGGAGAAGTGTTCCGCACAAGTCTGGCAGCATCGTAGGTCCTTGATGGATACAGTCATTTAGGCTCGGAACGCCTTTCATGTGACTCGACGCGTCAAAAACGATGCGGAGTTTTGTTGTTTTGCTGTCTGATTTTATGACAGCCTGGTGTGGTATATAGTACATTGGGATTCCCATAGGCGGGTCTTGAGTGACCTCTTCAATTATGCCGGACTGGAGTTGTTGCTCGAATGTTTTACAGTACTCTTCCCACACCTTGTTATCAGTGCGGAGTTTATCGTACTGGCTTTCGAGTCTGCGCAAGGCTAATGCCTTGTTGTCCGGTAAATGCGGATATTTGACTTTCCATGGGAATCGTACATATATTAGTCCGTTGATGACTCGGACTGTATTATAATATTGCTGGATTATCTCTGATGCATCTGTCTCGTGGTCCTCTTCCATGTCTGCTGAGTCTAATGCGCATAGTCTCCGAACCATAGTGTCCATGGACTCGTCGTTGTCGTCTTCGAATTCGACTGATGTTGTGAAGACTCGTTGAGAGGATGGATTGGTGGGACCAGAGAGGATTGGTCCTAGTTTGGTCTGTGATTGCACAAGTCCTGATGGAAGCTTTTCGTTGTTATTGAGATTTATAACACTCCAGTAGTGATCCATGCCGATGAGGATGTCAATTTCTGATGACTCTCTGGCTGGCACTTCTTGGGTTGTGTTAATCTGCTCTGGAATAGATGTTATATGTGTACGAGTCCAGAGTTTTAGCTTCACAGGAGTGCCTGTCGTAGGATTTCGTAATGTTGTCTTGACTCGGTATGATTTTTCGGTGTGTTCGTGACCACCGAATGTTATGGTCGTAACGTCCTTAGGGTGTTTCATCTCTAAACCGAGTGTTTCAGCAGTTTTCATTGCGATGAAGCTATGCTGGCTGCCACTATCGAGAAGTACAGTGACTCGTTGATCGGCTTTCATAGAGAAATTGTGTGTGAGTGCTTCGATAATCATGAGGCGAGGTGATTTTCCTGATGACGATGACCTGCATGCTATCGTTTTGTGGTGTGGCTCTGGTATTATAGCCACTTGGACATTCGTATGATAATTCTTCCTTGGTACATCGTCCGTATTGTTCTCGCTATCGCTCGATTCACTCGACTCTCTTGAGGACGTATTATAGTGGTGACTACGAATTCTTCCAGAATATGTTGGCTGATCTTGGAAGCCAACTCTGGGATGTGGTGAGTTCCTTCCTCTTCTGTAATAGTTTCGAGTGTCGTCTCTTCGAGGAGAAGGTGTTCTATCTGACCGGCTTGATGAACGTGATCGTATCTTGAAGGAATATCTAGATTCCGAACTGGAGTCTCGACGTCGCGGTGAACGCGGTCTGTAATAGCGATCCCGTCTTGAAGAGTCCGATCGTATTGGACTTCTTGTTCTGTAACAAAGGGCTTTGTGATGTGAACGTCGACAGATGGAGCATATTGGTGCTCTGCATTCTTTACTGACGTGTCCCTTTTTGAGACAGATCCAGCAGAGGTCTTGACGGTATGCTAATTGTCTCCTGTCCTGAGGATGTGAGACTTCTAGACAGTCCTCTGGTTCGTGTGTTCCGTGAACACAGAATGGACAACGTCGACTTTCTGTCGAGTTCCCGCTCGCTGGAGAACGACTACGCTTATTGCCGTTATGTCTCCTTTTTATGGAGTCTCGTTCTCTTGGTCTTTTTGGAGAACTTGAACGACCGTGTTGTACAGAGAGGGTATATTGGGGAACCGATTCTAATGAATCAGGATCTTCCGTGATCTCCAACTCGTCGATTACCTGGTCGAGAGCTGTTAATAGTTCTTCTACCGTCCAGTTATCTGTACGTTTTCGAAGCTTGTGGGCATCTCTTCTTGTGCTTACGGGGAATTTTCTGCGAATTGTTCGCATTAGGCCTGATGATGCTGGCTGTTCTCCTGCTCTTTGGAGTTGAATCCAAAGGGCTTTTATAGTGCACAAGGTGGTACGTTGCCCTAGTGGTGTATCACTTGCCGGTGGCACTGCTTCGAGTTGTTCGTATAGACGAACGCGAAGAAGTTCTGGACGTGCATAGGTATATTTCAGGATCTTTACGGCTTCCTGATAGTTCCGCTCTGAGAAGTTCAGAGGAGCAACGAGATTTGCTGCTTCGCCCTTAAGCTTGGACTTAAGATATAGGAACTTAGTGATCGTTGGTACACTGGTGTTGTTGTGTACGACTGTAGCGAATAGTTCCCAAAACTCTGCAAAGGCGTGCATGTCTCCTGAAAACTCTGGAAGCTCGAACGTCGGAAGCTTGATTGATTGATTTGGGTCGTAGTCGAGTTGTACTGTAGGCTCACGTTCTACAATCGGCATAGAAGGGTAAGAGGCTGGTGTCTGAAAGTATGACCTCTCATTGTCCTTTTCGTGCTGAAATGTAGTTAGTGGAACTGGCGAACTATGATGTTCGTTCGCTGTGAAGCCTTCTAAGTTTTGTGAAGTGGGAGCTGATCTTGAGTTTGCTCCGAGTGTTGGAATACTTGGCTGTTTCTCTGTCGCCTCGTTGGTATTGATGACATTTGCAGATCGATCGTTGCTGGGGATTGGTGTATCGACTACAACGAGAGCTCCTTGAAGTCTCGCTAGGAGTAACTGGGCCTCCTCGACGACCTGATCGCAGGCATTGGCTTCCCAATGCGCACGAAATTCGTCCAGGATCTCTGACTCCTTGTCCGAGACCGTCTGCTCGCTCGCGTACTCTTCTGCTCTTCCCCACCGTTCTTCCAGACGGCTTAGAAGCTGCTGGACACGGCACATTGTAGTGGCAACGTTCGCTTTCTGCTTTTGTAGCTCCAATAGGCTCATACCTGTGTTGTTGCAGTATAGAGACGGATGGAACATCGATTCGTCGGTTGCTTGGATTAAGGCTCGCAACGCATTCGCAGCTTTCGTGATCTGTGCTTTGACGGATCCAATCGTTGGCATTTTGTCGCGTGGAACAAATAGTCCTTTACCCTACAAGTAGCAAGTAGAATAAAGACTTTGGCGCCCTCCTCAGATGAAGGGGCACCTATCATCACGCGCTCAACGAGGATACGGCAAGGTAAGTGATGGAATAACGAAAGCTATAATAGTGTATCGATACGCTGAAATGGATAAAGTTTGATGTTTGGAAATGTGGAGGGATATGGAGTTGTAGAGATATTGTTGGTTTGTGAGGAGTGCTACGACCGCCTGTGATATACTGTATCCTATGGTGACTACATAGGGGTTTATACTACTGTTTATAAGATATACTACAGAGGATTACTTTTATGAAATGCATATGGTACCTGTACCTGATTTATGGCCAATAGAAGTGAGTGGGAAGACACCTTGAGTAATTGTGGATAGCTTAAAAAGAAGTTAGTTATGAAGGGGAGACATGCTGTAACGTGGTAACCGACTTCCAATATCCGCCCACTGGATTGGCGCGGACACACGCTAAACCGCACCGACAGGGAGCAAGGTAAACCGAATACAAGAGGCTACTGTAGCGACTGAAAGTGCAGTGCAAAGAGATGAGGACCGAGCTAGTCTACAAAAACACAGAAACAGAACGCGCACAGGCTGCAGATTTTTTCAGCAGCACTACCCGAACACCGATCCGCAATACCTCACCGAGTGGCCAACTCGTACGGTATCGGAAATAGGACTAGTCCCCCCAGGTGCGACCACTTATCCCGCCGTGGTACTAACTAAGCGTGAGCAACGTTGCATACCTGCCTAGACGCTTTACCCAGTTAACACAACACCTCCTTGCGCCAGAGCTGGCACGTCGAATCCACCCCGCACTACGCCTGCTTCTGGTCTTGCATCCAACCCAGGCGAGTGCGTCCTAGGCTCTGCGACGACCTGTTGGCTGGTTGCCACAGTCCAGCCGGACCTGCACGTCGCGATCTTCCTTGACGCACCCCTATTACGCCAGTTTTGAGCCCCCAACCTTTGAAAAGAACCCAGTCCTACAGCTGCCTAGGGGAGGATTGCTTCGCCTCGCACCGAGCGTGGCAGGGCCGTCTTTACGGCCAGCCGGTTGGCCGACCGACTGACCAACGGGTCCGAATGCCAACGTCGATGCACCATGTTGCGAACCGGTAGCCCCAGTGCGGGCGAAGCTGTGCCACTGCATCGAAGACTATCCGGCTGCCCCATGGCAGCCACGCGTTGCTAAGACTCCACAACCTCTCCCTAGGTAGCATGGGCAACCCCGAGGATCCTGGCCCGCCTCGCGTCCCAGCGGTGGGGTCCCCGCGTGAGTGCCCCGCTCGCCCCAAGTGGGCGGGGCCAACTCTCGGCACCTACGCATACAGCATGTGCGGGACAGAAACAATGCGGTGAGTAAGAGCTATCCTACGTGACACCCGGTCTGAATCGTATCGCAATGAGCCGCCAACCGGCTCAGCAGTGGGCGGAGCGTGCCCATGCCAGCGAACGGACCAGCCCCGAAACGACAGCATGGTCGTGACCAAGGGCAGTGGCCGTTCGTGGGCACAGGGCGCTGCGCTGCCACTGCGCCGGTGGGAACGCCGCTCGATCGATCCGCGGCGGACCTTGACCATGGATATGACACACCCGAACACCATTACATAGGGACTCACCGCCCACTTCCTTTCCGGTGCCGAACAGCGTACCATAATATATTTATTATAAAAGCTCCTCGATAAGCGGGATGTAGTGAACACCATTAGGAATACAGCAATACAATGGGAGTCAGCACTGTAGTAGTCGATATACGTGCGGTCATGATGTCCACTTCAGCGACGAAACTGTACTACGTCTCGGGGCCGATGATTCATCCCAGTCGGGACAAGCGGCCACTGCGTGTACATTCAGCGACAAGGCTGAAACGGGTGGCAAGGCCCCTCGGCATCCTCCGAATCGATGATCGATATCCACTGCAAAAGGTCGGCCCGCACTGCCCGCGGCAGCGCGGTGCCCGTTGGATGAGCCGGTGCGCCGAAGCGCGGAGCTGGGTTGCCAGCGACCCGAGGGCCGCCGCACGGGAGGGCGCACGAGAGCGAATGAACCGAAAGAGGCGCCGAGGCGCCGATTACGTGGCTTTTATAGCCATGAGCGCCTGTAGGCGGAGCCTATTGGGCTACGGGGCCGCGGCGACAGGCCGGGCAGTACGCGCCTCATGGAGGAGAGGCCGAGAGTACGGGCGCCCACGGGATTTTAGATGGGAGCGAAGCTCGCGATTCGCGACAAAGATGCTCAAACTGCATCAGATGCAAGCACACCGCGTCATCAGGAGCTCGAAGAGACTGGAGGGATCGAAAATCGTTCAAAAGGAAGACCACTATGAACTGCAAGGAATTCTGCCCTTCGAAAGACCGTCAAAGACAAACTTCACCGAAATCCTGCAAGGAGCGTCAGGAAACTAGCTAAGGACCACAACGTAAGTGGTTCAACTATGCAACGACTGATCAGGGATGACAAAGGATTGTCTTCCTACAAATTCGCTAAGGGGCAGCACATCACTGAGGAAAAGAAAGCCGCAAGATTGGAGAAATGCAAAAAGATGAAGGCCCTTACGCGCGATGACAAGCTTAACCGGATTCTCTTCACAGAAGAGAAGATATTTACTGTCGAATAACTCCAAAGAATCAGCGGAAATTGCTGATATCTCCAAGATCCGTCAACATCGAATGAGCTCATTTTCCACAGTCCTTGATGGTGTGTTTTGGGATATAGGACCTGTGCAAGATCAAGCTTTTTTATCAAAAAAAAGTTGAAATCAATGCTGATATCTACCGGAAGCAAATCCTAGGAACGTTATGATACCTTGGGCACAAGAAAATGCTAAAGACATCGACTGCACATCCCAGCAGGATTGGACGCCAGCTCACGGTGCCAAAAAGACTCGGGAATGGTGTGAGACCAACTTCCCGGAGAGTTGTGCACGAAGGATGTTTGGCCTTCAAACTTGCCCGATCTCAACCCTTTGGATTTCACCATCTGGTAAATCCTGGAGCAAAAGCCTGCCCTTTCAGACACAGTTCACTGGATTCGCTGAAAGGAGCTCTGGAGAAGGCACGGGGTTTGAGTTCTTATGCAAAGTTGTATATAGTTTTCTGCACTTCATGTGGACCACTCTGTATATCACGGGATGCGGCTTCGAACGCTGACTCCAAATATGTCTACAAATTCTGCTGTGTGCATCTGTGATCAGAGTTATAGACCATTTTCAGCTTGGCTCCTTAGCCCTTTAGGTGCACGCAAGCGAGCCGATCACAATAGAGCGAGCTCAAGAAGGGTGGAAAGTGCGCTGGCAGCCGAGCAATGGCGGCGCAGGGATAGAGGAGCGGCGTGGTGAGACGGGGTGGTTTGTAGTTCGACTCTACTGTGATTTTTGCACTTGCTAAAAAAGAATCTACCACGATCAACCGAAGCCCTCCATGTCAACTCTCAAGTCATCAGAAAGCAGTTCAGTTCCCTTGGTACTAATGTACTTTCACGACTCCAGGAGTGGAAAATTTCTTCCCCTGAATATGGCCAAGAGGGCTTATTTAAGGCGATCATCACCTATATGAGGACCCATCACCAATAGTTACATGTACATGATCAGTGCCCTAAATAAGCCCTCAGGCGATTATTTTTCGACACCAGGGATCGCAACGACAATGCTATCGACTTACCTTGAAACTACAGGGTGGCCATAAATATGGACACTCAATAAAAAGCGAATTACTCACGCGGAATTTATCAAGGAACAGCGAATCTTCCTCAACAGTTTACAAACAATCTAGTTACCAAGCAAAATGAATATCATTCATTATTATCCCTGCTGGCACGAATGACAGCGTGCAGGCTCTTGGGGTAGAACTCAACGGCGGCACCCAGGGTTGCTTGCGGAATTTCATTACATGCTTTTTCCAGTGACGATTTTAATCCTGGAGTCGTAGTGCGCCTTTCAGAGCAGGCTTTTTCCTCCAAAAGAGACCAACGCAGTAATCCATAAAATTCAAACCTTACGAGTACTTTGGCCATTCAGAAGCAGCGATGAAGTTGGGAAGATTCCTCGCTCACCACTAATGAGTCTTCTTGGACTTATGTGCGGCTGCGCCGTCCTGTTGAAAGGTCCATGATGTATTTTCAAAGTGTACTTGAGCCCAGGAAAATAACTCTTTTAACAAAATGTCGTTCACATAGACATTGGTGTCGACCTTGGCTTTTCCACGAAAACCAATCGTGTCCGTCCTGTGGCGCAAACTCCGGCCCAAACCATCAGGGAAGCTGCGTGCGAGTTTCTGTGAATGATGTCTGCATCCTCGCCACTTCCAGCCAATAATCGCAAGTTTTGGCGGTGAAAAGGCTGTTCAACTGAGAAGTTTCTTATCGTTGAAGAGTGTCATGCAATGGTCGTGCCGCTTGAAGAGTCTTCGACATTTTCTTCTTCCTTCCATCTGTCCAGGCGTCAGTTCGTGCAGTTGACGGAACTTGTATGGGTATAGTTCAAGTTCATTCTTACAACTCGCCTTGTTGTCGTAGCCGATACGTTGAGGTTGCATGTCATCTATCTCCTGCTGCGGGATGGATTCCGATGATTTGTTCGTTCACGATTTTTCGAAGACTGCTCGTAGCTACGGATACCGGGCGACCAGGTCGTGGACGATTATCAAGAGAGTTACGTTCTACATAGCGATAGCCTGTCGTCTTGTGTAGCTTCAGCAGACGAGCGATGTTGGGAACAGAAGGTCCTGCCCTTCTCAGATCCAAAATTGCGCCTCTTTGAAAACAAGACTTTACCATATCTGGTAGAAGCAGTGTGGAGATGCAAAAAACACTATATACAGTTAAGATGACACGTAGAATTCGAAGAAGCAGTGAAAATATAAAAACTTTTACAAACCGATGCAAAAATGAAAAAAAGTGACCATATTTATGGCGCCTCCTGTATGTTCTCATCAGTCGTTGTGCTGGCGTGCCTTTTGGAGGAGTTCGGTCCTTCCGATACTTCTCGCGTTCCTGCAAGACAAGAGAAGAGGATGGCTAGCAGTTTCGCATCCATCTTGCTAGATGCGCAGAAGCATTGAGGTAGAAGGTGAAGAAGGTGTCGGGCCAGCAACGTGGATTTTTCCAACTAGAGTACTTCTGTGCCACGGGGTTGTTATGTGGAACTTTTTTACTGGCCTGACGTTTCGACCATCTCGTCGTCTTCAGAGGCCTAAAACCGGTCCGAGGCGTTATCTTTGCAACCTACACGACCAAGCGTCTCGCCCACGCTAGCGTTTCCGACCTAATGCTGGAAAAACGATGCGAAAACCTGAGTGGTGAAGACGACGATGATGCTCCACCGTCTGAGTGTAGCGATTGCGCTACCACTGGGCGTTAGTAGGACCAGTAGCGAATGAAATATACTGCCCGGTCGTTATACACTGATAACGTTGAGGGCAGCATTTTGCTCCTGGTCATTCTCAGAGCTCGTAGTGCTGTGCAGATGGGCGAGATTACTGGTTATGGGCAAACACTCATTGCGGTTATTCATTCCTGGATCCAGAGCGCTTCGAGCGCTTTTCTAGAGGGAATCTCTGTCTCGTACGCCAAAATCGTGCACTTACGGTCATAATAGTCACCACCGTGTTCTTCGGCCCTATCCCTGCCGAGCGGGGTAGATATGTTGCAACGTCTTTTCACTAGATGTTCTTTAATTCGAACATGTAGAGGTTTCCCGGTTTCTCCTATATATGTGCAAGTTCCGCACTCGATCTGATAAATCACTCCGCTTTTTGTGCAATCGGCGACATCAGAGTGGAGCAAATAGCACAATCATTTGACAGGCACTGCTTGTCATAAAGCCTGTTCTGTACTAACTGTTATTTATTCATTTATTTATTATTTATTTATTTATTGTTATTTAATGCCAATTTGAAACACACACTAAAGGCAAAAAAACGCAGAACGAACAAATTAAATTGGCTACTGAAAGATAACATGGAATAAAAGAAAAGAGAAAAATGAGTAGAAAAAAAGACAGGAAAAAGAGGAAAGGATTCGTGAGGAAATGAAGATAGCGGAAGCTGAGGACTTTACTGATGACATTGAATGCAGGCATCGCGCATGTAGAAAATAGGGGATTCTTGCATTTTTCTGACTTTGAATGCACCGTGCGCGAGAAGAAAAGAATAAAGAAAAGTGAAAAGAATGAAGAAAAGGGCCTACGATACTACTACCATAGGTGACAGATTAGCTGTTGTAACCTATGTGGGTTGGACCCTATAAGTGTTGACAAGTGGAAGCTGGTGCGCACCCCAGTAGGCTACCCTGATGGGAGGTCATAAGTCCTTATCTACTCGCGTTTCATTTGAAAGATAGTCGATATAAGATTCGATAAGTGCAGTGTTTCAGGAACAGTAAAAGTTGGAGAAATATAAGGAACGATAGAGACTTAGTGAGGTACACTACGCTACAACTGAGTTAGTTCGGTACTCGTGAATGCAGCGTGATGTCGGATATTTCAATGGAAAGAAAAGAATAGGCGTGTTCTGGAAGGCAGCATCGCTTGATGTGGGCGCATCGGGCGCCATGGCGGTTGAACTTATCTCTGAAATCGAATGTAATTGCACAACACTACTACCACAGTCGGCGCCAAGGACGTGACATTTTGACCTCTATAACTCTATCATTTGTCCACCGATCTTTCTAGAATCTTCCGCAGTAGTATATAAGGAGCAGTCAAGTAGGATGCTGTACGTATCCTGCATCGTCTCCCACCACGGTTCTCACAACGGACCACTGGCGAGAACACACAAGCCCGGACCACCACGACAGCCACTGGAGCGACCCGACCGACACCGAACCACAAGCACCAACGCCCGACCGCGGAGGAACGAAAGAAGGAGCCACGAAAAGACACTACGATCATCTGCCAATAAATTCTTGGCAGGCGCTACACTAGGGGACTGTGCTCCCCTTATAGAACGCTAAGGCAGCGCGCGCACGCTGCGCCATTGTGTTCGGGACGACAGTCATTGTGGAGGCACTCAAGTGCAGCGTTCACCAACTACAGTGTAGCTAGTTGTCCTATGGCTCATGACGCCTACTGAGATCACGATCAGTCCAGTATATATTATTAGTCAATGCAGAAGCATCATCTCTTAGATGTCTTAGTTGTTGGGCCCAACGGGTCCGAAATGTGTAAGGCCTTCTACATATGAACAGACGGAATGTAGATTATTCCACTCTGCAACTCTTCGAACAAGGAAGGAGCTTTCATAGGCTGTCGAGTTAGATTCTTATGGTCTTATACGGAATGGGTTGCATCTTAATCTATCGATGGTCTGCGAGGCCTCGAAAAGGTCAGAGATGCTAAGATTAATCTCGTTTGTTGCCAGCTTATACATTAGCGTGAAGTCTGCAACCTTACACCTGAATTCCAGAGTATCGGCATTGAGCCTAGACAACCTCCCCTCGTAAGAACGGCTTAATTCAACGCACCTGTTAAAGCAGCGATATGTGAAACTTTTCTGGACCTTTTCAGTTGTGCGCTTTTTTTGTGGTGACCATACCGGTGAGCAATACTCCAACAGCGGTCTTACATACAAGGCAAAAGTCTGAAAGCGTAGCCGGATCTCACATTCTGAAAGGTTTGAGAATAAAGTTCGAACATTTGAGAGCTCCCCTTGCACTCTCGTGGATATATTCTCCAAAACTGAGGTTTTTGTTGTAGATAATACCTAGGCCACGTATCTTAAGGATAGCACTCCCTAAGGTAAACGTACATTAGGGTTGTGACGCCCCAAAGTCATGACAGTGTTTTTTTAAGCAGAAATCTCTAACGACCACGCCTTGGACCACTCTACAACGGCATCTATTGAGTCTTGAGGTTTCCGACAGCCGTTGATTGTAAAAATTTTGGTGTCATCGGCGTAAATGCTACAATAAGAACCGGGCGAGAGACCGCAGCGTAAGTCGCTACTAAAGATTATGAACAAAAGGGGGCCCAAACACGTTCCTTTAGGAACGCCGCCGCTCGCCGCCTGCGATAGTAAGGGGAGAAGCTGTCGTTTATTACTACAGACTGAATCCGGTCAGAACGGAAAGAACGCAGGAATTTCAGAAGTTGACCATTGATCCGATAGGGGCAGTTTTTTAAGCAATAGCGGTATGGAGATAGAGTCGAAAGCGTTTGCATAATCTAGGTAGCAGATAGGCACATAATTTCCTCTGTCTAATTCTCTGTGCCATAAGGGAATGGTAGAATTAAAGGCAGAAGTAGTTGATTTAAGAAACCCATGTTGTTCCTTTCGAAGTATATGATTTTCATTTAGGTAAGCGGTGTTTTAACCTTAACCTTACTAATTGAGCTGGATAGACGGGTCTGTAATTTGCAACGGTGTTTTTTTGGCGGTAGTGCGCTATAACCTGCTTCACTTGTAATATCTATCCAGTTCAATTCGCTGTCGGCTACGGAAGGAAGTCGATCACTTGTATCAATAGGTTGCTTGAAAGCTGATTTGAAATAGTGAGTAAACAATTTGGACTTACCGCTATCATCTCGAATGTACCTTCCATGAATAATAAGGTCTGGGATACATTCAGTCAACCTTACCTTCTTTCAGCAGTAGTCAAAGAAACGTTTTGGGTTACCACGACAAGCGATTCTTTTTCTTTGGTTATCTGATACCTAGCTAGAGCTCTCTTAAGCTTCCGAGAGAGTTTAGAGAATCAAGCGTCTCTTACAAAAGAATCGGGAAAGTGCAGACTCTCAACTTTAGCTTTCAGCAGGACCAGACTTCCTGGGTATCTTTGGTGTTTGAGCTGCGCTTCAATAAAGGCACGTATATGCTTATAAGTTGATGGAATATGCTAATAATTTTCATATACAAAGCGTTAACACAGTTAGAAAAATTGCTTACTGCAATCCAATCTATATTAGCAAGAGCGGAAATTATAGATATGTAGATTATTAGAAATTATAGATATGGAAATTATATATTATATATAGTCTCCTTCCACGGATCTCCCTCGATAGAGAGCCTTCGGGCTCTCTTGTTAAGAGGGATCTCGGGCCGCTTGTCGCAGGGCCACGTGGCGCGTCCCCGGGTGGTGGATAGGGGAATTAAACGCGAACCAAATGCGACCGTGTACTGCCCAGAGACGCAGGTGGGATGCAGGGGATGGACTCCTTGCTCCTGCTGTGTCGGGTCGACGCGTTCCTTGTGCGTGGGAGCGGCATGTTCGTGCACAGTGTGCGCGGATGTGTCCGTGACTGTGCGGATTGTAACTGTGTCGGCTCGGCCAAAAGCTTGCACTCGGTAGACTGGGAGTACATCGTAAGGCGATTCGAGGCCGCCTCAAAAGTCTCGCCCCGTCCCTTCGGGCAGTCTGGCTGGCTGCCCGGAGTTCTTCGCCCGCACGACAGAGCCCGACTAGCTACCCGTGTGTACTCAAGTCAAAAACAGCAGCACTAAAGGGCCTCATTCCCCTGACCCCGAAAGAGCCCCCATTTCTGCAGCGATGGGAAGGACGAGTACGGAGAGGCTGCTAAAATCTCAGGGCCTAACCAGGCTGCGCAAATTGAGAAGGACTAGGATGACGATCTGTACTTACAACGCCCGCACGCTTGCATCGGAAGCATCCGTCGAGGACCTGATGATGCAAGCCAGGAAGATCAAGTACGACGTCATCGGACTGACCGAGACGAGAAGACACCACCCCCTGCACGCCGCCTACGACTCCGGAGAAGAACTGTTCCTCGGAACATGCGATAGCAGAGGAGTAGACGGCGTTGGTGTCCTCGTCAACACGCACTTGGCCATGAACATCGATTCGTACGAGTCTCTGACAACCCGAATCGGACGTCTGCGACTGAAGCGATGTGGTTCCGTGCCAGCTTTGACTGTATTCGTCGCGTATGCCCCAACATCCGGCTACGACGACGAAGAGGTCGAAGCCTTCTACGTGGAGCTGGAGAACTTCTATAGGGAAGATCACACCTTCTACAAGGTGATCGTCGGCGACTTCAACGCCAAAATCGGACCGCGAAGGTCGCCGGAAGAACTTCACATCGGAACCCACGGTTTGGAGTGGAACGAGCAAGGTGAAAGGCTGTCTGAGTTTATCATGTCCACCAAGACCATCCATGGAAACTCGCAGTTCCAGAAGCCTCCCTCCCTACGATGGACCTGGGAATCTCCCGGTGGCCAGTTCCACAACGAGATCGACCACATCATCTTCAACCGCAAATATTGCCTGACCGACGTCTCCGTTGTCCCCAAGTTCTACACGGGATCGGACCACCGCCTCCTTCGCGCAAGGTTCCGCTTTTCGCGTCAAGGAGAGAAGGCCGCGAAGTTCAAGAAGAGGAGTCCCAGAACGACCATCAACTGGGACCTCTACACCTCTCTTGCCGGTCTTTGGGAAGATGCCGTCATGGACAACGTCGACGAGGAATACGTCCGCTTCGTGCACCATCTCCACGATAGTGCTAAGGGAGCCGAGAGCTTGAAGACCACCAAGAGACGTCTGTCTCCGGAAACTCTCGAGCTGATACGCCAGCGTGGAGCAGCACGAGCGTCAGGCAACCACCAACTGACGTCCGAGCTTGCGAAGCTATGCAGAGAGGCGATAAAGGAGGATCTTAAGGAGAGAAGGGCGGAAGTGTTGGCTGAAGCTGCAGAGGCAGGGTTGAGCATCCGCAATGCCCGCCGGAACTTCGCCAACTTCAAGACCAAGATGGCCGCTCTCCGACGTCCCGACGGAACCGTCACCTCTTCCAGAAGGACCATGGAGAGGGTCATCCACGACTTCTACTCCGATCTCTTCGATAGCCACGTGCACCTACCCCCATGCCATCTTCCGCAGGATGGATACGTCATCCCCTCTGTTCTCTCTTCCGAAATCCGACACGCCATCTCGTCGGTGAAGAAACGTACAGCACCCGGTTCTGACAGGATCAGAGCTGAACACCTGAAGAACCTCCCGCCAGCGCTCATCAACACCTTGGCGCGGCTCTTCACACGCTACCTGTCCGAATGCAAGGTTCCATCTCAGTGGAAGACCAGCAAGACCGTTTTGCTGTACAAGAAGGGAGACGTGCACGACATTGGCAACTATCGCCCGATCTGCCTGCTGTCCGTAGTCTACAAGCTGTTCACTCGAGTTATCCTGAATAGGATTAGCAGAACGCTGGACGAAGGACAGCCATGCGAGCAAGCAGGATTTCGGAGAGGATTCAGCACGATCGACCACATACACACCATTACGAAGCTCATCGAAGTGTCGCGAGAGTACAAGCTGCCGCTGTGCCTTACGTTCATCGACCTGAAGAAGGCATTCGACTCTGTCGAAACTGAAGCGGTCATCGAAGCCCTGCTCACTCAGGGCGTTCCTACTCAGTACATCAGAGTCCTTCGAGAGCTGTACAGTGGATTCACGACCAAGATCTCACCATTCTACAACGACGTCGTCGTCGACGTGAAGAGAGGGGTTCGGCAAGGGGATACCATATCCCCGAAGCTCTTCAGCGCCACTCTCGAAAACGTCATGCGCGAACTAGAATGGGAAGACATGGGAGTGAAGGTCGACGGCCGGCAACTACATCATCTTCGCTTCGCTGACGACATCGTGCTCATAACACCGAGCATCAGCCAGGCGGAGCGAATGCTGGCCGACTTCGATCGTGTATGTGGGAACGTTGGACTGCAGCTGAATCTTACGAAGACGATGTTCATAAGGAACGGATGGGTTTCTGATGCCCCATTCTCGCTCAACGGAACGAACATCTCCGAATGCTCCAGCTATGTGTATCTGGGTCGCAAAGTCAACATGGCCAACGACCTAGCACCAGAGCTGAGCAGGAGGAAAAGAGCGGCTTGGGGAGCTTTCAAGAGCGTCGAAGAAGTCGCGAAGAAGACGAAGAACGTCCGACTCCGTGCCCACCTATTCGACTCCACTGTTCTTCCTGCCCTAACATACGCCTCAGAGACCTGGGCTATACGAAAGCAGGATGAACACGCGATCAGCGTCGCGCAGCGTGGAATCGAGAGGACGATGCTCGGAGTGAAACGACTCACGCAAGTGAGAGAAGGCCTCCGGAGTTCCGAGCTTCGCCGACGCTCGAAGATCAGAGACGCTGTCGCGTGGGCCAAGTTGTCGAAAATTAGGTGGGCCGGCCACGTAATGCGCTTCGCAGACACCCGCTGGACGAGAGCCATCACCGACTGGATTCCGCGGGATGTCAAAAGAACACCAGGACGCCCACCAACGCGTTGGTCGGACTTCTTCGTTAAAGCCCTGAACGACCGATATGACGCTCTTCGTGTCCCTCGAGCGAGGAGGATCCATTGGACCACTCTGGCACGCGACAGGGACGAATGGAGACGCTGCTGGCACCCGCTCGAGCAATTCGATGATCAACGGGACGACAGGTGATACAGGTGATATAGTCTCCTTAAAAAATCTGCCTACTCTCCCCATATACGCGTACTACATTTTCCTCTAGCTCAGAAATTGTAAAAAGTATACTGTTGTCATCCGAAGTACTGAAAGGAGGAGGAATACGTGCCGCTGAAATTATACAAGGTTGTAAGCCTAATAAGATATCCAAAACGTTAAGGCCATGGGTAGGTATGTTTTACCAACTGCTCTATGTTCAGTGATATGGCAAAGTTCAGAAAATTACCTGACGAACGGGTTGAGATGTTTCCTCTATGTCTCATGCAACTCCAGCCGATCGTTGGAAAGTTAAGATCGCCCATTAGAAGGATATGACTATTCAAGTCATCATAGAGGTTGTGGAGGAAGTCCGTGAACTCGATGACGGTGTTAGCTGCTTCTAATATTGTTATCAAGGATATTGACCAGAACAACATCATCTTACAGACGTGCAAAATACATCTTCGAACTGCAGCAGTGAACGCGTCAGAGATGAAGGGGAGACATAAGGGAACCATGTTTTAGCGGTGTGAAACACTTCGGTACTCATCTCGTGTTTCGGTGTGGTGAGTGGCACCGAATAGCCGTTCTCAATTGTAATCTTCGAAGCCATCCGCAATGACTCCTTCCGTTCTACTTTTCCACTACACACGCCAGCCGCTGTTCTGACCATGTTTTTAACAATGGGGAAACCATGGACACAGAAAGTATGCTCGAGGTGAGGCATAATCGTGTAAACAGTGAGGCGAGAGAAAGTGACGAGTTAATCGACCACTCTTTTAGGGCGCCGGTGGTTGTAAGAAAGGCTATCAGATAAACTGATATGAGCAACGTTACATTGCAGACCTACCGGGTTGTGAGGGAGGCTATCAGGTAAACTGATATGAGCAACGTTGCATTGCAGGTCTACCCGTCTAAGACAGTAGAGTAAGGTTCATTCTTATTCCGACAGCACTACCGCTAAGGAGGGCGACCATCTCGGCCACTTCTGCCCACGTCAGATCAGCCAAAGCCGCCGCCTCTCCTACGATGCGTCCACGACTACTCCACCAACGAGTGTCTACTGGAAACCAACGGTTAGAAAGCTTAAGTCAAATCTTCTTTATCTCAGGGCCTAAGTTCGTAGCTAGATAGCATTGTTCTTGTTTGGGTTTAATTCGTACTATTGTAAGGTTGTTTGTATAATAAATTTTGTGTAATAAACTGTACATTGATGGTTGGAACGGGGTTACATACACGGTCCCAAAAAACCGCAAACGGCACAGTGCTTAACGTACTGATTAGAAAACATGGAGTCTACTGAACAACGTACCGCCAAGGTTCTCATCTCTTGCCCGCGAGGCGTTATCGCTTCGCCAAAAAGAGGTGGCTTGCCGTCAAAACCTCAAGTTTCTTGAACGATGCAAGGATACTGACGTGCTGCGGAGGTTCATTTCAAATGTGAAGATCGGAGTGATGTTAAATCGGAGCGAGGATCATCCATTAGTCAGAAGGCTTTACCGTTGCATACTGAGTGGAGTGATCAAGGAGAAACAACACACATTGTACTCCTCGTTTTTGAAATGTAACGCGAAAGAACAAGCATGCCGGCGTCTTCTTCTCGAACAGAATTGGATGAGGATTGAGGGTGGTCGAGGTTAACTTGCGATTCTGTTTGATCTAGGGCTAAAGCCACGCTTTGTGCGAAGCACGATAGACTGGTGGGCACATCTTTCGAAAACACTCGCAGTGCTGGAAGCAATTCATCTATGAGCCACCGTCCTGTTTTGACAATCAGGTTCAAAGTGATGCTGTCATCCCGTCGAAAGTCACTGTTTTGGCAACACTTACCTTGTCCAAACGCGCTTGAGCTTCTTTGTCTCGGACCGTCATTTTCGCCAGCTTAAAATATCATTTCTTTCATATACCGGTAACGCTGTGGGAGCTTACACCGACTCAGAGATCTGATTCAGCAGAAATGGAATGGCGAAATACACCACAGTCGAATATCATATGAGGCGCGTTATCCTAGTATACCGTTTCCGCGCAACTACTACAAGCAACTGACTGCTACGACTGAAGTTGATATCAAAATGGTAATCTTATCAAATGGCGTACTAGCTGCTCTTCACTATCATAAATGCAGACGTAGTGCGCGGTCTGCTCCTAGAGTCCAAGTCAAGTCCCGTGGAGGAATCAATAAGGTACATCAACCTGATCAGCTCCCAGCCTAGTTTAGTCCATATAGTGAACCCCTCCCCCTTCGTCTATCTTCATTATTCGGTCGGATGTTCAACCCCGTTCTCTTTGTGGCGTCGTCATGTCGTGCGTACGGTCTTTGTCCGCAGTTACAGACCTGGCGCGGCTTGCGAAATTCCGCGTCTCGAAGGTTCCTTCTTCGGCATCACCCAGCGTTGCCTGCCTCTCGAGAGCCGCTCTTTTGTTGTTGTACGTGGAGTAGAAATGCGAAACAGAGTTTCTGCCGTAGTATACCGGAGGCAAAACCGCTCTTTTTTCCGGACGTGTGTACGTGGTTTTCTTCGGCCCTCCCTCTGTTCCGTCCTCCATGTAGTGCTGTTTTTCACGCCTAATAGTGGCTCTGCTTTCAAAGAAGTCTACGCCGACGATCGGCGGTGTCGAACGAGGACGCTCGCCGCTGCCATTTATTCCTTTCCGCCACCCCCCCCCCCTCGCTCGTCATATTTTCTTTATGTGTGCTAGCCAACTAGCGGGTTTTCCCGTCTCGGCCCTTCCTTTTGCGGTTGTATACATGTCGTGTTTGCCTCCTTCTCTTCTATCACCGTCAGGGGCTGTTGCTCCTCTGGATGAGTCTCTGTGGTAAGAGGGTTGAGCGACTACGTGGATAACCGCATTAGGGCCTTCTCACACATTTCGCTCCGATTGGGTGACATCTCGGTTTCGGGGTGATATCGGTGCTTTCCGCTGCTGCGCTCATAAGGCCTCACGATCGCGCCTCACATTTTCCCATCTAGTTTGATTGATGTTCCTTTTGCTTCAACAGCTTTTGCCTTCCAGATTGGGTCGTCAGGTTGCGGAAAGGGCTAGGTGTGCGCTTATTTTCTTTTCTGTAGTTGAGTGCAACATAATTTGGCGCCCACGGTAGACATGGCCGCCCTACTTGCCAGTTCCATGGTTAGCCCAAGGGCAGACGGGGCAGTACGGAGGCCGTCAACGTTAGCAGTACCCCTCCATTGAGTAAACCTGTGGGCACTTCGCTACGTCACTTGCGTTTCGATGACTGCGTCTAGGTCCGCTACGGCGTTTTTTTTTACACGAATGGCCCCTGCGGTTTGTCACCACGGTCCAGTATGGTGATCAATTTGGTTGTCTGGCGCTGGCAGGTCCGTAACTCAGTTGCTAACGGCATTGGCTTCGGTGCCACCGCTCTCCTTCGACCTCTCCGAAGCCGGGAAGCCAGTTCCAGGTTTTCTCCACCTCTCAGTTTGAATCACTGGTCGTGTCCGTCGTTCGTCGGTCGCTAGTACGCGCTACTTGTTTGTGCTCGAAGAGGGCAATTTCCGATAAACATTGTGACCAACCTTGACTATACGATCGTTAGCGTTCTCTGATACCGTCTCAGAATCGCTTAACTATGTCGAGATGCTTAGGTAACCGCAGTACCATCCTTAAGAAAAGGTCATGCTAATCAATTACGGTGCACCCCCTAATACGACACGGATAATCACAGGGTGGTCAAGCCTTCACTATCCTATTCGTGCAGCCTGAGGTTATTTGTTTCAGGGAGAGGATGCTGTCGCGTCGGCTTCCACTCTACGGTCCCAGTCTCCCTGATGATCCTTCTTTGGCTGATTTTCTCATCCTTTCTCATTGCATCCTATTAGTTTGATGACCGTATCCTCCACCTTCCTTGACTCTCTAGCGTGATTGTCGCCGAAAGACTCAAGGCGTGTCACAACGCCACCCATCGCTACTGTGCATACTTTCAGGTAATTGGTATATTCTGCTAAGCTACTATGCCTGGCAATTCTGACGGCCATCCAAGGGAGCCGAAGGAAGTTGTTCAGCCAGCGGCTGACGCCACCTCACATGGTATATCGGGGCAGCCACCTTATAGCGATAACAGTATTCGTATCACACTCTTTTCAGAGGCGACGAGCAATGACCATCAGCTCTCTTCGGCCATCCATCAACTCAGCATCGCTGCGGATGTCCAGGAGCAGCCCATGGAAGTTGAGACCACCCATGCGTCTTCCGGTTCGATGCCAAGTTTGTCATCTACGGATCTTGTTGGGGCTGCTGCTCCTTTGACCAACTTTGCCGGAGCTGCTGCTCCTTCTACTCGAACCGCTGGAGCTGTTGCTCCTTTGTTGCAGTCTCAGGAGGTTTCTACGTCTAAGTTTTCGTACGCAAACATCGTCGCCCCTCAACGCGCGGCCGAGGCAACGGCTTCGGCGGCAGACTCCGTCGCTTCGATACCGCTTCCACCGCCGATGGCTCTTCGTAAGCGTCCTGCTGCGCAGCTGACTCTTCGACGCACCACCAGCTACCGGATCGGGCTTCTCGGAATCACACCCATCGGCTCATCGATAGGCACCCGTGGGCTCAGCTCGTCACCTTACGCAGGGAGTCAACAGGCCGTCACGAGCCTCCTGCCCACCACGGTCTATCGATACATCAAAGGCGGAGGATATTTCTCGTCTCGATTTGGGCACTCCTTGTTTCCGCGCTCCTACCGTGAAACCCCGAGCTCGCAAAATCTTTTGCCGACCATGGAGCTTATGCGTCTCGAGCACGCCGTGCACTTCGGAGAGGCTTCCGCCGCGGTTATTAATAGGCTTCAACGGCGCGCTTACCGGCCGGTAGACCTTGCCGGTAACACCCACCGGTACCATGCCGTCGGTCACGCTGCCTGAGGCACGGCCTCACTTCCCGTTGTTGTACCAGGTCGTCAGCCGTGGTCCAGGTCAAGGCCTTACACTGGAGGCTAAGGACTTCTTCATCATGGGACCGGATCGTATGGAGCTCCACATTATTAAGCTGGACCAGTTCGCGATAAACGTGGTGAGCAACACTCGCGGGTTCAATCGTAACTTGGTGTCGGTCAAGAACTTCGTCTGGGTCTATTCGGTGGAGCCAACGCCTGCTGCTGTGCGAGACCACGCCACCGTGCTGCAAGAAGTGCGAACGCCAAAGGCTTCCGTGCTTGATAACGCCACGACGTTCTTCGGCCAAGGACTTCGCATTCGTTACTCCGTGTAAGGGTTCGGAAAGTTCGGAACCGTATCCCCCAGTGACATGACTTAGGGTTGACCCACGGCGATCTGACCACAGGCACTGATGGAGACCATTTAAGGCCGCCGCCTCCGCCGTCAGAGACAGTTCGACAGACTTTCGTCATTGACCTCGCCGCCGACGCCATCTTCGACCCGACTCCAACGGATCGTCTCCGACATCGACATTAATGAGCTCGTCGGCCTGATCATCCGCCTTGCCGTCACCGTCAACCGCCGTCACCGTCACCAACAACCACACCTGCCCCCGACGACGTCACCTCTGGGCTCGGCCGTTTCCTGTCATGATGATTTGATAAACTATTATAACCGAAGCGTTTCGCTGCACACGATGGTGGACTGCCCGAACTATTACTCCCCTCTCGACCCGACCAACTGTTTGAAAAATATCTCTGCACCCCTATCCTACAATTTATAATAGAGGTGGGTTCTTGTCCCAAGTGAGCATGGGAAGCTTCGCAAACTTTGCGGGCTCGATAGTTTGATCACCCATGTTTGAGGCACGATCTCGACTTCTCTCTCCGATGGCGAGCGCCTGGAGGTGAGCAATCGGCGCTGCGGTGGAGGGCACGTGAGGCGTTGCGAAACAAGCCGGCGCCGCGGCTCGGTCCGCGCACGTGTTTGGTGGCCACTGCCTCGAACTGGCCCCCTTGAAGGCTCCTGTCCTCGCTACCGTTCAATTAGTGGACCTGCAGTATCGTGCGGTGCTGCTGCAGCCTGGGTACACGGCCGCGGTCACATCTCATTCCTATTGCTGTTACCTACGCTGTGGACGGGTCACTTGGTTTGCTGAGTATTTGCCGACCTATCCTACTGCTCGTCACTATACATTGGATCCGAATGATTCATTTTCGGATATCCGCTTCGGATATTGCGATCCGAATCATCCAAAAATCCGGGGTCCCCAAAATTGCCGTTATCCGAATCATCCAAAAATCCGGGGTCTGCGAAATTAGCCTTATCCGAATCATCCAACTATCCGAAGATTTTCGATCGGATCCATTGTATCGAATGAATCATTTCGGATATCCGATTCGGATATCCCTATCCGAATCATCCAAAAATCCGAGGTCCGCAAAATCGCCGTTATCCGAATCATCCAAAAATCCGGGGTCGGCAAAATTGCCGTTATCCGAATCATTCAATTATCCGAAAATTTTCGATCGGATCCAATGTATACTCGTCACTCTAAATGTTAGAGTATTCAGCTTGGTAGGAAGTCACATGTATGCGCATTCACGGCAGAATGGCCTAACTCAGTGCACCGTAGGGCAGGAACGCACCAGTGATGCCCAAAATTTCGCATTTCGTACAACACAGAACGTCGTATTGGGCGATCCTACATAGCAAACCTCCCGCCGGAGCCTATTTGTGCCCAAGTCAGTAGTCGCAGTACTTATTTGCACACTCGGGTGCTTCTTACCAAGGCTGACAACCACTTAACACGATGAGTCGTCCCACCCCGAGCCGTTTTGCGCCTGATTCTTTGGGCCTTCTTCCATTCGAAGTTCGTTGGGTGAGTGCATCAGTTCCTCCCGCTCATCCATGCTTCCTACTTATCACTTGGATCCCCACTTTGGTGGTTCATGTAAGTGGCACTTACACTAACAATTAAATAAAAGCTGTGTTGAGTTTTTGGAGTGCATGGCGCGAGCTCATCTTTTATTGCGCTATATGCTAGCTTCTTAGCTGTGGGCTGTAAGTAAGGTTCCCCTATTCGAGGTTCTTTGTGTTGAGCGGATCAGTTTATCCCTCCCACCCATGCTTCCGATTTATCCCTGGACACTCTCCAAGGTGTTGTGATTTTTATTCGATTGATAGCGGAAGTTGAATGCTAAATACAACAGTGAGGAACACATATTTCGACACTTTGGTGGCTCATCTAAGTATCATTTACACTATCAATAAAATAAAAGCTGCGATGAACTTTTGGAGTGCATAACGCGATCTCGTCTTTTATTGCGCTGTATGCTTGCTTCTTACCTGTGGGCTGTCTTTATTGAAACTGCGTATTTTCCCTTTTCATGTCCAAATGGACATTTTTGAAATCAAACTGGACTCTCTTCTAAAAATTCTATTAAACTTTTATTTGTGAAAAGAAATAATAAATTAAAATTTCTATTAAAAAACCACAGCTAGGAAGCAAGCATTTAGCGCATTAAAAAATGTGATAATATTTCTACAGGAGTACACAACAATTCTTAATACTGTTGGGAGACGGAGCGGAGTCAATTGCAGGGAGATTGAGCAGTGTCAGATAATAAGATCAGGTCGATACCAGGACTGGCTTTATGGCCGAAGCATATGCAACTGATTATGACCACAGATAGAAATCTATAGCTCACGCGAATCACGATTACACTCACCACAAATAAATACCGTTTTCACATAGGGACAATTAATCTTCATCTTTATTTAATTTAACCATACGTCTTTAGAGGTTACTGGAGAGAAATTCTTTCAGACATTATCTGCACTGCTCCTATTTTTCGTTCATATCTGCAAAAATCCAATATATGTGTGTTTCGAACATTTCGAAGCTAACGTTTATGGGAATATGTTTCTACGGTCGTAGTATTTGATGTTAACCTCTATTATTTCTTGCTGGCGGTGATCTTCTTACATATCTCTCATTTATTTCGTTCTCTGAAACCTGGAATGCATTTCCTTTCGGCTGGATTACTGTTAAAACCCGTGCTGATACCCTATTCAATGTTCCTCATTCAAGTCTAGCTTACGTTAAGCAAAATCTACATCCATGGTGTTAAAGACCTTTTCGCCTCCTTTTCCCATTCACCTTTCTATAATCACATCTAAACCTGATCCCTTTTCAACGCCTCCTTCATCGTTTCGCTCCATCTACAACACGCTGCCATTGAACCTCAACTGCGAACTGTGGGTTCAAGCTCTGCTCCTGCATTTCTGTTTCTCATCCCCTTTCTCCCTCAATCCCTACTTCTCCTATTTACCTCCATTCACGTCCACCTTCAGTTCTGCTCTTCCACATACCCTCACCCTCCACAGCCTCTTACGCGCAACCATCCACGCTGCCATCGTCCCCATCCTTTCCATTACATTTGCATCGTGTTGCCCACGTAGCCGACCCGGCGCAGCCGACTAGCCTGGCGTGGTTCTCGGAGCCGATGCCGGCGAAGCCGACTAGCTTGGCGTGGCCCGTCTGGTAGTACGTGAATTGTAAACACATTGTAGGCGATCATAGGCGCATATCGGGCGCAAACACTTTGGAAGGAAATATTATTTAATGCTTATTAATATATGTCAAAACGGAGTCGATCGAAACTGTTGGTCGCAGTTTCTGCTCAGTTGCAGGGTGCGTAAAAAGTATTGACGCACTAAACGTAGACGTTAGAAATAACGACACATTACAAAATTTAACAAGTTTACAAGTACAAAATATCAACAATGATCTAGCGAACAGAATAGCATCACTTGAATTTTATATGGGCTTCATTGCTGCGAATACAGGGGCAAGACGCCGTGGAAAGGCATCGACGGTGCGCCGCACGAAGTCCACGTCGATTTCGTTCCATGCTTTGACCAGATCATCCTTCACTGACTTCATACTTTTGTGGGAAGTAGCGCAAGCCTTGTTCTTCAATACTTTCTAGATAGAGTAATTCAGCGGATTCAAATCCGGTCTATACAGAGGTCATTCTTCTGCCGAAATGAAGTCCTTCATGTTGGCGAGGAACCAGTCCTGAACAATCCTCGACTCTGCGCAGGAGTCTAATTCTGCTGGAAGACATACGGCTTACTCTCGAGGTGGGATATGAGCCAAGGAGCCAGTTGCTTCTTTAGGACGTCAATACAGATAATTCAACTGATTTATCTTCACCCCTGTATCCGCGAAAACGAGAGGCGCTTGTAATGAATGCACAAACCATGATACTGGCCGGATGCGCCTTCCTTCTCCGCCAGAATTAGCACTTTGGAGGTCCTTGAAGAGTATGTAACACTTTTACGGGTTGAATGAACAAAAGTATCAAGTCACTGGAGGTCAAAGCATAGAACGAAATCGACGTGGACTACTTGCGGCGCACCATCGATGCCTTTCCTCGTCGTCTTCGCCCCTGCATTCGCTGCAAAGAAGCCCATATGAAATACAAATGATGCTGTCCAAGTTCGACTTTCGATAAACCTTGGCATATTGACTTCAGATCGATATTGTCTTGCTGAGCTGGTAGCCAAAGTTGTTAACACTTTATTTCACTCGGCTTACGTTTCGGCGACCTCGCCTTCGTCAGAGCCTGAAAAAGTCGAAAAACATTTATGAAACTGCCCTCCCAAACACCATTTCATCCTACAGGGTACTAATCTTAAGGAGAGATAGGGACAAGATCGAACATGACAGTTATGAAGGAACGACTGACCTTAAAGGTGGATGCCGAGATGGACCACCAGTCACCCGAAGCTGGACTTGAACGTGGGTGAATGAGTCTACCCCGCGGGACAACCCGACTTAAATACTCTGGTGGTCAGACCATACAGATCAGAACCCGCAGAGCTCGACGAAGGGTGCCAGTTCTTGGGTTACCGCGAGACACTCCTCCTTCCGGTTGACCTGGGGATTCCTAGCCGTGATCCAGAGCGCCTCAAGGGTCTTGCGCGCCGATATATCACTCTCTCGAGCTAAAATCGACACAGACACCTGCAGCATTGCGCCCGCATGGCATCGAACCCTGTGCTCCCCCCATGGAGTGCGGACATTGCCTTTTCTAAGGCCGTCCAAATGCTCCTTAACCCTGATACATAGGGGTCTGCCCGTTTCCCCTATGTAGACCTCACCACACTCATTGCATGACATATTGTAGACAACTCCGGACGTCATGCAATCCCCCTCCTTTCCATTAGGGCACACAACACAGGACGGAGTGCAACATGTCCTGTCATAGACACGGTTCCGAACCAGCTGTGCCTTCAAGTTGGTGGGAGGAACATCAATGATCCTCACCATATCTTGGAGATCAGCTGCGCGCACACACTTTCGAATTTCCGTGCTCATCTCGTCTGAAATGAAGGGCACACAGAACGGTACCTTGTTGCGTTCTTCCTCGCGACGGGGCGCATTGGCTTGCCTCCTGCGCCTCCTCTGCCATGGCTGCACTGGGTAGCCGTTGATCTTGGCGATGTTTAGTGCCATTTTCATGGACAACGCTTTTTGTTCGCTGTCAGACGAGACTGAGCTGGCAGTTCGGAACATGTTTCTTATAATGCCCGCTTTAGTACTAGAGGGGTGGGCAGAGCGGTAGTGAATGAGGATGTTCTTGCTACTGGGCTTGCGATACCATCTGGTTTTGATGGTTCCATGAGCAAGGTGGACCTGGACATTCAGAAAAGCAAGCCAGTTTTCTGTAGGACTCTCCCGGGTAAGCTTTATATGTTCTGACTGCTGATTCAGCAGCTCGAAACAAGTGTCCAACTCAGTTTGAGTGGAACACAATATAAAGCAGTCGTCTATATACCTACAGTAAAGAGTAGGCATGCGTTCCAGAATTGGGTTTTCCACCTTAGACATGAAGGCGACCGCCAGCACAGGAGCTAACCTTTGTCCCATGGCCAGCCCTCTAATCTGCCTGTAATACTCTCCTGACCACTTGAATACGTTGCACATTAGGCATTCATTGACCAGTGTCATGACCTGAGACACACTGAGACCGTACAGGTTTACGCATGTTTGACGCTCAGTGAGAATTTCAGACACGGCCTGCAAAGCGCTTTCCCTTGAAACGTTGGTGTACAGTGACGTAACGTCAAAGGATTCCATAACGTATTCTTCTCCGGCCCTAATTGCGCGGAGCTTTTGGAGGAAAGCATTGGTGTTGGGCAGGTGTGAGGGTATAAATCCGAGCAGCTGAACCAGGACTAGGTTAAGCAGCCAGGATATGCGGTCTGTGGGGCCATTTACGTTACTTATAATGGGCCTCACCTTAAAAGAGGAAGGGCTTTCGATGGTTGCACCTTCTGGAGGCAATTTGTGGGTTTTGATAAGCACGTATAACACGGGACATGATGGAAGATCACATTTTAGCCGTGTTATGATACTCTTAGGGAGCCTCGCCGACTTTGCAACCTCGGTCCACATACGGTTGAGTCGACGGTACTGTCTAGAAAATTCGTCAATGGTAGTAGGGCTATAGATGGTGTGATCTTGTAGGTGTGATCTTGTGATAGCCCTATCCATTTCTTGAGACAGCACAACGAACTCCCCACCCTTGTCACTGACAGTGACTCTTATTGCCCCAGAACTAGCCAGTTCCTTTAATTCTCTGAGACCGCACTTCTGTCCTGCACTCAGATTGCTAACGGGCCTTCTACCAGCAGCACGCCGCAGAACGCTCAACACGGACGTGGCGAATATGCGAAACTTCGCATCTATCCCGCTATTCGGCTCCTGCGATCCGAGATACGTAGCCGGGAACGGTGGGGGCGGAATTGCAAAATTACTGACAATACCTTGCCCATCACCACGCGTATCGATTTTCGCTCTACTCCGCAGGCGATCATGCAATGATTGCAGGCTGCCCACGATCTTCCGCGATACAATAGGGGATATGTATCGACTGGGAGCGAAACTAGGCCCCAGGTCCAACGCGGATAGGGCATCGCTCGATAAACGTACGTCGCCAAGAACCGTGACGCGGGGGCGGCGCACCTCACCCTCATTCTCTCCAGCTGTAAGGTGAGCGCTACAAGTAGGAGAACCTAAAGTCGTCTCATAACCTACACGTTGATCTTGCCCTATTAACCTCAAGAACTTCTCCTGTAATCTTACTTTGGTCTTAGAGCGAACAGTATCACAAATGCTCTTCGACTCTCCTTAAGATTAGTACCCTGTAGGATGAAATGGTGTTTGGGAGGGCAGTTTCATAAATGTTTTTCGACTTTTTCAGGCTCTGACGAAGGCGAGGTCGCCGAAACGTAAGCCGAGTGAAATAAAGTGTTAACAAATGATGCTATTCTGTTCGCAAGATCGTTGTTGACATTTTGTATATAAACTTATTAACTTTTATATTGTGTTGTGATTTCTAACGTTTACGTTTGTTCGTCAATACTTTTTACGCACCCTGTACACCTCCCTGTAACATATAGTAAAGCATGAAGTGTGCAAGAGAGAATGATTCACAATAGTGTGAAAACGAAAAAAACTTGTATTACGTAGTGATAGTGACAGAAGATGGAAAACCCCTACAGCAATTTGCGCGGACCTGGATCCGAGTCCCCGACCCAGGGTCAAGCTTGAGGTTCGGGAATCGAAGGGGGGGGGGGGTCGTGCTGTGGCCTCGTCTGGAGGGGGGGGTCGTGCTCTTCCGGTTTTGGCAGAGGATTCTCTCTTATTCTTCAGGTTTTTTGGTAATTTTTTTAATTCTTAATAAGTTGTTTTTTCCAGGAATGCTTACGAAGGTGTGGAGTCTCTCCTTCGTCCCGCAAAGTTGTAAAAATTAATATAACAAGTTTCAAATAATGACTGTATTACTCGTTAGAAATAAAGATTTTCCGCCGGCAGATTTGGAGTCAATGAGAACTTTCCATTTTTCAGTTGTTTTTTTCAGGAAGTCATGGACGCGACAGTTTTCTGCCTGAACGAGCGACATCTACGTCCTAAATTGCATTCTATAAAATTTGAAGTGTCAATTGCTATGGAAAATTAGGTGCTTTTCCTAGAAGATTTTTGGAAGCACTCTTCGAAGCGATGACCGAATGGCAACCGAGGATGGACTTGTCACGGAACTATTTTTCTCTCTTCTGCTGGAAACAACATCAGAAAGTGAAGTTGTGCCCAATAAAGTTTTAATCCACCGGTTGACACAAGGGAATAGAAGGTGTTTTTGTGAGACAATCTTCTGTATAAACAGACGCTCCGATTTGTACCATTTGCCGAAAAAATTCGACAGCGTTAATCACATGGAAGCCGCTATTTTTACAAGCTGCTTTTTAAAGCGTAGAACCCACACCTCTTACAGTTTTAAAAGCTCTGTGAATTTTTCAGGGATGTCGCACAAACTCCGAAATATGGTAGGTTACGTGGAGCCATTGCGTTCTCCGATATCACCGATCGCCACTGAAGGACGGATTTCTTGCGGCAAAAAAAATTTCTACCTTCTGGAGGAAGAGCATCAGGGAGTGAAAACTGGGCCATCTTAGAGCTTAAGATGTGATTAATATACAATCATAAACTAAGCTTCTTCGCAGCGATCTCCGATATGATTAGGGCTGATCGTATTTAAATTTTTCGCTTTTCAAGAAAAATTAATTAATTTTTACCTGAAGCAGATCACCCACACAGTTGAAATCTTGCCACAAAAAGTTTCAAGTCTTGTTTAATGCACAGTGTAAAAATTATGGTTTTCTGAAACGAATAGACTGGATCGACCACTGCTCGATATGGCACCGACGTCATGGGAGCGACAAAATTCGACGTTCACAAAAATGACTATAACTCGGTAAGTTTTCCACAATTTTAAAAAGCCAATGGCTTCTTAAAAACTACAGGAAAAGGTATTTCATACGGTGTGAAAATCTGTTTTCAAAAACTAGGAAAAACTAGGAAAATCTGTTTTCTTTATACGGGGCGGAGGCCTTCGATTTTTGAGCGAAAAATTGAAGTGATTTTGTATAGATAATTATATCCCGGTAGGTTTTTCGAATTTTGAAAGATTTAATAGCTTTTTAAAAACTAGAGAAAAAGCGCTTTCAAACCATATAGAAATTTCTTTTCATCAGGGAGGTCTTCATTGGGGGCGGTAGGGGTTCGATTTCTGGTCCATTGTTGCAGAAATACGTGCCAAAAATCGAACCCCCCGCCCCGTGTGAAGACCCCTTTTTTAAAGACTGCTTTCTATATGCGTAGAAAGCACCTTTTTTTATTTTTCAAAAAGTAATTGAGATTTTTGAATTTCGAAAAGGGAACCGAGTTATGGTCAGATTTGTGAAGAACTGGTGGTAGACTCTGCACCTCGACACTGGAGTGATTTCATAAAAATGATCATAACTCCGTTCATTTTCAGAAATTCAAAAATCCCAATTGCTTTTTGAAAAATAGAGGAAATTTGCTAACTGATCATGCATAAATCGTCTTTCAAAAAGGAGGTCTTCATAGGGGGCGAGGGGGGTTCGATTTTTGGTCAATTTTTGGCAAAAATCGAAAAAAATCGAACCCCCACCGCCCCCAATGAAGACCTCCCTGATGAAAACCAATTTTTATAAGGTTCGAAAGCGCTTTTCCTCTAGTTTCCAAATAGCTATTGGCTTTTGTAAAACTCGAAAAACTTACCGAGTTACGATTACTTATTCAATATCACTTCAATTTTTTCGCACAAAAATCGAAGTCCTCCGCCCCCTATGAAGATCTAGTTTTTGAAAACCGATTTTCACACCGTATGAAACACCTTTTTTCCAGTTTTTTAAAAAGCCATTGGCTTTTTAAAATTGTGGAAAACTTACCGAGTTATAGTCATTTTTGCGAATGTCGAATTTCGTCGCTGCTATGACGACGGTGCCATATCGATCAGAGGTCGATACAATCTATTCGTTTCAGGAAACCATGATTTTTACACTGTGCATTGAACAAGACTTGTAACGTTTTGTGGCAAGATTTCAACTGTGTGGGTGATATGCATCAGGTAAAAATTAATTAATTTTTCTTGAAAAGCGAAAAATTTAAATGCGATCAGCCCTAATCATATCGGAGATCGCTGCGAAGAAGCTCAGATTTTTACTGTGTAATACTCATGACTGAAAAATCCATGAAGCACAATTTCACTCTCGCGTGTTCTTTCCTTGAGAAGATTGAAAAATTTTCCGCGAGAAGGCCACCCTCAGTCTCCATCGATGATATCGGCGGACGCAATGGCTCCACGTAACCTACCATATTTCGGAGTTTGTTCAATGTCTCTGAAAATTTTATTGAGCTTTTAAAACAATAAGAAGTGTGGATTCTACGCTTTAAAAAGCAGGATCCATGCTTCCATGTGATTAACGGTGTCGAAAATTTTCGGCAAATGACACAAATCGGAGCGTCTGTTCACAAAGGATCGTTTCAGAAAACAGGTTTTATTGCCATGTGTCAAACGGGGGCTTAAAATTTTATTGGGTACAAGTTCACTTTCTGATGCTGTTTCCAGCAAAAGAGAGAAAATTAGTTCCGTGACAAGTCCATCCTCCGGTTGCCATTCCGTCATCGCTTCCGAGAGTGTCTAAAAAATGTTGTGGATAAAGCACTTAAGTCAGCTTTAGCAATTAACACTCTGCATTGTATAGAGTACAATTTCGAATGCAGATGTTGCTCCTTCACGTACAAAAATGTTCCGTGTTCACGAGATGCTCAGAAAGCCTGAAAAGTTGAACTCGTTGTGATTAATTCGACAACTGCTCTCAAAAGTGCTTTATTTTCAACTGTAAACAAACAAAATATTATTATCAGAGGATTACATAAACAAAACCTTTATCAGCGTTTTTTCTAACAAATTACTAAATCAAACATTTGTCCTCTTTCTTGAGCTAATCTGATACAGTCAACGCTGCACCTGGAAAGAAGGACTTATTAAAGGGTACAAAAATTGCATAGAAAATTTTAAAAAATCAACGCGGATAGGAAATAAAACGGTGGTCTACACAAGGGGGGAGGGTCGCACCAGATCCGCTCTGGGAGGGGGGGGGTCGTAAATTTTCGGCAAAAATCGAACCCCACGCTTGACCCTGCCCCGACCTCGTGCTCAATAGCCCTCAACACTACCTACTCGGCCAACTCGGCACTGCTGGCGGACAGTATCCCGGCAATCACATGGGGTTGCCCTTGCAAAATTTGTCGGCATTTCCAGACCACCCAGTGGCCCGTAGCAAAAGCGAAAAATATTTTTGTTCTCCTCATCTCATGTCTTACAACATCATAGGTATCCTTGAGAATCTTTGGGGGAAGTTTATGGGCTTCCCTTGTATGATGGAAGCAGCTGTAGTCGACACTGGATAGAGTGGTAACTCGGGACATCTTCTTACACTAAAGCACCTTGTGCGATCAAGTGCAAAATTCATGCAGTGCTAGACCAATATCTCCTCTCCAACGTGATCTCTGTTCTTATCGAAAATAATCCGATGAAGCTTTATTCATTTTATTTATTAGGAGTTCAGAAGATATATGATACTACGCACGAGGAAGATCATGCTTGTTCATCTCATGCAAATAGTATCTTCTCTGCAGTCAACATCCGTTGTATTGCGGTTGACTCGGCTGCCATCCGCCATCCACACAGTGCCACTCGTACCAAGTGAAGATGAAGGGCACTGGAATGGAACTGGTCATTCATTCATATACGCATCCCTACATCATTATTAGTACAGAAGGACTTGCCATAATGACAGCCAGCCCATGCTTTTGTTCCGTGGAGAAACCAAGAATTTCTTCTCATCGATACATCTTCAACGTAGGCAGTGTGGTAACCCTTCTTTTTCCAAAGAGTGCTAATAGTAGAGCATCTGTCTGAAGATGAATGCATCCGGAGTATATTGTCACGCTTTAAAAAAAGCAGTATTTTGTAAAAAAATCCTAATGATTGTAAAATGAGCAGGTATATGTGAAGCACTAGGCAGAGCTGCTTAGAGGTTTCTTTTTCTAAGTTCGCGTGGCGCCCAGACGACCGAGCATTCCATCCTTCCAAAGTCAGTATTAGGTTGTCACAGAAATAATGTCGAGTACTGCAACCTAATGTGGATGGAAGACCGCCAAGGCGAGGCCAGGACAAAGAACAGTTCAGGATGCACGCCCCTATTTAAAAAATTCGCATTCAGCTTCGTCCGACCATTAGAAATAGGATTATTTCAGTCTGGTGACATCAACACTCAGCCGAATTTGAAGACTGTCCTTAACGCGGTGTACGGTGACAATCACCCCAACGCGTCAAAATCCCCAACTGTTCCGGCCGACGTATCGGGTGGGCGATCAAGACCACCAACGTGAAGAGGGACGATGTGAACACAACTGTGCTCGACCAGAAGGAAGCCGTTTGCCTTCTGCGATCTGTCCGACTGCGATCGCAAGAACGTCAGCGACGACTGTGTCACCGTCGAGTGTGAATAATCTGGCGTATCCAAGAACCAGTTGCAAAGCCAATAGCTCCAGGGTTTTGGTAAGGAATGGTATGTAGGAAGAACCCAATGTTTCCAATTGAGAACTTTAGGGACGTGACGTACTTAATAGATTGGAAAGGTAAGAAAAAACTTTTCTTTACGTTGCATAAGACCTCGTCAGAAGGGTACATGGTAAGGACGGACGACCATGCATAATTCTCTTTTCTACAATTCCCTGCTTTTCAAGTTTTTTTATACTCCAAAAATGAAAGGTTTGTTCATAATAGGAAAATCGACATAAACGAGATGCCTTCTTCGTTTCGTTGTTTAAGTAAACACCATGCAGTTCAGGTTCATATAATAAATAAATAAATAAACAAATAAATAAATAAATAATGCCGGGAAAATAGTCCCCGGTAGATTAGTAACAGTCTTGCCTAGTAGGGGTACCGCCAGGCCTAACACGTTTTCAGGTTTCCTCCACCACTTTAGCTAGAGGCATTAGGTCGTTGCAAATGAAATGGCCGATTTTGCTACCCCAATTTCTGGTAGATTTTTCGCAGCTTCGAATGTCCCCGTTTCAGGTGCTGTATATAGTTTCAGGAAGCGCAGGGGATCTATACTTTCCACCATTTAGCGCTTGTGACATAGTTGCTCCGGCTGAGTTTTTGACGTCGTTTTTGCAGTATCAATCAACGTGATATTTGGGTGCTCTACTTATGTGAATGGAAAAGTGGACACGACGCAGCGGCCGTAGCTCATGACTTCAACGTTCCATTTGGGGGGGGGGGGGAGATTTCGCTAGGGAACGAACAGTTCGCCACTGGTTCGGAAGGATTCAATCTGGAGATGAAAGTGACGAAGATGAAGACCGAGGTAGGCCACCATCACTCCTTCACGACGACCAACTCAAAGCCGTGGTGGAAGCGGATTCGCGTCAATCTTTGAGAGACTGACGTAGTTATTGTCGCGTTATCCAACAAAATCAATTTTGGATCATTTAAAACTATAACACTTGGAATGAAATAGAGAAAGAATAGATTCAAAATAATTTCAGCCATCCCTTTAAGTCCTAAGTGGCTGTTATAGGTTGATCGCGGCTTGAGAGCTGACTTGAATCACTTCTACATACCATGACCTACAGCTTAACTGGCTCCATACTGATATATCAACGGTCCCTTCATTCCGATATACGGCTGAGTGCTGACGGTTCTCATGAGGTGCTGATGTGGAGTTCGACCAGCAGCCATGTTGTAGCATCCTGCCCGTTAAGTAAGGGTGCGGGTTCGAGTTTCGTATGGCGTCAGAGTTTTGATCGTAACAAAACGTTGCTTGAACAGGTTCAAAATATCGTTCAAAACAACCTATCACTTACATGGGCAACGGCCTAGCTCCGGCGTCCATTTCCCGTCGCTGCACACAGACGTCGAAGTCCTTAAAAACAATAGTTCCTACGCAAGGAAGGTTTACATCTCCATCAACAGCTCATCATACCCGTCGATGATCGCTAGATTGCCATCACAAGTGCCATTCACATTTGTGCCCTCTGGATATTTTCCATTAACGGGCTTCGCATCGAACTTGAGTTGAACTCCGTATTTCGGTGCAACTGGATTGCAGTCTGAAGAGCGATATCATATGAAAGCTTTCCACTAATAGCTAAGTTTTCAATAGCTTTCAATTCACAATTCTCCTGAAGAACTGGACAATCTTGTGGTTCCGTACAGAATAACAACCATGGTTTAATGTCATTCCGTAACAATCACAATTCAGCTTCTCCGAGATATGAATTGAATGGTCCTTCTCAACTTTCGGAAAACGTCTGAAGCCTCCTCGGAGTATGTGCTCTCATACCCAATGTGTTGTAGCTAATCTTCGATCAGCGGTTAGGAATAGAAGTGCTGTTGCGATGCTTCTCAAGAGTAAGGTCAATATTATTGTATTAACAGAGACATGGCTAAATCAAAATATTGATATGACACCTCTTCTGAGTGGTAGATTCTCTCAATATGCAATCTTAAGATGTGATCGCACTGCTAAAAGAGGTGGTGGTGTCGCTCTTTTAGCGTTGAGGTCCCTATCACCTTCACTTGTTTTCAGCGTATCTATAAATGATTCATATGAACTGCTGTGTTGTAATCTACAAATTGGAATTATTACTATCCGATTTATAGCTGTTTATAGAAGCCCTAGCTGTAATAAAACTATGTCAAATCAACTAACCAAAGCCATGAGTGACTTATTAGCTTGCAACCACCGAGGCATTATAGCAGGTGACTTCAACTTTCCAGAGATTACATGGAGCGATGAACCCACTGTTAAAGAGCCTAACTGTAGTGTCGAGAACTTTTTGAACATGTGTCAGGCTCACACACTTGTTCAGTTTGTTCGTGTTGGAACACTGGGCAATAATATTCTGGACCTCATTTTGTCCAACGACACGCGTTTGATTTCCGGACTAAGAGTCTGCCCACCGTTAGGATCTAGTGACCATTCAGCCCTTCGATTCCAAATTAACGCTCGACCGCCCGCTAGCCCTTCTTTGTCAGAAAGAGACTTTTCTAAAGCTAATTATGACACCATTACTAATTATTTACAAAACATCGATTGGCTAGGTTCTCTTAATAATGCTGACTCAGTTGATGGAAAATACGAACTTTTGATTAATATTTTGCATCATTGTATTGATTTGTTTGTTCCAATGAGGAAGAAGTCACTAAATTCGCATCTCCCTGATTACCTTGCAAGACTTTCAAAAAAGAGGGATGAAGCATTTCTTAAGGCAAAACTTACAAATTTATCTAAGGATTGGGATACCTTTAGAGAACTGAGTAATCGGTTTGAAGTGAAATTGATGAGATTCAACGCTTCTATGGAAAAACGAATCATAAGATCAGGTGACAAGTATTCATTTTACAGGCTTCTAAAGTTTCGATTAAGAGAAAAAATAGAATTTCCTAGCAGGCGTTCTTCTGAAGGTCGCATTTTGCACAGCGATGAGGACAAGGCCGAGTTGTTGGCATCCACATTTGCAGAATATTTCAAGGGGTCTGATATAGAAAATGAAGTAGAGTCAACAATACCTAGCTTTCCTGTCATGGAGGACTGTGTCTGGTTCCATAAATGGGATATTCTCAGCTTGCTAATGAAATGGCCTCGATCAGAAAGTTTTACTCCCGATGGTATCCCTTTACAGTTCATTAAGAAAATTGCTCCTGCGATATGTGCCCCACTAGAACACATTTTTAATCTTAGTCTTATGAAGGGAGAGGTGCCCAGAAGATGGGTACAATCTATCGTGACTCCAATTCCTAAGAAACCACCATTAGATGTTCCAGAAAATTTTAGACCTGTAAGCATCACATCAATATTCGCACGACTTTTCGAAAAAGTTTTGAAGCGAGCCATCGTAGATCATCTTCGCAAGCATGGGGTAATATCTCGCAATCAACATGGCTTTCAAAAGGGAAAATCAACGGTAACGGCATTGATTCAATCTCTGAACGACTGGACAAAATATCTTGATGAGGGGAAAAAGGTGGACATTGTCTATTTTGATTTTAGTAAGGCTTTTGACCGTGTATCGCATGTTCATC
Organism: Heligmosomoides polygyrus polygyrus; assembly: GCA_947396885.1. Lineage (NCBI taxonomy): Eukaryota > Metazoa > Nematoda > Chromadorea > Rhabditida > Heligmosomidae > Heligmosomoides > Heligmosomoides polygyrus. Next base: position 88,114,411 of record OX377203.1, on the reverse strand, counting down.
TGTTGCATAAGATGAGGACAATTGGTGTCCATCCACGCATTGTTTCCTGGATTAGATCGTTCTTGACCGATAGAAAATTTACTGTTCGAGTTAACTCTACGTTCTCAAGTTACAGATGTATAAATAGTGGAGTTCCTCAGGGTGGAGTTCTCTCTCCTATACTGTTCAACATTTACACATACGATTTGCTGAACCTTTTGGAAGATAGTGGAGTAAAATTTTGTGCGTTTGCTGACGATATTAAGATTTATCGGCCAATATCGAGTGAGGTGGACGCCGCACATCTTCAAAGGGCTATCGATATTGTCCAGAAGTGGTCTTTAAAATGGCAGTTACCACTTTCGGAGGAAAAGTGTAAAGTGCTTCATCTAGGGGCTAGAGGTCAATTACACCAATACGCTATCAATAACTCACCGCTCAGTTGTGCTGACGAGGTTAAAGACTTAGGGTTCCTAATCACGAATAATCTAAATTTTGACAAACACTGCACACTGGTTTCCAACAAAGCCATGAGAGCAATGTACAACGTGTTCAGAGCTATATCTTCTAACGATAGTAGCTTACTTCTCCAAGTATATAAAGCATTTATCAGACCAATTCTAGAATACGGTACCCCAGTTTGTAATCCTTACACGCGTAAAGGTATCACAACATTAGAAAGCGTGCAAAACAGCTTTACAAGGAAGCTCATGACGCGTACGCTAGGATATCGTTACGATCAAATACCCTCAAGCAGTGTGCGAAATAAGAATTTTGGATTGACGTCTCTTGCCCTTAGAAAAACGCGAAATGATCTATTACTGTTTCACAAAATTGCACATCAACAAATTGGAGTCGAAATTACAGATCTAGTGTCGATAAGAGCATCTAACACCCGAGGTGGTGTCGTTAAATATGACACTGATACTGCCAAACACAACTGTCGTCGTTTCTTCTTCACTCATAGGACACTCTCGTTATATGAGAAGCTTCGCAAAAAACATTTCTTGCCATCAAACTACAACGCTTTCAAAAAATTTCTCCGCGAGCATATACGTTCCTAAAATGAGATGCTTCAGATGTTGCTAACTCTTCATTTCATTTTGTGGTGTTGTATTTCTTGTGTGTGTGTCTTGTGTTGTACTTCTGTTGTAATTTTTAACACACGAATATTGTCGTGTAATAAATAAATAAATAAATAAATCTTGAGGACCGTGTGTCGTTTTGACTGTATGGATACACAGCCATTTATGTGTAAGGTTTACCTTTCTTTTAACAGCACAGAATGCCCGTTGATGGTTTTTAGCCGAAGCGTCAATTAGTCGCCACTTTTGTACCACCTGGGTCTTCCTCGAAGAGATTCACAAGGTATTTGAGGCAGGCTTCGTATTTTTTTATCAGCTACACCCCACCGCGAACTACGATTTCTTCTGAAAACATATCTGTTTCGGCATTTTGAAGACTAGACTTTCGAAGACCTCAGTTGCTTTGAACCAATAGATATTATTGAAAAGCACAACAAGTTCGCAGGATCTCTTAAAGCCGTTGGGCCAGGTTTTGTATACTTCTTTATTCGGCCTATGTTAAGGCGTGATCGCCTTTCTCTGAGGCTGAAAAAGACAAAAGGAGTTGGAAAAATTAGTCGCCCAAGCTCTCGGGGTCACCGGGTTGGGATGCCTCTACCATTTATACAGGAGTCTTAAGAATAGCACGAAGTTTTTTCAAGGGCTATCAGTAAATGGGGCTGAAGGTAGGTGGCTGCTGAATACACTAAAGCAAGAGCTCCTGCCAAACAACCGTAGGTCTAAGAAGTGCTGAACAGCGTGGAAAAATTTCAACACTATCCGTTCTCAACAGATAGACGTCATTAAACGGGTGATAGAGGTATCCAAACTTTAGTTGGAAAACGAGCCTACATTCTTTCATAGACAGCTATATCCAGCCTAGTTTCGGGTATGGCAGAAGGTTAGGCTAAAAATTCAGCTCGAATCAGGACTGATATCAAGGGAAGGGTCTGAAGCGTATGTTTGAAACGGGGATAGCGAGTCATATAGGGAGGATCCTCACCCCTCAATTATTATAAAAATGTGTTTATTTTTTTGCCAAGTCGTTAAACCCAAGGAGTAGGGGGTCCTTGAAGTCACAATGGAATACGGCGCATCACGAGTTTGGGGTCTTGTGCGCCCGAGATGCCTCTGCCGGCAAGCGGCTCGGAGCGCGCTCGAAGTGGGGTTGCTTCGTACGAGGAAGGTCGGGGTTTGGTTCTTGCGCGCTGCTGCACTTTTGCATTTCGACTGAATGGTTGAGATTTGGGGAATGCTGACGTTTAACCATTTTCAGACGTTTTCTGCGCACTTTCTAGCTGGTTTTTCCTGATGTCATTGGTCCATGTATGGAAACAAACTGTAAGAGCCTGTAGCCTTTATACGCTGCCCGTGTTGTGCCCAGTGCTGGTTCTTGCACTTTGTACCTGTGTTCTGATGCTGAAAATTTCTACATCACCATGTTGAATACCACATCATTCAGCTGGAAAGTTAGGCATAAAAACTATGAAAATGGTATAGACATGAGAACCCCCAAATCTCAACGAGTCAGTTGAAATGATGAAAAAATGCAGCAGCGCAGAAGAACCAAGCCCCCGACCTTCCTCGCACGAAGCAACCGCACTTCCACTGCGCTCCGAGCCGCTTGCCGGCAGAGGCTTTGCGGGCGTACAAGACGCCCAAACTCGTGATGCGCCGTATTCCATTGTGACTTAGGCATCTGTTATACTCCCGCGGGAGCATCCGCGGAACGTCCGCGGACCAATGGTGCACGGCGGAGGCGGGCGTGGCGAGGCGCGGCGATTGGCCAGGTGAGGAGTCTCGGCGCGATTCCCGCCCTTCCGCGGATGCTCCCGCGGGAGTATAACTCAGGCCTTAAGGACTCCCTACTCCTTGGGTTTAACGACTTCTTCTTCTTCTTCTTCTTCTTCTTCAGCGTTTGTCCCGCTTCGTGGCAGGGTCCGCTATTCTGGTGTCATGACGCCACCTTTCCCGATCCCGCGCTAGATCAGGGTGGACATCAGCTATTTTCAAGTCCATATGTAACGTATCAGCCCATCGCTGCTTCGGGCGCCCTCTAGGCCGCTTTCCTACCACCTCGAACTTAAGGCCTATCTTGCGGACGCTGTCTTCTTCTCCGCGCAGAACGTGGCCGTACCATCGTAAGCGAGCTTCGCGCATCTTGTCCGCTATCGGCGCGACACCGAACTTCTGCCGAAAGACATCGCTTCGGATGCGGTCCATGCGCGTGACTCCAGCCGTCCAGCGCAGCATCTTCGTCTCCATGACGCTGAGGCGCGTTTCAACTTCCTTGGTCGCTGGCCAACACTCAGCGCCGTACATTGCTACCGGCCGGACGACTGCCCTGTAGATCTTCGACTTCTGCTGCTCTGGTATCTTCCTACCGCAGAGCACGCCAGTCAACGAACGCCACTTGGACCAAGCTGCACTCACGCGTGAATTCACTTCAACCATCAGTTTGCCGTGAGACGCGACTGCTGATCCTAGGTACTTAAAGACCGCAGTGCGTGGAAGCGCGATGCCGTTAACCTTGATGGAGCTGGACTCAGTAACGTCCGTCGTTAGATATTCGATCTTCTTAACGTTCAGTTTGAGTCCAAACCGCTCCAAGCGATCACACCAAGCTTGCACCTCTCGCTCAAGTTCACCTTTATCCTCGCTAACGAGCATCACGTCGTCGGCATAAAGCAACGTCCAAGGGACGGGCTTCTGAAGATCTCGTGTGATGGTATCCATGACGACAACAAAGAGGAGTGGGGAAAGCGCAGAACCCTGGTGTACTCCGACAGAGATGGGAAACTCCATCGAGGTTCCAGCTTGAACTCGACTCTTTGGACAAGAGTAGAGAATTCGCACCCACTCTATGAGCTCTTCAGGAACTCCATATTGACGCAGGGCGTAAATATCACTTCACGCGGTACACGGTCAAAGGCCTTCTCCAAGTCGAGAAAGGCGATATGCACTGGTCTCTGTTTCTCGCGATGCTTCTCTATCAGGAGGCGGGCGGCGTGAATGGCATCAACGGTGCCAAAGCCAGCCAGCCACGACGCCGCTCTGATTGCTGGAAAGCTGAACGATGTCACGAAATTGTCCGTCGACAATTCGCTCAAAGATCTTCATGCTGTGCGAAAGCAAGCGAATCGGACGGTAATTGAAGTAGTCTGCAGAACTGCCCTTCTTCTTCCAAATCGGAATCGTCGTACTTTGGCGCCGACTCTCAGGGACTTTCTTCTCCGCCACAACCTGATTAAAGAACTTCGCCAACCACTCAGCAGGGTACCAGTACTTGGACTTCCATAAATCGGCTGCCACGTCATCGGGCCCAGTCGCTTTGCCTGGCCTCATCTTCTTCAAAGCTGCTTCAATCTCCTCCACGGTGATCTTCTGAACGGGGCCGTGGGTTGGAGCCGTAGAAGGGATGGCTGGATGAGGAAATTCTACTGTAGAGATTTCCTCAAAGTAGTCGCGCCATCGCTTCAATGCCTCCTTGCGGTCCATAAGAAGACGGCCATTCACATCATTGATGCCGAAAAATCTGCCGATGGCGAAACTTTGCAAGTCGGTACAGATACCGCTCACCATCGCGTGACTCGAGCTTCTCGTTGGCATCTCCATAATGAGTGGCTTTTGCAACAGCCACGGCCTTCTTTGCAGCCTTCTTCGCTTCTTGGTACTTCCGCCAGTTATCGGCTGTCTTTTCGCCGAGAAACTCGCACTTTTGCTTTCACGTCATCTGTCCACAGCCAGGCCTGCTTGTCGACCTTCCGTCGCCCAGGCTTCGTAATGCCGAGTTCCGACTGTGCAGCTTGACGAATCGCGTCGGTCGCTTTATTCCAAGTTTCGTCGACAGTCGTGACTGTTGGTAACGGCACGCGAGAAATCACAGCTGCTTCCTTCTCTCTCATTCGCCACCACTTGATTCTTGCTGCACCGCATCGCTCGACCTGCTTCAGCCTCGGAGGGGCGATCTTCAAAGTGCAGATCAGCGGTCGGTGCTGTGGTGCGACCGTCTCATACGGCCCGATCTTCGCGTCTGTGACAAGACTCCAGTCGCGATCTCACACAAGGACATAATCTATCTGAGTCTTGGTACTCCCACTGTAGTACGAGACAAGGTGCGAATCGCGTTTTCTGAAAACGATGTTCACCATGGTGAGGCTATGCGATTCCGCATACGGAAGAATACGCTTACCATCGGCGTTACGAGACCCGTATCCGAAACCACCATGACAGCTGTACCTGTCCTTCGTAGCACCTACGTGCCCATTAAGGTCACCAGCGACTATGATGACATCTTTCGACGGTACCTCTGCTGTTTTCTCATCAAGCAGGTTCCAAAACTCATCCTTGGCTTGATCGGAGCAGCCAATCTGCGGAGCATACGCAGAAAAGAAGTGATAGAGTCGCTCCTTAGCGGCGACAACGATCTTCATCAATCGATCGTCAAAGCGCTCGACGCTTACAATCGAGTCACGAAGTCGTTCGGAGACGATTATTCCGACACCACTGGTGGTCCTGGGACTTCCACATAGAACGGCCTTGAAGCCTCGTCCTATGTCCCTTGACTTGCGGCAGGACCTCCTCGTCTCCTGCACCGCACAGAGATCAACTCTTCTACGCTCCAGTGCTTCAACCAACTCGCACGAGCGGCCCGTCAACGTACCCACATTCAGCGTTGCCACGCGGGTCCTGCTTATGTTACGGGACTTTCGGACTAGCTCAGTTGCCCCCCGATGCCGTCCTCGCATCAGGGACACTCGCATATTTTCCACACTCGCGAGTGCGCGTCGGCTCCCGCGGACGCCGTAGCACTATCTCGAAAAACCTGCAATGTCATGAACCATTTGATGTGACATGGGTGTTCGTAGGCCGGCCTGTCACAAGGGCCTGTCGCCTGCAATCGAATGTCCGTGTTTGGCTTAGCTCGCAGAGCGAGCAGTTTCCAGTGGCACCACGTGGAAGAACGGACATCGCCACCTTGGGTTTAACGAATTGGCAAAAACTAAACACATTTTTATACTAATTGAGGGGAAAGGATTCTCCCTATATTACTCGTTCCCCCATTCAGACATACGCTTCAGACCCTTCCCTTGTGAGGGGACACAAAGTAAAGCCTTCACTGCTATGCTGCAGGAGTCTGTATTGCTTGGCTCCTCCAAGGTCTCCTTGGAGGCTGAGCCCTCCCCTTCTTACTCCTTACTATGAGAAATAGCAATTCTTACAACATATCGTAAAGCTGGGAAGACGACAAATGCGCGAGACACCGTCAGGTGCATAATTCGCAAATGTTTCTCACTGGTACGAAAGTTTTGCAGACGGTTTCATTAAGGATGCTTTTTAGTATGATCAAGGCATATCGTCGTTATTCCGTTTTTTTGACTTGAGCACTGAGCAATTTTCTTGTTTCCCATTATTATGGCCAATTTCCTGTGAGCGAAGTTCCTGCTCAAGAGCGAACAAGCTGAAAGATTTCTCCCAGTTCAGCAAGAAATAAACGCGATCAATCAAGACTCTTCCAGTGTTTCTAGAACCATTATTTATTTATTTATTTATTTATTTACGTATTACGCTTCTTTGTGAGCTTTACGAAAAACGAAGATAATAAAAGAAAACAATGTTTGACGGGCTTAAGGGTTTCTCGATTTTATGTTTCTCTCTGATGCGAAATTTGGTGAACCATAACGTCGCAGCAGAAACAAGCTCTCATTTGCAAGTATGACATGCACTGACTTTGGAGGAGGCATTATGATAAGGATGATAGGAAAAGGATGACGACGATTTAATGCGTTAGTGATTCTGTGCCGACACGATATCTGAAACTATACATTAACGAAAGGATTAGAAGTCGACGTAGAAGAGAAGAATTAGGATTAGATAGATGGGCACTAGAAATTGATTTGGTAGATATTCAAACTTGTAATAAGCTTAAGAAATAGGTGAACATTGAAAAGATTGCGAGTGGAGAAGCACCATACAACAGCAAACCAGAGGCTTCGAAATTGAGGTCACGTCTTGTCTATACATTTCTTGATGTCGTTTTCTCGTCTACACCTAACATATTCGTAATGTACGCTTATTTCCACCACTAGCGACATTTGATCATGCTATCGTTAAATTCGAAAATTCTCCGAATTCCGAAAGGTCAAGGAAGGTCTTACGCTTGAATTTAAAAGCGTCATAGTGACGCCCACATCGAGTTTAAAACCTCCTCGCAAAACAATTGTGTGCAAAACGACAATGCAACTGAAACTGTAGGATTACTGATTGGCTCAAATTATTTGATCAACACTCCTCTGTAAATGAGGTTTATTAACGATTCTGTCTAGCCCTTTATAATGCACTTGCTTTGTTTTAGTTCTTTATTTAAGGACGTGGTATGTGATCACACGTGCAAAAATATCAAGAAACAAGATGAAAATAAATATAAACAAATAACTGTACAGTAGTGTCTGGACGAGCAATGAACAAATAACTAAAGTAATGTCTGCTAAATGTAACCAAAACAGTACAATCAGGGACAGGGAAAAGACCCAGGAAAAAGACTAAAAATTGATAATAACAGGTCATTTCTCTATAAGTTTACGGAAGGCTTGGATGGACGACCACAGCGACATTTATCCATCACTTAGCAAAGTGTTGAATTAGCTGAGGTTCCTATAGGTGAAGAAAGTTGTCCTAACGTTCGCCTTTGCAAGTGAGACGTTAAACCGTAGTTTACCGCTCATAGATCTGGTCGACGGTACACGGAAAAACGAAATTGGATTTACGGAGACAATGTGAGTTAGAATTCTGAACAGTATAGTGAGATCAGATTTCTTCATTTACTAGCCAACGGTGGAAGGGCAAGTGCTTTTGCCATTTTTAGGCCATTAGACAACTGCAACTAGTTGACATCACAACATCTCAAATATAGCTTTCGGGTAAAACTGTTCTGAACGCTTTCCAAGAAATCGATGTCCTTCGTTCTGCAAGGATTCCAAACAGTTATTCCAGATTCCAATATCGGGCAAACATCTTACTATATTTGAGAGTTGAAGTCCTGCCTCACCTCTCCAGACCTTTCACCAACCGACTACCACCTTTTCAAACACTTTCAGAACTTTCTCCCTGGTGAAACCTTAACCAATCATGACCAAACCAAAACACCTTTCGTGGATTTTGTCGAATCTCGACTACCTAATTTTTTCGCTGGTGGAATAATTCGACTGGTCACCCACTGGCAATAGTGAGCTGATACAAACTGCGTTTATTTCGACTAAATCCGATACGATTTGAGAAAGTTATGGTAGTTCAATGCGAAGCACTCAAAATGCTGACAACTTTCCGTACAACCTAGTAACCATAGCTTTTTGCGAAAAAAAAACGAAAAAAACGAAAACCAGAGGAAGAGCATTCAGCGACCATGGAGGAGCAGGAGAGTGTAACGAGTAGGCACAAGGGGGCAACGACGTGGTACGAGACCGATCACTCCCACCCTGCAGACATTTCATGACTAGACTCCTAACTGCAGCGTGAAGGACAAGTAGCGTCTGTTTAAACACCGTTTGAATCATCGTTTTCAAGTTTTTTGTTGCAGTTAAGAATTCCTACTCCTCCTCAGCCCCTGGCACAGGCACAGAGATGATCAGAATCGACGAGGCGCTATCCTAACAGAGATTTGATTCACGGAATTAACCGTTTTGGAGACCCTAGTTCCCCGAAAACCTAACAAGCCTTTTCAGAATACGCCGTTACACAATTTCTCGTTGGGCATTCGAATGACACTTTTCGAGTTCTCAAATAATTTTGGCTTCCTGGGAAATCTCGAATATTCGAACGGTTTCGAATACCGAAAATTTTAAGCATTCAATAAACCAGATATATTCGAAAAACGCGATTTCTGAACATTCGAATTGGAATACATTCGAAAAACGCAATTTTTCCAATATTCGAATTCGAATCTTCAAATTCGAATGAAAGTCATTCGAATACCTATTCGAATGGGTCATTCGAGAACTAGTACAGAGCCTACGACAGCACGGCGCATGCTAGTCGGGTTTCCTTTCAGCTTAACCACGGGAGATTACTGGCGAACAAGGCGCGGATCGGATCGTTCAAGTTTACAATATTTCGGACGGACAATGCGTCAGGGTATGGGCGAGGATCAAGTGCCGAGCGCCTGGAATCAGAAGACGTGCCGCAGAAGTCGTCCAACGTGCGCAGGGATTCAGAAGACGTGCCTCAGACGTCCAACTTGCATAGGGATTTCGAGTAAGGGGAGCAGTATGAGGGGATCAGTGAAGAGTGGTCAGCAAAGGGAGACCACTAGAGGAGGGAGGAATAAGGGGGACCAGTGTTTTCCTTCAATATCGTGCAATAAACGTTTGGGTTTCTGAAGACGGGTCATAGAAGTCGCGGCACGTGGGTCGGGGTGCATGAGTGTCACAGACGTCGTGGCAACGTGGTGACACGTGAGTCGGCACTCACACATGCATGCTTGACTCTCACTCCGTTTCTTTGCCAGCACCTAGGTAAGGAGGTATTAGCGGGGAGGGTAGGGGGAAGAGGTAGGGAGATTGACTATGGAGGAGTATTATTGACGTCTGACAGTTAACGGTCTCAACCTGTTTTCCAATACCGATTATTTTAATTATGTCTCTGCAAATTAAGCTCTCTTGGGACCGAGACTCTCAGGATCTGTTTCTCGCCACGCAGATAACAAGCACTTCGGAGAATAAATCGCGTACATGCGATAGAGGGCGGACGGGGTTCATAGAAGCAGTGAAGATTCTGTCCTACCATATCCTGCTCCACTAATCTATGCATTATAGCAAAACCAGTTGTTTAATATAATAGAAGACGGTTTAAAGAAGAACGGAGGAATATTGGAGCTGTTCTGTTTTCGGGTTTTGGGGGCAAAGCCCTCAACCAGACATTTGACGCTGAACGACGCTGACGCTGAACGTCTGGTAGGATTTATAAACCCGTAATTTCACTTGGGGATCCTTCGATCTATGCTATAGTTTGCTTGGTTTTCTTCGCTGATAATTGGAGCTCCCGCTGTTTGGACCATTGGCCGACATATTCAATTGCTGCTTATAAACCACTAACATCGTCCATACCTTTGATACACTTGTAAACCTTTACGTCATCTGCATATAGCACACCCAAACGCGAAGTGGCAGTAGGTAACTCATACGTATAAAAAAAGTAAAGGGAAGCGTTACTCAATCCCTTTTGGGATGCGCCACGCATTTTGCTTCTACGGGATGCCATGGAGGAGACCTGAATGCGTATATGGTTATATATATATATATATATATATATATATATATATATATATATATTATATGTATGTATATATATATATACGTATGAGTTTATGGTTCTGGCCATAAACTTATACGTATATATAACAAACAGCGAAGACGATAGGACTTCGCCTTGTGGCACACCACTGCACACAAGACGTGAAGGTGAGAACTCATCTTTAACTCGCACTTGGTGGGTTCTTCCTGAGAGGAAATCCTTGACCCATCTTATAATTCTGAAGTGTATGTCTACCAACTAAATTTAGAAGAGTAACTTGGATATCGAGGTCTTGTCAAAGACCTTTGTAAAGTCAAAGAGGACCACACTTGTGCGACACTTATCCTCTACTGCTCGAGACCAGTCGTTTAAGGCAGTAAGTAAAGAGGTTTCTAAAGACCTCCCCTCAACGAAACCGTACTGGCAAAAAAATCTGAAATGACACCAATGCCCAAGAGGTGCTCCGTAATATGCTTCTTAACAACATTTTCGAATACTATTGCAAACAATGAAGTGGTACGTATAAGCCTATAGTTTTTGGCATCGTGAATAGGCGGTTTCTTGGGAATCGGCGTGATTAGCGCATGTTTCCATCGCAAAGTTACCTCACCTTTTATGTAACTCAAGTTGTAAATGTGTTCCAGAGGGAAAGCTAAATATGTTGCAATCTTCTTTATAAAAGCGACTGGATTAAAATCTGGAGAGGTAGATGAAGAATTCGGCCAGTTATCTAGGATATCAGCAATGTCTTCCCTGAGGAACCACAGGGAAGCCTGCATAGGAGGAAGCAGACTGGAACTGCACTCTGCAGAGTAAGGTAATCCTTCAGTGTGCGAGTTATACGCTTCTGAAATTCCAATGCCAATAGATTAGCCTTATCTTCATCACTAGAAGCTGTTGCACCATCGTCATGAGTTAAATCTGGTATGACACTGGTCTGACCACGTCTGCTATTCATGTACCTATGCAGTGCAATTTGCTTTCAAAACTCCAAAATGTTTTGGATTTCTTTGGAACAGAGCAATTGCATTATAAAGGGCTAAACATAAATAAGCGTCATTTACAGAGGAGTATCGATCAACCAGTTTGAGCCAATCAATAATCTTACAGTTTCAGTTGCCTTGTCGGATAATACCTGTGCCGCCTAAGACGCAGCGAGTATTGAAGCTTGGCGTCTTATCGTCTCAACCCTCCACGTCAAGTCCTACTACGCCGTCCCGGAGATTTTCTCTTCAAGAGCGCGTTGACGTTCGGAGGGCCGCGTTTCCATTGATTCCTCCTCGATACTGGTTATAACAATAGTTCGTTCGCGTTTTTCACTTTCGAAAGATTCGGAAAGTTCACATTGAATTTTTTCTTAGCAGCAACGAGAAGTTGCTTAATAGTTGGGTCTCTATCTGATACTGAAACTGTTTTAACAAGACAAGCGACTCCCCCTCATTTACCAGAGTTAGGGCCAGACCTATAAATGGAATATGTAAGGCCACCCATGATTTCTGAGTCATGATGCAATTATTGAAGTCATTATTAAAGCTTTCAGACCTCTGCACTTTGATTTCGAAGGATCAGTAGGCTCGAATGTTCCATTATTGCACTTGAAACTATGGGACTCCTTGCCTGAAATTGTTTTTTCTTATTGTAAACATGATTTTATTAAGGATATAAATTTCCTGTTTTGCGAACACGAGGAGCAAAATTCCAGGTTTGTTGAAAACCCGCAACCTACCACATTTTGCCGTCACTCTCGAACTGTGAGAAGTATAGCCATTTTCTGTCAAATATGGCCCAAAATCTGTGGAGTAGTTCAATTCTTCAACGAGATACTTATGCGCGCAAGGCTCTGAAACAAAGATGTTCTTAACATGATCGAGTTTTTTCGTAAATCGTACTCAACTGTAAGATTATGAAACCATTAGGTTGTATAATAATCGATGTTATTTATTTCGTTAGTTACATGCTATTTGGGATGTGCGATAACTTTGCTGGTTACATGCTATTTGGGAGTTACATGCTATTTGGGACTATGATTATAATATTGAGGAGGCAATTTAGACGATTCGAATTGCGCATCTAGAGGATCTTGCGGACGGCGAGTATTAAGTTCGACCTCAATCTTATATCAAATATTCCTCAACCTCTCGCAACGCGTTTTAGAACTTATATCCGAAGATTTAATGAAGGTGAATTAATACTTCCCATTTACCTCACGACGATGGCATACCAGTGCACCTGCTTATGAAATGTATTCACAATAACAAATAATGTACGCAACTGGAGACATTACGCTGGGTATAGCAAAGAGGACGAGGAAGTATAATACACCTTGCACCTTCTTGCACCTTTTTAGATGATTCCGTACGACAGCCTTTACAGGAGTTTAATGACTACATACTGGTTATACAGGGTGTCTCAAAAGAATATATACATTGTTTAAAGTGTGATAACTTTGCTCACAGTAATGACACTAAGAAGGTTATGGGATCGAATGAAAGCCTAAGAAAATAGAAATTTTTCGACATATGAGCGGCGTGGAATGCTCTGTGCACTCTTCTGAAATTTTGCATTTTACACTCGATTGATTGTGTTTCGCATGAATACCTGTTACAGATTCTTCACGTAGTAGCCGTATCGATTGATTTGTGCTTTTTAAGGTTTAAAACTTAAAGAGACACTACGGCTTGCAAAAATTGCAGAGTCTTCTAAAAAAATGCGGGTACTGTTTGAAAGGTTCTAACATTGCTGCTAGTGAAGCATCCGACTATGTTTGAGACTCATATGAAAGCACAGGGTGACGGAATTTTTTTGACTTTTAAATAGTCAAGACATGCCTCCCCCTGAAACCTTGCATTTCATGCTCGAATGATTGTGCATGGGCTGAATGCTTGTTAAAATGTTGTTACTACTTGGCCATATTAACCTGTGCTCCGCTTCTTTTAACGTTTTCCGTCGCTTAGTGGTGTAATTGTGCCAATTAACCTCACCATTCAGCTGAAGTATTGCTTTGACAGCCCACAGAATCCGTCTTGAAAAATGGGGCTCCTTCCCGCATTTAAATTGTGCAATCTATCAACTTGTATGTCACGTGCTATTTAACATGATTTTTAAGTTGTAAACGTTAAAAAGAAACAGAGCGCAGGTTAATCTGGCCAGGCACTAACATGATGGTAACAAGAATTCACCCCACGCATAATCAATCGAGTTTGAAAGGCAAGGTTTCAGGCAGGAGCATGGCACAATCTTGTCTGTTTGCCCGCTACAGTAACCTCCTTACCCCCTTACCCTACGCTTTCATATGAGCCTCGAACGTCTTCGACCGCTTCACTGGTAGCAATGCTAGAAATCGAGTGTAAAATGCAAAATTTCAGACGAGTGCATGGCGCATTCCATGTCTCTTATATGTCAGAAAACTTATATTTTCTTAACCTTTCATAGAGCCCTTAACTTCTTAGTACCTTTATTCTGTGAAAAGTTCACCTTTCAAACAAAAAGTGAAATTGTAGCCTACAAAAATTTATGCCCTTTGTATCATACAGCAAAAACAAGCTTTTCCGCAGTGACTACGGAGACGGAGCTGCAATGATGATATGATTAGGATGGATCGTATACAAAATGTTTCCTTTTCATGAAAAAAATATTTTTTAGCCGAAGCAGACATCCCATACGTATAAAAATCTACCACGAAAGCTTCCAAGTCTTGATCAATGCACAGTGAAAACATTATGATTTTCTGGATCGAACAGGTTGAATCAACATCTGCTCGATATTGCACCAACGTCATCGGAACGATAAAATTGAACAAAAGGTTCAAAACTCGGTAAGTTTTTTGATGTTTGAGAATTTCTCTAGCTTTTCAAAAACTAGGAGAAAAGCGCTTTCCTACAATGTCAGAATGGTTTCTAAAGGAGAGGTATTCATACGCTGCGGACGGTTCAATTTTCAAGCGAAAAAAATTGAAGTGACTTCACAAAAACTTTTTTTTGAATTCGGTTCTTATATGGTAAGAAAGCATTCACTCTATTTTTGATATGCAAGTGGGATTTTTGAATATCGAAAAATTGGTGGAGTTATGATCAATTTTGTGAAGTCGTGAACTTAACCTCGGATCGACCAGTCGTCATCGGAGTGATTTCAGTGTCCATAACTCAGCTAATTTTTCGAAATTCAAAAATATCGCTCGCTCACTGAAAAACTGAAAGAAAAGCGCTTCCCACCTTGTAAGAATCATTCTCCAAAAAGGGGTTTTCATGCGCGGTGGGAGGTTCGATTTCTGGTCGATTTTCGGCAAAAATGGGAAAGCCCTCTTCTTCTAGTTTTTGATGAGCGAGCTCTTTGCTTTTTGTGAAATTTGCCATTATAGGCCCTATTATGTCCTCCAAAAGCCGCTCGCTCCGTGAGTCTCAAGTCAATTTGTTGCATAATTTTTAGGTATGTGCCCCAACTCCTCGACTAGGGTAGATCCCGTGTTCCAAATTTGCTGTTATTTACCATACTGCTATGTATTCGACTATTCTATGCTTTTATAATATTGAAGGTCTCTTCTCATTGAGAAGCTCTGGGGGTTTGCTGTTATACGGGCAATCTTACTATGAAATGAGCACCTACCTTGGCCTGATGCGTAACCAATCAGAATGAAGAAGAGTAGGTAAGACGTCTTCATCTGAAATCTTCACTTCCCTATGTTGTCAAAGTACTGCAATATATGATTTTCTACAGTGGAACCTTTCACAGCCCGAGCAAGATTGTGAAAAAACGAAAGGCGAAATTGTGGAAGCAATTGAAGCGCGAGAGATGTGAGGAAGGTGTGGCTTTTATTTCGCTGAATCTCAGCGATATCTCAGCTTCTATAGCTAATAAGGTTATTGTTCAACTGCTTCCTATCCGTAGTCAATATTATGAACTGTTTGAATCATATTAGGTTGTACGGAAAGTTCTCAACTTTTTGTGTTATTAGGTTGTTGCGAAAGTTCCCGCCATTTTTTGAATGTGCTTTTTTCTCACTAACGCTACCTTATAGCAACCTATCTTTTGTTCACATGAAGAGATCAGGTATGTGTAAGTTTACCACCATTGATAGCTATTCACTCTCGCGTAACTCCTTCTAGAAAATTGAGCTTTCAAAGGAATACATCCAAGCTCTCTTACTGTATGACTGCAAGGTGAGTCAGCAACCGCTTCCTGTCGTTCCATCAATGGTGCATTTGGGGAGGGCACAGTGTCCAGTCGCACTGAACGAGAATGGTTCGCACGACTTCGCAAAGGTGAGTTTAACCTTGAGGATTCCTTCAGGTCAGGATGTGAATCCGATGTCGACAACGGTCAATTGCGACGGCTGGTGGAATCGGACAAACGGCGGGCTACTCGCCAACTTGCGCAGGACCTGGGTGTGCACCAAGGGTGTGCGTAATTACGATTTACATTTACGATTTTACGATTGACGGTGATTTTTGATTTTTTTACGATTTATGATTTACGACATTTTGGGTCGTAAATCGCAAATTTTCGTAAATGTGATCTTCGGTCCACGGATGACAAACCTCCACATAACGTGACACAATTCGCATTATGACGATGTACCTACTTTTAAAGACTTCCCTCTCAGCTCATTGCTGTTTCCTGTTTACTTTTTTATGTTCTGCTGTGGCGCTGTGACAAAACAACGCAGCTTTGTGGGTAGGCCGCTCGAGTTAATGCCTGGTAATAAAACTGGGTTAACCTTTCTTTCTGTTCACACTCTAGCACAACATCTCACATTTGAATGGCCTGAGAGCATTTTTCGTTCCAGTTCACAGAAAAGCATGGAAATTCTCCTTGCACTGGAATGAAGATGATCATCTGCTGAACCATATTCTATGCTGCAAGCACCGCCTAGTCAACTTATAACTTTTTCACCACTTGTTCACCACATAGGCGACTCTCTCCAACGCACACGAGTAGAACTCATGCAAAGCCATCAAGGAATATTGGACTTGATCGGAGGCTGTGCAATAACAGCTAAACTGTTGGAAAGAATAAGACAATCATTTTTCAATCTGATTACCACTGCACGTCATGGAGCGTAGTCTATTTACGTATGAGGTGCTCATTAAGCACTGGCACTTTCATAATAGAAGTGAAAAAGTTTGACACTTTTGGTCTCGTTTCAATGGTTTGATTGGGGCTGTTGCGTTCGCTCTATGCGATCCGTTCAGAATGCTAAAGACTGGGCAAAAGATACGATAGCGTTTGTTACGAAAGCAGTGAAATGCAGGACTGGCGCATGCAAGCAGTCACTAATTAGCAGTGTAATATATCGGAGTTTCCAAAGTTTAACAAGTGCAAGCAAGCCTGCGAGCGAAGTAAATGCCGAAAGTAATTGCCTAGTATCGTCGAACGACGATCTTTCATTCCAAAAGTTGTGGTTGCCTTCAAAAATGATAAAGGACAAAGAACGACGTTAACCGGCCCTGTTTGAGATGCGCCACCCATTCTTTCTACTTCTGCGGGATATCGTAGAGGTCATTCTAGTGTGGGTTTGCCTTATATTAGGTTGAGCCGTAAGTTTTGCAACAAAATTTGTCTTCCAGCAAAAATAAGATTATACCACAAAGGAAAATGACTGACTTAACCGAACCAATTGCCGTTACTCTTAATGAGTTTCTTCCGCTTTTCATGCACTGAGCGAATTGCATCCCTGTAGAATTTAATCGGTTTCGATCTGAAGAAGTCGCGTACCACCGCTGTGACCTCATTGATTTCGGCAAAGCGCCCACCATGGAGGAAGTGATCCATCGACCGATGCTGATGACAGTCAGACAGCACAATGTCCGTGGTGTATGAGTGTTGCTTGATTTTGAGGCAGTCCAATTACTAGACTTTTTCGGGCGTTTGAAGTGCCGTAAGTGGTCGGATGTCGTCCCGATGGATGAAACAATGGCACGCATCGACTTCCTTCTCCACTATTTTTTGCTAAAACTAATAGAGTTGTTAGCAGAAGCGAGCATCGGTTTGACTACGTGGAACAGCTCCCAGTGCACTAGACCACTACACATCCACCAAACGCACAGCAAGAACTTCTTTCGGTTTTGACGTCAGAAGCGTGGCTCCTTTCGTTCCAACCATTGCTTTCCAGCTTCGCGGTTGTAGTAAAGCATCCGCCTTTCATCGTTAGTAGAGATTCAGCCATCTCCCTTGAAGCTCTCGGCAGTCGGAAGCACAGCGATTTACTTGGGTTTTTGTCAACGCATGAGGCACTGGCAAATACATTTTAATAATTTGAAGAACCAAGATAATAACTTTTATGGTTCGTTTCGCCACCTTCCTTCAGACGAACCTTGTAAATTATAACACCTCCCCGGTGGCTCATCAGTGAAGAAAGAGGTGTTATAATTTATTTATTTATTGTCAATATAATAATTTTGTATTTTTATTTTTTAATTTTCCATATTTTCAACTATTTATTTATTCATTTATTCTATTTTTATGACAGCATTATTTTTTAAATTTTTTACCATAAAACGTTAAAACGAAGAAATTTATTAAATTGTACACATATTTAATTTTAGAAAAGATTTTATTACAATTCGTTTAAGTTTGAAATAATTTTAAAACATTTTTTGTTAAATATTGTTAGTGAAAAATAATAAACTTACAAAATTCTGTTGCTACAGCCACTCTCTTTCTTCTTTCTATATAAAGTAATTCATACTGTGCTCTATTGTGCGGTATCAGGATAGATATTGTGATATATGTTATCATTACGGTATTCATTTCATTCTTTACACGCTGAGAATGGAGGTGCTACTTACAAATGATTCTATTAAAAAATCACTACTTTTTTCAACGTAATTACGATGTTTATTTATTTATTTGTTTATTCAGAATAAATTTATAAGTTCAATGGAAGGAGATGGAAAACGACTTCGAGCTATTTGAGTGTTTTTATAAAGTTTATTGCTTTATTATAGTTATCTAACATGCTGTACTTATATAGTATTTGCCTGTTTTTATTTAGACACTTTCTTATATTTTCGGTAATAAATTCTGTGCTATATCCATTATGTCTAAGTATTCTGTGAAGTTCTCTTATCTTATTGCAAAAATATTGAAATGTTGAACAGACAGTAGCTATTCTAAGTGTTTCTGTATAAATGACATTATGTTTAATTTTGATTGAAATCTGTGAGTCTACGTGTGGAAACCTATTTACTTTAAAATTGAAAGAATCTGTTTTGTTGTATAGGTTGTTTTCAATTTTATTATTTACGACTTCAATAGTTAGGTCGAGATAGTTACATTTGTATTCACTTTCGTGTGTTTTTTTAAATTCCAATGTGTTTTTATAAACTAAAGTAAGTATGTAATCAATATGGCTTTCTTTGTAATTATGAACTATAAGTATGTCGTCCATATATCTAAAAGGCTTAAACAATTGGTTTCTATTTAAAATTGTATTCTTAGAGTATTCAAATTCAAACATAGACATGGTTAAGTCAGCGAGTAAAGGGCTGAAGTTACCTCCTTGAGGAACTCCTTTATTTTGTTTAAATACTATACTGGCGAATATGCAGTAACTATTTTTCAATAAGTAGTCTATTAAATATAAAAGATCCGTTATATTATAATACCTATATTTATTATTTTGAGTTGAGTTATCAGTATAGAAAGTTTTATATCCATTACAGGCTATGAAATTTTTTCCAGAATTTTTGAAGCAAAGAATAATAAGATTTTTCATTTTTTCCATTATAACAGTATGAGGCATGCTAGTGAACATGTCTGTAAAATCAGCGGAATACAATTTAACATTATCTGCGTCAATACTTGCTAGTTCTGGTGTTATGTTAGAATTTTTGATAGCCCAATATGTTTTAATAGACCTTGTATTACTAGCTACGTTATTGGCGTAATTAATAAAGTGTGTTTTTAGAAAAGTAAATATACAACAAAGTTCTAGGGCTAAGGGCTTAACACTGCTATTATATGCCCCGGTAATAAATCTAAATTTCACAGGGTCTTTATGAAGTTTAGGCAGTGAATAAATAATTGGTAAATCTACATTTGAATCTACGCTTAATTTATTTCTTATTTGGAATTGTTGATGCTTTTCTATTATGGGCAGCTTATTAGAAACGTTCAAATTAACATATGTATTATTAGTGTTACTGTTGTTAAAGACATCATTTTCGTTATCATATGTAATTCCCATTTCTTTCATTAGGTTAAGTATGTAAAATTTTTTGCAAATAATACCATAATTATTGCTTGCTTTATCCAATGGACAAAATATAAAATCTTTTTGTAGTCTTTGTATTGTATGGTACGGTATATAAACTTTATTACTAATGTTGATATGACTTAGCAATGGTTTTATTTTGTTTCTGTATTCTATTGCAAAGAAATTGTTCAATTGGTTCTTTTGGTCTGTCGAAATTCCATGGGATCTACTTATGTGATTAATAACTTTTTCGACAGTGGATTTATATGTGTTATGCACTATATCTCTGGTGTAACCTATTACTGGTCTATATTTTGTGCCTTTTACCATAATTTCTTTCAAGTGTTGGTGTTCTATAATGTTTAGATTACCTGTGATAATATGACAATGAGTAGTGTCAATGAATGAGCTGTATTTACTTTTTTCACTATATCTGTTCACTATAAGTCACGACCTTCCAGTCTTCTGCAGCCGACGAGCGCTAGTGCTCTGGAGGTGTGGAGATCAGCGGTCAGTCCTACATAGTGGGGTTCGAGAAGAATTGGACTTGACGGTTTTGCGCCCCTTTGATTACAGCAGCTGATCTTCCCGCAAGTGGTTTGCCTTCGTTGCCTTTCTGGGCGGAAAGGAGCTTCTGATACCATCTCCAATAAATAATTTATTCGGCTAGGAGTGGACTTGCCGGTGACTTTCTCAATGTGCTTGACCCCGCTGCTGGGTTGTTTCCGAACTTGAACTACAGTACCGCGCATGTCTTTTGGTCAATTCCCGAAAAAGCCGCTTTGGAGCGTTCCAAAGCGGCTTTTTTATATAACTTTCTTTAAAATCAAGCGCTTGTGAAAAGAAGCATATATTTGAGCTCAGCAGACCGAGCTATATCTTCTGTCATATAAATCAATATAGTTGAACAATGCATAGGCCGGACATAATCAATCGAGTAGGCGCGAGAGCCTGTAGAGTGACAGTTTGGGGAGTTTTATCGAAATTCCCAGCCGCCCAACTCCGAAATTGTCTTAAGACTGCCCAGCTTGTCTTTGGAGTGTGCTGTGAACAATGCATATGGAATCGAACCTATCAATCGAGTGCCCGCGATCACTCGCAGAGTGAGGTCGAGTGGGCGCGAGAGCCTGTAGAGTGACCGTTTGGGGAGTTTTATAGAAATTTCCAGCCGTTCTACCTAGGAAATGCTCCTAGCCTGTCCAGCTTGCCTTTGGAGTGCGCCGTGAACAATGCATATAGAATCGAACCTATCAATCGAGTGGGCGCGAGAGCCTGTAGAGTGACCGTTTCGGGAGTTTTATCGGGAATTCCCAGCCGCCCTACTCAGAACTTGCCTTAGGGCTGCCCAGCTTGTCTTTGGAGTGCGCCGTAAACAATGCATACAGAATCGAACCTATCAATCGAGTAGGCGCGATCACTCGCAAATTGCACGCGCGAGTGTGTTCGGAGCGCAATAACTCTGTCGAGATCGAATCGTTCCGGCTGCGGCTTGTGAATTTTGTAGGCAGTAGAAAGCTTTAGTAGTACGCGAAGGTGCAGCGTTATAGCTTTTAAAGAAGCGAAATTATAGCGGCGCGAAAATGCAGGTTAGCCGTGTGGGACACGATTTTTTCCGACTTCAGTTGACCCCTGCAGGAAGACGCGGCGTGCGTATTCTAGCAGAACACTGAAGGCACTTTACGATGACGTGCTCACCACTCCTCAGCTGCCTCAACTGCCTTGGCCTCATCTGTCAGTTTAGAGCGGCGTAAGAAAGCGGTTAGAGTTTCTTGCGCTCTTACTCACCCAGATTTGAGATTTCGAATCTCACAATGGTACCGTTATCTTCAGCTCGAAGAGCTCTATCGAACGGTGGTACTCTCGACTCTGGAGAAAGCGATTTTTTGACAATTTCCCGTCGAGGACGTGGGCCGAGCCTCCGCGGACGATGAGTCATCGAAAATCGATACTTTCGAAATTGGCCAGATTTTCTCGTTCAAAATCATCTAGTGGTTATTTTGTGCGCTGATTACGAATCCGACGTCCGTTTTTTGAAAAATTCGCCGAATTCGGTAAGTTTTGGATTTTCTTCTGGATAACTGAGGGTGGTCGTGTCAGGGTCACCAATTTTGGTCAAACTTCATCTAAGGGCAGGGGTTATTCGGAATGTCTAACACGATGAGGAAGTCCGTTTGACTGATTATAGCAGAAGACACCTATACTGATGACTGAGGGTGATCGGTAATCCTGGCACGACCACCCTCAGTTATCCAGAAGAAAATCCAAAACTTACCGAAATCGGCGAATTTTTCAAAAAACGGACGTCGGATTCGTAATCAGCGCACAAAATAACCACTAGATGATTTTGAACGAGAAAATCTGGCCAATTTCGAAAGTATCGATTTTCGATGACTCATCGTCCGCGCAGGCTCGGCCCACGTCCTCGATGGGAAATTGTCAAAAAATCGCTTTCTCCAGAGTCGAGAGTGACACCATTCGATAGAGCTTTTCGTGCTGAAGCTAACGGTGTTATTGCGTGTGTATAAAATTCAAATATGGGCGAGTAAGAGCGCAGGAAACTTCAACGCTAAGTCCACCGTCCTGAAATGGCAGCTGGGGCTAAGCCGATTTAGGCAGCTGAGGAGTAGTGAGCATGTCGTCGTAAAGTACCTTAAGCGTTCTGCTCGCCCATGCATTTGTAGGCCGTTTTCTCGCTGGATCTTCCCGTAGTGGTCGACTGAAATTGGAAGAAATTGTGTCACACAAGGCTAACCTGCACTTTTGCAGCGCCGTAACTTAGTCCAATCATAAGCTACATTGCTCTGTTTCAGCGCACTATTCGAACATTTTACAGTCTACAAAACCCACAGGCTGCAGCCGGAAAGGTTCACACAAGACAGAGTTATCGCGCTCAGAACACGGCCACGCGTGCAATGTAATACAACGACGGTCCATGTTCTCCTCGCTCTTACTCGCCCAGATTACAGTTTTTCCTACTCCCAATAACACCATTCTATTCAGCATGAAAAGCTGGACCGAATGGTATCTAGCATGGCCCAATAGTAAGATATCGATTTTCTATGACGTCATCGTCCGCGCAGGCTCGGCTCGGGCGCCCACGTCCTCAATGGGAAATCGTCGAAAAATCCATTTTTCCGAAATAGGTCGAGAGTACCACCATTCGATAGAGCTCTTCGAGCTGAAGATAACGGTACCATTGTGAGATTTCGAAATCTCACAATCTGGGTGAGTAAGAGCGCAAGAAACTCTAACCGCTTTCTTACGCCGCTCTAAACCTGGCAGATGAGGCCAAGGCAGTTGAGGCAGCTGAGGAGTGGTGAACATGTCATCGTAAAGTGCCTTCAGTGTTCTGCTAGAATACGCGTTTGCATGCCGTTAGCACGCCGCGTCTTCCTGCAGGGGTCAAACTGAACTCGGAAAAAATTGTGTCCCAAACGGCTACCTGCATTTTCGCGCCGCTATAATTTCGCTTCTTTAAAAGCTATAACGCTGCACTTTCGCGTACTACTAAAGCTTCTACTGCCTACAAAATCCAAAAGCCGCAGCCGGAACGATTCGATCTCGACAGAGTTATTGCGCTCCGAACACACTCGCGCGTGCAATTTGCGAGTGCTCGCGCCTACTCGATTGATAGGTTCGATTCTGTATGCATTGTTTACGGCGCACTCCAAAGGCAAGCTTTACAGTCCTAAGGCAAGTTCTGAGTAGGGCGGCTGGGAATTTCCGATAAAACTCCCGAAACGGTCACTCTACAGGCTCTCGCGCCCACTCGATTGATAGGTTCGATTCTATATGCATTGTTCGCCGGCGCACTCCAAAGGCAAGCTGGACAGGCTAGGAGCATTTACTAGGTAGAACGGCTGGAAATTTCTATAAAACTCCCCAAACGGTCACTCTACAGTGTGGGAAGACTTGGAACTTTAGGTGTATCACAGCATAGAAATGCGCCATGCGCTCACTCAGTAGGGGATGCTTATTGGATTAAAGGATAAAGGATAAAGGACGGCGTTACTCAATCCCTTTTTTGATACGCCAGCGCATTCTACTTCTACGGGATGTCGTGGAGGCGACATGAATGCGTATTTGGCCCTATTTGGCGGGAAATCCGAACCAGGAACCTGGTATCGGGTGCACGCGACAGTTGCACCTCCTCCGATTGCGCTAGCGCCCGTTATTGGAGTATCTATGCAAATCCTGTTTTCAAATTATTTTTATTCAATCGATAATTTTTTTTTGGTTTTGGATGGAATGGTTTTTGTTGGTTTATTCGAAGTTGTTTCGGTTGTTTCTACAAAGTCATAGTTTTGTATGCAAGCCAATGGCTAGTAGAATGATAAACATCTTTGATCGTCCAAGCTTTTTATTTGGGCACCCTGTATAGGCGCCTTTTAAGATAGTGTTTTTGAACAAGCAGTTTATTTTGGTTCTCCAAAAAGTTGTCCCTTGATTTGAAAGGTGCTAGTTGATTTTAATGGCTTCCATCTTAATTAGAAAGGTGTTCAGCTCAAGCTGAAAACGTCTCAATAAAACATATAAAGCTTCTATTAGCTTTAACACAGTAGAAAGAAATACAAGGAAACTGGATGTGCTATAAGTCAGGCACCTTTTACGATTTACGGTTTACGATTTACGAATTACGAAAATTTTTTCGTAATTACGATTTACGATTTAAGAAATTTCGGATTTCATTTAGGCACACCCCTGGTGTGCACTGTGCCACCATCGCCAGGCACCTACTTCAACTGGGTGAGTTGCACAAGTTGGCACAGTGAGTTCCCCATGACCTCGCCGAACGCGACCGCCAGTGACGTGCTGAGGTGGCCACTCAGTTGCTCTCGTACAAGCGCACAGATAGTTGGCTGAAGTCCATTATCACAGGAGATGAGAAGTTGTGCCTGTACGTCCAAGGGGAACGGACACTGGGTTGACAAGGGTGAGCATCCTGAGCCACAGCCAAAGGAGGGACCTTCCCCTTCATGCCTTCTGTTTGGTTGGATTACAAATGTGTCATCTACTACGAGCTGCTGGCCCGTTACGATACTCCAACAGCGGACTTGTTCTGTCAGCAGCTGGAAAGACCGGCCGCCAAGATCGCAGAAAAGCGTCCGAATCATGACACAATCCGATTCTTGCACGGCAACGCTCGACCACACATTGCAAGAATGACTCGCCAAAAGCTTCTCGACCTTGGATGGGAAGTGCTGCCTCACCCACCGTACAGCACAGGTTTTGCACCAACAGACTACCACCTTTTCCTGTCTCTCTCCAATGCTATGCAAGGAGAAACGTTCGATGACGAGGACGACATGGAACACTGGCTGGCTGGCTTTTTCGAATCGAAGCCAGAAAAGTTCTACGCTGACGGGATCGGGAGCGTGCCCGAATGGTGGAGAAGAGTGATTGAACATGATGGTGGTTACCTCGTTTCTTGACGTTCTCACTATTGTGTCAAGCTAAAAAAATGTAGTGTCTTGAAAACGGCAAAAACCTCCACAACAACCAATTCAACTTGCATAGCGCATTTATTCAGAATACGTACAGAATTTTTCGCTTTGTCTGACTAAATAATTTATGTATCAACGTGTTTTATACACACTCCAGCGTCGGTCGCCTGCGTCGGATATGACGGGCCACGCTAGGGATGTAGCCCAAGCCTAGCTACGGATTCTTCCTTACCCAGCGTCGGTCGCCGGCTTCGCCGACAACCAACACTGGGTAAGGAAGCATCCGTTGCGTCGAGCAAGTTGAAACTTGCGCCTACTCCAGATTGATTCCTAGCTTGGTACCACTCACATCTCAGTATAGCACGCAGAAGAATGTCCTCAGCACCCCTTCTTCGTCTAGCGTTCTGTTCACAGCCTATTGCAGATCAAGCCTAAAGAAATGTCTCACATTCCTGTCCAGTCCTCGTGCTTGGAGCCGCTAGGTGTGGCGAGAGACCGGAGAAGGTGACTTCATTAGCCACTAATTTTGAATGAATGGCAATTGTCCAAGAGATGACTGCCTTATAGAAACACCTCGCCCTATGTTAAGTCCTTTCACCGCATATGCACGCAGCTTCGATTAAGTGTGAGAGAAGCGATATCACCGCTGAAAAAGTCGATAACAATCGGACGCGAAAGGAAGCCCGGGAAATGGTTGAAAGGAAGAAGTGTACAGTTGAACGGGAATAGGAGGTGGAAAGGTGAAAAAGAGAGGGATACTGCTGCCTAACTCAACGTCGAGGCAGTAGCGATGGAGCAGGGGCGTTAATGGCTCGGGCGTCCTATACTGGCTAGCCGGCTTAATCACCCAAATTTGGAGAAATTTGGCAATTGTGCAAGACCTCATAACCGCTGTAGTGGGAAAACCTCATCATGGAGGTGTTCTTTGGTGAACATCCGGAAGTGGAAACGTTGTGGCAGTCAACACCGACGGTCATTGGGAAGTGCAGGCGTAGCGGCGGTGTGCCGAAGTGCAACCGTCGTCGCAGTCAACATCGCCGGACCTAGCAGGGTGTTAACGGCTCGCCCGTCGTGTACTGCCTAGCCTCGCCGGTTTAATCACCCAGGTTTTTGGGACAGTTGGCAATTGTCCAATACCTCATAGTGTGGGAAACCTCATCATGGGGGGATGTTCGTTGGTGATCAACACCATAGCCGCCGTAGTGTTGAAAGCTCATCATGAGGGTGGTCGTTGGTATTCAACACTGACGGTCGTGCGGAAATGCAAGCGTCGTCACAGTCAACACCGCCGGTCGTTCGCAAGTGCAAGCGTCGTCGCGGTCCACACTGGTTCGAAACCGCTGCCTGCCACATTGCGATGTTGTGGTGCTTATGGTGGACGGTGGCGATACGACGAACGTTCAGATATGGGTTCAAGGCGAACTGATTCAGACAGTAGCGAAGCGTTTCAGAAAGTGACTAATTCCTCCTTGTTATGGTAGTTCAAAGTGAACTGAGACTCAAAAGGCTGAGGACTTTCCGGACAACCTAATATTGAAGGTATTTGCACAGATGCGATGGATGTTCGTTACATATCAGTCAACAACGTGGCTACCGAAGATGACGGGCACATGATGCCACCTTTGATGTGACTCTATTTCTCTTCCTTCTCACACCGTTCAAGAAGTCAGGACCAGTATGTGTTCCCAATGTCGCCACGCTTTAGAGAAAATAGCAGCTAGTGAAAATACGCTCAATCATGGCGAAGAAGAAGAGTAAGGAGAAGCACTGGCCGCAGAATTCAGGAGCATCGCTCCTCTGTCCCCATCGCGACTTCTGAGGTTCCTTTTATATACGATTTTTCTCATATGTCGACGGTCCACGGTGACGATTGTCATCTGTCTTCCATTCACACGGCACTCGCTTACTACAGCAGTTACCAGCGGTTTTTATCTCATCGCACTTGTGAATGGCAGTTGTGATCCATCCAGAGACTTAATTGGTTTTCCGTTTGAATCGCTAGCACTATGATAGGTGTTTACGCCCATATCAGATTATTACTTCCATCGTTCTGTTCTCGATATATTTGTATACTTTCATCGTCCTCATTGAATACGTGTATGTTGTACTCAAATGCGCTGGAGCTCCTTCATGGAGCCCGCCGGACAACATCAGCACACCTAGACTTGCGGTCAACAAATCCTCCAATCTGGATGCTGGGTAACCGGTATTACTCCAGCGATTTTGAATATTTTTATGCAAATGTTTGTTCTGTCTCAGGAAGCTCTGAGTATATGTGTAGGTCTAGTGCCCTCAAGCTAGGCTTTTCGCAATGGGACCTTGGTGGTATATATAAATCTAAATCATGGGCTCTTCTCAGCTAGCCGGTGATTGACTTCTGATATGATATTCCTCATTCCTTGTTATATGGTCAGTCGTAGAGTTGTCATGTTTTTCACATTTTGATTTTGCTGTTTTGTTGTTGGCTCTAATAAAATGAAATGAAACTACATCTAGCACTATCAGAAATAAATTCATAGTATTTATTCTATACTAGACAATGTGTACTACGAGAACTAGATTTGTAGGTGCGACAGTCCTCAAAAGTCTGGTGGAGGTGTAATACTCCTTGCAAACCATAGGTTCTCCTCTTCGTTAGTTTCGAAGGAATCTGTTGAAAGCTTTTATGAAATTCTATGCTTGGAAGTCTCCAGCTTCTCTCGTCATAAAACCTCGGCATTGTAGAGAATAGTTGTCAATATTTTTGCTTGTGCCGCTCGAGGTTGTTACGGTGGATCTTTATTTGCCAGGTCTAACGTTTCGACGCTCCCGTCTTCTTCAGAGGCCTGAACGTGGTGCAAGTATTAGATAAGCGATTTACCCCACCAAACGCTATCCCCACTCTAGCGGTTTCGCTTCCTTAGGGAAACCACCCTGAAAAACCCATTCAAAGAGGGATAAATTCACGTTTGATCCACCTATGGAGCGCTTTCGCAGCTCTCTGTTAGTACGACCGGGCGAATGAGACTTACTGTGCGGTGCTGGATGGTATAAGATAAAGATAACGACCTGCACGTGCGCCCTTCCATTCTACAGCTCGCATTTTGGCATAAACGGCAGAAAATCGTTCGTAATTGGCGGGCGTTCCTGACGGTCATCAATTACGAATGATTGCACCACGTTCAGGCCTCTGAAGAAGACGGGAGCGTCGAAACGTTAGGCCTGGCAAATAAAGATCCACCGTAACAACCTCGAGCGGCACAAGCAAAAATATTGACATCTATGCTTGGACATTTTTACGAAGGGCCCATTTTTACCTTATTAGTTTTATATAGAACTTTTTGCTGTACCACAGCAAAAACTGCAACTTACAATTAATAAAGAATTAAATGACTTAGTAGCCTGCGAGTAAGAAAATCCTAGATCACAGGTTACTTTAATATGCCAAATTTTGATTTAGTGACTCATCATATCGGCCATGCTTGGAAAAACTGGTACTTTGTCACAACCTCTCTCGATATGTGACGGAATCTATTAGAGGAAGCAGTACACTTGATCTTGGTTTTTTCTAGCAAACATTCACCAATTTCGAATACAAACACTAAATCCAGTGGATTCGAGCAGTCACTGCAGCACTTTCTTTGCCATTCCGTTCTTGCAAATTCACAGCACATCAATTTAAATCTATTCGTCTTCCTCACCACTTGCATAACTCGTTGTTTCGTAGAGATCGTTTTCACCATGAAGATGCTTGCACCATAAAGATTCTATTGATTTTTCTAAATACTAAGCATTCTCTGAAAAAATTCACAAAAATACTTAAACGATACAATTCGCACTTTGAGAAAAGGTAGTTAAATCAAGAAATAGGAAATTTTTATAGGTATTTAAACAGCAAAATTCTTAGTCCCGATAATATGCAAGCAAGCGATTTCATGATCGACTTCCCGTGGTTTGAATCGAAGAAGCTTTATCACTTATCAATGAAATGGCCAAAGTCTACCTCTGTTACACCTGGGGCCGGATTCATCAACGATTTACGTAACTTTAACGGAGAATTGTAAGCTTATCAAGCGATATGGTGAGTGATAAGCCACGTTAAAAGCTCAGATAACGCGGCCTATCGCTCACCATATCGCTTGATAAGCATACAATTCTCCGTTAAAGTTACGTAAGCCGTTGATGAATTTGGCCCCTGAATTCATCCCGCTCTTGTTGTTCCAAACAATTCCTTGTGTTATATGTGGACCTACCGCATACTTTTTCAACCAATCTATGACATATAGCTTGGTCCCCTTACGTTGGAAGCAATAATTTATAACGCCAATTCTGAAGAAGTATACGAGATATAATCCGGGATTTATCGTCCACTGACAAGGGAAGAGTCTGAAGCGCATGTCTGAACGGGGGGAGGGGGGACGAGTCATATAGGGGGATCCTCACTCCTCAATTAGTATGAAAATGTGTTTATTTTTTGCCAAGTCGTTAAACCCAAGGAGTAGGGGGTCACAATGGATACGGTGCAGCACGCGTTTGTGGGCCTTGTACGCCCGCGATGCTTCTGCAGCCAGTGGCTCGGAGCGCTGGTGGGAGGTTTGACTCACGTGAGAGAGGTCGGGGGTTTGGTCCCTCTGCATTGATGCATTTTCGCATTTCATCTGATTGGTTGAGATTTGGGGGATTCTGACGTCTATACCATTTTCAGACGTTTTCTGCGCATTCTTCCAGCTGTACACTTTGGTATTTAACATGGTGATGTATAAATGTTCAACACCAGTGATACGCAGGTGCAAAGTGCAGGAAGCAACACTGGACACAATATAGGATGCGACGTCAGAGATGGTTAAAATGAGAGACGAGGTGTGTGGATCCCTCAAATTAAGCTAAACGGCATCGATACCCTCTTTTCTTCATCTCTGCCTGTCACCTGGAAATCAGAGGCATGCTGGAGGCTTTCTAAAACCTAACACCAACAATGTCCGCCGATACTCGAGTGGTGATCCACCTGCTCACGCTGAAATGTGGCCCACCTTCAGACAAGGGACCTTCGAGGGAAGAAATCAAGCTGGTCGTACGGATGGCCAGCATACTCAAGGACTTCGAAGCACGTTAACTTGAAATTAACAAAGACGAACAGCTGGAAGTGGTGGAAGAAGAAGATTGAGATCCGCAAGAAGAACTGATGGACGTGGAGAGGCAAGCAAGCAGTGGGCATATGATAACGTTTTCGGGTGGAACTCTTGTTTCGGAGGAAAGGGTACGTCTTCAATCGGATTTCGGTTGCGCGCTTTGCACTTTGTGCCTGTCTATCACTGGTGTTGAGCGTTTATACATCATTATGTTGAGTAGCTTTCTCATTGTCTTGTGGTTAAAAAACCGGTCAGTAATAAACAAGTCGAAAAAAGTTATTCTCCACAGCGTGCAGCTGGAAAATGCGCGGAAAACGTCTGAAAATGGTATAGACGTCAGAACCCCCAAATCTCAACCTATCAGTTGAAATGCAAAAATGCAGCAGCGCAGAGGAACCTCTCCGCGACAAACAAACAAACAAACAAACCCCCGGCCTCTCTCACGTGAGTCAAACCTCTACCTACCTGTGTCCCGGCAGCGCGACAGGAGGTACACCCGCCCACTGCTGGGGAACGTGGTGTAAGGAGGTACAGCCGCTGTCCTGAAGACCGGAAACTTTTGTTTTGCGTCAAAGGTTTCGTAAGGCAGCCGTTGGACTCTCGGTGAAGCCTAGGGGGTTGGGAGTGGGTGAGCAAGGGAGATGAGAGGAAGATCGCTACGTACTGACCGTCTCCCTGCGCCCCGAGCCACTGGCTGCAGAGGCATCGCGGGCGTACAAGACCCACAAACGCGTGCTGCGCCGTATCCCACTGTGACCCCCTACCTCTTGGGTTTCACGGCTTGGCAAAAAATAAACACATTTCAAACCAGTTGAGGGGTGAGGAGGATTCTCCCTATATGACTCGCTCCCCCGTTCAGACATACGCTTCAGACCCTTCTCTTGTGAGCGTTACACCCCACCCCTTCCCATTCATGAAGACCGCTAGAGAAAGTGCTTAAGAAGCACATGTATAATTAGTTTTCTTTGTGAAGGTCAAATTAGTACTGACCAGCAACAGGTGGTTTTGCTTTGCTTCAAGGAAAATAACTGTTTTATATGGTTTTCTGTAAGGAATTCCTTACATATATTGATTGGATTGGAGAGCATATAGTGACTTCTTCTTCCATTTTCTGAGCTTGAGCGAGTTTGTACGAGAGCTTCAGATGCTGTTCCATGATAAGAGAGTTTTCATGTAAATTCAGGGGTTGTAATGGTATCACCTGTATCACCTGTCGTCCCGTTGATCATCGAATTGCTCGAGCGGGTGCCAGCAGCGTCTCCATTCGTCCCTGTCGCGTGCCAGAGTGGTCCAATGGATCCTCCTCGCTCGAGCGTCATATCGGTCGTTCAGGGCTTTAACGAAGAAGTCCGACCAACGCGTTGATGGGCGTTCTGGTGTTCTTTTGACATCCCGCGGAATCCAGTCGGTGATGGCTCTCGTCCAGCGGGTGTCTGCGAAGCGCATTACGTGGCCGGCCCACCTAATTTTCGACAACTTGGCCCACGCGACAGCGTCTCTGATTTTCGAACGCCGGCGAAGCTCGGAACTCCCGAGGCCTTCTCTCACTTGCGTGAGTCGTGTCACTCCGAACATCGTCCTCTCGATTCCACGCTGCGCGACGCTGATCGCGTGTTCATCCTGCTTTCGTATAGTCCAGGTCTCTGAGGCGTATGTTAGGGCAGGAAGAACAGTGGAGTCGAATAGGTGGGCACGGAGTCGGACGTTCTTCGTCTTCTTCGCGACTTCTTCGACGCTCTTGAAAGCTCCCCAAGCCGCTCTTTTCCTCCTGCTCAGCTCTGGTGCTAGGTCGTTGGCCATGTTGACTTCGCGACCCAGATACACAAAGCTGGAGCATTCGGAGATGTTCGTTCCGTTGAGCGAGAATAGGGCATCAGAAACCCATCCGTTCCTCATGAACATCGTCTTCGTAAGATTCAGCTGCAGTCCAACGTTCCCACATACACGATCGAAGTCGGCCAGCATTCGCTCCGCCTGGCTGATGCTCGGTGTTATGAGCACGATGTCGTCAGCGAAGCGAAGATGATGTAGTTGCCGGCCGTCAACCTTCACTCCCATGTCTTCCCATTCCAGTTCGCGCATGACGTTTTCGAGGGTGGCGCTGAAGAGCTTCGGGGATATGGTATCCCCCTGCCGAACTCCTCTCTTTATGTCGATGACGACGTCGTTGTAGAATGGAGAGATCTTGATCGTGAATCCACTGAACAGCTCTCGAAGGACTCTGATGTACTGAGTAGGAACGCCCTGAGTGAGCAGGGCTTCGATGACCGCTTCAGTTTCGACAGAGTCGAATGCCTTCTTCAGGTCGATGAACGTAAGGCAAAGCGGCAGCTTGTACTCTCGCGACACTTCGATGAGCTTCGTAATGGTGTATATGTGGTCGATCGTGCCGAATCCTCTCCGAAATCCTGCTTGCTCGCATGGCTGTCCTTCGTCCAGCGTTCGACTGATCCTATTCAGGATAACTCGAGTGAACAGCTTGTAGACTACGGACAGCAGGCAGATTGGGCGATTGTTGCCAATGTCGTGCACGTCTCCCTTCTTGTACAGCAAGACGGTCCTGCTGGTCTTCCACTGAGATGGAACCTTGCACTCCGACAGGTAGCGCGTGAAGAGCCGCGCCAGGGTGTTGATGAGCGCTGGCGGGAGGTTCTTCAGGTGTTCGGGTCTGATCCTGTCGGGACCGGGTGCTGTACGTTTCTTCACCGACGAGATGGCGTGTCGGATCTCGGAAGGGAGAACAGAGGGGACGACGTATCCATCCTGCGGAAGATGGCATGGGGCAGGTGGACGTGGCTATCGAAGAGATCGGAGTAGAAATCGTGGATGACCTTCTCCATGGTCCTTCTGGAAGAGGTGACGGTTCCGTCGGGACGTCGGAGAGCGGCCATCTTGGTCTTGAAGTTGGCGAAGTCTCGGCGGGCATTGCGGATGCTCAAACCTGCCTCTGCAGCTTCAGCCAACACTTCCGCCCTTCTCTCCTTAAGATCCTCTTTAATCGCCTCTCTGCATAGATTCGCAAGCTCGGACGTCAGTTGGTAGTTGCCTGACGCTCGTGCTGCTCCACGCTGTCGTATCAGCTCGAGAGTTTCCGGAGACAGACGTCTCTTGGTGGTCTTCAAGCTCTCAGTTTCCTTAGCACTATCGTGGAGATGGTGCACGAAGCGGTCGTATTCCTCGTTGTAATGGTACGGCATAATAACGACCAACGCAACTGACTGTTAAAGCTTGCCCTCTTCCGAATAGGATAGATCCAACTTCGCTATTGCTAAACGCTAAAATATTACAACCATTTGAAGAGTGATTACTCTGCTTGATAAGCGTTTTATATGAGCTCCCCTTTAGTTGATAAGGACTCTGGAGGCGACGGTGCTGCGCTAGCAATGAAAGGGCAGCGTATTTATTTAATGGTAGGGAAAAATCTCGTCTATATAATTCGGCGCAGCACGCGAAAAATCGAGATATATCTCGGCTGCTTATTTAAAAAAATAAAGACGGCGTTAATCAGTTTCTAATTATCACAACCTCTAATTAACACCGAACATATTAGAGCACTATTACAGGTAACCATATTTTGTTTCACGGTTCAATTTTTAAGACACACACATGTGTAATGTATGTACAAGCACATATCTCGTCGCTTGCTGTTCGAGGAAAAACATGGAACCTCATCACGGCCTACAAAATCCTAAATTCATTGACGGGTCATCTGTGGTGCAGTTTTACACGATTTTGCCTGCATCACTAGAGGTGCAGAGCATCATTTTCCAAGATCTAGAAGTTGTCTGCGTGCCACGTTCTCTACACAAAGGACTGGTTCCGATTTCACCAAATTGTCGAAAACACCTTCAATTCCTGACTCCTTAAGTGAATGGAAGAGGCTTTTAGACAAGCATTCCCGAAACGCTTAATTACTTACCCTCCCATGAGTGTAGAAATGTTTCAAATCTATTTTTAATCGATCTCACTTCTTCTTCATCACGTTCTCCTTCTGAGATGTTTTTTGTTGACGTTTCTTTTAGAATCCTCCAGGAATTGTCTATGTTCGGCGTGAATATCACCATAAATAAATAAATAAATCTCTCGCCTTGACCAAATCATATTTCCTCAGTCGATCGTCGTTGCCTTTTAAAGCAGCTTGGAAAGCTGCATTGCGAGTCAGACTTATTCTCAGGAAAAATTCAAGAATTTTTACGAATCCTTCCATAACTGAAATGTGTGCCTGGCTTCGGTTGTTCAATATTGTTCCAGGAGAGAATCGCGATTGGTGGTAAGCATGACGAATGCAAACATACGAACCGATCATATGGCTAATAATGAAGACGTTCCATCGCAGCACAATTGGCCGCACTTTGACGGTAGACGTGAATAAGTGGCTGTAGTCGTCCGCTGTTATTGCGAGCCAGCCATTCGCCTTCTCTGATTCACATCGACGTCGACTGTGCTCTCACCGACAGCTACAGCCTCCTAGCCGTGCGGGTTGGTCCGTTCAGTCTCCTTTCTTCCTTTACCTGCTCAGTGTTATCTCGTGAAAAACCATACTAAACACCACGTTACTTCTTTTGTTCAGTATCTGTAGAGTTTGCCGCGGCTTATCTTCACTTGGTACTATATAATTCCATCTCAGAAAGACAGAGGAGCATGAAAAAGCAAAAGCTATCTTTGATTCATCCAAAGCCCGCTTTAAATTGAAAATGCTTTGTATTACCCACCAATGACACCTGGCAGTCAGCTCAGGTATTTGGAAGACAGGCCTCTAGTGCTTGATGAGCTCTATCAACTTCATTCTTGCACTGCTTTTTCATCCTTAACCACTGTAAATAGTCCAAGAAAACAAATTTTGTGGTGTGTAACCTTATTTTTAATACGTTTTAGTAACACTGGGCTCGAACTCTTAAAGTGCAAAAGAAATATTCAAGTGAGGCGTAGCTCAGTCTCTTTGGGGACGCGCCATGCAATCTGCTTCTACGGGATGTCGTGGAGGCGATTTGAATGCGTATTTGGCCTATACAAGGACTTGCAATGGTAAGCGAATAGACTTCACAGACAAATCTGCTACCAATTCACCGACAACAGCGAGATGGGGAAGGCTTCGTTGACCTGGGCATGGAATCCGAACCATGCGATAGTCGTCGTAACGATGTTTGGGTGAGATCAAAACTTCTAGCACCAGGCGAGACTCGACACCGCACCTGCCTCTGACCGGCAGGAAGTGCTACGGATGAGTGCTGATCGGTCCCACGAGGTGTGGCTGTTGAGTTCGATCAAATGGCGTCGGTGGTGTGAAGGGTTACAGCATTCCCGCCCGGTCAGAGGGAGGTGCGGGTTTGAGTCCCACCTGGCGCTGGAAGTTTTGATCTCAACCAAACATCGTTATGACGACTATCGCATGGTTCGGATTCCATGCAGAGGCCAACCAAGCCTTTCTCATCTCGCTGTGGTCGGTGAATTGGTAGCAGACTTGTCTGGGAAGTCTATTGGTTTGCCATTGCAAGTCATTGTATATCGCAACAAGACATCGTTATGACAGCTGACAACCTCGATACCAGCCAATTCAGGCTTAAAGAAACTGATTTAAATCCTGCGATAGCCGCCACTTTCTACGACTGCACTCCACGCCCTGTAATCATTAAATTGCAAGAAATTCGTAACGTAAGCGGCCTTCAAAAATGTACTCGATTTAGTGAGATTGAGCAATTTTGATCACAAATTACACTCAATGGTTCCTCTGTCGTTATTTATTTATCTATGTATTCATTTATTTACTTATTTATCCATTTATACGCAACCTTCACAGCTATGTTCACCACAATTCTGCCTTGAAGAAAGAGATACGAAAAAAGAAAAAGCAGACGCTTTTCCATGTATTTCGTCTTCCACAAACTACGCCTTCAGTACGACCATTCTTTTCCGACTTTTTCGGCCTTTTGTTTAACCTTCTTCAATTTTGAATTAATGCCGTACTTTCGTCTGTTTAGAGCTTCATTTCCTTCGCTCACATTTGATACTACTTATTGTCATGGACATAGCGTGTTCCGATATTTTAGCGTGCCGGCGAGAATACAACAAACAAAATGAAGGAGGGGCCCTATAATATACCACTTTATCGGTGATCCAAAGTGGTTCAAAGTAAGGTGTGAACAGTGCAGCCGTTACATTTCAAAGATTATTCAAAATTCAGGTCATATGATAACCGTGTGGCGAGTGGAGAAAGGGGGTGCCGGCTGTCGCGTGCCCAGATTCCAAGTTCTTGGTTCGGATTTCCCGCCCAGGCCAATCAAGCCATCCATCCCTGCAAGGACTGTGAATTGGCAACAGACTCTTACGGGAAGGATTAAGCACTGACTGGTTTATCGCCTAGCCATCGAAAGTCTTGTATGGCCAGATACGCCTCCAGATTTCCTTCACGACAACTCGCCGAAGTAGAGTGAGTGAGGCATCATCACGGTTCTTGTTCATTGTACTATAACGATGAAGCATTGACAGAGTTTTGTTCTTCTTTTTCTCGAACTCCTACGTCGACGTCAACAGTTTAATGTGGCCTGGTTAGCTTGACTTTCGTGATTCTTGATTATTTCACTATCAATTAGTGATTGCAAATTAACCTAATGAGCAAATAGCCACCCATACACCCCCTAGACTGCTGTTGTTGATCCGCACCAAGAAGATACTCATCTTCTGGCAAAAGAAGTGAAGAAGCACGAAA
The DNA here is from genome assembly GCA_947396885.1 of Heligmosomoides polygyrus polygyrus. Taxonomy (NCBI): domain Eukaryota; kingdom Metazoa; phylum Nematoda; class Chromadorea; order Rhabditida; family Heligmosomidae; genus Heligmosomoides; species Heligmosomoides polygyrus. The sequence goes on along the minus strand of OX377203.1, from coordinate 88,077,629 downwards.
GAACGCCTAACACAATCAGACCGCATCGAATGGGTATGCTGTTCAGAGAGGGCGTATTCAGTCGGTACCCTGATGGGCTGGCATGTGTTCGGGCTGTGCTCTGTTTGGTTATTGGCCGGCGCACTCCCGCTTGCCAATGCTGCTCACCTACGCGACATGTACCGAATTGAATGTTTGGTTTTTCTAGTAATTCGCAAGCTCTCGATTCGCAGTCTACTTGAAGACTTCTACTGTGGTTTTCGATTGTTCTTCACTTTCTGAGATAGCATGTGTCTACTCTAATTATGCTGCAGAGTGTGTTCGCCTTCAGACATTAAAGCACCTAATACTAATGCTAACTGAGATACCACCTAGTAATCTCAAGGCGCAGCTCGTGCGGAACCGCCTGTATGATTGCGCTTGTACTACTCCTTCATATGTGGTGTGTCCGTTCGGTAAAGGAGGAGATTGCATGGAGATTGCACGGGGTGGTGTACCTCATAACCTGCTCTCAATGTAGAGGAATACATCGGTGAGACAGGCAGGCCACTTTGGGTGAGGATGAAGGAGCACATGGTTGGACTTAATAAACGCAAGCATTTGACACCGCTAGGAGAACACAGGCTGCGAAGTCATGCTGGCGCAATCTTTGGTGTAGCGGTGACAGTACTAGCGCGCGAGGCCGACATCACAGTACGCAAGACTCTTGAAGCGCTGTGGATTGCCTCAAGGAACCCCGTAATGAATAGGAGAGAGGAGAGCGTGATGGTAACTCAGGAGCTCGCCCCTTTTGCTGATCTTTGCGGTCTAACGCCAGATAGTGACAGAGGGATGGTCGCTGAAGAGATGGCTGGAAGGGAGAGTCTCACTCATCCAATCTGCCTCCATTTAGGGTGACATGACAGCCTCTCGGCTGCAATCTTAAGGTTAGGGGACTGCGCCACTTCTGCTCTTTCTCGTTCCATCTCTATCTTCTTAGATCCCTGTGACTTGAAGGTAGTCCTTGTACGAACAACCTCTCTAAGTTCCCTTGTTTTTCCAGGCTCTGACGAAGGCGGTTGCGCCGAAACGTAAGCCGGATAAATATTATATCAATCTTGGTCTCGAGGTCAAGGCAATTCTACGATTCCTGTTTAAAATTATGCCAAGGTTCAGCGACAGTCGGACATGGAACATACTAATGCTAGATTATTTGCTCGCAAACTCCTCAGCATCCTCTTTTGAGTCTGACTCGTCTGTGGGCTTTCTTGATTTAGAAAATGTGTGAAGAGCCTCGCCTAGTTTAACAATTTCTGTAAATCTCTGGGAAAAGCCTCTCCGACTTATCGTTTAATTAGCCAGTACTTTAAACCAACACTTTAACAGGATCTAATGCTCTTTTCAAAGCAGTGTTTTCAAGACTTTTATACGATTCATTTTCTTGTCGCTCCTAAGAAACAATTCCCGGCAGTGTTTATTTATTTTTCATTTGTCTTCTTTTTATATCTACAGCAATAAATGAGTATTAAGATTCAGTAAGATAAAAGCACCACAAATACCGATAACTATAAGGGATTCATGAGATGTTTGAAAAACTATTTTTATAAATATTGTTTATTGATATGTTTAAGCAATATGACTGTTTTTAATGTAATACGTCTTGAAGATGAAGATACTGAGTAGCGAGGATTTTCCCTCTTTATTATTAGTTCTTCCACTAAATGTCTTCCGATAGAATAAAAAGTAACACCGAGCGACACTACACGTAGAAACATGACAGGAGTTGGATACCCTAATTCTCAACCAACTTGCTGGCAATAAGTATTAGTCGCTGCATATGAAATGACCGATTTTGATTGAAAAATTTAACACGTTGACGACCGCGCAATTTTCGCGAATCGGGACCCCGGGACCGCGAGTATTGCGCGCGTGTGACACGATATTTCGTCACCTTAGCTTAACATAAATTGAATTATAAAAATGCATACCGCGAATCTGATATCCGTTCTCGAAATTTTGGTTTTGTTTTTGCAATATCCTCTAAATCTTTTCTTTTCCGCAATGAGCTTCCCTCCTTTCTCCGTTTTGATGGTCTTATTGAAAAATAATCGTTTTTGATGCGGATGTCGACAAAGTCGACTTGATCTATTGTGTTGTTTTAGGTTTAGTGTTGTATTTGACTTAAAAATTTAATTCTTTCACATTTATGTGCTATTCGTGCGTATTATTTGCTATTCATTTACCAAAGTGCTTTACTACACTCAGGTTTAAATCGATTGTAGCTCGTGTGCCTCGTTCCCATGCCTTCAACTTATGTTTTGACAAGATAGCGGCGGCTCGCGGCTATCTCAGTCGTCATCAGAATCCCGCTGCTAAAAGCCGGTGGAGGGGAGAGAGGATCACTTCGCTTCTTCGCGACTTAGCTCTGGCGTCTTCGCTTCCTCGCTTTGCGACCTACTCAACACAAGTGCCCTCTCTCCTCCCCACAAGTTCTACCACTTGTGAGTTTATTTCATTTGTATTATTTTTGTTTGTAGATAAATTTATAAACTAACTTGTGTTAAATACAGCACAAGTTCGTCATCAGTCCCGCGTGGCACCATACAAGTGGGGTAGGACTAGAGAGAGAGAGAGTCAGCACTTTCAGCGGAACTTAGACTGAAAAATTCTAGAATTATCTAGAATTACCATCAGAAATCGTCATCATGAGCATTATCTAGAATTACCATCAGAAATCGTCATCATGAGCATTCTGTAGACGATGTCGAGAAACTAAAAGAAAGCTTTGACGACTTGTTGCTCAACACCGATCTTGAAGTACCCGATAGCATGGAATGTGACGACGTGGCTCCTGCTGTGGTACCTGACTCCGATCAAAAAATAAAAATGTTTCTGTCTGGACTTTATTCGGACAGAAACATTCTTTATTCTCCTTAGTGACGTTTGATAACATCCAAGTAGTTGTAGTTTGTAATCATCCCTGATTGTTACCTTTACTGAATGAAGTCTCAAAAATATCCCTGAATTTCAATGGATAGCTGGTCGATGCCATAACAGGTTTCTCTGATATATTCTCATGCAGCAATGCCACTCGTAACTTATCGTAACCCAGCGAAATTCGAGAAGCGGATATCAGTACCTCAAATAACCCCATTCAGGGAGTCTGTACAAAGGTGGTGACAACACTAGTTATCAACATCGGTGGTAACCGGTCATAATTTACGGACATCGCCCTGTGTTCAGCATCTTAAATAACCTCCCTAGGCAAAGTTTAGACAAAGGTAATATCACTCTGATCGAAATAATGCTGTCGCGCACATTGCGCGACATTGTCGTCAACGTGTTAACAGACCATAAGTTTGCTTGGAAGAAATTTTGTTAATCGAAATAAGCACCATTACAATTACTACACTTTTCCCAACGCGAAAATAGCTTAGGCATTCCATCCTTGTAAAAATCAGAACTACTAGAAATAATAAAACACAGGGAGTCATTTGCGACATCATCTTGGTTGCTGAATTTCTTATCCTTCACATGAGGATCTAAATGCTTGAAAATGATAATCGATAGGGGACAGATCGGATGAATACTGGACGTGGCAGAGTTTCTCATCCCAATTCATCCAGTTTCTGGACAACGTGCAGTAGGATTGCACCTCTTCGATTGACCAAAGCCGGCTGTTTTTCAATCAACTGCTGGTGCATCACTTCATTTTCGGCACAGTACTTCTCCGCTGTGGTAGTCCCTCCAGTCTTCAAGGACTTGTAATGCACTATACCAGCCAGTGTCCACCATGCAGTCACCATGATCTTCTTCCGATGGAGACTTGGTTTCGGCATCCCCTCAGATTCCCATTCTAGTCCAGCCATTGTGCAGGGCGACGACTACTGTCATAAAGGATCCGTTTTTTGTCTACGTCACGATCCTGTCCAAAAAGGCTCCTTTAGATTACGCAGCCTTAACGAAACACGGATGTCCTGGTGCTTCTTCGTGCGGGATCCAATTAAGCGGGCATTTAAGTGGCCACTGATAGTGCTGCCGTCAACGAGGAATGCTGTGCTTGCTCTCTCACGATTTGGCGCGAATCCGCTTCCACCATGGATTTGAGCTGGTCGTCGTTAAGGAGTGTTGGCGGCCTAAATCGGTCTTCATCTTCGAGACATTTCGAACCAATTGTGCGTTCCTCAGCGAAACCCTCCCCGAATGCAGAGCTGATGTTACGAGCTGTGGCCGCGGTATTGTTTCCACTTTTCCATTCACAAAAGTAAGTATAGCACCGGAATATCACGTTAATTCATACTGCAAAAATGACGTCAAAGACTCGGCAAGGGCAGCTATGTCACAAACGCTATAAATGGTGGAAAGTGTAGGTCCCCTGCGCTTCCTGAAACTATATAGAGTGCCTGAAACGGGAACATTCATAGCCACGAAAAATCGAACGGAAATTGAGGAGCAAAACCGGCCATTTCATATGCAACGACCTATTGCTTTTATTCAAGAACAAGTTATCATCTGCGCCTTCCAGGGTCTTCCTGTCATCAAACGATATGTTCAAATACTGTCTCTGTCGCTTCGCGATCGCCAGTTTGAGAATTACGTCTCACAACTCCGACTTGCTGGACTAGACCTCCTCTCTCTGCATGCTGCATGGTTTCAGCACTTTATAAAAAGAGCATTTAAATGACTATATTTTTCCTTACTATATGTTGTCTCACTCCTCATGTTGACGGAAAGTTTGGTGACATTGTGTGAAAGTTGTAATATATTTCATTGTTTATTGCAACAACAAAAAAAAAACTGGACGATTATAGAAATTCTTTTACGGTCTTATAAGATGTACCTGCAGCCAAACCTAGAATACGTAACAGTGATATTTAACTCATTTTTAATGAAACCATTTCCAACAGTGAGTCGAGAAATCTTAACTTTAGTTTACAGTCCCTAACGGCGAGGAGACGGACGTTTGTCTAAATTATGGTTTAAAAATATATTTGGAGTGTACGTCTTAAATGAAATGCACTTCCGTTTTTGGAAGTCTACCATTAGGAGTAGTACCCATAGATTAGCTCTTGATTACGTAGGAATAGGTATAAGGACGTTCCTCTGGCCGAGCAGGATCTCAATTTGACGAACTCAGCAAAAGTATCCTATACCTATTAAAATTTGTACTTGAAGGCGTTACTTGACAAATACCTCCCGCGTCGGACCCCTTATTAATAACTGGTTTGCTAGCCCTCGTTCTTTTGTGTCTAATAAAATTGATTTATTTAAGTTTGACTATATATGCTGTTGCAGGTTTTGTTTTGTTTTGTTTTGTTCTTGAATTCCCACATGGATTTTTCATGTAATAAATGTATGAAGGACAAACTCATGCATAGTGATTGTCCACAGAAACATCTGTGGAATTCCGTATCACCCACCTGCTCTTTGTATTGCTTCCACATTGAAAATCTGCTGCTCGTTTTTTTTTTCTCGTTTAGCGTCAGTTCTTTATTTGCTCTTAGTTCCTTGTTCTGCACTTGAGTGGTTTTTAGTTTCTGTGCTCTCAGGCTTGCGAGCAAAAATCTTCGTCTCCATTTTCTTCTTTTTCAGCGTTTTCCCATTTGACGGTAGGGCCCGCACTTCTGCCCTGTTGACGCAGCCTCACGCGATCAAATGCTTAATGAAGATGGACATCAGTTTCCTTTGTGTCCTTCACGTATCAAGCCAACGCTCCTTCAGCCACCCTTAGGCCGTTTCATGGGCATACCTATTATATGGAGACCTGTCTTTCGAACGGTGCCACGATTTGCTTGAACAACATGACCATAGCATAGTAGCCAGCAGTTGGAGCGACACCGGCCATCCTTGACGTATTGAAACGCTAAAGTACTATGAGCTTGCGTGCAGAAAAAGGTAATTAGCATTGTGTAGCCTTTAGTATTTGAGTGGCATTCTAGCAGCACATTACCGGTAAGGTACCTCAGAGCTGCAGCTCACACGAAGTTCTCACTGCAATATTACTTTTATTTTACCAATTTTACTTTTACCATATTACTTTCATATTACTTTTACCTCTCGGCCGCACTGACGGCTTAACGGCTTCGACGTGGTAATAACTTCTCATCATCAATTGTAGCAGCCACCTGTGTCATGGTTACCTCAGGAAGAACATCTTTACTACGTCGATTGGGGCAAGTTAAAAAAATCGAAAAAATGAACGACATCCACAAAAGAAAAACGATTATTTTACCAATCTCGATTGATGGCGATAGATACTTCAAAACAAAATTCAGACTCGTGTTCAGCAACCACGATTACCCCCAGTGCTGAAGTTTCGTACCGTTTGAACGATATCCACAGAAAATCGATAATTTGATCAATATCGATTGATGGTGATCGATACTTCAAGACGAACGTCAGATTCGTGTTCGGAAATCTCGATTGTCCCCGGGGCTGAAGTTTCGGGCTCTCAACGCCATCCACAACAAATCAATAGTTTGATCAATATCGATTGATGGTGATCGGTACTCCTTCAGCGACCTCGACTACCCCCAGGGCTAAAATTTCGGGCTGCTACTGATCGCCATCAATCGTCGAGTATCCCCATTATACGGTCTTCCCCCACTCCAGTTGTGACGGAAACACACACACACACACACACACACACACACACACACACACACACACACACACACACACACACACACACACACACACACACACACACACACACACACACACACACACAACACACACACACACACACACACACACACACGCACACACACACACACACACACACACACACACACACACACACACACACGCACACACACACACACACACACACACAGCCAACCCACGGGCTTGCTCGAGAGTCCAGTGGCTGCCTTACGAGATAGTGGAAACGCAGACATTTGCCACGCCCCTGTTTAAAGGGCGGGGTAGAGCGCCCTTCGCCGTACGCATTCCTGTGAGGTGATTTTTGGAGAAATATAATATAATACATAGAATAAGGCATCACAATAAGTAATAATAATGGTAATAACATGTATGGTGAACCTCAGCTTTAAGCTCATCCTTGTGACATCTAAATTTTTTAAACAACGACTTGAAGGTTTAGAGAAGGAAAAGGGGTTCACTCGAACAACTCACGCCGCGCAATTGCCGGCATTCCGGCAGACGGGCTCGTATTCACCAACGCTGGATCGGTAGCACATGAGACCATCAAAAGCCACTCTGCGAGCGTGTTAGGTAAAATTCTGTTCGTCTTTGAGATCCTCTAGCTCTATAAAGCTTTAAGTTGGTCATAATAAATTTGATTGCAGGTACCGAGGAAGAAGAGATCCCATAAAGTTAATCGCCGCCAAATTTCTAGTGAAGAAAAAGGTAAGGTGTGAGATTTTTCTCATCAACTGCAACTTCCGTTCAACGTTCAACTTTAGCCACCACCTTCTTCAAGCGAAACTGTGAGCAAATCCGACTTTGCTCTGCAGTTCTTACACGACTTATAACAGCGTCTTTCAACCAATGAAAGTGGGACACACTCACACACCTAATGGCACCGTAGGCTCTGAGTACTACCCTTCAGCTAACAGCAACGACTTTCCAGACGTGAACGGATTAGCAAATTTGTCCCATGTTGTTCCACCTAAGCCACACTGTAGAGGTGAAGGAAATCATGGAAGCAATTCGATTGGCATATTAGCTTCCTCCTGTCGCCTGCCCGGTGGCGTTAAAGATGAGGCTGAGCTATGGGATCTACTGAAAACTGGAAGGACAACAGCATCCAGAATCCCTGGAAATCGTATAGCAACTCGAGACGTGCTTATTAATGGCGACAAATACGGAACTCCAGTTGAGGGCGGAAACTTCATTTCTCAAGATGTGTCTGGATTCGATTACGCCTTTTTCAACATCTCAAGAAGTGAAGCTGAGACTATGGACCCTCAACAACGGCTTCTTCTTGAATGTGTTCAGGAATGCATTGAAAATGCTGGAATAAGCGACATGAGCGATGTTGGAGTGTTTGTTGGCCTGATGGAAACTGAATATTCGGATCTTATGCCAGCCGTTGGTTCCATTTCTTCTATGCTAGGATCGATGTGCTCCGTCATTTCTGGTCGAATTAACTATGTATTCGGAAGTCACGGACCTTCTGTTACCGTGGATACTGCTTGTAGCTCATCGCTGGTTGCCGTAGAGCTGGCCGTCAACGCGCTGAGAAACGGGCAATGTTCCTCAGCAATTATTGCAGGGGTGAATCTCATCCTTAGCGAAAAGGGCCAAGGACTACGAGCTAACGGGAAAATGCTGTCATATCATGGGATGTCTTTGAGTTTTGACGCAAGAGCCTCTGGATATGGCCGCTCTGAAGGATGTGCCGTGCTAATGTTGGAGCGTATACGGCCTGGCATAGAATATATGGCTAGTATTACGGACATTAAATGCAATCACGGCGGCAGGAGTTCATCGCTCACAACTCCTAACCCATTCGCTCATAAACTACTCATCAACTCGCTGCTTCAAAATGAATCCTGCAATGACTTGCAATACTGGGAGGCACATGGCACTGGCACCCGTGTGGGAGATCCTATCGAAGTGAGCTCTCTGTCGTCTGTGTGCCAAGACCTGATGTTTGGCAGTATAAAGGCCTCAATTGGACACGGCGAAGCCTCAGCAGGAGCGTCTGCTCTGCTGAAATTAGCCCTCATGCTCAAGCATCAGTACATTCCCCCAGCCGTTCACTTTCATGTTATGAACTCTCGAATTCATGTTGGTAGCCTAACTTTGCCCGTTATTGGCGAAGACCAAGGCCTCAATAGGTGTGGAATCACTTCGTTCGGTGTAAGCGGGACTAACGCAGCAGCCGTTGTCGCTCGGACACAGTCTCCAACGTCTGAAAATGGAGTGCTGCGGAAGTACTACCTGATACCTGTAAGCGCTAAGAGCAAGGAATCTTTGGAGGAAATGTGGAAGGAAACATTGCACTTCATAGCCAATTCCAGTGATAGCATAGAGGACATCGCTGGAGTAATGGCATTTCAGAAGCCTCAGCTCCACTATCGATGTGCCTTGGTGGTTGACCGACAAGGGCAAGAGCTTCAGAAAACGTTCGGGTCTCGATCCAAAGGCGGCCAAACCGTTGTCATTGTACTCACAGATGCCAACGTCTCTTATGAATTGTTGCACATTCCGTTATTCTACAACTACTTCATTTCCCTTCACCAGGTATGGATGAGCGAACGAGACAAACTGCTCCTGTGCTTCGTCATGTTCGTCACGAAGCTATTCACAGGAGTGGAAATTCACGCGCGAACATGTAGAGAGGTGGTCATTTCTCTCATGGCACTATCATTCCTACCAAAATCCCTACCAAAGTCCTCCATTAGTGACCTTTTGAAAATCACGAGTACTTCCGATCTGCTCAAAGCTTTGGCAACATACGATATTAGCCCGTCGAACAATGCAATAGTCAAACGCCATGCATCTGTGATACTTTCGCACACCTCGGATTCTTCTCTCTTCGAAATCCGATATGACAGCTTCTTCATCGTCAGTTACTACAATATTATTCTCATCTCTTCTCAGTTATACGCCAACGGATTCGACATCAATTTCCATCGGCTATATAGACGACCGCAAAACCAAGTAAGAACTCCCTCCTACTTCTTCAATAGAACGGCCTTATGGTTTACTGAGAAGCACCAAGAATTCGACCACTATCTTCTGGGAATGATCAAGGAAGAGAAAGACAATTCAGCCACGTACAGTAACCTGCTTGACAGTCTTCGGCACCCACACTTATTCGCGGGTCACCCTGCCGACATTGGAACTGCGATAGAAATAGTTCACAATGCGTTCATACAGCGAAAATGCAGAGTTCTATGCATTACTCATATCCAAGTGAGTGCTCGATATTTGAGCTCTCCCTGTCTTCTGGTAACAAAGCTGAAACGGGTGGAAGATGCCTGTTACGTGGTGGACGCAACGTTGGATCGACGCGATTTCTTCCGCTGTACCGTATCCGCCGTTGATGACAAAAAAGAAATAAACAAAACCGCGAAGGCTATTCGACCAATAACAATCGAAGAAACGGGAGGTAGAAAAATGCACCCCGTTTTTACTCCTGCTCTAAAGCGGTCAAACGTGCACATAGCAGACGATCTCAGTTATGCATTCATTGACGCAGAGCTTGACTTCTCCTCATACGGCCCCGTCGTCCAAGTTCTCCTGAGAATCAATCCAGGGATGTACATAGAGAGCATACATGTGTTCTCCACTTTACCTTCAACTATTGAAATATTCAAGATTAACGAAGGACACAAAACTATTTGTGTGGTAGGGTGGAGAGGAAAACCATTCATGTGTGTTAGTATGGGAACGAAGCCCAGGAAGCACCGCAGCCGTCAACATATGCGACCCGATGAAACACTACCTTCTAAAACCGAAGCAGCGAAGGCCTTCAGACCTCATCGTCATTCATCTTCACTTTCTCCACCATCATTACAAGGGAGGAACTACCTCGGAAACGATGATAGGCTGGCGAGAGGTGTCACACTACGGTTGCCATCAGAAGAACCTAGAAATCGTCAACCAGAAAATGTGACTGGCCAAAATGCGGTTCTCGACGGGTACCTTGTTGAACAACGTTACTCTTACAACGAAGAAACAAGACGACACAGAGTGGATGGAGATCTGATCACCGAATCTCTAATAGATGCAATTCAAGATGTTCTCACGCAACCGCTCGAGATTAACGATGCCACACTAAATACTGGATTTCAAGAGTTAGGATTAGACTCTTTGAACTTGATCGATTTTGTCAACCGCTTAAATGAGAAATATTTCCCAGATCTGGAACTATCTACAGTGGACATATTTGACAATTCGACGATTGTACAACTAGCACTCTACATCAGGAAGAAGAAAGGGAATAAATACCTCGCACTTGGTAATAAAGAAAGAATGAGAAATGCTACTGAACCAGACAAGCCAGCAGTAGAGGACGAGGTGGCAAGGTTATTGATCAACGCAATCCGTGATGTTCTTTCAGAACCACTGGAAATTAACGGCTTAACTCTCACGACGAGATTCCAGGAACTGGGATTAGACTCCTTGACTTTAACGGATTTTGTGAGCCGTTTGAACGAGAAATACTTCGTAGATTTGGAGCTTTCCACAGTGGACATATTTGACAACCCGACGATAACCAAGTTAGCACAATACATCACGAAGGCGAGAAGAACGAATCGTTCGGCACCCAACAATAAAGAAGAGCTGAGGAATGTGCCAGTCGAGCACGAAGTGAAAGGTGAAGTTGTGGAGTCATTAATGGACGCAATTCGAGACGTTCTTGCAGAGCCACTGGAAATTAACGGTGAAATTCCTACTGTCGGATTCCATGAACTAGGATTAGACTCCTTGAACCTGATAGACTTTGTCAACCGACTAAACGAGAAATACTTCGCAAATCTGAACCTCTCCGCAGCAGATGTATTCGACAATCCGACAATAACGCAGTTGGCAGAGCACATCAAGAAGAAACAAATGATGAGTCATGGCATACCCAAAAGCAGAACGGAAAAGCAGCACACTAAAGGTAGCAGCTACGAGGAAAGCAAATTGACTACCGACGCAGCAGAAGACGCTACTGAAGGCGGTTTTTCTAACCCATTCGAAATGGACGGCATAACATTCAGAAAGAGATCTCACGAACTTACTCTGAATTCGTTCAGTTTCAGCCACTGTACAAGTGACAAACACTTTCCAGATCTGAACCTGTCTACAGCACATGTCTCTGAGATTCCGACGAATTTCCAGTTCCCAGGTCACATTACGAATGTCGAAACAACGGAGAATTCTGCACCCGACAGTAACAATAGACGCAGGACCCGGATGAATGGATCTAAGCAAGGAGTAAGGGACGACGTGTTGGAAAAAATAATCAACGCTGCTCGAGACGTCCTTGCGGAGCCATTTGAAGTCAACGGTATTACACTTAATACGGGACTTCAAGCCTTAGGATTGGACTCTTTAAACGTGATCGACTTTGTCGATCGGCTGAATGAGAAATACTTTGCAGATTTGCATCTATCCACGACAGATGTGTTTGACAATCCGACATTTACGCAGTTGGCAGACTACATTAAAAGGATGAATACCACGAACCGTTTTGGGAGCCACAAGGTGGAAGACCGAACTAGATGTCTTGAGGTATTTAACCATGGCAGTAAGGGCACCATTTTGAGAAAAGTGATCAACGCCACTCGAGATGTGCTTGTGGAGCCTTTTGAAGTCAACGATACCACGATGTCTAAGGAATTCCAGGAGCTAGGGATGGGCTCTCTCAATTTGATCGACTTTGTTAACCGCCTGAACGAAAAATACTTCACGGATCTTCATGTGTCTACTACAGACATCTTTGAGAACCCGACCATAACACGATTGGTAAATTACATCGAGAAAATACAAACGACGAATAACATTGCAGTTAAAAAGCAAAGGAGGACCAGATCCAAGGAAAGATTTGAACAAGGAGAAGAGGGCTATCATCTGGAAGACACCGCCCGGGATATCTCTCTACAGACATTCGAAGCCAAAGAAGACGCACTATCTAACGCATATCAAGAGGCAGGGATGAACACTCAAAATTCCTCTGACTCCATTAACCGTGTAGGTAATGAACACATGGCGGAAACAAAATCACCAACGATATTCCACAACTCGACGACTATGACTTTAGACGAACACCACAAGACGGTATTTATGGCGAATCACTCCGCACTCAACAATCGAGCAAGGCCTAAAAGGCACAAGCAGATCAAGCCATTTCAACAAGAGGCAAAAGACGACGTTTTGGAGAAGGTGATCAACGCTACTCGAGACGTTCTCGCAGACCCATTTGAAGTCAACGACGCTGCACTAAACACGGGATTCCAAGAGCTGGGACTGGACTCACTAAATCTAACTGATTTCGTCAGCCGCCTAAACGGTAAATACTTTGCGGATCTTCATATATCTACACCAGACATCTTTGATAACCCGACGATTACACTTTTGGCAAATCATATCGAAAAACTACAACGATCTCATCGTTCTGAAGCGAAGAACGGACGAACAAAGACAAGGCTTGGGGAAGAATCTGCACAAACAGTTAATGGTGACGTTTTGGAAGCTATAACGAGCATCTCTCAAAATCTTCCCAACACGACGTTCGAAGTCAATCAAGACGCACTGAAGACAAGGCGGAACACTCAGTATCCGACTGACTCAATTGGCTGCCTAGGTAAGGATCACGTGGCGGAACCAAAATCGTCATTGACATTCGACAAGCCAACGTCTATAGCCTCAACCGAGCGTTTCAAGACGAAAAATGCGATGAATCATTCGGCACTTAACGACCATAGAAGGCCTCTCAGACACGGACGTATCCAGCAGATTCAATGCGGTGCGAAGGAGGATGCTCTGAAGAAGGTGATCATCGCTGCTCGAGACGTTCTCGCAGATCCATTCGAAATCAACAACGTCACATTGAATATGGGATTCCAAGAGTTGGGAATGGACTCTCTAAATTTGATTGATTTCGTCAGCCGTCTAAACGAGAAGTACTTCGCGGGTCTTCATATATCTACGACAGACATCTTTGACAACCCTACCATCACATTGTTAGCCAAGTTCATGCGAACTAAAACAGAAATACGTCCATGTAACGAAATAGGAGGAGAAGACGGCTCCCTCCTCAACTTGAGCCTGTACGTTCAAATCTTCGAGAAGGATGACGCCCAAGCTGATATACTCCTTACATGCGGTGACGATGGAGTTCTAATTCTGGTCAGTCTCATCAATGGGATTAAATTGTTGAAGTTACACCTGAATCTTCAAGACGAAGCCTGGCACAGACTAGTGGAACTCTTGTCCAGTGGAGCAGTCATCAAATTCCACTCCGATAGCACCGTTCGTGCTGGATCGCTGTTTGCCTCCCTACACTTCTTCTCACTTCAACTTCTCCGAGTAAATGTGAAAGTGCGAATTTCTGTATCGAACAGTCAAACACTCGCGAACGCTCTTGCACGCGCTTTCTTCAAGACAGCAGCAGCAGAGAAGTATCCGAGGCTCCAGTACATCTATACTGAGCGATTAGTGGAGCTGACGCTTCCGAACAGTCTATACTCCTCAAAGGTAGGAGGAAGTTGGCTGATTACTGGAGGGCTTTCTGGAATAGGACTTGCAATAGCGAAGTGGCTCTTGTCTGAATGCAGCATCGACAACTTGGTATTGCTAAGTCGTCGCACTCCAGAAAAGGACCTGCTGCTGCAGCTAGAACAAATCGGGAGACCAGGACGTGTCAAGATAATCAGCGCAAGCGTTGCTGACTTCAGAAGCTTGCGAGGTGAATTCGCCAGGATCCCCTTCAAATTCACCGGCGTTATTCACAGCGCAGGCGTCATCCATGACAGCTCCATAGAAAGACAAACACTGGAATTATTTTCCGAAGTGTTTACGCCTAAAGGAGAAGGCTACCACGTGATAGACCGTCTACTGGACGACTATGACCACCATGTGGATCACTTCATAGTCATGTCCTCCTTCACCGCTGTTTGTGGAAATGCAGGACAGCTGAACTATGGAGTGTCGAACGCCTACATCGACTATCAGATGTATCAACGTCGTCAGCAGGGGAAGCCTGGGACTACCATCCACTGGGGAAACTGGCTGGACACCGGTATGGCAGTGCGGGTACGCGACACCTTGAGTAAGAGCGGCTTCTTGGGTCTGGCGACCGAGGACGCTTTGAAGTGCCTGAAGTTCGCTATAATTCACAAGCCTTATGAAATGATCGCAGCTAGGGTGGACTGGACTACGGTTTTGGAGAAACGCCCAGATATACGGCAGGATATCGTGATGAAGAGAATGAACGGCAAAGAGGAATTCTGGACACAGCACGTTGAAGAGCCAGCCTTCCAGAATGCGTCAGTAAGTCGCAGGATCGGAGACGATTCCAGCCTAGATGCCGAAGCAGGTTACATTTCTTCCAAATTGGCGGAGAACTTTAGTCAAAGCAATGAGTGCCCTGAACTAGACGACTCTATCGGAGGAAAGAGTACGGAACCCTATGAAAGCATTAAACGGCTGAGCCCCATCATAAGTCATCAATCGGTTAATGGACCGACATCGTCTTCTGAACAAACAGGACAATCTATCTGCAACTTCTTTGGCCTGAACATCTTCTTCGATGACAAGGACGATTTCCGGAAATCTGTTAAGAAAATTCTTGACAACCCTGATTCTCCGTGCTCCTTCCCTTCTTCACCATCCACGTCATATGCCCTACAGGTGACAGGAAGCAATCTGGAAGACGTTGAGAACAGTCTGAAGCAACTGCGCTACAAAGAGACAGAGCGGAAGCCCAAAGGGAAGTGCGCCATGCTCTTCGCAGGACAAGGTGTACAGTATCCGCTGATGAGCAAGCAGCTCTGCGCAATGCTTCCCACGTTCAAGAAGGAATTCACCCGCTGCCTTGGATTGGCAGACGACCTGATAAAGGAGATTCCACTGAAAGAGGTCATCGACAACATGGACAACGCCTTGCTTCTTCAGTCCACCAAATACGTCCAGCCCATCATGTTCGCGTATGGCTATGCCTGCGCTAGGCTATGGCACTCCTTCGGCTTCCAACCGGACTACTATCTAGGACACAGTGTGGGGGAGTTAGTCGCTGGAGTCCTAGCTGGAATCATGACACTCGAGGAAGGAATTCGGCTAGTGGTAGTGCGAGGAAGGGCACTGGAGAGGATAGCTGGACGAGGTGCCCTACTGGCTACGACGAGCAGAGTAAAAGAGGACGTCTTGAGCAGATTTCAGGTTTCGGTAGCGGGTGAAAATAGCTCGAAGCAAGTGGTGTTCGCCGGTCGGCAGAGCGAACTGCTCAGAGTGCTCGAGTTTATTCAGTCAAGAAACAGCAACGGGAAATTTGTCAGCACAACGTATCCATTTCACAGCTCGCTGATTACCGAGGAGGATCTCAAGGAATTCCGGAAGGTACTGGAAGGCATACGCTTCAAAGAAGCTCAAGTTCCTGTTATCAGCAACGTCACCGGATCGGTGGTTACTACATTCTCTGTCGAATACCTTGTAGGTCAAACTGTCTCTCCTGTACGATTTGTCGACTGCGTTCGGAAGTTGGAGAGTCTAGGAGTTACACTGTGGCTAGAAGCTGGACCTACCAACACCTTAACGTCGTTCGTCAGGAGTACGCTTGATCCTCAAGAGCTCAGCCGACATGATCTCCTACAGACGGCTTCACACCAAGGTGAAGACGCTCGTCACCTTATAGTTGCTGCTCTTGCATTGGAAAAAAGGGGCATACCAATCGACTGGTATTCCATATACCAGTGCGACAGGAAGGACACCCCTCCTAGCCAGACCGTCCTCTCTTTCCCGATAGAACTAGGACGAACAGTTCCTGAAGAAGACCGAGCGGTGTTGAAGGACCACTACGTGAACAAGGAGAACCTGGCGCCAGCGGCCTATCAAGTCTACCAGCTTCTGACCTGGCTTAACTCAAGCAGTTCTCCCACAGACTACTTCACCCTGATCAACACGAAGTTCGTAAGACCTTGGAAGCACGATGACCACAGCTGCGAGTTCAAGCTCACGAGGACAAATGCCAACGTCTTGGAGGTACTTGTCGACGGTAAGGCGACGTGTAGAAGCCGTGCCAGCTTCAACAGCAAGCCGGCAACCGCTTGGCTCAATGTCGCCAGAATCCAGAAGGAATGCACAATCAACTGTGATGTGAAGGAATTCTACAACCGCCTAGCTACCAACGGCCTGGACTATCGTGACCACTTCCAGGTAATTAAGTCCTTGAGACGCAGTGACACATGCACCTACGCAGAGCTGGACCACAGGGGAACTGTGTGGACGCTGCTAGATGCAGCGCTACACGCAGTCTGCATGAGCGTCCTCCATCGAAGGCCTCACGTCTACTTTATGCCGATAGCATTCGGAGAAGTCTACCTGGACAACTCCTTGGATCTCCAATCGGCGAAGTCAATCGTAGTCGTGACTAGGAAGACCTCCGACAATGAGAAGTTCGTGCATGCCGATGCGTGTGTACTTGTTGACGGTAAGGTGTTCTTTCAGTACAAGGGCAAGCTGAGTGTGATATTAAAATCGCCTTCTTTGCCAAAGACAGTGACTGCTTTGTCTAGCGGTGAAGTCGCTCAAATTGGTGATCCTACAAAGGCCGACCGTCAAACAGAAATCAGCGCCCAGAAGAAGTCTGACGACGACAGCGTCTACATTATGGGATACGATGGAAGCTTCTGCTTCGATGCATTGGACACGATGGAGCTGTGGCAGAAAATGAAGACAGGAAACATCTCACAAGACTACCAAACAAGGACATGCCCGCTAGAGAACCATGCACTGATGGATATCGACATAGCCGAATGGGATCCCGAGTTCTTCGGCGTCAGTCCGAAAGAAGCCGTGTATGTTGATGTCCTTCAGCGGCTGATGATGACGTCGGTCGTCAGGTGTATGGAAAATGCCGGATACAGGTCGCTACCGAAGGGGACGGGAGTCTTCATCGGTGTCAGCGGCAGTGACTTCAACAATCGAGTCTACGAAGAAGTCAACGATAACATCAGTGGGTACTATGGCCCAGGTACCAGCACGAGCTGCATCGCTGGAAGGATAGCGCACTGGCTACAGACGGAAGGCCCAGCTGTGGTCGTCGACACTGCCTGTTCGTCGTCATTCACAGCACTGGTGTTCGCCTTGGACGCCATCGGGCAAGGGCGGTGTGAGAACGCCATCGTAGGCGGCATCAACGTCATTCTCCACGACTCCGTGTCACAAGTGCTGAAGAACCTTGGAGTGTTGTCCTCAACGGGAGCTTGCCGCGTGTTTGACGCTGACGCCGACGGCTACATTCGATCCGAAGCCGTTGGTTGTCTTCTGCTGAGCAAACGAAGCCATCCCGGTGCCGAATTCAGGATAAGACATTGGGCCATAGGGCACAATGGGCAAGCCAGTTCACTGCATGTGCCCAACGGCACTTCTCAGGAACGACTGATTAAGGCCGTTTCCCACGAAAAATGCAACCAGGTGGAGTGTCATGGAACAGGCACTGCCTTGGGTGACCCCGTCGAAATACGCGCAGTGTCTAGATGCCACGACAGGGCCACCGTTTCCAGTATAAAGAGCCTTCTGGGCCATACTGAAGCAGCTTCTGGAGTCGTATCGTTGATATCCTGTTTGCTGCAGATGAGGCATGGTTACAGGTCTCCTCAGGTGCATTTCAAATGTCCGAATCCAAAAGCAGACTTCACAAGGCTAACCATCAACGTCGTCGGAGAGGAATTTCAAGCCGAGCGAATACTCATCAACAACTTCGCATTCAGCGGCGCTAACTGTTCCATAGTTGTGGAGAAGTTGCCCCAAAAGCAGACAAGAGCTGAGAACCACCTCAGGAAGTACTATATTGCTCCGATATCGGCGAAGGATAGAACTGCTTTGACTGCCATGATCCACCAGTTCAAGGTCTGTGTGACCGAGTCAAGCCGGGCAATTTCCGACATATGCACACGACTTCAGAAGGGTAGCCCTTCCTACAGGTACAGACACTGCATTCTCTACGACAACCAGAGGCGGATCGTTTGGGAAACCGGTGAACCTATGAGTAACCCTGGAAATACGGTCCCTGGTAAAGCAGCGCACCTCCTGGAGTATGCCTATGGTAGCCAGAGCAAGCAGTTGCTTGCCGAGCTGAAGGAGGACAGCCTTTCCAACTCCATCACTCCGCTTCGATATCACCAGCTCCTCGCGGAAAAGTACGTCGAAGGACACCCCATCAATTGGAACTTGTACAACCCAGCTCAGATGAAGGCCGACACTGTAGTCCCAGGCTATGTCTTCAAGAAAAAGCGCTATTGGCCATTCAAGACAGACTTCGCTTGCAAGTTCTCCGTGTCTACAAAGCCTCATAAGGCGATCTACTACCATAAGGTTCAAGAACCAGCCGCTCCATCCGTGCGTGACCGTTCAATAGCCGTTATGAACGTGGGACATCTGCTGAAGCTGAGGAATGTCAGACACTTCACCATATCCTCCTTCGAGCTAATGAAACCATACTCTGACCCGAAAATCATTCTCTATCACCCTGAATCTTCTTCCACCGAAGCTGCCCTGGAGCTCATTGCCCTATGGCAGAGTTTGGAGACCCAACGAGCCTTCATGCTGCTTATCGCCTTCAGAAGCAATGGAACGTCATGCAGTGAATGGACCGCACTCTGCCGGACACTAGCCAGTGAGCACCTTCTTCCGTACAAGTTCGTGTCCTTCTCGGAGATCCAGCAGCTGGAGTCGGAGCTCACGTTCGACGACGTGTTTGAGAGTATCTTCTACGTGAACTCTTGTCGCTACGTGGAAAGACTGGTTCCGCTAAACCTGAAGAGGATCCCGTTCTCGCCTCCAAAGCACTTGCTCATCACAGGAGGCTCGGGCGGAATTGGAAGGAAGATTATTGAGTTTGTGAAGCCAAGGAAAACTACTATCGTGACAAGATCTGCGAAGAACGGCAGAGCAACGCCTTCAGGACGAAACCAAACGATCATCGAGTCGGATTTGACCACGCTTACGCTACCTCCAAACGAGAAATACGACGTTGTCGTTCACTGCGCTGGTGTTGTCGACAACGGTGTTATGGCATCAATGGACCACTCCAAGTTCGACAAGGTCTGCAAGCCCAAGTCCTTAGGCCTCAAGACGCTTCTAGAAACCATAGAACCAGAAAAGGTTAAAAAAGTGGCGATCACCTCATCCGTGGCGTCCATCATCGGTTCAAAAGGTCAGGCAAACTACGCATTCGCTAATGGCTTGATGTCATCTCTAGCGGAAAGCTCCAGACACCAATATCTGCTCATTCACTGGGGACCATGGAATGATGTCGGGATGCTAAGTGGACCCCATGCAAAGAAGATCTGCAAACAGCTTCAAAACGACGGATGGAACACTCTCGATCCAGCAGATGCACTGGAGGTGCTGAACTCCGATGCAACCAACGTGGTAGTGTTCGATGGCGACTTTCAGAGGATAGCTAGGCTTCAGGAGCACCTCAGGAAGTTCCTAAGTAAGCTTGCTCCTACAGAGATGTCTGCTGTGGGAACGGACTGGTTCAGAAAGGATATGTCTCCAAATAGAACGGTTGAAATAGAAGCGAGAACTGTTGAATGCCTCAAGTCTCAACGCTCGAAGGCGGAGGAACTGATACCCTATGAATATAGCCTTGAAGGGATCATCAGAAGCGTCAGTGGGATCGACGACATCGATGAGGAGCGACACACTCCGCTGATGAATCTGGGTATAGATTCTCTAATGATTGAGGAGATTCGCCTGAAGATTAACCAGAAGTTCGGCAGCACCTTCAGAGCGAAGGACATCTACGACAACTGTACCCTGGACAGGCTGAGCAGGCTGGTCTCCAGGCATATCCCACCCATGGCACAGCAGCCCGGCAAAGCTTCAGATGACGAAACCTCTCGTAACAGAAGCGAAGACATCGCCATAATCGCGTACAGTGGCGCTTTCTCTGGTTCGTCGACCGTAGAAGAGTTCTGGGATCAGATTCTAGCCGGAAAGGAATGCATCACAAGAGCGGAATATGTGGAAGAAGGCTACGTGGACGCAGCTGGGATCATAC
The DNA here is from genome assembly GCA_947396885.1 of Heligmosomoides polygyrus polygyrus. Lineage (NCBI taxonomy): Eukaryota > Metazoa > Nematoda > Chromadorea > Rhabditida > Heligmosomidae > Heligmosomoides > Heligmosomoides polygyrus. Next base: position 88,056,979 of record OX377203.1, on the reverse strand, counting down.
CCGACATCGAAAAATTTGACCACAAATTCTGGAAGTTGACCGAAGAAGATGCGTCGCTACTCGATCCACAAATAAGGGTGTTTCTTCAGCACGCCTACCATGCTCTAGAGAGATCTGGATATATTAGAGAAAGATCCCAGCAGAAGGTTGGAGTTTTCGCAGGAGCAGAGCCCAGTGAGTACGGAAACCCCGGCGATGAAGCGGAAGGCAGCCTTTTGCGGCTTTTCAGGATGAACATGAAGGACTTCGTAGCCACCTTTACCGCACATATGCTGGACCTTCGAGGACCAGCAGTTGGAGTCTACACCGCCTGTTCCACTGCCCTGGTGGCCATCACCCATGCCTGTAATGCCCTGCTCCTTTCGAAGATGGATCTCGCCATAGCCGGCGGGGTATCCCTAGTGTTACCGGGCAGTACCCGCTATGAGTTCGAGGAAGGGCTGGTTCTTTCAAAAACTGGAAGATGCAGGCCGTTCGATCGCCACGCAGACGGTACTGTGAGAGGTTCAGGAGTTGGGTGTGTGGTGCTCAAGAGGCTGGACCGAGCACTTCACGACAACGACAATATTCAAGCTGTGATTAGAGGCTACGGAGTGAGCAACGACGGCTTAAACAAGGCCAGTTTCATGGCGCCCAACTCCACAGGCCAGGAAGAGTGCATACGTGAGAGCTTATCGTCGCTGAGAAGCGCTGACATCGGCAGAGTACGCTACGTCGAGTGTCACGGAACAGGTACGCTCGTTGGAGATGAGATAGAGGTGGATTCCATGAAGAGCGTTTACGGTGAGCGGACGGACTTAGTCATCGGGTCGGTCAAGGCGAACATCGGGCATGGCTTCGCAGCCGCTGGAATGGCTGGACTCTTCAAGGTGATGAAGATTCTCCAGGAGCAAGTCATCCCCCCACAGATCAACGTAAGCCACTTGCAGGAAGGCAATCCTTTCCGTGTCAATGAAAAGGCTCTCCCACTGCCGCCCGACTCACTCGTCGCAGTGAGCTCCTTCGGAATCGGTGGAACCAACGTACACCTCCTTCTGGAGAAACCGCCATTGAAGGCAGTTTGTGCCTCACCGGTTTCCAGAAGCTCTTCAGAAGCATATATTCTTCCTATATCAGGCGCATCCAAAGAGGCTTGCATAGCGCATTGCCGTGCCATAGCGAAGTACCTTACGGACCGAATAGATGTCGACCTCAGCGCTGTTGCAGCCACTCTTCAGACGAGAAGAGAGCACTTGAAGTACAGAACTGCCGTTGTCGTCAGGTCAACCTCAGAAGCCATAGAGCAGCTGGAGAGTGCTCATGCTCCTACCTCGTCTTGGACCCTGGACAACTCCAACATATGCTTCTTCTTCGCTCCTCAGGGTGCTCAGTACCCCAATATGGAGAAGGCATCCATGGCATATTCTACGGTCTTCAAGAGCGAAATCCAGCGTCTGACTGGAGCTGCGTCAGAACTATTCGGTGTGGACTTCATGGTGGTACTGTATCCAGAACAGAATCCTGATTCAGATCAGATTTCGAACCCCAGATTTGCCCAAGTGGCTCTGTACATCGTGTGCAAAGCTCTTCTGGCTCAGCTTGATGACTGGGGAATCTCTTCCAATATTCTCCTCGGTCACAGCGTGGGAGAGTACACAGCAGCTTGTTACGCTGGCGTTCTGGATGAACATTCCTGCATGAGGCTTCTGAAGGAACGAGGGGAGCTGGTTAGTCGGACGAGGGAGGCCAGAATGCTGCTTATCTCAGGTTATCACGACCAACTGCCAGATGACATTGAGATCAGCGCTCATCTGTCCGACAGTATGAAATGTGTGATTGGCCCACCGATGTCTATAGAAGCACTTAAGGAGAGCCTAAAAAAGAAGGAGGTTACTTATCGTGAGCTCTCAACAAAGCACGGCTTCCACTCGTCAATGATGGACGACATCGAGGAGCCCTTCATCAATCTCTTGAGGAAGATGCAGTTCCACAAGGCAACCAAAAATATCGTCTCGACCATGAGCGGAGAGATAATCACAGAATTCGACTGGAGATACTGCTGGAATCACATGAGGAACCCCGTGGACATGAAAAAGGCCTTGGATACGACGCTCTCCAACCGACAAGTGAAGGTCATCTTGGAGGTAGGGCCCGCCGGCATTGTCAGGCAACTTCTCGCAGAAAGGGCATCTGACGTTAAAGTGGTCAGCACCATCCTTTCCCGACGAAAGGGATCTACCCAAACTTCGCACTCGCAGTTACTGCAGTCCGTTGCCGACCTGTGGACGCTGGGGTACGAGGTGAACTTCAAGAAGATCTTCCCGAACTCGAATACGTTCGACGAGAACGTTCCCGTCTACCAGTTCGATCCAATCACTTGCTGGAGGGCGAAGGTCCCACGAGGCAGCCCTAGCTATTTCAAAGCCTCGTGGACCCCTGTGGCACACCTGAGAGATACGGACCATGTCCCTTTGCAAAAGGAGAGGGTCCTTCTTATTTCGAACATCGAACAAGTCATAGCACACGACAGTACGTCCTGCGAAGTCTACTGGACCAGGCCCAGCGAAATATTTGCCTACTCTGCCGATCAACTTTCAAGGTTCTCCTTCATCGTCTATGTTCCAGACGACCTCTGCAGTCCGCTGGAGCCGTTTCTTCTGTCTAGGAAGGTCTGTTCGGCCATTAGTGCATTCAGTACCAGACTCGTTGTAATCTCACCTTCTGGAGCCGCTACCCACTGGACAGCAGTTGGGCCGATCAAACAGTCTCACCTCGGCTCGAATCGGAAGAACACCTTCGTAGACAACTCTGTGAAGATTCCTATTACGGTCCTTATCAACCAGCTAGGTCGTCTAAAAGAAGAGATTCTGCTCGTCACTCATGACTGCCTCCTCAGCATGAACTTTAGCAACGCTTCCTCTTCTTGCGAAAACAACGGCGACATCAGAATTGGAAAAAACGTTGTTGTCATAGGAGGTAACGGAGCAATAGGTTCTTCCTATGTGGAAGTTCTGAAGAAGATTCGTAGCGTCGAGAACATCATCGTCGCGAGTCGCACTGCGAAAGGAGCCGAGCCAGGTGTTTCCTACATCAAGATGGACATAACTGACACAGCTTCCGTAACAACTGCGCTTCAGGACGTCCAGCGAAGATTTGGAGACATCCACTGTATTATACACACAGCTGGCTTACCAACGTCTAGCTCATTAAAGAAGACCACAACAGAGGAGATGTTATCGGTCCTTCGCCCTAAAGTGGTTGGAGTCGCAAATGTTCTCGACTACTTTAGCAGAAACAAACTGGTCCTCGAGAACCTTGTGATGGCCTCGTCGATGACCAGCACGCTCACCATCCAAGGAACGGAGGACTACTGCTCGTCGAACCTGTACATGGACGCCTTGGCTCTGAAAGGCCACCTCAGTGTCAACCGGATTCTTTCGGTTCAGTGGCCAGCGTGGAAAGGAGTCGGCATGGCATCAGCCTTCGGAAACAAGGCCCTCGAGTCTATCATAGCAAGGAATTCTATCACTCCTGCCACTGGAAGGCGAATAATCGGACAAACTCTGGGTATGAGCGGGCTCGTAACGTACTCCTCGATCCCTCTGCTGAAGATGAACGAAATGCTGGAGCAGCTGCAGCTGAACGGCAGTGTTCAGAAGGCGCATACAGTAAGCGTAGGAATGTCGACTTTGGATAAGGTGCTCTCGGTCTGGAGCGACGTACTAGGCACTGGTGTCACAGAGATCTCGGACTTCTTCGACAGTGGCGGTAACTCGTTGAGCGCCCTCAGGGTGGCCTGGACCCTTAGCAAACTTCTGGACACGAACATCTCAGTCGACTTCCTCTTCAGGTACCCTGTGCTGAAGGATTTTGTGAAGATGCTTCCTGCTTTGGCAAGCAAAGAAAGCTCGCCACACTCTTTCAAAGCGACCACTTCTCCTGCTGAGCTGACATACGCTCAGGAGAACATGTACTTGCTGCGACAACTGGAGCCGGACAGCAAGTACAACATCATCTTCACCGTCTTTTTCAGAAAGACCAAAGACGAATTTTCTGCTGAAAAATTGATCCATTCCATACATTCTCTTCTAGCTCGTCAGCACAGCCTTCGTACAACGTTCACCAGATGTCCGCAGACTTCAACGCCCAGGCAAGTAGTACTCTCGCTGACGGAAAGCCATCAAAACTTGACGCTGAAGCCATTAGAGTACAGCACCCTCCTAGAAGAGGAGGAAGGCTTCCAGTTCCGGCTGGAAGAGATCCCGCTGAGAGTTCGCAGTGGCCAAGTGAACAGCGATTACCTCATAGTGTTCAACCAACACCATATTCTGACAGATGGCTGGTCTGTAACAATCCTTGCAAAGGAGCTGAACGCCATCTACACGTCATACTCCACGCCTGGAGCTCCTACCATAACGCCTCTACCGTACTCCATCAGTGAGTATGCCCATAAACAACGTCAGACGCTTGAAATCTCGACGGAACTTGAAGACCTTAAGGTTAGACTTCAGAACAGGGAAGCAACAGTACTACCGCGTAAGCTGTCGTCCTCAAATCGTCCAGTGTTTAAGAAAGCTTTCCGGATTCTACCCAAGGCAACATTTTCTCATGCGACTCAGTTGGCAAGACAGAATCACACGACCAGTTTCGTGGTAATGCTCTCGGCTTTCGTCGCTACCTTGAGGAAATTCAAGATGAAGAGTGACGAAGACTCCATCGTCATCGGATACCCCGTTTCTGGAAGAGATGGCGACGTGAAGGATCTCATCGGATACTTTCTGAACAACATAGTGTTATCGGTAGACGTTCGCCTCGAGGACAACTTGGAGACGGTCATATCAATAGTTAAAGCCACGACTTCTGACAACAGGAGGTTCGAGCACGTCCCATTCCATAGGCTCGTGGCGGCGATGAACACCAAGCGTCAGCTGAATGAGCACCCCTTATTCCAGATATACTTCAACTACCGTCATCAGCTGGACTTTCCGGCGACTGACTTCCCAGACGCGGAGCTGGAGATCGACCAGATCTCCATGAACAAGGTGTTCGACTTCTCCATCACTTTCGACGAACTCCCGGAGGGAATGAGGGTCATGGTGGAGTATAACGTGAGCAGGTACCGCACGGACTTGATCCAGGAGATCATAGGCAACATGGTGCAGAACCTGAGCATCGATGGAGCAAGACGTCAACCTTGCCCAGCAGTTCCTCAGCTTGATTACCCAAAAGCGGCTATCGCCCAGCGGCTTTGTTCCCTTCGATGGAGAAAGGACCTCACTGCAGTTCGGCGAAGGGACTCCTCCGTCAACTACTACGACTTCTGGCGCAGAATAATCGACAACGTTGAATGGATTAACAGCTGCTGGACGAAGACCTCAGGCTCTTCAATTCGAAGCGATGACGTGATAAGCACAAGCACAGCCTCCAACGATGCGGTTCCTGTGATTCTGGCTATTCTAAAACTTGGAGCTGCCTATGCTCCCTTTGACAGCATGTGGCCTGAGCTCAGAAAGGCCCAGATCATCGACAATGTCGGCTCCTCCCTGTGCCTATCTGAGCCACCAATACTAAACTCTCCTACATCAAAACGAATACGAAGAGTCCTTAGCCTGAACAGAACGATGGACAGTGACCTGGCCTACGTGATCCATACCAGCGGTTCAACAGGGGCTCCTAAAGGCGTAGCCGTGAGCCACAAAAATGTGAGTGCCTTCCTTCGAGGAGCTACGCCACAGACCCTCTTGAGACCTCGACTACGAGTCTCACACTCTGTCAACGTGGTGTTTGACGTGAGCGTTATGAACATCTTCGGAAGTCTAGTGAATGATAGTGAGCTCTGTCTTCACTCCGACATTCGAGCGCTTCCAGCCGGGCTAAACGAGCTTAGCTGCGAGTTCGCCTTCCTAACCTCGGCCATGTTCAACGCTCTGACAGACTCGGATCTGCAGAGCATTAGCCGACTGGATAAGCTCTTCGTCGGTGGGGAAACGGTCCGCGACAGAAATCTCACCAAGGCACTAGGCCTCGGTCTCGACGTCACTCAAATCTACGGTCCGACGGAGTGCACCGTCTGGTCGCTAACGAACAGATGTAAGGCGCTACCCGATGAAGGAGCCCTCATCGGACTACCGGCGGCGAACGAAAGCTGCTGGATGGTAGACGACGTTAAGGAGGGAGAGCTGGTTCTAGCTGGGGCGAAAGTGGCTCGAGGCTACCTCAACAACGTCGGCGGAGACAAATTTGGCACTGAAAATGGTCGGCCATTCTATCGAACAGGAGACATTGTCAGACGAGAAAAGGAAGGCTTCATCTATCGCGGAAGGAATGATCTGCAGGTCAAGATTCGAGGCCATCGTATTGACGCTGGAGAGATTGAAGGGCTGATTCTGAAGCACTCACCACAGGTTGAAGAAGTAAAGGTCATCGTTGAGAAGGAAATACTCATAGCCTTTCTTGCCCACAATGGATCGTTCAGTGATGTAGGGCTTCTTCAGAAGCTGAAGATGATCCTGCCCCTTCACATGGTCCCCTCTCGATTCGTCCAAGTCTCCAGAATTCCACTGAACGCTTCGGGAAAAGTTGATAGAGAAGCCTTGCTGGAGGAGTACACCAGGTCCACCGACAGAATTCTCTCATTGACGCCAAGTTTAATATCACTTACTGAGATTAAACTGGTCTCCATCTTCGAAGCCCTTCTACATGTGAAAGGTGTCACATCCACGGACAATTTCTTTGCCCTCGGTGGGCATTCGCTGCTACTCTTCGAGCTGAAGGACAAAGTAGCCGAGGCTTTTAACGTGGAGCTGGACGTGCACGAGCTCCTTCACAATCTGACTGTCGAGCAGCTGGCTCTGCTTGTCTCGCGGCAACAGAAGGCCGCTCTACAACACACCACCGCAACAGCTATCACTAAGCTTCGAGAGGCGCAAGAGCCGAAGTTCAATGTCTACCTGATTCATGCCGTCGGCGGCACGATATTCCCCTATTATTCATTCCTTCAAGTGTTTCCTAAAGACGTTAGCGTCTACGCAATCGAGTACCGACAGGACTTCGAGGCGAACTCTATCAAGGAGCTGGCTGCATTCTACGCCAAGCAGGTGCGCCTCAATTCATATTTTTTGACCATTTTTAATATCTTACTATATATAATTCAGTTAAACGGTGGGTCAGTCACGGGGAGGGAACCACTCTTTTCGGATTGAATCGAAAAAATCTATTGAAATTCCATCGGATTCGGAAGTTCTGCCGAAGACGTCGTCCAACATGCGCATGGATTCAGAAGAGTATGGCCTATGGGATACCACCGGCGACGAGTCGTGGCGACAGTGTTGTGCGGGTAGCTACGAACTGCGTATGCCATAAGCTTAAGGGAGACCAGTAAGGAAGGACCAATAAGGGGACCAATAAGATGGAGCTCGTGCACGTCCAGCTCCATCTTATTGGTCCCCTTATTGGTCCTTCCCTACAGTTACAACAGTCAGATTGTGAAGGAGCGCTAACGAAGTGGGGGGGGGGGGAGTAAGGGGGACTGTAATTTCTTTCAGTTCATCTAGTGTGTGTCGGGATTCAGAAGACGTGCTACAGAAGTCGTGCCACGAGTGTAGGGGTGCAGAATACGCGTCATAAACATCGTAACACGTGCGTCGGGAGCCACGAAATGAGTCACAGAATGCGTCCGAATTTAGATTCGGAAGGGGGCATAGACGTTGGATTTTCAGAAGGCCTTTTAAAGGCTTCGTACAACTAGCGTCTGGTGGCCACTCGGTCCCAGAACGACTGGTAATATGTTCCATGTACAACTGTCGTTGAATCTTGGCATGTCGTTTAACTGTAGCGTAGGATGTCGTGAAGCTGTTGAGCCAAGATTGTTATCGAAGCTTTATTCGGCTTACGTTTCGGCGTAACCGCCTTCTTCAAAGCCTGGAAAAGTCAAAAAGAGTTTGAGAAATTACTCGTCCAAGGATCATTTCAAGCTACAGGAGTCTCAAAAGTTAATGAGGGAATGAAACGGATAGGGAGTAAGGCAACCCGACTGACCTTATGGAAACAGCCGAAAGGCTGGATGATCACCCTCGGATGGAGAACGACTGGGTGAATGAACTCTCCCTTCGGGTCAGCCCCTCAGCGGCCCTCCGGCTGGCGCCCTCCAGGGTCAAGCCCACAGAGGTCGGCAAATGGGGCCAGCTCCTGGGTTACGGCCACGCGTTCCTCTCTCCTATTGATCGCGGGGTTCTTGAACGCAATCCATAACGCCTCCAAGGTTTTGCGCGCTGCGATATCGAACTCACGCGCTAGGATCGTCACCGCTATCCCAACCACTGCGCCACTGTGACTTCGCAGTCTGTGTTCCCCCAAATCTTGGCTCAACAGCTTCACGACATCCTACGCTACAGTTAAAGACTGGTAATATATAAATATTCAATTGGCGTGTGGTAGCGCAGTCGGAGGAAGCGCTGACTATTTCGTACATGTATTGTAAATCCCTGGTTCTGGACAAGCCAACCAAGCACTCAATCTCTCTGGTGTCGGCACATCGTTGCCAAATTTGTCTGATTAGGATAAAACACTGACTTGTCCATCGACTGGCTACTGCGAGTCGTTCTATCATTCTATATACCTAGCACACATTCAGGTTGCCTATACGACCCCCACCCTGGAATACTACGAACTTTGATCCTTCATTCACTATTCCAAAAGAACATGACTGGTATGGTGAAAAAACCCATGAGAATAAAATCATAAAGAACGGAGTAAGTCAACCCTATGCTTTCACGAGATATCGTGGAAGTATAGGGTTGACAGTTAGAACGCGTATTTGGCCCATGCAATGGCATGTGATGGCCATCCCAACCTAGATATGTCAGTGTTTTATAATTCTCACACAAATTTGGTACCAATTTACAGACCCGGGAGGAATGGTATACTTGGTTGGCCTGGGCAGAAAATCCGACTCAAAAGTCTGGAATCATATGCACGCGACAGCCGGCGCCTCCTTGGACTACGCCACCCACGCTCAACGAGCAATGATTGAAGAAACTAACATTGGTGTCAGTAAGAGTATCACCAAATGCTGAGATATGTACGAAAAATCAGAAAAATATGACCATTAGTAAATATAATCCTGCTTAAACTATATTAAATTAAATTACTTATTACTGTCATTATCATCTATTGCGTTCGATGGGTTAGGTTCTTTGTATATTAGCTTCTGAACGCTACAGAACACATGAAAATAGCGAAATTCAGGAACAGTGATACTACGATCGTTTTACATTGTTGCTTTCCTCGTTAGGTTACCAGTGTTGTAGAAGATCACTTTGTTTGTCATTTCCCTGTTTATGAGAGCACTAAAGTACAGTTATAAATAAATAAATAAATAAATAAATAAATAAATAAATAAATAAATAAATAGATAATCCCGTGCGTCTGTACCAAGCTTGCGCTAGGTACTCTCACAAAATTTTCCAATTGTAGATGCAACTGATTCTGTAGGAACTTCGAGTACGTTTCAATTTTGTAGCAAACTAATCGAATCTATTCTAATCGAGAGGGGCAGCCGTAAAGTACCAATTGCATACGTCATTCGATGCCACACAACTACCTTTCCCTCAATTTGAATGAAAAGCGTCGCACCGTGGGGCAGCAGTCGAAGTTCTCGAGTTCAAGCTGGGGAATGGAGACGTAAACCACCGTGTGCTCACCTCCGATTGGGATAGACCCAACTAATCAAGCCATTGCTGTGTGTGTTAAATCAGCTTAGCAAGGCACTGATCAAGGTTCCCCTTCCCAAAGTAGGACTAAATCAATAACAAGCACTCACGGCTTTTGACTAGAGAACTCGATGCGATCACCGCTTCACTTATACGAAGAAGATTATTGCCAGCAAGATTTGTTGGAAATGTATTCTGGGAGTGAGCGCGAGTACGAAACTGCAATGCGACCAGCTTAATACAAAATTCAAAGATGCCCGTTATTCTTGCATATTCAGTGGCGTCTTCGAGATAAACTTCTGAAGAAGTACACGGCGTAATTATTAGGCTGTCACAAAAGTTCTCAGCGTTTTGAGTTACTATTTTCAATCGTCTATTATTAAGTAAAAATTCAACTTGCATTGCGCATTAATGCTACTTTCTGTACAGAATTTTTTTTTTGCTGTACTTGATTAAATAATTATCTGTTTCAACTATGTCTTATATTTCTGTTCTTGGAAGGCTTACTGAAGTATGTTGAAGGAGCGATGTCGAACAATATTTTATTTTGACTTCAAATTGGAACAAATCAGCAGCCGAGACAGGTCGACCACTCAATCAAGTGTGGGGGCCTAATAGTGCAGAAAGCACTATGCGCCAGTGGTTCAGAAAATTTCGGACCGAAATTTCAGCCTTGAAGAGGACCCCCGTAGCGGTCGACCAGAGCAATCCTGGACGATGAGTTGAAGGAGTTGGTGGAACTGAACCATCCCAAACAGTTCGAAGGATCGCGGAAGAGCTAGACGTCAGCAAAACTGCTGTAGCGGATGCTTTGAAACGTCTCGGGTATTAGCCAGCATTGGTCAACAGAAGAGGAAGATGAAAAAGCTCAAAAAGTGGGTGCCCCACGAGTCGAGTGAGCGGCAAAAATTGTCACGTTTCGAGATTTGTTCTTCTCTACTTTTATGCAATAAAACTAATCCGTTTTTGGTTCGAATCATCATTGGTTTGTGATGTAAAGTGGATTCTGTGCGATAATAGGAAACGTTGCGGACAATGGTTAGACGCGAAGAACCCCCTAGGCTTTTTCCAAAGGCGAACCTCCATCAAAAAGGTAATGGTCACTGTGTCGTGGTCGGCGGCTGGTGTGATCCATTACAATTTTTTTGGCACCAGGCCAAACGATCACGGCAGAGTCCAACTATAAGGAAATCGACGAAATGCAACAAAATTGCGTCAATTTCAGCCAGCATTGGTCAGTAGAAGAGGCCCGATTCTTTTGCACGATAACGGCCGCCCACACGTTTCACTGATTCGAAAATTGAACGAATTAAGGGTTGAGGTTCTGCCTCACCCGCCATATTCTCCAGATCTCTCACCAACCGACTGCCACCTTTGGAAACGCTTTCAGTTTTTTCACTGGTAAAACCTTCACCAATCCGGACCAAGCCAAAACAGCTTTCGTGCATTTTGTCGAATCTCGACCACATATTTTTTTCGCTGATGGAATAAATCGACTGGCAAAAGTATGATGATTCGAAAGGTGCTTATTTCGCGACATCCGATAAGATTTGAGAAAGTTATGGTAGTTCAAAGTAAAGCACTCAAAATGCCGAGAACTTTCCGGACAACCTAATATCTTTGGGTGCATGTCTAGACAGCGGGGCCCACCTCGTATCTCTCCCATATCTCGCAGCTTTACTCTATTCTGTACCTCTGCAGCTATAAATTATATGTAATCTTCTTATTCTTCTTCACCGTTTGTCCCGCTTAGAGGCGGGGTCCGCTCATAAAGGATAAGGGACGGCGTTAATTAATCTCTTTTGGAATGCGCCACGCATTCTACTTCTACGGGGACGCGGAGTCGACTTGAGTGCGTATCTGGTCATACAATGACTTGCGGAGCCCAGCTGATGACAGGTCAGCGCCTTATGCTTCGCAGACCAGGCTGGTACCAGCTCACCGATCCCTAGGAATGGAAAGCTTGTCTGAACTTTTCGAAACTCCGAACCAGAAACCTGGTATCGGGTGCTCGCAACAGCCGACACCTCCCCCGACTGCGCTACGCGCGCCCTCTCGCCCATAATTTATACATAATCATGCTTAATGTGTTCATTTTAAGAGTTCTTAAACGAAATTTCCGGATTTTGTGGAGGGAAATGAGTGCGAATCCACCTCTCTAAACTGGCTCCTATTCGTGCAGCAAGCTATAGTATTCTGTTAAATATGTAACTGTACTTTCAGTCTTGGCGCAAAACAGCGATATGCTTAATTGGCAGGTGTTTGGGCCACACATAACCATAGAATCTAAAAACTGGAGTTCTGGTTGAGTGCACAGCGTATTGCCTACCACTCGTATGTCGCAAAGTTTCTATTTCCCTCAGCATTTATAGGCGCCCCATATTTTTTCAAGAGCTTTACTGCCAACAAGGTCAATGACCAGTCGGTGGACAAGTAAATGCTTTTCTTTTTTCTAGATGAGAATGATATTAAATAAGCGAAACAGGATTAGAAAGAAGTTTGAATCAAGAACCTCGACCCGGAGCGCGTGCGGGAGTCGAGCCCTTCTTCGACTGCGTTACTCCTCCCCTACTAGCCCAATATGTGCTAAAACAGTTAAGCAGTCTACATTTTTCGGAACTCCGGAAAGCAGAAGGTCTATTGTATCCCTACGCATGATTTATCTAACATGATTCCACGCAAGACTCAAGAATTCTTCCACATCTATAGCGCTCTTGAATTACGGACAAATCTTCCAGGTTGCGGCACACACCAGGGATGTTCGTCCTTTCCTTCTAGGTCATTCCCTAGGAGGGACCATAAGCCGCGAGATGGTCGCCGAGATGAAGCTATGGGGATGGGAGGTGAGCCTCAGCCGAGCATTTCCCTTCAAGAATGTTCTGCTGCTTAGGCCTCTTCTCTATAGATCCCCTTCGTGGTGATGTTCGACACGTGGACGGTTTGTCGGGAACAAATCGACGTTCAACGCGTGACCACATACGCTCAGGTGCTCTTCCTCACATCGTTCTCCGTGTCGTTCCGCTACATCAAAGGAGTTTCAGAAGGTGTTCGCTTCACTGCCAGACTGCGAGACAAGAGTTCAGAACACTGTGCGACTGGCCACTATGCTACGTGATTATACGGCAGCCGTTTCGTCGACGAAGATCTATCTCTTCAAAAGCAGGGAAGTCGGCGATGAGGCATTCCGAAGGGTTGTACGGTAAGTGAAGCTCGACAGTGTTCTCCCCTTAGCGGCGTCGGCCAATCAGCTGCATTATAGGCCGGATCTCACCGAAAGCATATCGCGTTCGTTGACAGCCAATATGCTCGACAGTGTCTCTACGCAACCCATCGACGTCTGGCTGGTGAGTTGAGGCCTTTGACGTTCAGCCAACTGCTGATGAACTTTCGATGAAGGCCAAAGGCAGCAGCCAAATTCGGTGACTCAAGAGCGGGCTTTAAAATAGGATAAATGACGACGTAAATAATCCCTACTCGGCTGTCGTGCACCCGATACCAGGTTCCAGGCTCGGATTTCCCTTCCAGGCCAACCGAGCCTTCTATCTCTCCGAGGTCGGTGAATTGGTAAAAGACCTGTCTGGGAAGGATAAAGTGCTGACTTGTTCATCGGCTGGCCACCACGAGTCATTGTATAGGCAAATACGTATTTAAAATCGCCTCCACGACATCATGCAAAAGTGAAATACGTGGCGCATCCCGAAATGATTGAGTAACGCCGTCCTTTATCCATATCCTTTATTTTTCTCTTCTTATTAAGGGATAAAGGATGACGTTACTCAACCCCTTTATGGGATGCATCACGTTTTCTACTTCTACGGGACGTCGTGGTCGCGAGTTGAATGCGTATTTGGCCATACAATGACTTGCGGGCCAGTGGATGAACAAGTCAGCGGCTTATCCTTCCCAGACAGGTCTGGTACCAATTCACCGACCCCGAAGGGATGGAAGGTTGGCTTGACCTAGGTGGGAAATCCGAACCATGAACCTGGTATCGGGTGTACGCGACAGCCGGCACCTCACCTGACTGCGTTACACGCGCCCCATCAGGGGTCAGGATGTCATATCCGACTATTTTCCTAAACTCTTCTTCTTATTGTTGTTCTTTTCTTATTATTTAATACCTTCTTGCTATTTCCTTATTTTCTATATTTCTCATTCCCTTCTCATATAAACAGATTTTAAAGATATCTTAAAAGAGAATAGCCACGGGAGGAGCATAACACAAAGACTCATCTGAAGACAATGGAGAAATGAGCCTTTTACATCTTTATTATGTAATTGTTTTGTTCATTATTATAAAAAATAAAATAAATAAAGTTTTTAGACCTTCCTTTACTTCGAACGTCTGAATATTTTCTTATGTTTTATATTGTCCGATTCATCTTTCATTGCTTTATCTTCCCCAGGTTGGTACCGATTTATCGACTCAAGAGGGATGGAGGGCTTAGTTGGTCTGGGTGAGAAACCGAACCAAGAGCACAGAACCGGGGCACACGATAGCTGGCTCCTTATCCGACTGCGCTACCACGCGCCCTATAACAGGATTTTCTGAGACTATTTTTATTTATTCGATATAACCGTGCAAAAGAAAACAAAGCAAATGTTTTTCAAAACATCAGTTAAAGTCGTTGTAAACAGGAAGAAAACAAAACAAGCAAATGGGGTCAACCTCAACCTATTAAAAAACAATTACTGCTTTATGTAGCTGTAGTTTCGACCTAAAATTAAATGAAGAACGATGAGTGATGTTACGGTCCAGTTCTAATAGGGAAAGACCAACATGTATGCACCCTTCTCCAGTAGACCACATGTCAGCCTCATCACCTCAAGTTATTACAGAGGCAGACTCATCCAATTTCAACCGTGCCAAGCTGTCTTTATAGCAATTTGAGATTTTAAAGGCTAATTAAATCCCTACGTTTCAGATAAATGGAAACCACGACTCCTGTATGAAGATGGAGAACCTGTGCACTCACAAGGACACAATTCTCGCACTGTTTAGAAAATGGCTGTAGTCGATGCGCCATTAGCATTATAAAATTGCACTAATCGAACCATTTATGATACCGCTGCACATTTTCTATTTATTTTCAATAAAGTTTTGCTTTATAACAACATCACGGCGGAGACCTTGGGTGTAGTGCCGTCTAGGAGACGTCCTACCTTCACCATCTTCGCTATTGCTTGCTACGGCTTGGCAGCGAGATTCGCTATGTGTATACAAAAGAAGGTTCGTTGTGGATAAAACCTCGAGTGCAGGTGAGACTCGAACCCGCACAATGCCGTTGCTCGCCGCCCTAAACAAGGCAGACACAATTGTAACAAATCACAAACCCAATCACCCATTTAAATCCAGAATTCTTCCCCATCCTGAAGTTGGCCCCTCTCGCTTTCTCTTCGCCAGAACTCCGGAGGTTGAGGGGAAAAGCTGAGGAACTTCCATCTGCATCTCATCTTGTGTTGTTCTCGAGCTCTCTAACTGGGAGATTCCGCTTCAGCGCCCCAAATGGTAGCCATAACGAGCCACCTCTGAAGAATACGCCAGGTGGAGTCAGGGGAATGACACTTCAATGAGCTTCGTAATGGTGTGTATGTGGTCGATCGTGCTGAATCCTCTCTGAAATCCTGCTTGTTCGCATGGCTGTTCTTCGTCCAGCGTTCTGCTGATCCTATTCAGGATGACTCGAGTGAACAGCTTGTAGACTACGGACAGCAGGCAGATCGGGCGATAGTTGCCAATGTCGTGCACGTCTCCCTTCGTGTACAGCAAGACGGTTCTGCTGGTCTTCCGCGGAGATGGAACCTTGCACTCCGACAGGTAGCGCGTGAAGAGCCAGAAGAAGGCATTCGACTCCGTCGAAACTGAAGTGGTCATCAACACCCTGCTCACTCAGGGGTTCCTATTTAGTATATCAGAGTCCTTTGAGAGCTGTACAATGGATTCACGACAAAGATTTCATCATTCTACAACAATGTCATCATCGACGTGAAGAGAGGGGTTCGGCAGGGGGATACCATATTCCCGAAGCTCTTCAGCGCCACCCTCGAAAACGTCATGCGCGAACTAGAATGGGAAGACATGGGAGTGAAGGTCGACGGTCGGCAACTGCACCATCTTCACTTTGCTGACGACATCGTGCTCATAACACCGAGCATCAGTCAGGCGGAGCGAATGCTGGCCGACTTCGATCGTGTATGTGGGAACGTTGGACTGCAGCTGAATCTTACGAAGACGATGTTCATGAGGAACGGACAAGTTTCTGATGCCCCATTCTCGCTCAACGGAACGAACATCTCCGAATGCTCCAGCTACGTGTATCTGGGTCGCGAAGTCAATATGGCCAACGACCTAGCGCCGGAGCTGAGCAGGAGGAAACGAGCGGCTTGGGGAGCTTTCAAGAGCGTCGAAGAAGTCGCGAAGAAGACGAAGAACGTCCGACTCCGTGCCCACCTATTCGACTCCACCGTTCTTCCTGCCCTGACATACGCCTCAGAGACCTGGGCTATACGAAAGCAGGATGAACACGCGACCAGCATCGCGCAGCGTGGAATCGAAAGGACGACGCTCGGAGTGACACGACTCACGCAAGTGAGAGAAGGCCTCCGGAGTTCCGAGTTTCGCCGGCGTTCGAAGATCAGAGACGCTGTCGCGTGGGCCAAGTTGTCGAAAATTAGGTGGGCTGGCCACGTAATGCGCTTCGCAGACACTCGCTGGACGAGAGCCGTTACCGACTGGATTCCGCGTGATGTCAAGAGAACAGCAGGACGCCCACCAACGCGTTGGTCGGACTTCTTCGTGAAAGCCCTGAACGACCGTTATGACGCTCTTCGTGTCCCTCGAGCGAGGAGGATCCATTGGACCACTCTGGCACGCGACAGGGACGAATGGAGACGCTTCTGGCACCCGCTCGAGCAAATCGATGATCAACGGGACGACAGGTGATACGTCAGGTGGAGTAGAACCTTCCCAGTCTAGTTCTCGAATGTCCTCGCCGTTCAGTTTTGCGTCATGAGGACGAGCCTTATCATGCACGTAGACAGTGCCGCCTTAGGCGTTCTTGGCCCATGACGTCGGCACCGATCTGTAGCTCGTTAGCTTAGAGCGACGCCGTTACGCGGCAGGCAACGGCACCCAGCAAATAATTTTTTGTTGAAGGCAAATTTCACTACAACTCTCTCTAAACTTTCATTCATTCCAATAGGTGAACACATTATTTGAAATGTTTGAAAATTGCAAGAATCTTTTGTTTTTTGAGGAAAACTGACGCTCGTTCTAAATAGCTGGAGATGGTCATTCTTTATGTGTGTATGTATGTATGTCTGCTTATTACATGGGTTACCTTGTAGAAAAAATTTCTTAGTAACGAAAACAACACAACAATCAACTCTAAAGGAACTCGAAGTAATACTAAATATTACAACATGAAAAAAAGGCAAATAGGTGGCCGTAAAACTGGAGCTGGAATCAATCGTTTGTTGTTTAATCTTTCGGACAGTTATCCAGCTGCTTCTTGAACGCGCGAATACATAATGCAACCTGCTGTTTTTTGCTGAATTTACCAAATTCGGTGCCTACTCTGTTCATGAAAAAATTTCTTATGTTCTTCTTGGTATTTGGTATAAATACTTTTAAAGTTTCTCCTCGCGTGCGTCATGGTTTTATGTTAAACAGCTCCTTGACTTCACATTCTCTCGGGTAGTAAATGATTTTATATAACATTAAAATGTCAATCCTCACTCTTCTCTTGGTTTAATATTGGAGTCTAAAATTGATATTTCTCGTCGCACCATCTGGGATATATAAACCCTAAAGATCTAAACATCAATTTCCTCGTAAAACTGCTTTGAACGCTTTCTAACTTCGAAATCGATTTTTTCATAAAGGGAAAGAAAAGCACCGTACCATATTCCAGGACCGGGCGGACGTAGGTTTTATACGCTTACAAAAGTTCTTCATGTTTGCGAGTTGATAGAGCTCTGAAGATGCTATATATCAATCGGGTTGTTTCAGTGGCAATATATTCGCAGTAGCTATCAAAACGCAAATCCTCGCTTACTATAAACCGGAGATTTCTAACACTGCTTGGCTTCTGAAGATCCCGTTTAGCGGCGTCCATGACGACAACAAAGAGGAGTGGGGAAAGCGCAGAATCCTGGTGTACCCCGACAGAGATGGGAAACTCCATCGAGGTTCCAGCTGCAGCTTGAACTCGACTCTTTGGACAAGAGTAGAGAATTCGCACCCACTCTATGAGCTCTTCAGGAACTCCATGATGTCGCAAGGCGTACCATATCACTTCACGCGGTACGCGGTCGAGCGCGTTATGTTGCGCCGCCGATATTGTAAGAGAAACGCGCATTTCGCGGACCTAAATGCAGAACATTGGATTTTTCTTCAGATGGAGGTAATCCCCATCTTTCAAACAACGAAACTACCGCGTCTATCCCATTTTGCAGTACTTCCCGAGACGTCGAGTCGGATATGACATGGTACAGCTTTAAGTCATCAGCAAATGCACAGCACTATACTCCCGTCTTCTTTACTGCCACAAGAAGGTTGCGCCGCCCCTCGTTCAAGTCGTAGCGATTCTTATCAGATTGAACGCAAAAATTATGTTTGCAAAATATTTCATGCCTGTAAACCATGCAAAAAATACAACTGCAGAAAACGCACTTGTCCCTGATGCTTCATGTAAGCAGCATTTACACTAACAATCAAATAAAATCCGCGACGAGTTCTTCGAGTGCATGGCGCGACCTCGTCTTTTAATGCATTAAGTGATTTCCGCCTTGTTGCATTTTTTAACAAAACTTAATTTATTGCTTTTTCTTAAAGACAAAACTTTTATGTTTATGTTTATTACGTCGCAAAAGGCAGAGGCGAGATAGAAGAAGAGAAGAAGAAGAGGTAGAAGAAGCAACGAACATCAGAAAAATAGCACCACCAAACACCAACTGGGTGTATTCTATCTCCATGACTAGGGTCCGTCAAACCGAAATAAAACTTTCGATACATACCGCTTAAACAGGGAAATAGAGTAGGTTACTGAAATGTTTCTAGAGAACCTTATATAATCGTCTCACTCATTCAGACAGATGAACTAAAGGAAATCCAAAGTTATACCAGTTTTTTCCGAACAAAAAATTAAGATAACCAAATAGGAGTCTGTAGTTTAATTCGTAAGAAGTTCGTGTCGATTTGAAAGACGTCCACTTTGATTTCAGAAGCATCAAACTTATTTATACAATTTGGTTCGAAAGAAGTCAAATTTTTCCTGAAAATCGTATGAACTCCACCACAAATGGAAGATATACTAGCAGAGAAGTCCGCCAACTACTAACTACTAGTCCGCCAACACCTCATATCATGAAGCCAATCCAATATGCACAATTTATTCGAGCAAATCTTTCCAAAACGGACTGTACAAACGTTCTCGAACGCACGATGAGATTCTTCGCGTTAGTTCTGGATGCCTCCAGCTGCCCTGCGTGCCACGTTGGAAATACTCTGGGTGAATCATTGATTCATTAGGCGGCAGATGGAAGCAATGCATACGAGAACGGTCATCCACATCATCCACGCGCAAGGAGCAGCCTGTTATTTCGTCCTGCCCAACTTGCCTCGCTTTGGTGGCAATAGGTCCTGGAAATTCGTCACATATAGTGTTGAGAACTAGGTCAGCACCTTTATGGGTAGGGCGCAGAAGTGACTGCCCTCAAATTCTATCTAACCAATAGACTATCTCAACAGTATGTCGAACCGCCTAAGTGTTGTATATGGGCAGAATCGCCTCTCTCTCTCTGGGAAACAACAGAATACAAATATCTCGACCCCAATACAACTCCGCGCAGAATTAGGGACGACGAAAGTTGGGCCGTAGGCGGCGTTAGCCCTATGCCTGCAGGCGGATGGCGGCTCAAGCTATCTGGAAACAGCGATGACGAGAAGCGATTGTGGCGCAGAGGGTAGAGGGGCGACATAATCCCCATGATCACTGTTTCCAGCCAACTTGAACCCACCCTCCGCGCGCAGGCATACGGCTAACGCCGCCAACGGCCTAATTTCTGTTTCCGGTAACTCCGCGCAGAGTTGTATTGGGGTTGAGATATCTGCATTTTGGTATTTCCGAGAGACAGAGGCGATTCTGCCCATATAAAACACTTGGGCCGTTCGGACCTATCGTTGAGATAGTCTCCTGGTAAGCCCTATAACTATTACGCCGCGCACGTAAGCTGAACAGTGCGTTTTGGATGAGAATTGATCCAGCATCTCACTGCTTTCCAGAAAAAAAAACATACCTCAGCACCACAGAAGCGCTAATTCTACCTTTTCTCACCTGCTAGGGCATTGGTCTCAGCAGATAATGCTCAAAAGTTCTATAAGCAGCTAAAAGAGAGCAACGCGAGATCCACGTGTGGCGGAAAACACTTGTCCAGAATGCAGTGAGATGCGAACTCAGCTCTCATCTTCTTACTTCTCCCATACTTCAGTTGTTTTTGTTGTTTTTTCGTAAAATGGTAAAATCTGCGTATAAATGGTTTGTATTCTAAGAACATAAGAACGGTCACTGATGCTCTCAATTTCTGGCTTAATCAAGTATTAACTACCAGTGACAAATTAAGTCAGCAGGGAAGGGTCTCAGGCGTATGTCTGAACGGGGGAATGGCAAGTACTGCGAGAATCTCCACCCTTCACAGACGAAAAACATGCTTCGTTTTCGCTGAGCCCTTGAACCCAAAGAGTTCTGGGCCCTCGAAGTTGGGCATGGGATTGCACCGCCAGCGTGTGCCCACGTGCGCGTTTTTCTTCTATATGAAGGGTGGAGATTCTCGCAATACTATCCTGTTCCCCCGTTCAGACATACGCCTGAGACCCTTCCCAGGTTAGGACTATAGTAGGATTATAAAGGCTTACATATACTTTCCCCGCATCGACTGTCGACTAGCTTACCAGGAAAGGATCTCTGACGTATGTCTGAACGGCAAAAATGAAAAAAATGCGAGAATCTCTATCCCTTGAATAACAGAAAAGCATCACTGTTTTTGCAAAATCCTTGACCTACCAAATTGCGCGCCGTGTAAATTTCTCAAAAAAAAAATCTTAAATCTTAATTCTTAAATCTCAAAGTCGCCCAAAGCAATACCTTGCAGATATCGAATACGAAGAGAAAATGCAAAATACTGCTTCATAGGCGCGGGGGCAGACGTTCGATTCCTTGCCTTGTAGTATTTGTGATTGTTTTGTGCATATTCGACGTTTGGAAAATACTGCCTTTCGCACTGTGCGCCTCAGAAGTAAATGTTCAGACTCCCTAATTACGAAGGTTCAAGGACTTTGCAGAAATGGAACAAGCGCAGATTCTCGCAATGGTGTTCAGTTTCTCCGCTCAGGCATGCATCTGAAACCGTTCCTTAAGGGGGAATATCGCTTCCTCTTTCCATTAGCTTCACCTGGTAGGACTCACCTCATCAGGTGACCGCCCGAAGTCCCTGCTCTTTCCCAAGGCATCTGTGGTTGAAGGACCCTGCTCCACTTCTTCGTCCATACACTCGTAGTCAAGCTCATCGTCCGTCTCCAGCATATCAGATTCAGTTCCGTAATCACTCCAGTCCAACTCGTCAGGTTGCATCGTCGTTATAGAAGACGAAGCAGCCTTCCGTTTATCTCCAAGTGCCTTCAGAGCACCGTAGCAGTCATCGCCCGCGAAAGGCGCTATGAAGAACATATCATCGGCATCGACCTTCTGAAGTACGGGATCAGCGTCGTGTCCACAGTGAGTGGAGCAGTGCTCCACTTCAATAACATCTCCCTTCCTGAAGACCTGAAAACCGAGCAATTGTCGCAGGTTCACAAAACACTGCTCTCGTCGTCCATCTCCTACAACAATCAACGACTTCAGCTCACGTTCATGTACGCTGTGCAGTATCTGACGACCTTTTTCGAACGACGGTATTTCGCCTCCTTCGCGCACGGACCTCTGTAAGCACGATGACATCGCAGATAAGTCACCGTTCCACCGCCCATCGACTTTGTCATGGTGGTGAAGCGGCTCACAATGTTGCTCTCATCAGCTAGTTGCCTCCATTCCTAAAGAAGCACAGGCTCCAATAATGACTGGCACTAAATGTGGCCCTTTTGGGGAGGCAAGCTTCTTCAGAGCTTTAATAATACGCGCCCGGTACTCCCTTCGATGTGGTCTCATTGGTCTGGTGTGTACGCAATTTGAATAGAAAAAAAGTCCAGTTTGACGTGCAACTAGCAACGGTTAAAAGGATCAGTTGCGGTCAAAACTCTTAACTAAGCGTGTTTCGAACCTACACCTCCTGCTTTCCGGGCAGCGACGCCACGCCTCACGCCACCAGCACTGGTTGACATGTCGTGAAAATGCTATACGTTAGTGGTATGGCCTTGTTAGGCGGCACTATTGTACTTTCACAACTCCACGAGTCGAGGAGAGGTCGAAAAAATTTTTTCGCCCAAACTTCGGCTAGGAGGGTTATTTGGGGTGCTGATCACGAATATGACATCCGTTTTTCGTTTCACGCTGGAGAACGGTAGGTTACGGTAGGTACGGGTGACTAAGGCTGTCGAGGTCATAATCACCGATTTCGCCCAAACTTCGCCTATGGGGTTATTTGGGGTGCTGATCACGAATATGATATCCGTTTTTCGTTTTACGCTGGAGTTTGGGCGCAATCGGTGACCATTACCTTACTCACCGGTACCCACCGTAACCTACCGTACTCCAGCGTAAAACGAAAAACGGATGTCATATTCGTGATCAGCACCCCAAATAACCCTATAGGCGAAGTTTGGGCGAAATCGGTGATTATGACCTCGACAGCCTTAGTCACCCGTACCTACCGTAACCTACCGTAATCGGCCGTAATTTTGAAAACGGATCTCAGATTCGTGATCAGCACCCCAAATAACCCCCCTAGCCGAAGTTTGGACGAAAAATTTTTTTTTCGACCTCTCCTCGACCCGTGGAGTTGTGAAAGTACAATAGTGCCTGTTAGGCTACCAACCAAGCTTGATAACATTTCCTCTACTACTCAGAAAATCCCTGTTACCCGGCAGTGTGATCCGGGTATTAAGAGGCACAGGTGGACCTTGAGCTCTGTTATCGTCTGCACCTACCGTTAATTCAGGAAAGGGAGCAACAAAAATCTCTCCATCTAAGCTACACGCTTATCGTTGATAGGCTGGCGCCTTCCTCCGTACCAGGCAAAGAGCTCACCCCTAACCTTCGAAGAACAAACCTCAAACTCGTGTACACTGCCGAAAGTCAACTGCTCCACAACATATTCATCGTCCGTCTGGGCGTGTGCCTTCTGGGCATGGAATGCTAGATCCCTATGGCTCTGAAAGCAGCATATCTGGTCTAAATAGCATGAATTAGGTCTATGTTGATGGCCCACTCCGGAGTAAGGTTAAAGGTAGTCACTAGTTATACGCTAAATTGGGCGAGTTTTTCGAGTTCCAGGCGATCGTTACGGGACCACAAGAATGCCCCAATCTAATTAATGAAATGTGATCAGTGGTGATGCCGTCGTTGCCTTTTTCGCTTCTCTAAAGTTTCTTCATAAAGGTGGATTTTCTTTCTCTGCGAAGTTCGAGTACTTCGTCTATAGCATTTGAGGTTTCCATGTTTCTCAAAGGTCTCCTCCAGAGTTTCTTTGCGTTCCACGAAGTCTTTTAAAATTTCCGTGTTTGTGGACAGCTTGTTGGTATTTTCACGATAGTTTTTCATTTTTTCGTTTTTACTACGCAGCGCAGTCGACCACAGGAAAGAAAATGGTGAAGAAACAAGAAACGCAAGGAGAACAGTTGAAAAAATAACGACGCCAAATCGGTAAAAGGGTAAAAACTAAAAGAGCGCCACGAACGTACGAAAAAGTTCAGATTGGGCAGACTTAGAGCCTTAAAAAATAAGAGGAAACGGGAATAAAGCGGCAATTAGCACCTTCGCGTCATCAATGCTCACTTTGCACCGATTGAATTGAGTGGATTATGGCTCCCCAACTATCGCCAGACAGTAGTACGGAAAGCTCGACCAATTTGTGAATAGTTATAGAATAGCGAAGTTCTTACCCTTAGCGTACCGAAGCGAAGGCCGATGTTCAAAATTCTGTTTGGCAGCCTCTACACTCTCGCGTAAGCCCACCACACCGTTACGCTGGGGTACCATAACTGTCGACAAATCACTTTTTTTCACGTTTTGAGTCAATAGAAGGCAAAAATTATAGGAACTCGGCGTGAACTCCCGACACGTGTGGTGGCCCACCGTAACCTACAGCACCTCACCTTAATAGCAAAAAGCGACCTCAGCTAGGTGACCAGACCCCAAGTAACTGCACAACACGACATTCGAAGAAATCAGTGCCTCGACTTTCTCATTCTCTCTCACACACACACACACACACACACACACACACACACACACACACACACACACACACACACACACACACACACACACACACACACACACACACACACACACACACACACACACACACACACACACACACACACACACACACACACACACACACACACACACACACACACACACACACACACACACACACACACACACACACACACACACACACACACACACACACACACACACACACACACACACACACACACACACACACACACACACACACACACACACACACACACACACACACACACACACACACACACACACACACACACACACACACACACACACACACACACACACACACACACACACACACACACACACACACACACACACACACACACACACACACACACACACACACACACACACACACACACACACACACACACACACACACACACACACACACACACACACACACACACACACACACACACACACACACACACACACACACACACACACACACACACACACACACACACACACACACACACACACACACACACACACACACACACACACACACACACACACACACACACACACACACACACACACACACACACACAAAGAGCTATCCTTTAAGTTAATCTTCCTAAAAAAGTTGGCGAGGATTTCTTTAGCCCTACCTGTATAGCCCAAAAAGAAATTAAAACAATTTCACGATAAGGCATCTGGACGTACCCTGACTTGGTGTGAACACAGAGGACATGTCACATGGAGACGGGCTTCGTGCACTATGCCCTCGTGCTTCTCGCGTTTATGCTTCAACAGATGATAGTAGTTGCCGTACACACGGCCGCATTCACAAAGGTAGTTCTTCGAACGTGACGCAACCCTCTGTTGTGCCCTTTCTATTTTCACCCGTTCGATTTCGTCCTTCGTATAGTTGTGGACGAAGAAAAGGTGATTGTAGACGTTTTTTCCTTTCGTACTTCCACATTCTGGACATGACTCTTTAGGGCGAGGTTTGCGAGGCTTCGGTTGCTCTGGCGGAGACATCGTCCAGGCTG
This sequence comes from Heligmosomoides polygyrus polygyrus, assembly GCA_947396885.1. Taxonomy (NCBI): domain Eukaryota; kingdom Metazoa; phylum Nematoda; class Chromadorea; order Rhabditida; family Heligmosomidae; genus Heligmosomoides; species Heligmosomoides polygyrus. Next base: position 88,031,812 of record OX377203.1, on the reverse strand, counting down.
AAATGGAAGGCAGATCTTTCTCGCAACAACAGTAGCGTTTTTCGAGGCGATCTAAGCTACCCTGTAGTTTAAGACCTCATTTCATATCTGCAAACGGGCCTAAAAGTTACTCCCCTCAAAAAAAAAATCTCTTCATGTGACGGAATGTTAGGGTAGGAGGCTAATTCGTTTCCCAGCAACCACTTTATGTTATAGATTGGCCCTTAATCTAACCCAAAAGGAGGCCGCCTACGGGACTACGGAAAGGGCCGCCTACGGGACTACGGAAAGAAGGGATTTCATACTCTGCGGAGGTTCCGGATGGGAAAGTTTGTGATGAAGTGTTATTTGACGGTTCTACAGGGCTCACCTGTAAGAGTGCTCAACAGTGTCACCTAAGAACAATCTTCACGACGTGTATGGATTATGCGGAAGCCCTACCCTACAAGCAACTGACCGCGTAAATGATAAAAAAGGAGTTGCGGGCGGATTTAGACTGCTAAGAAAGCAGACCAAATATCTTAATCCTTTGCAAGGAAACGAATAGCAAATGATAGGGAATCAGGTGATCATGTTTTGCAAAGCATTCCTTTCGGTCAATTATTCTTGCTTCTGCTGTTTACACAGAAAGAAGCTCTGAAAACGGTGCAGCAACCTTAGTTTCCTTAGTAGACGTTGAAACAGTCATTGGAACAGAAGCTGTTAGGAGGATGTTTAGTTGCGATCAAAACTCTTGCGCCAGGCGGGACTCGAACCCGCATCTTCTGCTTTCCGGGCAGCGATGTTCGCCTTACACCACCAGCGCTGTTTGATCGAACAGAACATCCACGATATCTTCCTATATCCTTAAAAAAAGTCATTGGAACAGTTTCTTACCATTTGCTAGAACTGCTGAGCATATTTGTTTCACTGGGAAGAGACATTAGTTTGTTTCTGGAGAGCTGGCGTAATGTAAGTGAGGCGCTTTCGCAACCATTCATAGTTTCAAGAACACAGAAAATGTGTTTTATTCCTTAGGAACATAGTACAAGATGTAACCATACATGTGTGGTGAGTATATTGCTTGAATATCTTAGCTCTACAATGCTCAACGACCTAGTAGACGTTCAAGGTGAAAGTCACTGATTCAAGGCAGACCTATCTCGTGGGTGGCTAACTAACCATATTGCTTCGCTTCTATGGGAAGCAGAAATCGGACATACTCTTGCAGCTAAGTGTTATGATGATCTGTTCCACCTAATATGCTGTCGAACACACCAGAATGAGTTCTGATGATACAACTGGGCACTCTTGCAGTCCAGCATTAGAGAGCCGCCGAGTAGCAATCCTTCCCAAAATACTCCATCCAAGACCTCTAACAGTATAAAACATCCTCATTCCGTCGCTCCACAGCTATTTTATTAATTACTGTGCAGTTGGCATAGCGCCAGCGCTGAACCAGTGACGTTATGGTCCCACAACGATTGTTGATACGGTAACCGTTTTGAAAACGTGGTACCCTAGTAAGAACGTCTTGTGCCAAAGTATAAGCCTTGAAATCTCTAAAAGCCTTGACAGCTCTGTTATGTGGTCTCATCCGCTAACGCCGATGAGACCACAGAACCATGCCGCGCCGTGGAGCGCACCCATTGTTTGTCTCTGCATACAACGAATGTTAGTACACTACTATCTCCTTGTTTCGACCACAGATCCGTGTTTTATCTGCTTCCAAATTCGGCAAGGGAGAGAACTCTAGGATGTAGGCAATTTCAACACGGCGAGTCACTCGAGCCACACCCTGGAGTCCTTCCCCTGCCAAGATCCACGAGAGCGGAGGAGAGCACAGAACAGAGCTATAGCATTGTTTGTTCCCTTTCTTTACTATCAGCCTGTCTTGTATCTGTTTTCTATGGCACTTTTTATGAGGTGAACCGCCTCCCCCGACTCTCTTTGCGCCAGATCTTGGAAGGGTATCTTCGATCTTTGCAAAAAAAAACGCAACCTACTTGATCACTTCCTTTCGCACATTTGCCGCGATCTCACGTTTTTGACAGAACACGCGTCAACGGATTTGTACCGCAACTTGGAGATGAATCAGACCTCAGTAAGTCAGAAGTGCACTGCAATACGTTAACAATAGGAAGAATGCCTGCCGTCATTCCTACAGACTTAAAGGACGTTACCGGCTGGTCCCACACAGAACTTCCTGCGCCGCAATCTGGTTACGGCCGTCATGTCTCTTCGTTGGAATCTTGTCAATGTCCATCGTCCTCAAACAAAAAGGCTTGGATCAGGGGAATGGCTCAGCCTAAGATGAACAGGGTGGTCCTGAACGTGAAGATGCTGTTGCTGTGCTTGTTTCAAGTGCGAGGACGTGGAGAACATTGGAGCCGAAAAATCGCGCCCCGCCGACAATATCTGACCCGATTGTAATGGATTTCGCTTCTCTTTAGTCTTTTCGTGCTGCTAAGGGTTTGCAACGTTGGTGCGAGTTATTGCGACTCTGTGTTGATTGTACTGCACCCTTTGGACGCCGGTCGGCGCAACTGTAGACGTGGTCCACCTGATATTCTCGTAAAAATCATTGTAGAAACAAGTAAGAAATGTAACTTCTTATCCTGATGATCAGTCGAGTGGATGCTCAGAACAGAATTTCCAGTTGAGGGGAAAGATGAAAAACCTCGTCTGCTCTACTCTTAGGACGCACTGAGAGCCTACCCTAACATTTGACGCATCTGTGTTCTTTTCAGTGGTTCACATCCTCTTTATTCTTATCGTTGTATAAGTGGTTCATAAACAGCTCTGTAAATCAACTGTCTAACAACCGAGAGGGGTGGGGTCTATGTGCCACCGCGGGTGTCCGAGTTTTCGTGTTTCACGTCAGCTTTGCGTCATCATAGCCAAGCTGTCCCATTCTTGCCATTGCCCTCCACTTCAGACATGGCTGCCCAAGAGCTCGAGGCGTCCGTGAAGAACATCGTGGACCAGTCCACGCTGAAATGGATCTTCGTCGGTGGCAAAGGTGGTGTGGGCAAGACCACTTGCAGGTCTGCTTTCCATCTCTTCGTTATTTGCTCAATTCATGTAGTTCTAGCTCTTTCTCTCCACAGTGGTTTCATAATCATTTATTTATTTGGAGGTGCAAAACATTTCTTGCACCAAAGGCACAACAACATGAGTCAAAAAAACTACGAAGAAAAACTCAACATGGCCCTGGACAACACCATAGGTTATTATAAGTAAAACGAGATAAAGTGTTAAAAAAGAGACAATGTTTCAACACATGTACTTAGGCCTGGAGCGGCTGGTAGAGAGGCTATATGTTGTTACAGGATGTTTTGTTGCGATCAAAACTCTTGCGCCAGGTGGGACTCGAATCCGCATCTTCTGCTTTACGGGCAGCGATGTTTGCCTTACACCACCGGCGCTGTTTGACCGCACGTAACATCCATCCCCGTATCACGAGTTGGTGCTGACAGACCTGAAGGATATCGCGGATGTTACGTGCGGTCAAACAGCGCCGGTGGTGTAAGGCGAACATCGCTGCCCGGAAAGCAGAAGATGCGGGTTCGAGTCCCGCCTGGCGCAAGAGTTTTGATCGCAACAAAACATCCTGTAACAGCATATAGCCTCTCTACCAGCCGATCCTGGCTTAAGTAAAATGTGTTAAAGCATTGTTACTAGTAAGGTCTTCAGCTTAACCGGTTTCATGCTGATATCAGCGGCCGGCCCATCCCGTATCACGGGTGGGTGCTGACAGACCTCGAGGATATCGCGGATGTTATGTGCGGTCAAACAGCGCCGGTGGTGTAAGGCGAACATCGCTGCCCGGAAAGCAGAAGATGCGGGTTCGAGTCCCGCCTGGCGCAAGAGTTTTGATCGCAACAAAACATCCTGTAACAGCATATAGCCTCTCTACCAGCCGATCCTGGCTTAAGTAAAATGTGTTAAAGCATTGTTACTAGTAAGGTCTTCAGCTTAACCGGTTTCATGCTGATATCAGCGGCCGGCCCATCCCGTATCACGGGTGGGTGCTGACAGACCTCGAGGATATCGCGGATGTTACGTGCGGTCAAACAGCGCCGGTGGTGTAAGGCGAACATCGCTGCCCGGAAAGCAGAAGATGCGGGTTCGAGTCCCGCCTGGCGCAAGAGTTTTGATCGCAACAAAACATCCTGTAACAGCATATAGCCTCTCTACCAGCCGATCCTGGCTTAAGTAAAATGTGTTGAAGCATTACAAGAGCATTTCTAATTCGCCTACTTTGCAACCTGGGTAGTCCAAGTTGCACCCTCCTCTGTTCTCCATTAAACTGATAGCTCAAACCATTACAGCGCAAGACAAGTTTACGTGCGAAGTTATTCTGAACACTCCAGAACGGCGATATCCTTTTTCTTTTAAGGGAAAAAACTGTTGTGCTCCCTTCAACAATGGGTCGCACATAGGTTTTATATGCCTTGATGACTGTATGAGTTTTTTGTGCGAAATTGAAGAGATTGTAATTTCTAAAATTCACCCTTAAAACCAAATTTCTGCAGTGCTTTTGGAAACACAATCCGTCATTAACCAGAAAATCTTGATCCTTCACTTCTCTGACCCACTTAAGTTGAATTCCATCTAAACTGTATTCTACTTGGGTACTATCCAAATTTTGACAGTTGCCTATTCGAAGAACTACCCTCTCTTCTGCTGCAATAGGCGTTTTCCAAGTCATTGACCGCTCCTTCACAGATTCAATGGCTGATTGAACTTCAAGCATATCCTCAGGTTTCTCAATGGTCTTATATATTCGCACATCATCTGCATACATCTGCGTGGATACACGAAGGGGAAATATTTTCTACGGTAGATCGTAATTTTCTACGTGTACCAAAAACAAAAGCGGAGAAAAACCCTCTTTTGGGGGACCCCACTAGCCGCTTCTCGGGCAAAAGAAAAACTACTGCCGATTCACATAATATTGGTGACCTGTAAAAAAATGCGTATCTAGTTAATTAGCTTGGGGTTTATGCCGATTAATTCAAGCTTCTTAAGAGCATATTTATTTATTTATGGGCATAGACGATTGTCTAGCGTAAAGATAGGAACAAAAGGAACACTTAAATAACAAATGCATAGTAACCACAATCACAGTAAAACGATCACGGCATATCACGTAGCAGTAGCCATGTTCGACTCTCCTTGAACCTTGGCATGGTAGAATCTGTCTGTAGAGTTGCTGAGCTCTTCACGAGGTTGGTAAACGGCTTTATTGGTGGCTAACGTTTGTTTTGAACAAAACAAGTTCAGGCTTCCAAAATTTGACATTGAATTTTGTAAGATTGAAGACATGTTTGGTGGGGTAACTTCTAATTGACCTGCCCCTTTCAGGCTCTGAAGAAGGCGATCCAGCGGAAACGTTAGCCACCAATAAAGCCGTTTACCAACCTCGTGAAAAGCTCAGCAACTCTACAGACAGATCACGGCATATTACATTTGGCGTAACTTCTACAGGCTTGAGCAGACAACCTCGCCAGGTTTTCGTACTTACCAAGTAGTAAATTGAAGTCCCTGAAAATCAGATAAGTTAGGAAACCTGACCTGACTCGTGATCTTGCATTTGGGAGCCGAAGAAAGACCTCCTTCCTTTTTGCAGAACGTGTCGGTTCACCACCGACAAAATCTGCTGGATCGATAGCCAGCTTTTTAGTTAGAATTTTGTACAGCATAATAAGATCCGCTATTTTTCGCCTGGTCTTCAGTGATGAAAGACGAAAATAAGGATCCCGTTGATGTCCGCATAGAAGTGAACTGTAACCTTTCGAGAAACACTGCATCATAAGCTTTCTGGTGAAGCTATTTTGTACACTAGCATATGATGAAGTAGTCTATAGAAGGCATTGGAAAAATCGAAGTAAACAACATGTGTTTGTCATCAATCTCCTCATCCCAATTATGTAAAGAAGACAGAAGTGCTGTTTCAGTGGATCTTCTCATCCAGAAACCGAGTTGGCCCTTTGAGACGATGCTGTGCTGCTCGAGATGCTTGACGATGCTTTTTGACAACTTTTTCAAGAACTCTGCAGAAAATAGACGTGACACTGACCGCCCGATAGTCTCCTGTATTGGAAAACGGTGGCTTCTTAGCACTAGGAGTAATGAGTGAAGTTCTCCATCGAACTGGTGCTTCACCTTTCACATAAGACAAATTGAATAAGTGTTCCACCGGGTATGCAATTTGGGGTACAATATTTTTCAGCCAATTTGATAGGTAGGAAGTCCGAAGAAAGTGATTTCGAGCTAGGCCATTTACACAGGATGTCAAATATTTCCTCTCTATAAAACCGTGTTGTAGGACCCATGAGGGGATATATTGAATCCCTGCGCAAGGGGCACGCACCAGATTTTTGAGATTCAACGTATAGAAGCTTAGCTTTGCCCTGATCGATAGAAAAGGTTTCACTGTATCGCTGACGCTGGTTAAAGTATTGAAAAACCCCAATCAATCCACATTATCAAGATATTCCTGTACGGGTGCATAATTCGCAGAAGATAAATCCCTTTTCGAGCAATATTGAGCACGCAGAACCTTCATATTCAACTGAAGTTTTACTGCAGCATGATCGCTTCCACCGATAGGGGGATCACTTCAACGTCTTTCACCAGTCCCTGGGCATTAAAGAAAACTAAGTCAAGATAGTCACTCCCTCTTGTTGGCGAAATGACATGTTGTGTACTATTTTCGCGTCAAATTGGACACTTTTCAAATCAAATTGAACACTCTTCTAAGCTAATTTAAGACATTTCAAATCAAATCGAACTCTTCCAAATCGAAATGAGCTTATCTACATTAAACTGGAGACTCCAAAAGTGTTAGAATTATTTTTTGTTCAAGGAAAATTTTAGTATAACGTTCTCTTAAGTTTTAATATACTTCCCAATAAGAGATCACATAATGTGAAACTTTATAAGAGTTATAGTTTTTGAGGAAAAACAAGGATTTAAGGCTTGTTTTGAAGAGCAGGAAGGCGGCCATTTTATATTGTCAAAACAGAGATTGCGCCATGACCCCGTCCGAAACTTCGCTATTTTTGTCGATTGACAAAAAATTTGTTTGCATGCAGTTTCACATCTGCAAGCGGTGCAACACAAATAATTGTAAAAAAAACAAACATATCCTTCTTTGCTGCATCCAAACAGTATTCATACTGTCAAACGAATAAACGTTGAATTGAACTTTGGAGTGCATGGCGCGATCCAGTCTTTTGACGCACGACATGATTGCTGCCTTGCTGTGCCCTAACACAAAATTTAATTTATTATTTTTTCTTGAAAAATAAAAATTTTATATAATTATTTTAATCATTCGGCAGCTGAAGTAAAAAAAATCAGAAAAAGTTATTCCAAGTTCTCCTTGAACAGAAAATTATTCTATCCATCTTGCAGTCTTTAGTTTAACTTGTATGAAGCTCGTCTTGATTTGGAAGACGTTCAATTTGACTTCAGTTCATAGACCTTCTTAAAAGAGTGTCCAATTTGACGTGAAGAGTGTCCATTTTGATTTGAAAAGTATCCAATTCGACGTGAACACGGTATATAAGGCTATCGGTCTTGAACAAATCAATATATTACCTTGAAGAGTAAGAAATATTAGTGGAGCGCTCATTCAATTAATATCTGAGAGGTTGAAATCTCCTAGAACTATGCATGTCATTCTACTGAAGGAAAATCACTAATAGCCCTTCTGAGCTGACTCGAGTTATTACCGCTGAAACCTGGAGCACGGTCAACCAGCAGACGTTTCCTTAAGACTCTTTCTTGTGTAGAGAAATCAGTTATAACTAGTTCATAAGAGTCCTTTTCAAACTCTTTAAATACTTCATTGTGCACAAAGGTGTTACGAGGAAGCACCACAGCTCCACCAACCGCTTTGTGAAGTCTGTCGCATCTAACCGCTCTATAAGTGGAACTCAGATGACCAAGAAGGGGTGCTATCTCGTGTTTAGAGGATAACCAAAACTCAGTTATTAGAACCAGATCATCCAAAAGATAGGAAGGAGAAAAAAAGGTGTCATAATGCTGCCTGTTTAGCTGCTCGCTAGCCGTACAACTGGCAGCAAAGCGAAAAAGGGTATTGTTGATCTCCACCGACCCAGCTCACAATATCTCCGACGCATTCAATCAGAAGTTCGGCAAAAGTCCACAGAAGGTGTCGGGATTCAACAATCTCTTCGCCATGGTGACATCTCTTGTTCGCTTCTCAAGATCTGCGTTTTAAAGCACTAGCCTCGCTCTGTTCAGGAAATCGAGTCGAATCCAGTTGAAGGCACTACGCTTCCAGGCCTTGATCAGCTTATCGACAGTAACGGTTAGTTTTCTTCTGAGTGCAATTGTGAAGAGGTGACCCACCTTGTTTTTCCTATCTTTTCTATATTTGTTGACTTTATCCTAACCGCTATAAGTCCAGGTGCCTTTTTACAGTTGTAATTCAAGCCCAGTTGTGCTTAGCGTTTTTGTTTTAAACGTTTTAGCACACTCTGTTGATACCATGATGGAGTAGGATATTTATTAAGACGGTGGAGTATGAGATGTTACTGTGTGGGGGAGAAAGAAAATCTGAAAATCTGGTATCCGAAGCCTAAAAACGACATTAGAGCACATTCCTTCACGACAAGGGCAGGCTCCGTATATCTAGCGTTGAGAAGCACTAAAAAGAATCCAAAAAAATCCAACTCTAGACAATTATCAATCGTTTAAAAGACTTGCTGGGAAAACCCTCCTCAAATACTATTACTGTTACTATTACTTGGAATGCTGGTCACACATTTCATCTCCAAATTTTCGTTCGTTTGCAACAGGTTGCAGTTTCGGATGAGGAAAGCTGCTTACTTAAATAGGAGCGTTTTTTTTAACCATGTGGTCAGTCTTATCTTCCAACCTTCGACTTTGAGGTGGAAAGTGGTGCACGAAAAATTGATAATTTATGAAAAGGAAAGGCAGATTCTTCAGTGTCTTAAATAATTTCTACGTGCGAAATATGAGCGAGTTTGGTGATCACGACGCTGTCAACCTTACCAGTACCCGGTGTAACCCACCGTACTCCACCGTAATCCTAAAAACAGATCGTGTTCGTGATCAGCACCCCAAATAACCCCACTGGATAAATTTGGATGAAATCGGTGATCATGACCCTTGCGGCCTCACTCTCCTATGCTTAGCCTACCTCAATCGATTGAAATTTTGAAAACAGGTATCATATTCATAATAAGCACAAATATCATCCCTAGGCGATGTCTAGCGAATTTTTTTCGCGCTCTTCTGGAGTGGTGAAAACGCAGAGGTGGCATATTTTATTTCTGGTGAGGATCGCAATCATATGCGTTAAGTGCGTTACAAAAAGCAGTAATGCAATTGTACAGAACTAAGTCGCTGTAGGCAACGAAACAGAATCAGATCTAAAGAATGCTAAGTGCGATTAGTCGTTTAAACGAGGTTATTGACGTCATCGGCGTTCTCGTTCTCACCAGCCTGATGTTGAGCTCATGGGGTTCCAGTAAATGAAGAATCTGGACTCAACTTTAGTCTTGTAGCTGACAAATAGACTCTGACATCCCCTCTTCTGCTAGTTGTCAAAGATGCACCGAAAACTAGGATGGGTCAGCGGAAAGCTTTTTTTCCAGAACTTTGAGGAACAAATTCGCTCGCTTTCCTCTAGAATCAGGGCTAGAGTATGTTGTCCCTGTCAGCTCCATCATTGTCATAATTGAGACCGTAGCATGTCAGGAACAGCTTAGGGGCAAAGGTCAGTGATCCTCTTTCTTGTTATTTGTTCTTATTTCTGTTCATCTCAATGTCTCCTAAAGCTTTAGGTGGCCTTTCCTTGATTCACTTCTTGCCAATAGGAATTTACATTTCGAGCTAAGCCTTTTGTCTTGGCCTTTTGAGCCTATAGTCATATTAAGAGCTCTCTACCCTATAGGATTAAGCACCGTTTTTTTTTGCCGCTAGAAATCGAACAAGTATCCAGTTTCCGAGCTAGGTGGTTATTAGTTAAACAACTGGATCTTATTTCATTTACCATTTATTTAATCGCATCCTGTTACCGTGGAATGAGTAGGATGTTCTACTCTGTGTTGCTGCTCCAGGTTTGGTCCGTCTAATGCGCAAGTTTTAGGCGGTGTAGCGTCTATGGGACGAGAACTTCTGCACAATATGGTGGGTGGAATGCCCGGTATCGACGAGGCGATGAGTTTCGCTGAGATGCTCAAGTAAGAGAAGTTCTTCTTATTAATTTCCGTACTGTTTTCTATTCTTCATTCTCTAAACAGCCATAAACACGCCGAAAGTACTGTTTGTTCCGTAGATGGTTTGCGCAGTTTCGTTGCCGTCGTTGTGCTAGTCCTTAAAGTGGCCAGCAAGTACTGCCTACTTCGTACGATTTATGTTCCACATAGGGCAATCGAGCCTTCTCTACCAATTTGCACGTAGTTAATAGTATTCAAGAGCCTTTCGTTCGGAACAGGTATTGTCTCAAAGTGCTATGTTAGGTGGGGTCATTCCCCTTGACAGAGAATAACAGTGTGCTTTTAGATTGATCAACTCACTCGACTTCGACGTTGTTGTCTTCGACACAGCACCGACAGGGCACACGTTGCGACTGCTTCAGTTTCCGGTCATTCTCGAAAAGGCCTTCACGAAAATTCTTTCTCTTCAGTCGTCATTTGCGCCAATGATTGGACAGGTACCTGCCTTTTGCCAACGTTTTACTGGTCGCTGAAGTTGAGTGGATGTAGTGCGGGTTTAAGGATGACCGTGAATGTCATTTTCACATTAAACTGGACACTTTTCAAACCAAATTGGACGCTTCTTCTAGGCAAGCATAACGACTTTGAAATACATCATAATTCCAAATCAAGGCAACTTCTTCTACATTGAACTAGAGACCTTCCAAGAAGGTTTGAATAATTTTTAGTCCAAAAAGATTTAGTATGACTTTCTTTTAAATTTTTAATTCACCTAATAGTAAATGAACACACTGTTTGAAGTTTTATGATTCCTTAAAGGAAAATTATGGTTTAAGGCTTGCTTTAAAGTGCAGTAAACAACAACAGCTCGAAGCACATCATAAATAGCTTGTGTGCAGTTATTTTGAACGCTTTTGAGTAGTTGGATATTTTTTCCAGAGAAGGGTTAAAAGCGGAAGTGCAATATATTCCATAATACGTCCAATGCAAACTTGTATGCAGCAGGAGAGCCCGAGGATCATTAGTTTTTAAAGTCTTGAACAAGTTATATGTTCCATAGTTAGCTGAGTTTAAGGCTTCAAAATGTAGAGCGAAATCCAAATCACTGGATATAAGAATACCTAAGTCTCGAGCCACCCAAAGCGGTTGGAGGTCAGTATGACGTGAAAAGGTGTAATTGGATGTGAAAATGTCTGATATGTTTAAGTGAGCCCTAAATATTGTTATTTTTTGCGAGTTCACGGCTTTCATCAGTTTTAGCTGTCCGGCATGTTGGGTATGGGTGAGCTGTCCATGGACGACACAATGAGGAAGTTCAACGAGACGTTAGACCAAGTGAAGCGAATGAATGTCGAGTTCAAGAATCCCGTAAGTAGTGTTTTTCCTCATACGACCTATCGATTTCTTCACGGAAAGCGTTACAGGATCTCACTACGTTTGTATGCGTATGTATTGCCGAGTTTTTGTCGTTGTATGAGACAGAACGATTGATTCAGGAACTTACAAAACAGGTAAGTGCTTTCGATTCCGCTGAGGGTTTCCCTGTTCTTCGAGTTGTATTCATTTTCAGGGTATCGATACACATAACATCATAGTGAACCAACTGCTGTTCCCTGACACAAGCGACGGCTGCGTCCAGTGTAGGAAATGCCAAGCTCGGTTCAAAATACAGTCGAAGTATCTCGAACAGGTAGGTGTTTATGAGGAATGCTTTGCAGCTCGATAGTTTGCGTTGATGGGGTCTATTACATTCTGTGTCGGTCGAGAAGGAAAAGCAAAAATATCAGAATTTATGCTGCTATGGCATCCAAATTAAGCATTCAGCATAACACTGTCTTCGTATTAGCATTCAGTTTAGGATCGCGGCTATTTATTAATTCAAGAATTCAGCATAGAAATTAAACGGGAGCAAACCGGCACTAGAGAAAGCTCTAAAGTCGGGTTTTGTTTAGTCTCTGGCTTTAATTATGCTTAGAAGCCTTTAGTTCTGCATAACTTTCCCACTGTGTAATCCACGTAGCGCGCAAATGTTGATTGAAGCAAAGCACACTCTCTGAAGTTCACTTGAAGGCTTATGTCTCCACGTTGATTAGCCCGAGTCAGCACAAAACGCGACGTTGCATGGACGGAAGTGGCGCTATTCTGGCGCGAGACCTGAAACTAGCTGGTGTGGGATGCGATCAAACGTTCTATTGAGATAAATACCATCAATTTCATGGGGTTAGCCGGACCGCGCTATCACAGAGCGCGTAGAATGTAAGAGTAAGGGACGGCCTTAAGAACCAGTTAGCAGGGTAGTAGGGCGCAGGGGTGTGTGTAAATGAGGTTTGAAATTTCGTAAATCGTAATTGCGAAAAAACGTCGTAAATCGTAAATTTTAAGTCACCTACCTATTGTGATATACAACTAAATTTCCAGAGTGCTTTTTCTTCTAATGTCAACCAGATGTGATTCAATATTTATTTGTCGTGTTATTTTCAACTCAAGTTGAACAGTTTTCTTACTAAACTATTTCCCTTTTTCACCTCTTCCTACTAGTAAGACATAGTTCAAATTAGACTTTAAACGTTCAAGAACGTCGAGAAAACTGTAGATCCAAAAACTTTACTTTAGCCTGTGCATGGTATTCCAACAAAGGCCTGCATCGTTTGAATATTTATTCAATTCCTGACTTACTAACAGGGTTTCAGCTTAAATCCAGTATTTAGCAGAAACAACAGCGAAGACATCGCTGTGAAATTAATAATTAAAAACCAATCCATCTCAGACCAGTTCAGCGAAAACAGCAACTGCGCACGCATGCAGTAATCCAACAAATATACTGACTCATACGACGGGATTGCGCCATGCATACTGATCACATGGCGCAATATCGCATCATCATGTAAGTCACCGAAAGATCTTCGCTTTTCTACACTTTGGAACAAGTCCTGAGACATTCCCGTAGCAGTCGGATAAGAGATTTTTGGCCACCGAAGAAGTGTGGCCATATTTCTTGGACAACTTTTGTAGTCGCTTTAAAATGGGAGGGTTAACGTATTCTTCAAGGCAATGTTCTTGGGGCGTCTTCTGTTTTATTCCATAAATGAGAGAGTTTTGATTTAAAAGGTGTTTAGCTTGGTTTAAAAGTAATCCCATTTGAGTTGTAAGTTGGGAAGAACGCGGTTCAAGTTAAAACAGGTTGAGGTTGAGTTGGAAGAGTCCATTTTAAGCGCAGTAAGTGAAAACGGTATATAGACACCTGCAGGAAGGTAGTTAAACGTCCAATGCTTCATAAGAAGGTACCGAGCAATAACCACAGCGCGAACTCAGAAAGTTTCTTATTTGTAGAGAGGTTTTTTTCGACCTCTCCTCGGCCTCAGGAGCCGTGAAAGTACAATAGTGACTTGATGGCGATTTAAATCAGCTTACTTCCTACATATTTCCTACACATTTATTTCACTCAAAATTCTCAAATTAGGGTTTACTTTGAGCTGTGCTTCACTCCCTGCTCTCACTTTCTGTATTATACAACGTTCTGAGTTTTTCAGCGAGTGTTAAACAGTGACTTCACAACAGGTAGGGGATGACGAGGGCTGTCGAGGTCATAATCAGCTATTTTGCCCAAACTTCTCCCAGAGGGGTTATCTGGGGTGCTGATCACGGATCTGACATTTTTTTTTGAAATTTTGGCTCATTGCGGTAGATTATAGTGGGTGATTAGGCTGTCGAGGTCATGGGGTGTTGATCACAAATCTGGGATGTCGATCACGAATATCACCGTTTTGACAATTTCGAGTGAAATAAATGTGTAGGAGATGTGTAGGAAGCAAGTTGGTGAACGAGGCAGTGGTTATGAAAAAATGCAAAAATAGGGCATAGCACGGGAGTCGAACATCTGGTCCCGCACCTTTGAAGCAGCCCCGCAACCTCCTGAGTCACCGACTCGCCTGCAGCAGTGCCTTTGGCCGCGTCTCATACAACAGCGCGCGCACACATGCACGTGGGTACTTGCTGACGGTGCGCTACTGTACCCCGCCTTCGAGGTCCCGTAGTTCTTTTGGTTCAAGGACTCAACAAAAACGAAAGGTTTTTTTCTACTACATGAAGGGTGGAGATTCCCGAGTACTATCCATTTCCTCCGTAGAGACCTACGCCTGAGACCCCCCTATTTAAAACTTACTAAGACTGCTGCTCCTCCCTGCTCTCTTCCCTCATTCAAAAGGCTTGCGCATACAATCACCACTTAACCTAGATTTCACTTTACTTGGAGGCATTATGCAATATCTATTTGGTACTGCTTGTTTATGATACGTTATTAGTTGTTCGGTTCTAGTTGAGTTTCTTGCGTCTGTCTTATACGACGTAATAAATATCATATCATATTATCACTAGTGAGTAGGGCAAGTAGGCATAAGATTGCGTCCACGTGGGTGATTAACGCCGTCCTTTATTTCTTACCTGTTATATCTGATTTCGCTTCAACAATCCTTTTGAGTAAATTTGCTGAAAGTCTTATATCTGTAGCAGAATTTTGAATTTTTAATGCAATTTTCGAACTTTGAAGTGGTATTCTTCAGATTGCTGACCTATACGAGGACTTCCATATCGTGAAACTGCCGCTACTGGACGAAGAAGTACGCGGCCCCGAGCAAATACGTGCGTTCAGCCAAAATCTGGTCGTGCCATACTCGCCGGCTGCGGATCAGAGTCGCTCATAAATCTGGTTGGCCACACATTCCTCCTGTTTCGATTCATATTTATTCCGTCTGACACTGTTGACTCTTCGTCGTTTCTGGTTCGAACTTTACAGCTGAGCTCTATTTGGCCGTGTGTTTTCCCGGTTGGGATCGGATTGTCGCCCTGGTGTTTCCTTGCGTGAACTCGAATATACTGAACGTGATGACTCAATCGTTATGTACTTTATTCTGTGCAGATACCATGTCTAGAGGTGATTAGCAGATATGTCTATATTCATTTCTCTTCCGTCTTCGATGTCCGTTCAAACGACAAAATAAACGTGCCAAACATGAGGAAAGTGCTAGTGGAAGAGGGACAACAAGAGGACACGGTCTCACGAGATAGAATTGTACCATTTTCACGTCAAATTGAACACTTCAAACCAATTGGACGCTATCAATCAAATTGCATACCATTCAAAGCAAGTTTGACGGTTCTGAAATCAAACTGAACACCTTCCTATGCTAAACGAGCTCCATCTACATCAATCCAGAGACTCTCAACAAGTTTAGAATAATTTTTTGACTAAGAAAAATTTTGTATAACTTTCCCCGACTTTTTAAAAATTATCTGCCGCAATAAGTAAACCGCAACACACTTTTTGAATTTTTATAAAATTCTTATTTTCTGAGAAAAAAGAATGGCTTATTGTTTTAAAGAGTAGGAAGGCGGAGATTTTTTTAGTGCCAAGCGAAGAGATTGCGCCATGCCATCCTCTAAGATGTCGCGATTTTATTCGATTGATAGGAAAATTTCTGATTGCATGGAGTTCCATACCTGTTGTTGTGAATACCCAACTAGGGTTACATCTGATTATACAAATGTATGATATTATATAACAATATAGAGCAAATAGGTATTAATGATAACACTTACTATGTCTAGGTGAACAACATAAGATAAGCATCATTGCATAGCATCCACAGGTATGACCTAACGATACCGCAAGTAGGTAAATAAGATAATGCACAAATACTACACTAGCCGCGTTACACTCTTTTAAGACTAGAGGTTACCAGCCTTCCATGAGCAATATGTCATGCTCCTGTCATGTCATGCTTCTCTGCTCCTCCCCTAGAAATTCCCTATATAAACCGCTGTGAGTTATTAATTGTGTTGTGCTCTGATAGTTGTGAAGTAGTAAATACTTATTACAGTTCGCTACAGACGCATCCGTTGATGAACCACCAAATTCGTGCATCGGCCGGGAGTCGAACCCGGTTTGGTGGTTCACCAACGGATACGTCCGCAGCGAATTGTAATAAGTATTTATTACTTCACAGCTATCAGAGCACAACACAAATAATAACTCACAGCGGTTGATATAGGGAATTTCTACGGGAGAGCATAGAAGCATGACATGACAGGAGCATGACATATTGCTCATGGAATGCTGATAACCTCTAGTCTTAGAAGAGTGTACACGGCGAGAGTGTAGTATTTGTGCATTATCTTATTTACCTACTTGCGGTATCGTTAGGTCATACCTGTGGATGCTAAGCAATGATGCTTACCTTATATTGTTCACCTAAACATAGTAAGTGTTATCATTCATACCTATTTGCTCTATGTTGTTATATAATATGATACATTTATATAATCAGATGTAACCCTAGTTGGGTATTCACAACACCTATACACGATACAACAAAAAACAATAATAAGGAACGCACATGTCGTCACTTTGGTGCTTTATGTGAGCGCTTCCAGTCAGATAAAAATCGCAGCGAGATAATCGGAGTGCGTAGCGTGACCTCTTCTTTTAATGCACTATATGATTACTGCCGTGTTGCGCTTTAAAACGAATTTTATTTTATTGTTTTTTTTGAGAGGTAAACTTTTTTATAGAATATTACACACATTCGAGCAGCTGAACTGAAACAATTCAAAGAAAGTTATACCAAATTTTCCCTGAACAAAAATTTATTCTATTTTGGAGAGTCTGTAGTTTAATCGATGAAAAGTTTTTTTCCATTTGGAAGACGCACAATTTGATTGTGGAATGTTTGTTTAGAAGGCTGTCCAATTTGACGTGAAAACGGGATATGAAGAGAGTGGGCTCGGTCGATAAAGCAAGGTGAAAGAGCACTGAGTGAAGGGTGTATGGTGTGGTGATGGTGCAACAAGCTGCTAGACTTCTAGTTTTCTCACAGGTTTTAGAATGATGAAGTTACCCGAGTATGAGTTGAGATGACCAATGGAGGAAATACAAGAGGTGTGGGGGGATAGCTCCATGTCCAGTTAAGGAAGCTAGGGCTCCCTGTGCAGGAAACCTAAGTGATCGCAGGAGGCCCGCGTTTGCATGCTGCCAGCCCAGCCTAGGACCAAGAGTATGGCAGTGTTGTAATGGAATGCCATGAAGAAAGTGGAACAGGAACAGGTAGTGTGAGGTAGTCGGTGTGAGTAGGTCGCTAGCATGACTTCTCGCGGAGTGAGATGTACGGGAATGAGAATATCGAGCCGCTCTTGTCCGGGAAGTAGCGCACAGCGGCCGTATATCTGAAATATGAGCATTGTACTGATGCTTAGCTAACAGTCGAAGGAAGCGAGGGTTGTCGCGTGCTCCCCGAATCGAGGTTCTCGGTTTGAGTCCCGTCAAGGTCATCAAAGCGTTACATTCTTCCGAGCTCCACGAATATGTACACACTTGTATGGGGAGGATACCACTCTAACTTGTCCATCGGCAGGCCACCGCAAGTTTTAAACCCAAATATCTAATTAAACTTCATCTACGTATATTATCCCTAAAAGAAAAATGCCGGGCGTATACCAGGTAGGAATAGCGTTCGAACAAACAGCGTCGATGATGTAATGGCATAAAACATTCCGTCCGGTTAGCAGTGACGGGGGGCGAGTTCGAGTCCCACTTGGCGCTGGAGTTTTGACGGCGGCGAAAAATCTTTATAACAGTCTCACTAAAGCCACTTGAGGCTTAAAGGAAATGACTTGAATCAGATCAGACAGGAATTGGTCAGCGCTGTGCCTTATCCTTTAATCATAAGCACTCGTAGCGCGGTATCGTCTGATAAGGATAAAGAACGACTTTATTAATCTGCGTTGAGATGCGCCACGCATTCCGTTTCTACGGGATGTCATGGAGGCGATCTAAATGCGTATTTGGACTATACAGTGGTCGTGGAGCAAGTCGTGCCTTGGTCGTCCCAGATTAGTCTAGTATCATGTAATTCACCGACCTCAGAGGAATGGACTTGGTTGGCCTCCTTGGAGCGACGGAAGACCCGAAGGAATGCAATACTTCGTTGGCCATGACAGGATCCGAACCAAGAACCTTTGAACGTGGTTCACACGACAGCCGGCACCTCGTCCAACTGCACTACCATCCGCCCACTTGTAAGATACTGCTGCCTAATGGTTGGTAAAGCTGTTGCCCACTTTCGCTCATAGTCGTGCACTATCGCCAATTGTTACGAAGAGTGCCTTCAGTTTTAATCTTTAAAAAGCCGTTCACCTTTAAGTCGTTCACAAGCTATAATGTATTGATTAGGCAATTAATCAGATCTATCCTAGTCGGAGGGGTGGGGGAGACTTCGCTGGAAAAGCGAAACAAATTTTTAACAATGTGGCATCTCTCCGCTAGAAAATTTTAAAGATTGGTTTTTTCTTAGGTCACTTCACGGTACAGTCTTCGTAAACTGGTCTGTTTTCAGCTTTGCCGCCATTGTCCAAGTCAAAGTGGATTGCCTCCCCCCACTAGGATATATCCAATTAATCAATACTCTCCTCACAGCTCCCCGCTCCTTATTCATAAGTGCTGATCCGTAGCCTTCCAAAGAAGAAATCATAGGTTTGGCATCTTTCGATCAATTTGGGCTTTTGTTCGTGTGATATTGCATGGTGATCAGCTTAGTAGGTTAAATCCGAGTGAAATTCACCTGTGAGTTGAGCTCCTTGTCTCTATGTCGATCATGGAGAACATCACGAATATGGTGTAGCCAGCAAGTCCAGCAAGTAGATGGAAAAGCGCATGAAGGTATGGAGTTCCTAGAAGTATAATAGTTTGAGCTTTTAAAAAATGAAGGAAGACACTAAAGAACATACCAAGCCACAGCCAAACGTCACATAGCAGCCGGTCGGCAAACCAGAACCCGAACGACGTGAACCATAACGAGAGAATCCGACGTGGAAAGTTCTCAATGTCCGGAATTCCGGAGCTGAAATGCTTGCTTAGTAGTGTTGTTAGGCAGCAATTGGTGCGTGATAATGCAGTTGGAAGGCGCACCAGCTGTCACGTGCACCCTGAATTCATATTCATGGTTCAAGTCTCGTCTAAGATAAGCAAGCCTCCATCCCTCCGGGGAGGTTGAATTCTTAGTGTATTTGTGTGCGAAGGATAAGACACTGATTTGTTCATCGGTTGGTTACCACAGGTCATTTTGCAGGCCAATATGTGCATTTAAATTGTCTCTGCGATATCCCGCAAGGGTGAAAAGCATGGCTCATCCCCTAGAGGGCTTCATCCTTGTCATGTCTTACGTTAAGAGTAAATTTAGGCTTCTGTTTAACTCGTTTATAAGGCTATAACAACAATATCAAGAAGATTTACTAACAAGGGAAGGTTTCGAAGCGTATGTCCGAGCGGAGAGAGCGGGTTCCTTGTAGGAAGAATCTCCACCCCTCAATTTGTATAAAAATGTGTATTCTTCTTCGCCAAGTTGTTAAACCCAAGGAGTACTGGGCCCTTGAAGTTACTACGGAATCGGCGCTCACGAGGGGAAGGGTCTCTTGTACACCTGCGATTCCACTCCGGCACCCGCTTGGGGTGCAGTTGATATTCGGGTTGTTTCATGCGAGGAATGTCGTGGGTTTGATTCTCTTGCGTTACAGCATTTTGCATTTCAACTGACTGATTAGAGATCTGAGGAGTCCTGACGTCAACAGAATTCTTAGGCGATTTCTGCGTATTTTTTCAACAGTGGGGAGCAACTTCAAGGAACCCCTACTCCTTGGGCTTAATGACTTGGCAGAAAAGAAACATATGGTATATTAACTGAGGGGTGAAGATTCTTATGTGACTTGTCCTTTCCGTTCAGAGAAACGCCTTAGACCCCTCCCCTGTAAGGGAGGCTCCCACTATGTGTTGTATTCCCCAACTTGTATTCCAATCAACTTAATGAGCCAGTTCCCTTAGACGATATGGGAAATATCCTAGGAAACCCATTTATAAGAATTACCGTATTTCCAACTAATAGTCAACAAGTCGAGCGCATACTGAATTAGACACATGACTCACTGTGCGCCCTCATATTTAATGACAATGGCAGCCGGAATCGAGAACAGCATCAATGCGACGGCGTTCAGTGTCGGCTCCAGGAAGCACAGCGCCGAGAATATGGCAGTGAGAACGACGACTGTTCTTCGGAATGTGGTTCTGAATGGAGCAGAATTAGCAGTCACCCAGCTTTTCTTCGAGGTTTTTAAAGCTTGCGTCCTGTGAGACGCGTTATCAAAGGACATATCAATGGCTTTCAACACATTCACATTACCTACAGAGTGGAGTTAAAGTCCTGAACGGAATGGTATTTTTATTCAAAATTCATAAAAATTGCTAGTTTTATAACACTGCGACGTCAACCAAATTCACAATCTCTATCGCTATCTGAAACACTTGTCCAATAACCCAGCAGCTTTTCGATTTCCTTGGAGTGTGTATGACCTTGGTTTCTGTCCCAATTAATTATTGAATTTATTTTCGCGAAGAAGGTGCTTCAAAGTGAGGATTGGTGGTAGTCGGAAGAGGCCAGGACCCGTGAGTAAGCATATGGTACGACCTTTCTTCCGAATTCAGCAGCCTTCTGCTGGCTCAGCTTTGAGAAGTGGGGACGGGCGTTGTTGCTAATGGGCACGCTTTGTAGCGCCTTGGACTTCAAGAACCTTCTACCTCGCGAACGTGCCCTAACTTCCTCCCAAAAACGCAAGGAGAAAAAAGAAACCGGTCAGGCCTTCCCGCAACGCTATACCTAAGGCCTAAAATGACTCACAGTCGTTCGCTGAACTTCTTTGGGAACCACTTCATGACGGGTATGTAGACGACGAGGAACATGTTGATGATCCACACCAACGAGAGCTCATCGACGAGTTGACCGAACAGGTTCAGTGTGGCGTGATAGTAGGTTGATGCAAGGCCGTTGAATGTGAGCAGCAGTTGGGGAACGATTAGCCAGTGGTTCACCTCCTTGATGTACCGACGCAGCATCATTGCGTTCAGCAACGGCAACACGATGATCGGGAGATTCGTCATCTAAAAATTCATTTTTTGGCTTGATTTTTTCTTTTTTTTTCTTTTCTTTTGGCTTGATTTTTTTCTTTTTTCTTTTCTTTTTTCTTTTTCTTTTTTTTTGCGAGAAGACTTGATATTCTTCTCGCAGGCTTTTGAAAACATTTTTGTAATTATTTTAGTTCAGCTGCCCGAACAAGTACAACAATTTTACTTATTTTTTATTTTTGGAGAAACAGTCCTAAATTAATTTTTTAAGCAAATTCGAAGTATGAAATAAACAACAAAAAATAAGGTTTAAGAGGTTTGTTTTGTTTTAAACACCACAAGGCACAAATCACTTAATGCGCTGGAGAATGAGATGGCGCCGTGCACTCAAAAAGCTCGTCGCAATTTTTATTTGAGTGACAGTGTAAATTCTGCTTGCATGAGGAGTAAAAGTGCGGACATGTGTGACCTCTAAAGTTGTTTTTTGTTGTTGTGTCGTTTAATGGTGCGAAACTCCATGCAAACAGAAATTTAGCTGTCATAGAAATCGCGAGGTATGGGACGAGAGCAAAGCACAATCTTTTCTCTTGGAACCAAAAATGGCCGCCTTCCTGCTCTTTAAAATGAACTTTAAACCATTATTTTTCGGCAAAAAAAGATTTTTACAAAATTTCAAACAATGTCTTCATTTATTGGTTAGGTGAATTAAAACTTCTAGGAAACACTAAAGTTCTTCTTGAACAAAAATTATTCTAATCTTTTTGGAGAATTTCTAGTTTGATGTTGCTACTGTCGCAAACTGGGAGAACTGTACGTTTATGAGCGTGTCTTCGAGCATTTAACTGTATTCAATATCTAGCAGATCTTCTACACGCTTGTACAGACAGCCTTGCCATATCCTCGTACTACGTTTATGGTTAGTTGCAATACATACCTCACGTAATATTCCCAGAATTTTTCGTCTCCTGGTGTTTTTGGCTTTTCTTTTCTCATTTTTTCAAATATTCCGCCCATACCTTATCTAGATTATATGGGGTGTTCCAAATAAGATGTAAGCGTTATCTGGAAGAAACGCACCTGCCGGTAGAGCTGTTGGGGAGAATAAAGTGAAAACTTAGAAATGCGGAAATCTCACGACATGTAGAGAGAAGGACCGTTTGAATGGGCTATGATCTTGTGATTTCCTAGCAGCTCCTCCAGCAGCATTGCCCGGATTCGGATCTATGCTAGTCAGAGGAGAGAGCCATTGGAAAGCAAAACAAACAAAAACAGAGTGACATTTTCCGGCATGAAAACTGCAAAGAAAGGTCCACTCGTGGTCCAACTCAGTGTTCCGCTTTTGCAAACTAACTCATTTTCAGCTTTTCCGCCGCTATCAAAGTGACGGAGAGAAGTACGCAATCCCAATAGAAAAGATCGTACAACCTTACAAACACTGTTTTCGTTTTTGGGACATCCTGTAGTTGACGATGAATTTAGTAGTTACGCATGCAGTAGATGAGCGATTCTTACCGTGTTCGCGAACTCGGCGACCATCGGCAACGTCTGGTACTTGTACGCGCTCTCACACCACGCATGACCGGACTCGTATTCGAACCAGTTGGTCATCTGCAACTTTGGAGAATGAGAATCGAAAAGGAAAGATGCGATGTCTACACGAACAAAACCGAGAATAAACGCGAATTAGGTTTCAGGCGGTGGACGGCGGCGATGAAACTAATTCGAAAAGTGGAGGCAGGACAGGTTGTATAACATTGAATTAAAGCATTGCCAAAGTATGTCATTCAGAAGGTGCTTATAAGTCAGCATGAATAATAAACGATGCCAGAAAACACTTTGAAGAAATGATACTACATTCGCGAAGAAAGGCCTAAAATATTCACCTGAGCATGCCCGGCGGTAAAGGATATAAGATTAACATAGGTGGGTACATGTCGCGAAGATGTGCCGAGGGGCGTTGGAACGCGCCGTTGGTCTTCCCGCAACCACGACAGTCAATTAGGCGTTGGTTCCGCCGCACTGACAAGGCACATGACTGGCTCCGCGATTATTGACTGGAGTAGCGGAGCGTTCCCACACCCCTGCAATGCGCCTTCGCAACACGTATCGGTAGGTGTTAACCAATCCCTTTTCAGGATGCGCCACGCACTTATCTTCTACGGGTTATCGACAATGACCTGCTATGGCCAGCCGGTGAACATTCCAGTATTTCATCCTTCCCAGACGAGTCTGGTACCACTTCACCCACCCATGAGAGATGGCTAGGTTAGCCTAGGCGAGAAATCCGGACTAAATAAGAACCTGGAATCGGGTGCATGCACGCGACAGTCGCCACCTCTCCCGACTGCGCTATTAAGCACTCAAAAAAAACGCTCCTTTCGAGTACCAGGTGGACAGTGACGCAGCTCGATCAGTGGATTCGAGCTCATGCTCTCATCCACATGCGCTCATTCTGGAGAAGCCAGTTGGCGGACCGGCTGAGATTTCAAAGGTCAAGGGAATCAAAGTCAAAGTCGATGGATAAAGGATAAAGGACGGTGTTACTCAATGTCCTTAAGGATGCGCCACGCGTTCTATTTCTACAGAATGTGGTGGAGACGATTTAAATGTGTATTTGGCCATACAATGGCTTGGGCTGGCCAGCTGATGAACAAGTTAGCGCTTTAACCTTCCCAGACAAGTCTGATACCAATTCTTCTTCGACCCCGGAAGGATGAAAAGCTTGATAACCTGGGCGGGAAATCCGATCCAAGAATCTGGTGTCGGGTGCACACAGTATACGCCACCTCCTTGTGCACACGCCCAAAAGTCGAAGGCAATGAGGTTCAAATAATCCGTCTCCTTAAGCTCTTAGTCTCTATCGTTTCTTAGAACTGTATTCTGTAAGTATATATAAAATTATGAATAAAAAGCAATAAAATATGTTGGATGAGACGTCTCATCCAATACAACGGCAAAGATTCATGGAGACTCGGAAGTGGAATACAAAATATGTAATAAAACTGTAAGAATTCAAGTACCATCAAGTCTTATATTTGGAAGGTGTTGCAGCCTAAAACAGAGACATTATGAGCCTAGAAGTTGTCCAAAGTCAACTGAGTTTTGAAGGAATACGATGACACCACAAGTACATTCACTTAGGAAACGAGGCTAATGGCTTTTTGGCTGTACAGGAGGTTCTTTCTTAATTCTAGTTCCGATTACCAATCTTGTATTATTCCTTATATTCTTGCTGATCCCATTTCTATAGAACTCCTACCGCTAGTTCGCAACATCGGTTAAAACAATCGGCTATCTTCCAGCTGACGAGAGTGTCCCCATGTGATAGCAAAAATTAGTTCCATTCAGTTTCATACGTTCGATGACTAAGAGACGTCCACAGGAATAGATTGCTAGTTTCTGTTGGCAAATACTGATAAACAGCCATCTTCCAACCCAACGAAATTCTATTCATGAACCCAACAATGGGTATGGCTGCGTCTATACTTACGATGCATTAGATAACGTTTGATTCCCGCCTGGCTCAACAGGCTTGATCGCAGCAAAACACCCTGTAACAACATATAGCCTCTATACCATCCGCTCCTGGCCTATTCAAATGCACTAAACATTTCTAGTGAATACAACGTTTTTCTATTTAAACCCCATCAACTGATTTTTAGAAAATATTCCAAATAGAACAGTAGATACTACTCGTGGTTTTCTAATAACCAGGCTTTGATTGTGGTAACGGTATTTTTTTATTACATACGATGAGAGCTATGAGTTTATAAACAACATGAAAACAGAAAGCATACTTTGAATAGAAAAACAACGAGGAGGGCATTGCAGTAAAATGGAAACTCCAAAGGCACGAACAACAACGCAGGTGTATAAAGCAAGGGAAGCTGCTAAAACCTCCTGGAGATACCTGTCGACTTATTGTTTTAATTGACTTATCATTAGAGTACTTGCTTAAATATTTTATTTGAAGGATGGAAAATTCTGAATCTGCTGGATTAGTGAAAGATGAAGACCTTAGGTTACCTCTAGCTCTAGTTACCTGGATTTTCCAATGGCCACCTTTTATGTTATAGGAGGAGAGTGAATAGAATTCTTGGCGAGAAAGGTGCACCCATCATTTATCAACCTGTAGACTATGACTATAGGTCATATTTTCTTCTAAAATAGGCAAGGGTACATAGGTTGAAGGTGCAGTGGTCGGGAATGAATGCTGTCGTATCTATGAATTCTTCTTACCTAAAGTTCCCTTGTAGAGCGCTTCATTGTGAGAAGCTAGGACTATCTACTAAAACTACTAAGAGAGAAAGCGTAGAGAAAATAATGAAAAAAGAAAATGAGAAAAATTCTGGTGATATGTACCTGATCACTGACTAGTGAATCAAATTACTCTGGGAATTCAGGTGACTTCTCTTCTGCTTCTTTTGACCATTCTGTAATCTTTGCACGGTGCTTGCGGTGTTGTGTTACAGGTGTGTCTCGTATATTGCACGTCATCTGGGTAATAAATAAATACCGGCACTATACAAAAAAAGCAAGGATACAGAACGTTAAAAACTCAGATCGCGCCATGCACTCAAGTGGCAACTTTTATTTGATTGATAGGGTAAATGCCACTTACATGAACCATCAAAGTGAGCATATGTCTGTCTGTTCATTTCAGTTGTTTTTGTTCTTTCGCCAACTGGTGTCAAACTTCATGCAGAAATTCTGCGGTCAATCGAATAAAAATCGCGAAATACTGGAAGAGGACAGGGTGCAATCTCTTTTCTGGCACTGACAAATGACCGCCTTCCTGCTCTTTAAAACAAACTTTAAGCCACTAGCTTAGACGAGTGTCTAATATGATTTGAAGACTGCCCAATTTGACATTGAAAGTGTACAACTTGATTTAAAAAGCGTACAATTCGAAGTGAAAATGGTATATACTTACCATTAGTATGCGATCTGTAGACTTATTGAAGGCGATAGCATTTTATGAAGGGAGGAAGAGAATTTGATTTGGCCCATGGCCACCACCACTGATTCCGACTGGACGAGATCTCAGGGAGCGATCTTTTTCTCCGATCTCTTTCTGGTTGGGAGAGCAGATCCAAGTGTAGACTAGACGGGACACTACACACTAGCCGGCGACACTACAGACCCGATCACGTCGTGGACAACTCACTGGACAAATTGCTAGCGAATGCGGCGAATGTCGCCATGTGATGCCGTCGCTGACACCACACGTGCTTATTTACCGTGGTCGCGACTTCAGCTCAACCAAGCGCCACGCGGTTCACCCTGGAGCTCAGAGGTCGCTCCGAGCCGGATAGGCCACACCAGTGGTTCTACAATAACCAGGGAAAGCAATGACTGGACGACAATTCTTGGACGTGCATTTTCGTCATGGAATTCTTCCTGTATCTGCGTTAAGGGGTTTCCTCAAATTATTGCCTCTTTTATCCAATTTTTTATCCATTAAGTGGTACTGTCTGTTGCTGTCTTCTTTCCTCAGAGTTGTGCTTCATTACTCGCATCTCTCATGACTGTCAGGTTCGTCGTAATCAATTATTATTAAAAGGTAAAGGACGGCATTACTCAGTTCTTTTTGGGATGCGCCACGCATTCTACTTCTGCAAGTTTTAGTCTGCAAGTTCTTTTGCTAAGAACTTCACTATTATATTAAAACTAATTAAAAACTTTATTATTATTATTATTATTATTATTATTATTATTATTATTATTATTATTATTATTATTATATCGCCTCTATGCACGAGATGTCGTGGAGCCGATTTGAATGCGTATTTGGCCAGACAATGACCTACGGTGGCCAGCCGCTGAACAATTCTTATCCTTCACAGAAAACTCTGACTCCAACCCACCGAACCCGGAAGGATGGACGGCTTGATTGGTTTGGGGGAGAAATACGAACCAAGAACCTGGTATCGGGTGAACACGTCAGTCGGCACCTCCTCCGACTGCGCTACACGTGCCTAATAAATTATTATTATTATTATTATTATTATTATTATATTAAGGGTGGAAGGCGGCCAAGCTTGATGTGTGAGCATCGACTGGGGATCGTACTGTAGCATCGCTTTGAGGGAAGGATCGTGCTTTGTAGCGCTTTAGGACAGGGTTGTCTCGCAAGTTCTTCAGTTTTTTATGATCATTGTATCTCTTGAACAATAAACTGTGACCTTACCAGGGGCAGGATTCACCAATATTTAAACCCGTGGGTATGCGGGTATGAGGGGTGGAGATAAGATAGGAGTCAGGTAGAGATAAGGCAAGAGTCGGAGGCGCAGTCTTCATCGTGGGTATCTCTACCTCCTTAACCGCGGGTTAGTCGTTGACGAATCCGGCCCCATGTGTGGTTTCGACAATGTGTAGCATCGCGCTCAGCTTTGTTGACTGAAGGAGACACGTTAAGAACATGGAATAGCATTCTGTAAGGTCTTGAATGCTGGTTGTTCTGCAGTTAAAAAAAAGAAAAATAATGCGTTCTAGATCAGTCTTCGAATCAGTCAGGAATGGTTCAAATGTTTCCCGATTTCCTCTAAAATGTCACGGAACAACACTTTTTACCTGAAGGAGCAGCACATAGATGTGAAATTATTAACGGTGATTAAAATGCTTGCCTTAGGAGGATTTTTTGGGTCCCTTTTGAGTCGATGACGTAGTCTGATCGAGGCTTGACTTATAAGAGAACTATTTTTTCTGAAGGAGGTGAAATTGTACTCTAAAAATTTCAAGCACTGCTCGTTATACAGTAAAACATCGAGCTTTTCTGCAACCATTTTCGTTTAATGAGGCACCATTGCTAACTGCTGGGGTACTTGGTGGTCTCTACTGCAGGCATGGTTGGGTAACAGCACAATAGTTTTGCAATAAAACCTTTTGGATTATCATCTTGAAAGCTAGCTTAAGCTAGCTTTGACCTCTATCTTCCAGGAACCGTCTACGCTATTCTTTGTGTATATCATCGAATGACTTTGTCATCAACTGTTTCTTCCCCTACGATTCTTGAGCGCACTTTTGTGAGTGCATGAAATAAATAAATACATAAATAACAAGTGGGTTGACTTTCGCGTCGATTTCTTTCTGCAGGCGGTGCAAAATCGACCATTAAGTACTTATCATGTTCGTATCGAGTTTTATTTTCTCTTATACATTGACCGAAACTTGAAAATTTAACGACGAAATTTCCCCTTTACAAGTGATCACCCTCATATGATTAAAAAAACTTTAGTTTTATGAAGGACGGCGACTTTGAATACGACCCCCATAATCTCATCGAAGATCGTCGAAGAAAGTCTGAATATTTTTATTTTACAACATGATACTCAGGACTCGAAACTTTATGGGCGGCGATTTCGTTTCCTAACTTTGTCGACTTTGTCGAAAAGTTTATTTTACTTAAAGGTCAAGCCGGGTAAAGTCTTAGATTATGACTTCGTGGTCGATTCAAGGAACGCTTTAAAAAATTATTTGTAGGTCAAAGATAGAGGTGAGGTAGCATTAGCGATTACTATTAATATCTTGTGGAGCACAATTTCAGAGCAAGACTCGCTCAGAAAAAATAATGTATCGAGCAATGGCATTCTGCTAAAACCGTATGAACAACTGATCTCATACTGAAAAAAAACTGCTCCGGAAGATCTTCTTCTTTGCTGTAGAATAACCAGCAGCAAAACTACAGGATTCAATTCTATGCGCATAACATACCTCTTTCAGCGGAAAGCTGCGCGCGATTCTCCACAGTGTTGAAGCCGTACTTGACAAAGAACAAATTATTTCGAGATACAAAAACCGCCTAAAACGCTAATACATGCAAGCAGATAAGAAGAATCGTTATGTTTTCACTTATACTATGTAATAGGCATGTCTACAGGACCTATTATATTTAGCCATACGTACTGACAGAGAGAGAGAGAGAGAGAGAGAGAGAGAGAGAGAGAGAAGCAAAACGAAAGAGAAAAGGAGACGCGCGCAAGCACTCCTTAGCTGGGTTAAACGTGAGTTTATAGTTGGTGGTGCAGCGAACCTTTGGATTGCCTTTGCTCTTGTTCCATGAAACATATTCACGTCTATTTATAATAATATTAATTTTTTACGGCCGTATAAGACGGTCGTGAGACAAAAAAGGAGTGTATAACTCCAGAATACACCACATTCACAACAACAAAGAAAGCTAAACTACACGCTCAGGCTTGAATACAAAGTGAGAAGTATCTGATGGTGAGTCAAAAAGCACTACGCAAAATCCTTCGCGTTAACGATCAGAGATGTCTAGTACTCAAGAAGAGCTTTTCTTAGCAACTTGTTTCAAACAGTTACAGAGTTTTTTTTTTGCGGACGGTGAATATTTATTGTTCAAGTTTGGATGCTGTGACCCAGCCTTTACAGTGAACTGGTCGAACGTTGATTTTTGCCCTAGCGTATACTATTTTCCAGATTTTTCCAGATACCCTTGTGCCCTTGGCTCCAAACATTTCAATATTTATCCTTCTTCAACAAGCAGATCAACAGGCAGGTGATTCCTCTACAGAAATAGAATCACCAGAGTGGAGCCGGCATTTGTTGGGGTAAATTGCATCTTACCACCGTACGAGTTTCGAACCTCAGAAAAAGACAAGCACTTCGAAATGTTCGTCGTTTCGGTCCAGCAGATCATCCTCAAAAGGCGCACCCAAGTTTCATAATGGTTTAGATTTTGTAGATATCATGTGATAGTGACTTCGAGAAAGCCATGAACGACCGATATTACGCTCTTCGTGTCCCTCGAGCGAGGAAGATCCATTGGAGCACTCTGGCACGCGACAGGGACGAATGGAGACGCTGAGGCGCACGCTCGAGCAAGTCGATGATTAACGGCACCACAGGTGATACGTGATCATGTGATGGCAGAAAGTGAAGAAAGAGCTGAAACCTGGACGACGTTGGGCGGTAAGTAATGGAAAATGGTGTTTGAAGATTGAAGTTCTGCTGAACTGAAGCGGCTCCGAGGAGTAACTAATTCTTCGGAGCACTGATAAAGCTGAACAGTTTGCCAGGAAGAGCAATAAAAGAAGGGGCATAAGAAGAGCTTGTGGCGTTCATGGTGGAGCAATGGGTTTGAAGCCGCGAAGAAAGAAAAACTGATTCACCCCACAACGCCATAGCTACAGAAGAACGCCACTTGTTCTTGAGTGAAAGCACGCTAATACAACGACACGCGAATACGTTGACCTGGCGGCCAGACGGACAGAACCAGCACAAATAGCCGAACAATGCTAGAAGACGCCGAGAGAATGGCATGTTCGTCACCGAAACTGGTCGTGGGCCGGCCGGCCACCGGTCCTCGCCCCGTGACAAAGCGCCGTCGCAGAACTAGAGGACTCCAACTTTAATTAGACCACCGCCTCGAGGCGCTGGTGAGCGTGACTGAAGAACGGGAACTGTCGACTGGTCATCATCACATGAGGCGACGCGTGGCGAAAATAGTGGCCGGCCGTCATTCAGATGCACGAATGGACGGCCTGAACTGTTGCCTCTGGCATGCGCCACGCATTCGACATCTATGTGGCCACTGGAAGGACACTTTTCTCGTTCCGGCCTCTGAACTCCACGATGGTCAAACAACCTACACAACATGAAGCCCGATCCACGTTTGACTTTGAAGAGGACATGAATCTTGGCATTTTGACGTTTAACTCGCATCGCCTGGTTGTCTAGCCGAGCCAGGATTGTTATAAGTATTTATTGCGGCTGACGCTTCGGCGTGTCGCCTTCTTCGGTGCCTGGAAAAGTAATTTGATAAACTGCCCTACCATACACCATTTCATTCTACTAGAAACCATTCAGGGACTGGAATCGTTAACGCTTATACCTGCATGAACGCAAGGTATAGGAGGTAGACGTACCCACGA
Organism: Heligmosomoides polygyrus polygyrus; assembly: GCA_947396885.1. Taxonomy (NCBI): domain Eukaryota; kingdom Metazoa; phylum Nematoda; class Chromadorea; order Rhabditida; family Heligmosomidae; genus Heligmosomoides; species Heligmosomoides polygyrus. The sequence continues at coordinate 88,000,793 of OX377203.1, read as the reverse complement.
TGAGGCATTCATGATAAACCTTGCCTGCCACATCGCGGGTATATCACTGGGTAGAGGATATGCGACGATCGTAGTGGGTATATCCGCATACCCGCGAGGATTCCGCGCCCCATCGACGAAATCACGCTCCAGGGGTTCGGCTGTTCTCGCGTTCTTAGTTGTATATTACTCTTGATTCCTTTCGTAAATACAAATCGTACCCTCTGTCCACTGCGGGTAGTGGGTCCGATTCCCTTACGGTATTTCTACCTATACCCATTGCTTGATAAACCCAGCCTCTGGAGGTCTTTCAGGATTCCCCTACCTTTCTCTCGATTCGTTTCAAAATAAGAATCGAGCTCTGTACTCACCGCGGGTGAGTGGCGGCCTTACCCGTTGGTCTATCCATACCTTTCGCTTGATGGACCCGAGTTCAAAAGGCTAAAAGACTAAGAGAACGACAACGTATAAAGTCAGGAAGGGACTAGCCTTTACAAGTGGACAAATTAGCCCACCGACAACATGAAGCCGCTCAACGGAGACTGAGCGATTTGCTGTACCGGTCGCTAGGTGACGAGGTTTCCGCACAAGAACCACTTGGCCTCTGGCCAATGAAGTCTCTATCTCGTGATTCCTAATGATACGGCAATTTGTCCCCGTGGCAATGATCACTACACCATTAGTGCTCTAATGAAGTCGTGCAGCTGCGCGTGTGGGATTAGTATGAGCGCGTGAGATCGTCAAGGTAATTTCCCCGACACGAGAGGTGGAAACAAACCAGTTCTAGATAAACGTCATGAGCTCGAGGCACACAGCGTGAGACAAAGCATAAAATTTTCTGATTTGTTCGGTTCTTTCTCGACAATTTCGACCGACCCTAGACGGAGGAGGGCTCATGCTGTATTCCCTCTACGCCCCCTCTTTTAATTCTTTCTTCTGTATGTTGCCTTATGACGCGAAAACATTCGTGGAAGTTCACGATCCAATTAAGCGACATGGGATAAGGAACGCTACTGCCCTCTCCCGACCAGGATATCATAAAGGATAAAAAAGGATAAAGAACGGTGTTACTCAACCGCCTTTGGTATGCGCCACGCGTTCTGCTTCTACCGGATGTGGTGGAGATGATCTGAATGTGTATTTTGCCATACAATTACCCGCGGTGGCCAGAACAAGTCAGTGTTTTATCCTTACCAGACAAGTCTGGTACCAATTCTCCGACCCCAGAGAGATGGAAGGCTTGGTTGGATTAAGCGGGAAGTCCGAACCACGAACCTGATATCGGGTGCAGGCGACAGTCGGCGCCTCCTCCGACTGCGCTACACACGCCCCAACAGGGGTCAGTATATCATGTCCGACTATTTTCCTGAATAAGCAGATGGTGCAGAGTAGAGCCGAAGATCAATTCTTTCTGCACAGGGATAGTTTTTAGAAGCATTGTCCTTTAAGTGTTATACGTATGCTTTGGGTGTTGCTTTAGGTAGGAAGTTAAGTCCCTGCCGTTTTTTAAACATCTTATTCTGAATTTCTCTGAATGTTTATTGCACAATGTTATATTTTATTCGAAGGAGAATTATCTATTCTATCATAAAAGTTTTCTTTTTTTCTTTTCAGAAGTTTTTTTCTACATTTCAATTTTTGTCAACTTTAGATCATCAAAGAGCAGAGTAAAAAAACGGAAAATTACCTTTTTTGTATACTTTGATTTTTGTTAATTTTCATTGCATTAAAGTGGAGCTTTATTTTATTTTCAGGACCTATCTATATAATTTAAATAAATAAGAAATAAAAATATCTGTCTATATAACATTACGCAAAAAACTTTCAGCCAAAATTTAGGATAGGATGTTTAAGAAACGGTGGGGACTTAGCTTCAAACCTAATATTTGAGAGGTTCACGTCCTTTTTGTCTTTTTCCTCTGAGCAACTTTAGCACACAATAAAAGAAGGTCGTATAGAAACAGCTTTTCACAGCACTTTCGACAGAACTTTTTTCAGAACTTTCTACAACAACTTTCGGCTTTAACAGTATCGTGAAGAAGAGGAAGTGAGACAAAAGATGTTGTGCTGCAGAAAAAGAATGGTGACGAGAGTAAAAACGCCTGGGAATGAATGCGCATCCGTGTGGTATTTCGTGGAATAACAGCTATAACAGCTATGAATCCACTATGGAAAAATAGAATAAATATAACGGATTATTGCCGAGTTCTAGGGAAACAGAACACAAACAGGAAATTGATCCTCTTTGGAAAGTGTTAGACATGCCTCGATAGGATTGGAACATTCGCAGTAGCAGTGAGCGGTGGCAGTCGGGAGTCATCGTGTTTGATTACTCATTTATTTATTTAAGACATGCATTTCATTCACAAAAATACATAATACAATGGAAAAATGAACAACAAAATAATATTTAGAAAAAACCGACAAGGCGAATCGCAAGGTGACTTTTCTTCGTGTTAAATGCACCTTTCCACCAAAAGAAGAGGATTGTGTCGTCGTTGGCTACAACAACCCAGTATCATTCAGACACCTATAGGTGCGAAACCTGATATTATTTGTGTTTCTGATTGCTGAAGCAGAGCTGAGCTTGGCGCAATAGTGGATGCTGGCGGCAACCCCACCTTGGCTTGAGCCTGGGGTCCAAGGTTCTATATGGATATTTACCAATGTAGTGCAAACACTGATGATTTAAAAAAAGTGGAAAAATAAATGATGAAGTCAATCAGCGCCTGCCTGGAATGCGCCGCGTATTCCGCTTCTACGAGATACCGTGGAGGCAATTTTGATGCGTATTTTGCGTATACAATGACTTTCGGTAGTCAGCCGATGGATATGTCCTTGTTTTATTCTTCCAGGACAGGTGTAGTAGCAGTTCATCAACCCAGGAAAGAGAGAAGTCTTGGCGGGACATGAATTAGCAAGCTCGATCTGAAACCGGCGTTTCCTCCAACTGCACTAACCCTGCGACTTGAAGAAGTCTCTTAAAGTGCTCTTTAAATTTATGAAGAACAGAGTCGGCAACTCGAGCCTAGACACCAGTCGCGGGCAAGAAGTTGAGCGAGTTCTTCTGCGTGACATCATCACAAAAGGAGACCGACAAGGTCAGTGAACACTTCGGGTGATGGCGGCCGAGAGAAGAACGGCCGAGGACCAGTTTAGAGCGAAAATTGGAGCGTTCACGTCAAAGGCAGAGTACAAGAGAAAAGCTAGTTTTTCGTGAGAAAAATCCTCTTTGAAAGGCATTCAAGGGCACAGAAACGTAACGTGATTGTCGATCTATGACGAACGCTCTCGATAAAAACCTAGTCAAGGCTAGACCTTTGACGCGGCGATAGGCCCTTCGGAAACGAGTATCGAGCTCTTAGTGCCAGCATGAGTGAGCACCCACAAAACGTCTGGAACCAGTAGCGATAAGAGGAAGTGAAGGCGAGCGGTGAGTAAGTGCTAAGTGAGGACAGGACAGCCGTTCGGAAACACTGGAGAGTACTTGTGTTCTTAGGGGCAACACGGAAAGCGAGTGCGGGCTTTTCAGGAACCACGTAGTTTCATCAAGTTTCTAAGATGTTTTAAAGACGGTAAGATCTTGAATGGGTGTGTGACGGAGCAGTCGGAGTAGGCATCAATATCCGAGGTTATTTGATCGAGTCCCGCCGAGGCCAGCCAATCTATGTGTCCCTCTGGAGCATTTGGCCTAAGCAGTGAGTTGCGTTGGACTGGTACCAATTCGCCGACCCTAGAGAGATGGCAGTGGGTGGTATTATAAACACTGCTTCTGTTTAAGGCACTTTCTGCCTGGGTACTACTGATGTTGAACGTTTATACATCGTTACTTGGAATACCTTTCACATTGCCTTTTGTCAACAAAAAAAAACCGGTCAGTAATAAGCAAGTCGCAAGAAAGTTGCTCTCCACAGCACACAGCTGGAACAATGCGCAGAAAACGTCTGAAAATGGTGTAGACGCCGGGATCCCTCAAATCTCAACCAGTCAGTTGAAATGCAAAAATGCAGCACCAGAGAAGAACCGAACCCCCACCTCACTGGCATGAAGCAACGTCACTATCAACTGCGCTTCGATCCGCTTGCCGACGCGGTCATCGTGGGTGTACAAGACCCCCGAACTCATGAGTCGAGTCGAATTCCATTGTAACTTCAAGGACCCCCTACTTCTTGGGTTTAACGACTTGGCAAAAAAGTAACACATTTTTATACTAATTGAGAGATGGGATTCTTCCTATATGACTCGTTCCATCCGTTCAGACATACGCTTCAGACCCTTCACTTGTTGGGTACTTAGTGAGCTGCTGCCCGCATCGAAATTGTTCATCCTCGTAGAGAAGTTACTCAAACGTTTTCGAGAAGAATTAGGAAAAAGGTGACTGCTTGATCTAATGTGGAACCAGATTCAACCCCTTACCCCCTTCTAACGGCGAAAATACGGCCAAACCCCCTTATATGACATTCATTAGCGTCAGATTTTTGGCGGTAGTTTCACCGTTAGAGGGCGGCAGGCGGTTGATGAATCTGGCCCCTGAACTGTAATTTGTTGCTGGGAGCTGGTTTACTTTGCTGTCCACTCTTTTTTGTAGTGAATTGCTCAAGTTAGTACGACACATTGCCTTCTTTGAGCATTACTTGTTCACCTGTTGAAATAGGACCATAAAAGTTTTTTTCTAATTTTTTCATTTGAAATAACATTTATTTGCAGCTAGTTGTATGTTTTAACAAAATTTAACAATTTAAATCAAAAAATTTAAAATAAATATATTTTTTTAAATTTAAATAAAAATCTAACAAAAATTTCCGTAAAAATTCGTCAAAAATTTAGTTCCCAGAACTTTGTATGCATCCCTGTGCGGAATGTCGTCGAGACAGTTTAGTGTACGCAGTGAATGACCTGCCAATGAAACAGGTAGTGTTTTAGCCTTCCCAGACGAGTACGGTACCATTTCACCGCCGGACTGAAGAAAGGCCTGGTTGGCTTGGTCGGCAGAATCGACCTAAAAAGGAGCAGGCGACAGTCGGCGCCTTTGTCGACTGCGCTACTACGCGCCGTGATCTTCATACTGGACGGACATACAAGAGCTCCAACGAGAACTAGCGGAGATGAAGACATCTTAGAAGAAGTTAGCGCTTGTAGACCTGTTTTCGCATAGATGCGAATTACCGAATTGTGCATTGGGGTCGAGACTGTGGTGTGATGTGGGAAAATTCTGCCCGGACATGACAGCGTACAGGTTCTAGTTCTGGCTGAGACAGAAGCTCTGACCATCTTAATTTCTAGCATAGTAGCCCTTCAAAGAGCCTCTGTGAAAGCGCCGACGTTCAAAATAGTGTGCTGAACACGATTTAAATTCGACCAATCTAGACTAGAAAAAACTCGAATTCCATTCATTCCAACAGAGGAATTGGATTATTTCACCCTTGTAATGATTGTTTTTAAATGTAACCCAGCAACTAGAGTAAACAAAGCCAAAGAATAATGCGGATGCAAAGGTATGGAACACTACGGGGAACACGTTTTTCTGTCGTTCATTCAGTGCGATCGCCTCTCCTCCTATTGTCAACGGAGGATACGGAGGGTCGGCGGCAAAATTGGTCACTGCCGTAATCCGAGGCGAATTTACGCATGGGTGGTCTCATCTCATAAGCCGAATACACACAGTAGTTCAGAATATACTTCTCGATGGCATGAAATCATTCGAAAGTTTTTGTAAAAGGAAGCCTATAGAAAACTCTGTCTAACGCCTAAAAGTCCCTCTCTAAATAGCCAAGTGAGAGTTGCAGTTTGTCTGACGAGTTCAAGGCAAGCGACGGGAGTTCTCGCGGAGAATACTTTGCTGACATACATTGTTTGCATAGCGGGCAACTCTCCGTGCTCATTGCTGGGGCAGTTTAGTCAGAGAATGACAAGTGGGCACAAAGAACGCAGTTAACGGGAACAGAGTACCCGTTGAGACTACTTCAGGGACTTTGAATTGCGAACAGCCTTCTCCTTGCTATTGTAAGTTGCTGTGGGCGGTTTGGCGATGGGTGCCACCTGCACGCCAAATCAAAGCTCTTTTTTCGCGTCCCCCCGCAAACTAACAGGCCTTCCATCCCTCCAGCGTTGGCCATTTGGTGCCGTGCTTGTCTGGAAGAAACAGGCATTAACTTCCTAATGGATAGACTACCACAGGTCGTAGGCCAAATACGCATTCGGATTGCTTCCACAATATCTCGTAGAAGATAACTACGTGGCGCATTCCATAAAGGCGTTAGCTAATGCCTTTAACCTTTGGGGAATAGATTCACGAAGTCGTTTGCCGTTAATTTTTTTTGCCAGGGCTTTCGTTCTCGGGCTACTTAGATACGGACTGCTAGATAATTATCATATAGGCGATTAAGCGCGGTAGTTCGCATGTGGTGGTTGTGTGATAAAACTTTCAGAAATGGGCATCAGAAGTGGGTTTCCGACTTATTCAGAATGGGCTACTGCAGGAGGAGACTGAATCGCAGGCCATAGCGCAGATACGCAACAAGAATACCCTGTAGAAATTGAACGTGTGGCGCATCCTAAAAAGGTATTTATATTTTGCAACATTTTTCATTTGTAAAACGAAATGCTATTTTATTCTATATTAAAGGATAAAGGGATAAAGGACGGCGTTACTCAACCCTATTTGGGATGCGCCACGCATTCTACTTCAGCGGAATGTCGTCGAGGCGATTTGAATGCGTATTTGGTCATATAATGGCCACTTGCATTACTTGCAGTGGCCAGCCAATGAACAACTCAGCGCTTTATCCTTCCCACAAGTCCTTCCGGTTTCAAATCATTGGCCCGGAGGGATGGAAGGCTTGGTTGGTCTGGGCGTTTAATTCGAACCAGGAACCTGGTATTGGATGCACAAGCGACAGTCTGCATCTCCTCCGACTGCGCTACATGCGCTGCACGCGCCCCAATATATGTATGTATTATATATTATGGAGTATTATTGAATATAGAGATATTATTACTTTGATTTTATAAATATATTTCATGCTACTCGTATTTGAGCTTATGATGGCTGTAAAGTATAAAAAATACTAGTTTGCAGTGCATAGGGCTGTTAGGTTTTTTTGTGTTATACATGTATGTTAACTGAATTTTTCAAGCTTGCCTTGTTGTTTTACTCTGTTTGTGAGCGCACTTAAGGTGTAATAATAAATAAATATCATATTATGTAATATTTCTCATGAAATAAGATATTTTATTAATGTATATTTTTGAGAGTAAATAATGTTGAGGCTACCTCGTTAAAGCTTCTATCTCGGTAATGTTGACCACAATAAGCCAAAAAGGCTGTGGTGTTCTAGGCGCGGGATTAAACCTGATTGCCAACGTGGCTGACTTTGCAACTGCGCTAGATGCTCGCCGACAGAAATCAGGGAGACTAGGGACGTAATGAGCAAGTGTAAAGAAGAAGGGAAAGCATTAAAGCGAAGTGATGCTGTTTTTGAGTTGTTCAATCTGTTGTCGGGCTCGCTCAGTCATTCTTCGTTTTTGCTCCTCAGACTAGAAACGAAGATTCGCTGCATTCGGTCTTCGTTCAACCACAAATCAGAAGGGTTTTTACCAATCCCCAAAGGAACTCCGGTTGGGAGGGAATGTGGGAGGATGATAGAGTCCTCGAAGGAGGCTCAACCACAAGATATCTACGCAATGGATGGAACACAGAGCAGTTCATCACTAGCAAATATCATAAAGCGCAAAAACAGCCTATATTTCGCTAGTAGTATATGGTGCAGTAGGCATCAAGATCCCATCAGGTATGAGCCGATTTCGTGCCCGATTCGGAGCCTATCTTCCCGGGTTAGGCGGTTGGTCAGACGGCGGTTAGATGCGCCTTCGTCTCATAGACTTTTCATCTGACCGCTAAACTTGAATAACTGATTTCAGTCCTTCAGCAGGACAGAACGAATCTCAAACCTGAGCTGTTAGAAGAGTGTTCAGTTGCTACCAAAACTCTTGAGCCGTACACGACTTGAACCAGCACCCACTGCGTTCCAAGCAGGATACTAGTCCACTACACCACCTGCAGGATGAAGCACGACATCCATCATACTTTTCATCACCCGTAATTACGGAATACTTCGGCCGCTGATATCAGTATGAAGTTGGTGAAATTGAAGGCTTTGAAGAAATATTACCAAATCACTAAGACCGGAGCATCGATTTCTGCAACGCCAAAAAAATTAAGAAGCAAGCTAAGTGCTTGCAAGTTCATATTTCTAAAAGTGCCGACTGCGGTGTGCACCCGAATAGAAGCCCGTGATCGGAACTCACCCAGGCCAACAGAGTCTGCAGTTGCCTCCGTAATATCACGTAGAAGTAGAGCGCGCGCATTCTGTTCATGGGCTGGTTAACGTCGTCCTTTTTCCCTTAACTTTCTCCTTGCTCTTGATAATAAAAACGTAAAAGAATATCAGGAACTAAAAATAGTAGGGAACGAGGACCGATCTCAAGCAACAACCTGGAATGCGCCACGCATTCTGCTTCCCTGTGGTGGAGATATGGATAGTTGACCTATAAAATATCCTGGAAGCAGATTCAGTAGGAAAGTCGGCTTTTTATTGCTCCAAGATAACCTTTATAAATACTATTCGAGAATCCGGTAATGCTCGACTTATTGAGAAGGGTGTGCACCGCTCTAAACCAACTCGCAAATGTAATAAAAGTGGAGGAATATTATTTAAAGGTTCACTTTATTCAGTAGGAAATACGCTGTTTTGAGAAAGAGAAGAACGGACGTAGTTAATACTGATCGAACCATTAGAGGGTCGCAGCGTGTATTTGGTACCGTTCAGTTATTGGTACCGTTCAGTTATTAGTTCTGTATAATGCAGTTGCTAGTGCATAATTAATGCTTAATGTATAATTAATGTATAATTTTCATAATGCATTTCTTTTCGTAATGCGTAAAGACGAAGTGACTTGGGCTCTTGATAGTACAGTTGGTTGAGGCACAGTGGTCGCCTGCATCCTTCCAGGTGACAGGTTAGGATTCCTCGGCCAGGGTAATCAAGCTTTCCATTACCCGTGAATTGGTACAAGACTTTCTAGCAAAAGTAACCCACTTGATTAAAGCTGTAACAACGATGTTTTGTTGCGATCGAAACTCTAGCACCAGGTGGGACTTGAATCCGTACAATACCGCCCGCGTCGCGCGGTCAAAAAAACAACAACAACGGTTTGCGACGGATTAACCCGTTGCAAACCTTCGCATGCTTATAACTCCTTAAATTTTAGGTTATTCAAGAAACTGTGGAAATGTTCGATTCGTCTCCTCGAGATCTGCACAAGCATATATAAAACTTTACCAGACCGCCTCATTATCGCAAAAAAAAGACATCAAAGAGTCTGAGAAGGCTTTTGCGATTGGAGCAGCTTATTTTCCTGGACTTGCATGTTTTCGCACTGAGCTGAGCTTGAGCACCGCGTACGTTGTCAGTGCTCTGTCGTGCCTTGAATGCTCCGAGAGCGCACAGTGCACAATGCATACAGGATCGAACCTATCAATCCGGTAGGCGAACGCATGTTACTGCGCTTCTGTCTCCTTTTAATGGAAAGTGTAAACTCTTCAGGGTTGCATCGTGTGAAAAATTTTATCAGAAATTTCCGGCCGTCCTACTTTGTATTTGCTCCAGTTTGTCCGGCGAGCCTTTGGGTACATCGTACACAGTGCATATAGGATCGAGCCTATCAATCGAGAGGTCATTTCAAACGGTTCTAGCCTATATGCCCCGCTTCTCTCTTCATCGGCATTTGTATTAACTGCTGTCAGTGTGTGCACTAAAGCACCTAAAAATGTTTAGCACGACATTTGAACCGCTTCCGCCCACTCGATTGGTAGACTCGATTCTATATGCATTGTCCACGGCTCACTCCAGAGTCTCGCAGGAACGGATTGGAGCAATTGTAGGTAGGGCGGCTAGAAATTTCAGATAAAATTCCTCAAACGATGCAACCTTGAAGACTTTACATTTTCCATTAAGAGGAGACAGAAGCGCTGTGAACATGCGTTCGCCCACTCGATTGATAGGTTCGATCCTGTATGCATTGTGCACTGCGCACTCTCGGAGCATTCAAGGCATGACAGAGCACTGACAACGTACGCAATGCCCAAGCTACTCCGAAAACATGCAAGTCCTGGGAAATAAGCTGCTCCCATCGCATAAAGCCTGCTTCAGTCTTTCTTGCCATCTTTTTTGCGAAAACGAGGCGGTCTGATGAAGTTTTATATATTTTTGTATAGACCTCGAGGAGACAAATCGAACGGGGTCAACACTTTCTAAATAACCTAAAATTGAAGGAGTTACGAGCATTCGACTGTTTGAGACGGATTAATCCGCCGCAAACCGTTTTTTTTGACTGCCCGCCACGGGCGGTATTGTACCTCCTGCTGAACGGGCGTGAATGCTATACGCTAGCACACCACCGGCGCCGTTTTGCTGAACGCAACATCCACACCTCGTGGGGCCCATCACCCAGGTATCGGGATGAGCCGGCCGCTGATATCAGCATGGAACCATTTGAGCTGAAGGTCTTGATAGAAATGATTGATTCAATTCCTTTAAGCCTCAAGTGGCTGGTATCGAGGCTGTAAGCTGTCACAACGATGTGTTGTTGCGATCTAAAACTTCTAGCGCCAGGCTCGACTCGAACACGCACCTTCCTCTGACCGGGCGGGAATGCTCAGCCACTAGAGGCTTTCAGAAAATGAACTGAAACAGGATTGTTCATCGGCATGTCACAGCTAGCCATTGTGCAGGTCAAATAGGCATCCAATTGCATACACGATAACCCGTTAAAGTAGATTGCGTGGCGCATGGTTGACTAACGCCGACCTTTTATCTCTTATCTTTTTGCTAGGGATGCAAGCGAATGCTTCGTTTTACTACTTTGTCCTTCCATATAAGTCTGGCACCAATCCAGGAGAGATCCAGTAGGGATGGAAGGTTTGGTTGGCCTGTACGGGAAATCCGAACCAGGGGAGTGATATCGGATATTCGTGACAGCCGGCGCCCTCTCCGACTGCGCTACCAAAGTGTCAAATAGGAAAGATTTTTTGTAAGCAGTTCTTTATCATTTGTGACGATAAGGTATCACCTGTATCACCTGTCGTCCCGTTGATCATCGACTTGCTCGAGCGGGCGCCAGCAGCGTCTCCATTCGTCCCTGTCGCGTGCCAGAGTGATCCAATGGATCCTCCTCGCTCGAGGGACACGAAGAGCGTCATATCGGTCGTTCAGGGCTTTCACGAAGAAGTCCGACCAACGCGTTGGTGGGCGTCCTGGTGTTCTTTTGACATCCCGCGGAATCCAATCTGTGACAACTCTCGTCCAGCGGGTGTCTGCGAATCGCATTACGTGGCCGGCCCACCTAATTTTCGACAACTTGGCCCACGCGACAGCGTCTCTGATCTTCATACGTCGGCGAAGCTCGGAAACTCCGGAGGCTTTCTCTCACTTGCGTGAGTCGTGTCACTCCGAGCATCGTCCTCTCGATTCCACGCTGCGCGACGCTGACCGCGTGTTCATCTTGCTTTCGTATAGCCCAGGTCTCTGAGGCATATGTTAGGGCAGGAAGAACAGTGGAGTCGAATAGGTGGGCACGGAGTCGGACGTTCTTCGTCTTCTTCGCGACTTCTTCGACGCTCTTGAAAGCTCCCCAAGCCGATCGTTTCCTCCTGCTCAGCTCTGGTGCTAGGTCGTTGGCCATGTTGACTTCGCGACCCAGATACACATAGCTGGAGCATTCGGAGATGTTCGTTCCGTTGAGCGAGAATGGGGCATCAGAAACCCATCCGTTCTTCATGAACATCGTCTTCGTAAGATTCAGCTGCAGTCCAACGCTTCCACATACACGATCGAAGTCGGCCAGCATTCGTTCCGCCTGACTGATGCTCGGTGTTATGAGCACGATGTCGTCAGCGAAGCGAAGATGGTGCAGTTGCCGGCCGTCGACCTTCACTCCCATGTCTTCCCATTCTAGTTCGCGCATGACGTGTTCGAGGGTGGCGCTGAAGAGCTTCGGGGATATGGTATCCCCTTGTCGAACCCCTCTCTTCACGTCAATGACGACGTCGTTGTAGAATGGTGAGATCTTGGTCGTGAATCCACTGTACAGCTCTCGAAGGACCCTGATGTACTGAGTAGGAACGCCCTGGGTGAGCAGGGCTTCCATGACCGCTTCAGTCTCGACGGAGTCGAATGCCTTCTTCAGGTCGATGAACGTAAGGCACAGCGGCAACTTGTACTCTCTCGACACTTCGATGAGCTTCGTAATGGTGTGTATGTGGTCGATCGTGCTGAATCCTCTCCGAAATCCTGCTTGTTCGCATGGCTGTCCTTCGTCCAGCGTTCTACTAATCCTATTCAGGATGACTCGAGTGAACAGCTTGTAGACTACGGACAACAGGCAGATCGGGCGATAGTTGCCAACGTCGTGCACGTCTCCCTTCTTGTACAGCAAAACGGTCTTGCTGGTCTTCCACTGAGATGGAACCTTGCATTCGGACAGGTAGCGTGTGAAGAGCCGCGCCAAGGTGTTGATGAGCGCTGGCGGGAGGTTTTTCAGGTGTTCAGCTCTGATCCTGTCAGAACCGGGTGCTGTACGTTTCTTCACCGACGAGATGGCGTGTCGGATTTCGGAAGAGAGAACAGAGGGGACGACGTATCCATCCTGCGGAAGATGGCATGGGGGCAGGTGGACGTGGCTATCGAAGAGATCGGAGTAGAAGTCGTGGATGACTTTCTCCATGGTCCTTCTGGAAGAGGTGATGGTTCCGTCAGGACGTCGGAGAGCGGTCATCTTGGTCTTGAAGTTGGCGAAGTTCCGGCGGGCATTGCGGATGCTCAGCCCTGCCTCTGCTGCTTCAGCCAACACTTCCGCCCTTCTCTCTTTGAGATCTTCCTTTATCGCCGCTCTGCATAGCTTTGCAAGCTCGGACGTCAGTTGGTAGTTGCCTGACGCTCGTGCTGCTCCACGCTGGCGTATCAGCTCAAGAGTTTCCGGAGACAGGCGTCTCTTGGTGGTCTTTAAGCTCTCGGCTCCCTTAGCACTATCGTGGAGATGGTGCACGAAGCGATCGTATTCCTCGTCGACGTTGTCCATGACGGCATCTTCCCAAAGACCGACAAGAGAGGTGTGGAGATCCCAGTTGATGGTCGTTCTGGGATTCCTCTTCTTGAACTTCGCGGCCTTCTCTCCTTGACGCGAAAAGCGAAACCTCGCGCGAAGTAGGCGGTGGTCCGATCTCGTGTAGAACTTGGGGACAACGGAGACATCGGTCAGGCAATACTTGCGATTGAAGATGATGTGGTCGATCTCGTTGTGGAACTGGCCACCGGGGGATTCCCAGGTCCATCGTAGGGAGGGAGGCTTCTGGAACTGCGAGTTTCCATGGATGGTCTTGGTCGACATGATAAACTCAGACAGCCTTTCACCTTGCTCGTTCCACTCCAAACCGTGGGTTCCGATGTGAAGTTCTTCTGGTGACCTTCGTGGCCCGATCTTGGCGTTGAAGTCGCCGACGATCACCTTGTAGAAGGTGAGATCTTCCTTATAGAACTTCTCCAGCTCCACGTAGAAGGCCTCGACGACTTCGTCGTCGTAGTCGGATGTTGGGGCATACGCGACGAACACAGTCAAGGCTGGCACGGAGCCATATCGCTTCAGTCGCAGACGTCCGATTCGGCTTGTCAGAGACTCGTACGAATCGATGTTCATGGCCAAGTGCTTGTTGACGAGGACACCAACGCCGCCTACTCCCCTGCTTCGCATGTTCCGAGGAACAGTTCTTCTCCGGAGTCGTAGGCGGCGTGTATGGGGTGGTGTCTTCTCGTCTCGGTCAGTCCGATGACGTCGTACTTGATCTTCCTGGCTTGCATCATCAGGTCCTCGACGGATGCTTCCGACGCAAGCGTGCGGGCGTTGTAAGTACAGATCGTCACCCTAGTCCTTCTCAGTTTGCGCAGCCTGGTTAAGCCCTGAGATTTTAGCAGCCTCTCCGTACTCGTCCCTCCCATCGCTGCAGAAATGGGGGCTCTTTCGGGGTCAGGGGAATGAGGCCCTTTAGTGCTGCTGTGTTTGACTGGAATACAACATGGGTAGCTAGTCAGGCTCTGTCGTGCGGGCGGGGTACTCCGGGCAGCCAGCCAGACTGCCCGAAGGGACGGGGCGAGACTTAAGGCGGCCTCGAATCGCCTTACATGTACTCCCAGTCTACCGAGTGCAAGCTTTTGGCCGAGCCGACACAGTTACAATCCGCACAGTCACGGACACATCCACGCACACTGTGCACGAACATGCCGCTTCCACGCACAAGGAACGCATCGATCCGACACAGCAGGAGCAAGGAGTCCATCCCCTGCATCCCACCTGCGTCTCTGGGCAGTACACGGTCGCATTTGGTTCGCGTTTAATTCCCCTATCCACCACCCGGGGACGCGCCACGTGGCCCTGCGACAAGCGGCCCGAGATCCCTCTTAACAAGAGAGCCCGAAGGCTTTCTATCGAGGGAGATCCGTGGGACGATAAGGTATGAAGGCATATATCCTAACGTAGTTATTGAGCAAGCCATGCACCCTCCTTCTAAGCGAATATGAATGCGTATTTGGCCATACAATGACTTGCGGTGGCCAGCCGATGAACAAGTCAGCGCTTTATCCTTTCCAGACAAGTCTGGTACCAATTCACCGACCCCGAAGGAGTGGAAGGCTTGGTTGGCCTGGGCGTGAAATCCGAACCAGGAACCTGGTATCGGGTGCACGCGACAGTCGCGCCTCCTCCGACTGCGCTACACGCGCCCGCTTTTACGATACGCTCTGAAAAACCTCACCGTACTGCATACCTACCCATAGGTCCATTCTGAGTGGATACTTCTACGTGGGTCCTCATACAGCGTCATATTTCAGGAAATCTCCAAAGACAAACTGAATGTTTAATTCATTTCTTAACTGATTCCACAGTATATGTATGGTACCGTAGTAATTTTTGGGGCCGATATCAGCACTGGCTTTCACGGTTAGCTTACTTAGGGCAGGCAAGGTGCGGCGTCGATAGGCCACGTGATGTAATCGGTATTGGGTATAGCGCTTACGTCTTTAGGATACCCCGCATTTTATCACATTTGTAGTGCACTGTCAAGTTCTAAACGTAAAAAAAGAAGCACGGCACACGTTAATGTCGTCAGTTAATAGCAATATTTTAGCAAGCACTCAGCCTGAAATGTTAAGTTTCAGGCAGAAGCATGGCGCAATCCTGACCATTTGCACATCGCAAAATTTTCGCTATCTTTTGCTTTCATATGAGTTGAAAGTATCTTAAAAGCTTCACCAGCCGATGGTAGAAAAGCCTAAACAGTACCCACATTTTTTAAAAATCACTGCATTTGGCTGTGGTGTTTATTTTAACTTTTAAGCTTTAAAATAAGCACAAATTAATCGATAGAGCAACACTTTGGAAAAATTATGCAAGTATTCCAACGAAACACAATCAAGAGTGAAATGAAAAAAATGGAGCGTAAAATGCAAGAATTCAGACTAGTGCGCGGCACAATCCCTTCCGCTCACATGTCAGAAATCATTTATTTATTTTTTCAAACACATGATGATGCGCTCAATACTAGGCATTGAAACAATCATTAGAACAGGAAGACTGTAATAGTGGCAAACTGTAACCAAACTGAAAGCTCAGCAACAAGCTCACGAACAGAAACTCATGAAGAGAAAAAGGAAAGGAAATTTTCTATTTTTTCGCTTTCACATGAGCCTTTAACTTTTTCAGTATCTCCAATAAAGGATAGTGGATAAAGGGTAAAGGACGGCGTCATTCAATCCTAATGGGGATGCGCCACGCATTTCACTAAACGACTTCTGGTTCACAACAGCATTGCTTCTACGGGATGTCGTGGAGGCGACTTTACTGCGTACTTGGCCATACAATGACTTGCGGTGGCCAGCCGATGAACAAGTCAGCGCTTTATCTTTCTCTTGGAAATCTGGTACCAATTCACCGACCCCGAAAGGGAGGAACAGTTGGTTGGCCTGGGCGGGAAAAGACCAGCAACCTGGTATCGGGTGACAGCCGGCATCTCCTCCGACTGCGCTACACGCGCCCCCAGTATCTTTGCTGACAGCAGTGTTATCACTTTTCTCACAGTGCTTACATTTTTTGACACCCTGTACTTCAACTGCACTTTCAACTGAAATAACTTGAGTCAGGGGCGGGTTACCAACAGAACCTTGTGTCCATGTAGATGAACTCGAGAGTCACTGTGGATATTCATCCTAGCAAGGACTAGTTGAAGTACCAACAGTAACTCAGATAGGGATTCTTGAAGCCAAGCGAAATCAAACGTGAGTGCAAAAAGCAGCGGCTGCCCGCCGCTCATAGTGGCCATGAAATCACTGGGAGCGCGCGATTTTCTCCTTATCGTTCGACGGGTTTTTTCGTTTCTTCGCACACGCACTCGGCACTAGCCATGAAGACGGGTTGATGACCACCGTCGGCGCTGGACACTCTGCCGCCGTCCGTCGGACAATGCGCGTCATCTCGATTGCGTCAGCCGATAGACATCGCTGTTACGTCGCCTATGGTGCAACGTTGCGTAAGCGTCGGAAAAAATATTATATGTGCCTACGCAATGGCTGAAGCTTCGCTTTGACCTCTAGTTTAATCCTAGAGGGTTTAAGAAGGTTTACAGCATTTGATCAGCGTCCAAAATTTTCTTTAAAAAAAAACAAAACTTAATAAAAAAGCCTCCAAGTACCAGACAGTGCGAAGGACACGGAACGAACAGCACAGACAGTTTTACAGCAAATGAGACGATCGAGCCCGATTCCATCCGGTTCGCATAGCTTATCAAGTTCTCCTCGTCGCTTTGTCCATGTAGTTTTAACAAGCAAATGCTTCTCTATTCCCCAACCACCAGAAGCCGTTGTGAAGGTCCTCTTCTCAAGGTACATCTATGCGGTCAGGCCAAAGCAGGACTCGTGTCACTCCAAAAAATTGGGAAAATCGACTTCGGGCATGTTAGTCATTTTTTCATTTTCTACGCTGTCGTCCTCATGGTCCCTTCGATTTATTGATGGGTATAATAAAGTAAAATAAAATAAAATAATAATGATGTGAGATTTAGATGGACATAATAATAGTGTCTATCTGAATAATACAATAATATATTGTAATATAATTTTTTGATATTTTATTTACGGCTTCAATTCAGCTTCCAAATTTTTTGTGAAAAACACAAAACCGTGTTTAACCATGTTTGAAAGAAAAGCCTCCAAGTACCACACAGTGCTAGGGACAGGAACGATAGATAGATAGATAGATAGATAGATAGATAGATAGATAGATAGATAGATAGATAGATAGATAGATAGATAGATAGATAGATAGATAGATAGATAGATAGATAGATAGATAGATAGATAGATAGATAGATAGATAGATAGATAGATAGATAGATAGATAGATAGATAGATAGATAGATAGATAGATAGATAGATAGATAGATAGATAGATAGATAGATAGATAGATAGATAGATAGATAGATAGATAGATAGATAGATAGATAGATAGATAGATAGATAGATAGATAGATAGATAGATAGATAGATAGATAGATAGATAGATAGATAGATAGATAGATAGATAGATAGATAGATAGATAGATAGATAGATAGATAGATAGATAGATAGATATTATTCTATTATACTGAATTATGGATCCTACTATCAATAAAATATTCTGTATATTGGAATGACATTCAGGAAGGTAGTTTCTCAAATGCCTTTATCGCAGTCGTGAAAGGTGCCGGCTGTCGCGTGTAATTCGTGTAATTCCAGGATCCTGATTCGGGTTTGCTGACTAGGCCAACCTATTCCATCTGAACTCTTTGAAATTGTACCATACAAGGCTGAGAAGGATAAAACACTAAAACGTGCCTAGATAGATAGAGCCAATGTACAAGCCAATATGCGAGCGCATATATATTAGGTTGGAAAAAAGTCTCTTCACACTTCGAAAAGTTTTTTACTGTTCTCCTTGTAAACACGCGAGCCAGCATTGATTACTGATTTCATAATCCTATCACACTTGTCTACCGTTCGCACACGGACATAGGTCAAGGCCTTTCTTGTACCTCATTATCTATCTAATCTTCCGGACTCGATGCCAGATCTACCTCATGCTCATGGCCATTTTCGAAATTTTTCATGAATTCATTAAAGGATCTACAGCATGTCAGGCAGCCGACCAAATTAACGATATATATGGCTTGGGATCTACTACTCATCGCACCTGTTATGAATGGCTCGGAAAGTTTTTAAAGGGAGATTATTCACTCGAAGACAAGGCAAGGTCAGGAAGGCCAACTGAATTGGACGACACTGAAATACTCCATCTTCTTCGTACCGATAGTGGGCAGAGGACACGTCAACTGGCAGAGAGCTCGAAGTGTCTCATAGGATAGTGGGAATCCGTCTGAAGAACCTTCGCTTTGCACGGAAATTTGGAGCTTGGATTCCACATGCCCTGTCAGACACTCAGAAAGGCCAACGGCTCTCCATCACTGCTTCTCTTCTGTCCAGATACGAAAGGAAATCGTTTCTGTCGCGGATTGTGATAGGCGATGAGTCCTGGGTTCTTTATGCCAAATTCCGAAGAAAAAGGCAATGGGTACAAAAAGGAGAGAACCCTAAGCCTGATCTCAAGCCAATGTTCACAAAAGGAAGATTCTCTTGAGTGTCTGGAGGGATATCAAAGGAGTGATTTACAGGGAGACTCTCGGAAGTGGAGAGACACTTACTGCTGCCACATATTGTGGCCAACTCCACAAAATCGTCGATACTCTCCAAGAAAACAGGCCGGAGAAGTCAAAGGTGATGATCCTGCATGACGATGCAAGACCACATGTCGCAAGACTCATACTATAAGAGAAACAACAAAGGAGCTGGGCTGGGAGGTAATGCCACATCCACCGTATAGCACTGACCTCGCCTTTACCGACTACCATTTCTTCCCTGCTCTCAAGCATGGAATTGGAAAGAAATTTTGAAGCGGATGAAGACCTCAAAAATTGGAGACCTATATATATATATATAATATCAATGAATATCTGTAAAAGTCTTGGCTCAGCTGGATAAACACTTCAGACGAATATGATTGTGAGCATACCTTTTCACGTCAAATTGGACACTCTTCTGAACAATCCTAACGCTGTTGAAATCAAACTGCATCAAATCAAAACGAGCTCTTTCCACATTAAACTAGACTTTCCAAGAAGGCTAACAAATTTTTTGTTCAAGGAAAATTTTAGCTTTCTCTGAAGTTTTTTTTCACTCACCCAATAAGTGAGCAGATTGTCTGAAATTTTTTAAAATTCTTATTTTTTCAAAAAGAAAATTAATGACTCAAAGCATGTTTTAAAGAGCAAGAAGGCGCCCATTTTCTAGTGCTAAAAAAGAACTTGCGCCACGCTGTCGACGAAGACTTCGCAATTTTTATTCGACTTATAGTAAAATTTCTGTTTGCATCGATTTTCACAGCTGTCCATTTTCGTCGATTAAAAATTGCAAAGAGATTTTTGAGCGCATGGTGCAACCTGGTGTTTTAATGCGCTATGTGATTGTTGCCTTACTGCGCCTTAAAACGAGATTTAATTATAATTTTTTCTCAATTTAAAAAATTATTACTCTTACTGCTGAACTAAAAAATTTCAGAGGAAGTTATACCAAATTTTCCTTGAAGAAGAACTTGTTTTAACCATCTTGGAAAGTCTGTAGTATGACCTGTCTTTTTAATTTTGAAAACGTTCACCTTGATTTCAAAAGCATCACGTTTGTTTGAAGGAGCGTCCAATCTGACGTGAAAATTGTATATTTGAATGGTTGTTGTGGCTTGGCAACAAAACGCACATAAAAAGCCGGTTTTGGTTCACTCTTGGTCACTCTTCATCGGCTCCATCTCCCTACTGTCCGTCTCATTCTACCCCGTATCCTGCCTTGTTGGGGTACAATGAAAACGTCTGCCACTCCATGTCGACGAACTGGGGTATAGCCTAGGTGAACACTGCCGCCGCAAGGCGACACTTCAGCTAGATGCGAACGAAGTCGGAGCTGAAAGACTAATAGCAGACAGAATAATAGGGTAGCTGCATCCACTAAAATCGCGCTGCCATTACGAGTGCAATAGCAGCAACAGAAAAAAATACCAATAGGGGTTTTCCTCCGACAGAACACAGACAGTCTTCCGTGTTGATGTGCTGATAGTGATGGGATTGGCCGACAAAACATGATTAGCATGATGTGAGCGGAGTAGGCGATTCGGTTTCGGAACAGCTACACAACGCCCGCTACAGGGGCAGTGATAGAGATCGCGGCGTTTCCGGCGTGCGCCATGCAGTTGGCGCACTTTCTCTACTCGTCGACTGTGGCACTTTTAAAGGATGGATCTCGCATTTCCCACTGCGCTCTTGGAGCATGGATTCTTTTTGTAGGCCACTTTTTCGGTTATTCTTTATTTTACCCAGAAAATTTTTAAAAATTGTAATTTAATTTAATTTCTAGATCTAGATAGAAGATAGCTCAGCGGTTAGAACAAGTTCAAAATAACTTTACAAAGTAGCTCTTAATTAGAGCTCTAAGTTTCACATAGGGAGAATTTCACAGGTGTTATCAGAAGCAAGATTCTAAACCTTGAACCTTTACTAAGAAGGAGGTTAAAAAATGGTTATATAATGATCCACAAGACTTTGCACGGTATTGCTGGGCTCAAGCGTCCGGAATTCCTTGGCGCTGCGTCATCTAACACAAGAGACGGGTCTTACAAACTCCACGAAAAACGTTAAAAACGTCTCAACATCGCAACTTTTTCACAGTTCGTGCCCGCCTGGAGCACGTTTGGTTAAGCAAAAGAATTCATTTTCCTGATAATCTCAATAATTTTAAGAAAATTCTTGATAAACCCTTGAAGTGATTTTGTAGTAGTTCCAGAGTTAGTGTTCTCGCAATGTTTTCTCCTTCTTTCTCCTCTTTTTTAGTTGCGTTCTACTAATTTGTGTTGTTTTTCATTTCGTTTTGCTTGTTGTTACGTGACAGGATTAGCGGTGATAGTTTCTTCTTGGTTCTATCGTTGCCTCACATGAGCTATAAACATGTAACAAATATTAAATCTGAAACATCGGAGTACGCATTGCGGTTCCACGTTTGGGCCGAACAAGCCTTCTGGCCCTCCGTGGTGGTGAATTAGAACCAAACATGTCTGAGGGGGACAAAGCACTGCTTTTCCATCGACTGGCTGCCTGAAGTCATTAAAGAAGAATAAAGGTCGGCATTACTGAATCCTTTTGAGGATGCGACACGCATTCTACTTCTTCGAGATGTTGTGGAGGCCAGACAATGATTTGCGGTGACCAGCTGATGAACAGGTCAGCGCTTCATCCTTCCCAGACTAGTCTGGTAGCAATTCACCGACCACGAAGGGATGGAGGGGTTGCTTGGCCTGGGCTGGAAATTCCCAACCATGAACTTGCTATCGTGTGCGTGAAACAGCCGGCAGCTCCTCATACCGCGTGAGCTACTCGTGCCTAGGAATTGATTGCGAGCTCAAATCATGGCCAAGCTAAGTAAAGAGGAAAACGAAAGTGTAATGAATATTGTGAACCAATCAAAAAACATGAGAAGAAGCCACACAAAAACCAAGGAGTAGTTTGGCTCCCGTTTTGCACGTGCCCCTAAAAGGAAACCAAACCGTACAAGCGTTCCCTCAGTCAGTAAGGAAGAAACGATCTACGAGATTTTAATCAAGTAACTTGTGGACTGGAAGAGCCTCGTGCTGAACTATGTTCAGATATCCTTAAAGTATGTATCTGTAATTGTAGGCCTGACGCTAGCATCTCGTCTCTGAAGAGTTTTCTGAAGAATTCCTACCAGACTTGTTTGCGAGACAATAAAACATCGACTGACCCCGACGAAAGCCGTTCCATACGCCAATTACGCCTTTGAAGTGCCTTCACGGTGTCATGTAAAAAGCGCTCCCCAGCGGAATTGATCAGATCAGACATTGACTACTTTTATAACTTCATTGCTAGCAACTCGGATTGCATAATTCTGCGACCTTCTATAGTATTCTTTACAAGCTAGAATCAGAGCTACGCAGCTTATGCGCTGTCTTCTATCCAACAGCATTAGAAAAAAAGTAGTGTGTTTAAAAATCTAAGGAAAAGAGCGTTGTGCTCATCAAACTCTGCTAGGATGCGCCACGCATTCCACTTGTACTCGTTAGTGATGGAGACACTCTGGATACTCATCTGCTAAATACGAAACATATGTAACCAATGAAAGCCAATGTAACCATCAGTTCCCAGAAAGTCGTATCAGCTGCACCGCTGAAAGAGGTGAGAGAAATCCAGGTTGATATAAGTTTGTAGTCGAATCCAGACAGCTTAAGTGTGGCACTTCTTTCTCACTGTTTTCTTTATGTTTGTTAAGCCGTCAGAGTTATCAAAAAACGAAGACTTTCGTGGAAAAACCAGTAGCTACATATTTCCTGCTGTGTGAAGAGACAACGAAACCCATTGAAGAGCTTAAGCTGTAGAAGCTTGCTCTACTCATGTGATGTTCCAGGCCTTCTGATGAATGGTGATGTTATGGTCAAGAAATCTGCAGACAATACTAGGATCTATCGTGAAACGCTTTTTTCTGAAGGTCACAGTCAATCACTCGCGGCTGACAATCCAGCAATTGCAAGAGTGGTCTGCTGCATGGAATCTCCATTGTTGGCGCCACAAACGGCGCCGTTTAGGGGAATACTAGCGTCGACAGCTCCGGTATACATAGGGGATTCATCCCCAAAGATAGGTCAGTGAGAGACCGCGTATTCCATTATTACTATAACTTCGATTCTTACTAGGGAAGGTTTCGACCTCCCATGGAACTTCAAGTGGAGATCAGGGTCGTTAGAAAGAGCTCGGCATGCTGATTACGAATAGGGGTGTCAAAACTGCAAAATGAAATTCCTGAGCGAGTTATGGCCCGCCGAAGATGGGTGGCCTGACCGCAGGCTGACCGTGCAAAAGAGCTGGCGCGAGAGCGATGAGTCATAGGCGCTTCGTAAGAAGGGGACGCCACCTGCATGGTGGCGCAGAGGCAGTGCTGCCGCTCGTCATGTGTGACGTCGTTGGTTCGGTGTCCGTTGATACCGCCTTTTTGCACATCATGCTTTATTTTCGAAATGACCTTTTAGTCTGAATCACGACACGCTTTACTAAATAGCCGGGAAAACTATCAAGCACGCTTGCAAAAATGACTGAAGGCAAAAAAACAGCTATGGTGTCATTTTTATTTACTATTTTGTACAAAAAGTGTTCAAATCTTATATTGAACACTAGAGTAGTATCCAGCAACCTTGGTATTCATGGAACAAAGCAAAAAAATGTGTGAAGCAGACATGTTGCTCACATACCGCACATCTTATACATGCATCCTCTCCACAACCAGCAACAAAACAGTCAATTGTAGCAAGATCAAACAAATATTCACTAGGAGTGGCAGACACATCTGGGTGATCATCAGTGTAACCTGCCTTATGCCATGAGTATTTCAAAAAGTTTGAAAGCTGGAGGCACAAAACATATGGTAAATCTGAGACAGATCCTTCAGTAGGTTGTTTCTCTAGGTCATATTGAACTTCACGCAATTTGCCATGGCAAACGAGGTGTCACCAATGTCATCATAGCAGTTTTTTGCCTGAAAACATTTAAAAAATTGGTATCAATGGAGGCCGAACCAACGACGTCACACGTGACTAAAGGGATCACTGCCTTTGCGCCACCGCCTCAGCTGGCTTCCCATTCTCACGGAGCCCCTATGACTCATCGCCCTCGCCCCAGTTCATTCGCATGACCAATCTGTGGTGAGGTCACCCAACTTCGGCAGGACATAACTCGCTCATGAGTTTCATTCTGCAATTGTGACACCCATATTCGTCATCAGCATTCCGAGCTCTTTCTAATGATCCTCGTCTTAACTTGAAGTTCCATGGGAGGTCGAAACCCTTCCCTAGTTAGGAGCATTCCAAGGTGATCCTAAAGAAAGCCAGTCACGTGCATTCCAATTCCTTAAAGGCCTATTCATTATCTATCTACATATTTTACATGCTGTATATTTTATTTATTTTATTATTTTTTTTTTGAAAAGCAATAGTTACTCCAGGGAAATTCTAATTTGATCAAGAAGTATCTTACATTGTAGAGCCACGCAGTGCAACATAAGGAACAATTCTGCGTTCATTAGAACATCGAAGGAAGCTGGGAGATGTTTGGGCTACCTTCTAAATGCTGTCGGGTAGTTTGAAAAACCAAAGCGCCACTCTGCTAGCTGATTTCATAGGAGAAACGAAAGAACTAAAGAATAACGAGATAAAATGGTTATTATTTTTGCAACGTTCCACGATCTCTGGTTAATGACCATCATAAGCTAGTTGTTGTGTGTTGTCATATACCTCAAGCGGGTCTCGAACCAGCGTCGCATTACTAATTGCTAGCGGAACAATGGAAACAGCAAGGCGATGAGCATCAACGAACAAAGAACACGAACCCGTCCAAGACAGACGGTGAAGGAGCTGGACGTCTCGGGCAGGTCGTGTTGTTTTGGTTTTAACGGCACTTCACACAATCAGCACAAGGGTGGTATCAGTGCACCGGACAAATGTCAGTAAACACAACGAAGTTCAACTTCCTCAGGGGTGCATGAAGGAGTTCAAGAAGAAGAGGAGGAGGAGGAATTCTAGAGTAATGGGTCAATTCTCCTTCCTCCCCTTATCACCCAGAATAGATCTCCAAAAACGTTTAGAATGGAAGTGGTAACCACTAGAGTACGACAAGGATAGGACCGCGTTACTCAATCCCATTTGGGATTCGCCACGTATTCTACTCCTACGTGATGTCATGAAGGCAGTTTGAATACGTATTTGGCCATACAATAACTTGCGGTGGCCAGGTGAAATCAGCGCTTTATCACTTCCAGACAAGCCTGGTACCAATTCTTCGACCCTAAAGGGATGAAGGGCTTGAGCAGCCTGGGCGGGAACTCCGAACCAGGAACTTGGTATCGGGTGCAGGCGACAGCCTGCACCTCCTCCAGTTGCACTACACGTGCCTCCTTTCTGTCATAACAAAGTACCCGATCAGAGGATAGTCTCAGTAGGTCGCAGTATACAAACGCAGATCGTCTACTGGATAAAACACTGAAGTGTAGACTACTACTACAGGTGAGCATGTCTGATTTTACCGTGAATCGAATAAGGCGACAAGTTAATGAAAGGATACATCGCGAGCCCTCATTTCTAGATTCGCGCCGGGAAGAATTCGGCAGGGTTTTTTTTTCATTTCCAATATGGGAGCTGCCATCTGCTCAACACAATTGTGAAGAGCGGAATATCGCTAATGCAGCACAGTTCCCAAAAGTTACCGTAATACCACGTGGGCGTGGGAGAAATTGGCATAATACTCTGCCTTCTAAACAGTGCGCGTAAACAAGTACAGCAGCTTTGGATCTTTATTTACAGTTAACGGTTAACAGTTACGATCATGACCTAATATCGAAATGGAGGACTAAGGTGCTTAAATATGATAGTTTACCAGCCGTCCGAGCACGGCTTCTTAACGACTTCGCCGTGGTAATAACTCCTCGTCATGAATTGTAGCTGCCACCTTTGTCATGATTTCTTTAGGAAGAACACCTTAACTACGTCGATTAGGGCAAGTTAGAAAGAAATTGAAAAAACGAACAACGACACAAAAAATCGATAATTTGATCAATATCGATTGATCTCGATTACCTCCAGGGCTGAGGTTCGGGCCGCTGTTGATCGCCATCAACCATCGAGTATCGCCAATATTTCTATTTTTTTCGACCTCACTCCAGTTGTACGGCAAAACACACACACTACTTATTATTACTTCATTATTTAAATGTGTTACTTCTAAAAGGGCTGTTAGCGCAGTCGGAAGGGATGTCGGCTGTAGCGTCCAGCCGATATCAGGTCCTTGGTTCAGAATTCCCGTCCAGGCCAAAATAAGTCTTCCATCCCTCCGGGGCAATGGATTGAAACCAGACTTGTCTGGGAAGGATAAAGCGACGACCTGTTCATCGTCTGGCCACCGCAAGCCATTGTATGGCCGTGTACGCATTCAAATCGGCTCTTCGACATCCCGTAGAAGAGAAATGAAAGTGCGCATCCCCAAAGTTATTAAGCAACGCCGGTCTTCATCCTTATGCTTTTATTTTTAAGACCTTGTGAAGAACAAACGATATTAGCCTCTTCCTGTACCTCGAGCGGAGAGAATCCATTGGAGCACTCTGGCACGCGACAGGGACGAATGTAGACGTTGATGGAGCCCGCTCGAGCAACTCGATGATCAACGGGATGACAGGTGATACAGGCAATGAAGAGCTAAGGCCAGAAACGCTATCAATAAATACTGGGCGTTTCAAATTTCACAATTGAAAAGAAGACGATACGTGAGTGAAGCTGAAGGAATAAACAATCTTCAGGAATGTATAAAACTTGAATGCGCAACCGTTACAGAAAAACCGGTTTATTCAACAGTTTCAGGGCTTGAAGCTTGAAATAAAATAAATGAGGAAATAAAATGGAAAAGGACAAATGAGCAAAATTAAGGCACAACAAAGTGAGTGGTTTACGTTGCGTATTCGTTTAGTCGAATCTTTATCACAAACTAAATAAACTAGATTTTGTATCACTCGGTGGCAACTACATGAAATCAACTACTACTCACCGGAGTATGGGTTAGAGCGATCAATGCTCGTCGAGAAGCGCGATCTTTGCCAGTTAAACAGACCTATGTACTCGGCTGGACCGGAACTTTGTTTGACCAGGTCGCGCTGTCGAGGAACCACGTGAGCAGTCAGACTTTCGATTGGGGAATTTTCTTTCGAATCGCCATGGATTAAGATTCGCCTGGCGGTACAGAGAATAAGGCACCGACAAACGACAAACCTTCGCAAAACCTAGCCCTGTCGGGTTGAACCGGTCGGCCGCTGACACGGGAAGGTGCGCTAGTTCACGCTGCAGCTGCAGGTGAACACAAGATCGAGCGCACTCGGTGCATGCGGTGCGGAAGGGCGGAGGTCTCGATGATCCGGCGGCGGAAGCGGTTGATTACCGCGAAAGAATGGCGAGTTAGGGAGGACAGGTGGGAGAGCCAGCCGCGCGTCGTCTCTCGGCAACCACCCGGCCGGACAATTACCCTGTCTGGCCAATTCTGTTGTCGACGAGTCGGGTCGTCTGGGGCTTCCGTCGCGGATTTTAGTGGCTTCCGAGCGAATGGCTCACTTCATGCCCCTCATTCTGCTCCGGGACCATTCGTGCTAAGAAGACAGAAGGTGGCTGACTGAGGGTGATGCTGAGAGAAGACGTGGTTCGTATCAGGGGTGTACGTTAAATTTTTTTCTGTAAATTTTCAACGACCACTTTTTATCGAAAAATTTTTGCGTTAAAATCGGTAAATTCGTTAAATAAAATGTCCCTTAGCTGCAGTTAGTTTGGCTGTATTTTAGATTTTAATATGTAAAAAGCCAGATTTTTTCTTGATTGATTTTTTCGACTCCATCTGCATGACAATTGTATGACAATCAATGCCTTCATCTCCGAATAACAACAGTCTATCATCAACAAAATAAGCGAGAAGAACCATTAAGATGCCGAAAACAAACAGCAACAAGACTTCTAAAATAGGAAATTTCTTACTATGCCTGGTTACTTTAGCTGGTGGAAAGTCGTCCACCTTCAATATTCAAAGTGCATCGTATCACGGCTCAACATTTTTGTGTTTTTTCTTCTTTTTTTCCAAATTTTTATAAAACATGAGCTCGCTTAGTAGACTTTTGCAGCCGAACATTATTCTATACTGCCATAATTGTTTTGGGAAACTACAGAATGTTTAATGAAGAATTCAATCAAGCAGCGACCATAGCGAATTCCTTGGTACCGTCCGTTTTTGTAGGATATTTACGAAGTGTTGTTATCTTTCCTAATTTTTCCAAGTAGGTTCGCCACTGTCTGTCACTCATTCACGATTTCCAGCAATTGACCACTCAGATCTTCTTCTTGAAGAACCTGGTTCCAAACTGCACAGCGCATTTGTTTTTATTTATTTATTCATTTATTTATTTATTATATTTGCAGAAGGCAAACAACGCTCAATACTACAAAACCAAAACAAACACAACATGCAATACAAAATATACACAACGAGTTGGTAATCGGTATCACTTGCTTGAGGTTCGAATGTGCTTTGAGCTTTCGATTTCTTCCCATTTTTGTAGAGCACATTTTGGATGATGACCTGTTTTATAGTAAATTCGCAAATCAGACGAAAAAACCCATAGACATAAAGAAAATACTTGCTAAAGCCGGACCTGCACCTTCAAAGATATGCCTTCCGGTATATCTTTTAAAAAAATCTTTATGCAATGGACTGCATGCAAAGTACCAGTTTCTATACTAACCTGCATAATAAATGCCAGAGATTGCTCATCGAATTCATATCTTTTATGTAATTCTAGTGCTTTTAGTTACATATTTCACTGTTTCTCGTGTATACTGGCTGTGCTTCTCCCAAAGGAAACTGCAAAGGAAGTCATTGAAGAGGGCGAAATAGTTAGGAAAAATTGTTGACATGCATGGCATAAAACTCAGTAAAAGCGAAGCAAAACAGTACCCGTAGCCACGTTCTATCAATTAGGCGACGCTCAACAAAATTGCCTTAATGTAGTTCTACAGTCACCGGCTGGTGCTGCACAAAAAATTCCTCCATCTTTCCGGAAAACTTGCAGACAAGAGGGAAGGAACTCATCTCTTCCCTTTTTTTCGTTTCTTGTGCTTGTTTTTTCGCATCGTTTTTGTTTCGTAGCGTTTTCTTCGTGTTATCTATACCTTTTCAACCCTACTTATAAATCAAATGTCGCAAAAACTGTGGAAAGCTGAATGGTTGGTAATTATGAAGAACTAATATGCAGCAATCAAAAACAAGAAACGGACCAGGATGTCGAAAAGCACGGAACGACAGCGTCGAAAAGTGGGGCCACACGCAGATATAAGTTGGTCAAGAAGCAAGGAAAATGCCAACAATTCATGAAACTCGAGGACAATATCGATTACCTACACTGATTCAAGTAAGCAGAAGGTTTCCTCGTAACACTGCGAAATCTCATTCAAAAAAGTCCAAAATGCATTTACGTGGAGAGGAAGCAAAATTTTAAAAATGGCCATAAAATGTCGTTAATACAATTTAACGGAATTTTTCGTCGTTAAATTTCGTTAAAAAGTTTTAACGAATAATGCCGGTAAATCCGGTAAATCGGTAAATCGTTAATCGTTAAACGCACACCCCTGGTTCGTATCCCTTGGAAGTGCACAACTTGTTCTACTTCAGCATCAAAAGCTTTTGTTTCAAAGAAGAATGAACACGACGCCCACAGTTCTAACATGCAGTTTTATTATTTAACGTCTAATTATTTCTAGATGGTCTTCACTTGGGACTCAAGAAGAAAACAAAACTTGCACATGCTTGGGAGCGGGATCGAACCCATAATCCATAGCAGCGTGCGTGAGTTGAATGGCCTGTCGATTATGCTGCTTCTGCTAGCAGTCAACGTATCCATCTTTCGCGCGCTAGCACAGTTGGAAGAGACGTCGTCTGTCACGAGCGCTCCGACTGAATGCTCTTGGTTCAGATTTCCTGTCCAACAGTCTTCCATCTGTTGATGAATTGATACCGGACTTTTCCAGAAGGACTACTTGTATTATATATCGGCTAGCTAGCGCAGGTTACTCTATCGGACAAATACGTATTCAGGCTGCCTCACGATATCCCACTAATGCATGTACCATATTAGGTTGTCCCATAAGTCACCGCCGTTTTTTTTCAACGATTGATTGCGGATTTCGCCGGCAGTCTCTTGCGTAGCGCTGCATAGCTTTCGAACGAGAATGACTTGCTTTATCAGAGCTTGCATTGCATTTCTTTTTCATCCTGAATTTCCTCAATTTTTAGGCCGTTAAAATGAAAAAGTGAAAAAGTGACCATCTGCGCCGTTGTTCTCTCCGCTTAGGTTTGGAATTTTTTGCTCATCTTTTTATAGCACTTGGAAGACAATGTTCTGTACTACGAGAATACGTGTTGGTCCTGTTTGCTCATTCGTCCTTTATTGATTTTCAGGTCATCAAATTGGGACGTCCGACTTTTTACCGAGAGCTCGGTTCTGTGCTTGGACTTTTTTGCTCGGTGTTATATGTCGTTCAAAAGAGAATGTCTTGCTCTATAAGAATCCGTGTCGCGCTTATTAGCTCATGCTGATTTCTGTCGAATATCAACAGAGTTCCAAAAAGAGAAAATCATCTCCACCAACAACTCCTCCTTGTTCAGTCTTTCTGGTTCAGTTTTATATGACACTCAAGAGTGGGTGACTTGTTCTACCAGATTGTATGATTTGTTCTTCGGTCATTTAAATGTTTGCCAATTTTCAGGTCATCAAAATGGAGGGCCAGGACGACGAGGATGGGCACTTCCGGCACCTTCTTCTCTTTGCTTTCAACCAGGGCCATTCTTTACGGTGCTTCATGTTGACAAACAAACAGACATTTCATCGTTAGTTACAATTCTGTTCAAAAATCTTTGAATATGTCATCATCAGGAACCTCATGAGGAAACATCAGGAAATAGTAGCTGCCGGCCTGCTTGCTCGCCATCATTCATCGCACGGGCATATTCAACGGTTTTTGCACAGAATTGTGACTGGCAATAAAAAACGGCGTTTGTACTTCAACATGAAGCACCGTAAAGAATGACCCTGGCTGAAAGCAAAGAGGTGAAGGTGTCAGAAGTGCTTATCCTTGTCGACCTGGCACTCCATTTTGATGACTTGAAGATTGGTAAAAATTTAAATGCCGAAGCACGAATCTTATATTCTGGTAGAACAAGTCATCCGCTCGCTTTCGAGTGTAGTGTGAAACTGCGCACGACAGCCTGAACAACGCGAAGGAGTTGTTGGTGAAGATGATTTTTCTCTTTTTGGCATTTTGTTGATATTCGAGAGAAATCAGCATTGGCCAAGAAACGCGACACAAATTCTTATAGAGCAAAATAGTCTCTTCCGAACAACATATAACAACAAGCAAGAAATTCCCACCATAGAGCAGGAGCTGTCGATAAAATAACTCTTCAGATGTCCCAATTTGATGACCTAAAATTCAATAAAGGACAAGTGAGCAAATAGGACCAACATGTATTCTTGTA
This sequence comes from Heligmosomoides polygyrus polygyrus, assembly GCA_947396885.1. Classification (NCBI taxonomy): domain Eukaryota; kingdom Metazoa; phylum Nematoda; class Chromadorea; order Rhabditida; family Heligmosomidae; genus Heligmosomoides; species Heligmosomoides polygyrus. The sequence continues at coordinate 87,969,461 of OX377203.1, read as the reverse complement.
GTACCGAACATTGTATTCCAAATGCTATAAAAAGCTGCCTAAAAAGTTTCAAACCTAAGCGCAGAGAAGCAGCTGTCGGCGGTGACCACTTTTCACTTTTTCACCTTCCACTATACTGACCTAAAAACTGTCAAAATTTGGTCAAAATGACAACGTCAAATTGTCAAAAAAAGAAATGCAATACATGTCCTGATAGAGCAAATCATCCTCTTTCAAAGCTGCATAGCCCTATGCAAGAGACCACCGGCGACATCCGCAATGAATTGTTGAAAAAAATAGCGGAAACTTATTGACCAACCTAATAGAATGCATGGCGCATCTCAAATGAGATTGACGAGCTCTGTCCTTATCCATTTTTGCTTGTAGGTTAAATAGATATTCAAATAGCCTACACGACATGTCGTAGAAGTAGAATGTATAGCGCATCTCGTAAACTATCGCACTGATTAACACTAATGTTTAACCTCTATTCACCTTTTCCATTCCAGCTGCAGTTCTATGGATCACCTACATAATGGCTTAAAAAACTAAACATTGTAAATATAAATAAATAGTATAAAATAATATCAACAAACAATACTAACAAAAATGATATATGTGATAAGAATAATATAAAATAAAAGGATAAAGGACGGCGTTACTCAATCTCTTCTGGGATGCGCCAGCGCATTCTACTTCTAGGGGATGTCGTGGAGGCGACATGAATGCGTATTTGGCCACACAATGAATTGCGGTGGCCAGCCGATGAACAAGTCAGCGCTTTATCCTTCCCATACACGTCTGGTAGCAATTCATCGACCCTGGAGGGATGGAAGGCTTGGTTGGCCTGGGAGGGAAATCCGAACCAGGAACCTGGTATCGCGTGCACGCGGCAATCGCGCCTCCTCCGACTGCGCTACACGCGACCTTTGGAGGATAAAATAATATGAAATATAAATATAAAAGAAAAAATCGTATTTTTATTTTTTTCGCTTTCACTTTTCTTAATATTAGCTAGGCGCCAACAACCTTTTCTGCTGATACCTGTTGTGCGTCAGAGGAGCTCGGCTGGTCGTACTCGATCGCGTTACACAATTAACGTCATACTCTCTTTTAAGGATTTCAGCTTATTTTTTGCTGAAAGAATATCAATCAACTAGTAGGGAACCTTTTAGACCAGAAGAGCGGACTCCGCCACCAAACGGGACAAACGCTATTGAAAATGATGATGATGATGAGTAGGGAACCTTTTGCTGTAACATCCTAAGCTATCCAGTCGGTCACGGATATTATCCAATTGTGTCAGTTCATATTACACGACTGGTTAATCTAATTTTCGACGACTTGTCACAACCGAATTCTTCCCTGTTTTTTGAACGTAGAGAGAGCTTGCAATTCGGTAAGCCTCGTCTTGTTGGCTTTTCCTCAAAAATCCATTTACCACTGTATAAAATCGAACAGGTGCTGCAAATTCATGTCAAGCCTTTACAATCTCAGCGGAAGTCGTTTAGCAAAGAACATTACGGTTCATCCTTTGTAGAAGTGCTTTACAGATAATTACTGCTCCTAAAAGTGCAGAAGATGGGCTTGGCCTGGATGAGGAGTCGACCCTCGGGCAGGATCGGGTGCATAAACAAGGATTGCCGCACATTTGTGCTGTTGCGCCATGACATCGGGACGATATCAGCGCCTCCTGCAGAACTATTCCGACAAATGCTCTCTAGCCTTTGAAATTTTGCCCAACAAGAAAAGCAGACATGGAGCGAAGGCAAAAATGAGGTTATAGCCTGACCCCTTTCTTTGGGATGCGCCATGCACTCTACTTTTGGAACGACACTTACGGAGTGCGTATCTTGGCCGCACATCTACTCGTGCCTAGAATCCTACAATATATAATCCGCAAATGTCACGTGTCCGGAGGGGATTGAAGCCAAGAGAGAGAGGCCTACGCCAGTGCAGCGTATGCCAGTCGGATATTCATTCAGCTTAACCTTGGGAGTTTGCTAGCGAACTTGGCGGCGGATCGTCCACGTTTGTATACTTTTTTGTATATTTTGAGCACGACACTCGTCAGGGTATGAATGGGGACTAAGTATGGAACGTAGGGATTCAGAAGAAGTGCCTAATTTTCTTCAACTTTGGGTGCAATATATATTTTTTGTAAAGTGGACTGTGTTTGGTGCAGCAGGGATACCAAATTTTAGACGACTAAGTTGTTAGTTTTGACCCAAGTCTCATGGCTTTCACAAATGCCAATACCATAGTGAGACCACTCTGGACTCCTCTACTTCCAGTTTCCTCCTAGCGGCTTGTGTTTGTCTTCCTTATATAACTGATGGATGGTTTTGTGTGATCTTATCCTTTGATGGCTTTTTTATCGATCATTTTTGAAGTTTTTGTTGTGTATTAGTTTTTTTTCTTCTAGGTTTTTACCCTTTGCCAGTGTATGTCCACTATGCTTGGTACTCTGTTTTGAGCGCGTCCTAGGACGTATATAATAAATAAATAAATAAATAAACGCCGTTCAACGTGCGTCAGGATTCAAAAGACGCGCTGAAGACATCATCGGACGAGCGTAGGGAATCCTGACGCACGTTGAACGACGTCTAGGCACTTCTTTTGAGTAAAGCGGACCAGTAGGAGGGTTACCAGTGAAGAGGGAATCAGCAAAGGGAAAACACTAGAAGGGGAGGGGGGAAATAAGGGGACACCAGTATTCTGCCTCAATATCGTCCAATGTGCATCGGGTTTATGAAGGCGGGTCACAGAATTCGCGGCACGTGTGTCGGGGTGCAGAAGAGACGTCGTGGCAACATGCAAAAGTGTCATAGAGGTTGAGGCGTCGTGGTGACACGTGAATCGGGACTCAGTGTCACATGTGCGTGCTTGACTAACTATCACTCTCGCATAGGTAAAGAAGTATTATCGGAAGGAAGAGGGGTAGATTGAGGGAAGGAAGTACGGAGGGTGACTATGGGATTCGGAGAACTATTCCTGCCGTCGGACCGTAAACGACCTGTGACCAATGTCGACCTGTCGACCAATATCGAATTATTTTAATTATGTTTCTGCATGTTAAGCACTTCCGATTGGGACTCTAATGATCTCTTTCTCTCCACGTAGACAACGGGCGCTTCGGAGAATAAATCGCGTACCTACGATAAAGGGTGGATGGGGTTCATAGGAGCAGTGAAGATCCTGCCCTACCATATCCCGCTGCACTAATCTTTATAATAACCAGATGTTTGGCGATCGCTAGGCCGCCAAACATCTGGTTGGATTTCAATGCATTCAGCGTGTTATCAATTCGAGGAAACCTTGAATCTAACTTTAAGGAAAAGTAGACTTCACTAGGCGCGGAGCCGAGCCTAGACCGTCCGAAGTGCCGAAGTGGCCCTTCAAATTCCAACAATTCCGAGGATCGATAAGTGAGAAATTTGTTGAAAAGTAGCGAGCAAGGTGGGAAAAGCTGCCGGTGAAAAAACGAGGCGACACGGCGGATACGTCGTCGTCGTCGGTCCGTCGACGGCACACGTGGTCGTCAAACAGGATCCTTTCGCGCTCCTCCGCGCCCTCAGACGCATCTCACCGCCATTAGTGCCGCCGGCTTCGACGTCCTCTTCGGCGTTGTCGTCGTCGGCGGCAGCAGCGGAGAACGACGGAAAAAGCTCGCGGCGTGTTGGGAAAATTGATTTTCAGAAAAGCTGCGAACTTCTCTTGAGAAAGTGTCGAGCACGCGGGAACCGGCCACGATTTTTTCGTGGGAACCCGAAGTTCGTTTCGCGTCCGGTTTCCAGGGTGATGTGTTTTGCTGAGAAACTATTGGCTGTAATTAGGCCAGATGCTGACAAAGACTTCAATGGGATATATTTTGATGAGTTAGCTTTAAGATACGCTGATGTGTATATATTTCTTTAACCCAGATAACGACAGTTGTACGTTTACGCCTGGTACGAGTAAATTTGGACAATGGTATTGCGCTAGTCGACCTCCCGGGAAGCAATGAAATGGCTTCTGGTTTACAAACGGCATTACTTCTTCGGAATGTCTTGTAGGTGATTTGAATGCGTATTTGGTCATACAATGACTTGCGGTGGCCAGCTGACAGGCGAGTCTGCGCTTTATCCTTCCCAGAAAAGTCTGGTAATAACTCACCCCGAAGGGATGGAAGGCTTTGTTGGCGTGGGTGGAAAATCAGAAGCAACAATCTGATATCGGGTGCACACCACAGCCGAGACCTCCTCTGACTGCGCAACACACACCCATAGTTCATTATTTCGTTTAATTTCTCATAAACTCTAAACTGCGTCCTGAAGATATCGGTCAAGAAATTTTTGTATTGCCTTCTAGAGTTTGGTAAGATCACTCCTTGTGTTCGATGAAGGAAAGGTTTAGAACTCCTGTCATACCCATGCACTCGCATCCAGAGTTTTTTTTTTGCACAGATTCTAGCCTGGCGATTTCCCGCTTATATTTCGGACTGAAAATTGTGGTGCCATATTCTAGAATTGGTCTAACATACGACTTATAAGCAGTTAATAGTGCAGCACTGAATTTATTCGCAACCATTTGAAGAGGCTGAGCACAATTCGTTCAGCTTTGTTCGATATTAATCCTATATGTTCCCTGGACGAAAGGTGAGTGCTTTTGCGAAGACAATCGTGTTTTTGCGGAGACAACGGAAGTTCCCAATTTGATGACCAATCCGCAATTACATTTATTGCTGATTGAAGAGAAAGATGATCTTCTCGAGCAGCAATATTCTTATAAATTTTTATATCGTCGGTGAACATTTTACATGAAACACCGAACTGGTTAACCAAACATGGAATCTCAACAGTATACACAGAAAGAGGATTGGAGACAAAACACCAGCCTGAAAAAGGTTGTAATAAAAGCTTGTAATAGGACGGTGTTCAGAAGACACGTCATTTTTCCTAACTTAAAAAGATCTACCAGATATACAGTTTTTTATCCGTAGAGTACTCCTATGATGGGCACTTATTTCCGTAAGTTTAATAATTAGTTTATCCAAACGGACCTTGTTGAAAGCCTTCATGAAATCGAAATAAATTGCATCCACATCAATTTTGTCTTCAAGAGATTTTGTCCAACATTTAGCGTAGGCAACATCAGCGTTTCAGTGGATTTACCTGTTCGAAAGCCATGTTGATCATTAGGAATAATATTATTAGACTCGAGATAAAATATAATAGCTCAGCGCAGTGTTTTGAGTCAATACGCCGTGCTCTCAACGCCGTGCTCAGTCAATCCGCCGTGCACAGTCAATCCTCCGTGCTCTAAGTCATTCTGCCGTGCCCTCAGCGCGGAGCTTTGAGTCAATTCGCCGTGCTAGTCAATCCGCTGTGCTCTCAGCGCCGTGCTCAGTCAATCCGTCGTGCCCTAAGTCAATCCGCCGTGCTCTCAGCACAGTGCTTTGAGTCAGTCCGCCGTGCTCTCAGTAAATCCTACGTGCTCTCAGTAAACCCATTCGTTCTCCAGTCATCCGCCACCTCCCCAGTCAATCCTCCGCTCTCCAGTCAATCCGCCGCCTCTCCAGTAAATCCCACCGTCGTGTGATCCCGTCTATTCGTCTAACTCGTCCGATCACCCCATTCCTTTCTTGTTCCAATCCTGTCTGATCGCCACACCTTGCCTGGTCGTTTATCTCCCCGTCCCTATGGCACCGAGGAAGCAATCAAGTGATGAAGCACCCATGTGGTTGAAGCCCATGCTTGATAGGTGGGACGAATATTTTAGGCGTTTGGACAAGCTTTTTGAACTTTTCTTGTGTATCCAGCAGTCCCAAAGCCTCATCATAGAAAAAATTGCAGGCATAGAATCGAGGCTGGATTCAAATACCGACATGCTGCCTTCTCAACCTCACTCGGCCTTGTACAGTGCTCTGGTGAAGTTCAAAAGCGACTCCAAGGTAGTGGACGAAAAAGCTTGCAGGATAACCTGGGTAGGCATTGGAGAAAAAGCCACTGAGGCCGCGACCTACGCCTTCGATAGGGAAGCTGTTAAAGAAGTGATTGAAGCTTCGGGTGAAGAAGATCTAATGGCCGAATTTGATGCTGGCGAAATCCAGCTTCATAGGCACCCTAAAGTTGTCAACAACGTAAACAACCGCAGGCCTAGGATAATTAAAATTCGCCTAAGAAACCAAGAGCTTAGGGATAAGCTCCTCCGGCATATGCGAGCGGGGCGGCAGGCATTAACTAGAGAATTCGTCCACTCTTATGCCAGGCCAGACTACACCAAGGAAGAGGTGGAATATGATCGGCTGTTGCGCACTAAAGCTGGCAAAATGAACCGCAACGAAGGCAAGCTAGCCTATGTAGTGCGGGACCTTGCCATTCATAAACTTAAGGTCCCTCGTGAGCTCCCTGGCAATTATCTTAGTGTCCTTTCTTCCCCTCTGCCTTCATCTGTCAATAATGCTGGCCATTCTCCCGTTTCCTCCCTCTCGCAAAACTCTGCTGTCACGGCCTAGGATTTTTGCTCTACTAAGGCGCTCTGTAACGATGTCCATGAATTCTTAATGGGCCCCTTCAAACTTAAAACACTTCCAAACCGCAAAATTGAAAATTCCTTTGTTCTAATAAATGCTCGCTCTATAATCAACAAAATTCCGGATTTAAACTTCCTCCTTTACCAGAAACCGGATGGCCTTCTCATTACCGAGAGCTGGTGTAAAGCCAATTCGATAAATGATGCCGCTCTTAGTCTAAATTCTTCTTACTATGTTCACCGCTGTGACCGCGACAGTCCAAGAGCAGGAGGGGGTGTTCTTGTTCTGATTCGAAAGGACATAAGACATCATTTAGTTGCTTGCAGTGATTTTGATGGTGATATCCAAACAGTGGTCCTCCAGCTTGACAAAAACAAAGATAAAGTTCTCCTTATCACGGCCTACCGCTCACCGTCTTGTTCCAAGCATTCCTTTCAAGATTTTATCGCGTTTTTGTTTGACTTGTGCAACGCCTGGGATGGTCACGTCGTATTAGCTGGCGATTTTAATTTTCCTTTAATAGATTGGGAATGCCGAACACACAGAGGAGGAACATCAACCTTCTGCTCGAGGTCCTTCCTTGACTTTGCAAACTCCCTAAATCTTAAGCAGCTGGTAAGACAGCCCACTCACGGGCTCAACATTTTAGATATCGTTCTCACTACTAATACAGACATCCTGGAGGATATCCGTGTTCTCCCGCCATTTAGTACATCTGATCACATGTCCGTTGCTTTTGGACTATCTGTTCAGCTTAAAGAAGAACCTCGTGGTAAGGCCCCTTATAGAAACTATGCTGCTGCTGACTTTGAGGCCATTATTTCGGCTCTTTCCCTCATCGATTGGCTTCATCTGAACAACACAACGAGCACGGTTGAAGAGTTTTATGGGTACTACATGGAGCTTTGCCACCAATTAATTGCTACATACGTTCCTGTTTCCCCCAATAAAGATCTCGTTGAAGCATATCCTAGAAAAATTCGAATGCTTAAGTCAAAAGTCGACTCCATCCTCTCTCGCAGTGTCACATCTAGTCGGATTCACCGACACTCCCGTAAACTCAAGCGAGCGCTTCTGCGCTATGAAATCAGGAAAGAAATTCGCATAGCTTCATGTAGGAACCCAAAAAAGTTCTTCACCTACTGTAGGGATAAGTTGAAAATGCGTGAGTCTATCCCAAACCTGTGTACCGATGATGGCAAAATTATCATGGACGATCAAGAAAAATCCGAGGAATTTGCAAAGTATTTTCGGTCGGTTTATAAGAACGCTTCAGGTAAAATCTTTACTAGTGGCGCGGATAAAAAAACTATGGATACGTTAGACTGGATTGACATCTCCAGCAATGTTGTTTACAGTGTTCTACGGAAACTTCCCAATAGAGTTTCAACGTCTCCAGATGGCATACCATACATTTTCCTAAAAAAAGCAGCGCTCGGCCTCGTTACTCCTCTTACCTTATTATTTAACAAGATCTTACTGCAAGGTAACTTGCCAGAAATATGGAAGTTTGGTCTTGTTCGGCCTGTATATAAAAAAGGTTCCAAACATTGTGTACAAAACTATAGACCCATTTGCTTAACATGCTCAACTAGCAAGGTCATGGAGCGAATTGTCTGCCGAGGGTTGACTGCCTATATTGACCGCAATTGTTTACTAGGCCAAGAGCAACACGGCTTTCTCGCCAAAAAGTCCACTGTCTCTGCCCTTTTGTCAACAGTGTCATGTTGGCAAAAGGAGATCGACAACAGGAAGTTTATTTCCGTCTGTTACGTTGATTTTGCCAAAGCCTTTGATTCTGTTTCCATTCCACTTCTCCTAGGTAAGCTGTCCTGGTACGGTATTGAAGGTAGGTTGCTAGAATTTTTTCGTTCCTTCCTCACTAGCAGATATCAGTCCCTTTCAATTAATGGTCAAATGTCCCTCCCCTACCATACCCCTAGCGGCGTTCCTCAGGGGACCTGCCTTGGGCCATTACTGTTCCTCTTGTATGTTAACGACATTTTTGGTGCCCTCCCTGAGGGGTGCTTCTGCAGCATGTTTGCTGATGACTCCAAAATATACACCATAAATGACGCCACAAAGCTTCAAGTAGCAATAGATTGTCTTTCAAGTTGGGCAGACAAGTGGGAGCTCGACATCGCCTTAAATAAGACTGCAGTTATGAAAATTGGCGACAGACATCCCGAAATGGACTACACATTAAATGGATCCCCTCTCGCTCAAGTCTCTCTTGTAAAAGACCTAGGTGTTACCTACTCAAACAATTTAGACTTTTCCTGTCATATTGAAAAGATTACTGCACGGGCCAGTTCAGTGTCTAACTACATCCTTAGAGCTTTTAAGACGCGAGATGTAAAGGTTCTTTTCCGTTTATTCACGCTCTACGTAAGGCCGATTTTGGAATACGGGTCCCCCATTTGGTCTCCATACAAACAATCTGATATTGATGCTCTAGAAAAGATTCAAGATAGCTTTACCTACAAATGCTTTGCTCGTATAGGCGCCTCCTCAATTCCCTATCATGAGCGTCTCCGTAAACTGGGTACAGCGTCTCTCAAATGCCGCCGAATGATAAACGATTTGACGCTTATGTATAAACTCACCACGAACGAGCTTTCCCTAAACTTAGCTGATTTTTTTGACCCATCAGCCACCATCGGTACCAGTAGAGGACATGCATTCCGAGTAAGACCTTTTAAACCTCGTACTAAGGCTTTCGAAGGGAGCTTCCTTGGTAGAGTTGCTTCTCGTTGGAATGAGTTAGATCCTTCTTTCTTTATATACAAGAAATCACAATCATTTCGATTGCGTCTCATGTCGCATTTTAGAAACTTTAGGTAACTCATCGGATCCATAGTGCATAAGGCAAGTGAGTTTTTTTTTCCAAAATGTTTCTTTTTTGGCTAGCATTGGTTGGGTCGAAATGGTCTTGGTAACCTTTTTTTCAGGATTTTCTTGTTTCATCGGTGGTACGTTGTGCTATTTCTCTGGTCCCTGGCCGTAGTCGGTTAACTGTGGGTTGTGTCGTGGTGCTACGTGGACCGTAGAGGGCGGTTTTCTTTCATATCATCTTCTTCCTTGTCCTCTCACTTAATTTATGGATGCGATTTCAGCTTCTTCAGTGCGATTCTCCACTGTGGCTCGTCCGTCCGGTGTACTCTCTTTGTTGAGTGGAGTCATGTGTATATGTACAACTTATGCGTCAACGTCATGCTCTGTTGTTGTTTTTCTATTTAGTGATGCCCTCTTTTATGCTCATTCTAAATCTACCATTTCACTTCTCACAGGTCGGGTTTCCTCCCTTGAACGCGATGAAATCCAAATTTATCCATTCATTCTAGCAGCTGGACCTCTTAAATTCTCAGTGGCACCGATTCACTTGGCATACTATTACATTGCCACCTTAATTTGTCGAATATCTAGTTTGTGGCCTGGGACCTCCTAACGGTAGTGCCAAGCGTTTCCTATCGTCATTTTAAACGGCCCATATACGTATACCTATGCAGGGCCTCCTTGGCTCCCGTTTGCAGTAGTATCTTGGCCAGCCTCACTGTGATTATATATTCCTAGATGCCTCTTCTATCCACTGCTTCCTTTTTATTGGTCCATTCCTGCTAGCTTTCTCTTTCATTTCACTCGTGATCAAGGAGAAATCCTGACCTTTTCAACACCTTGAGTTCTCTTTCATTCCCTTATTGCAGTTCATTTCATTCTCATTCATTATCGATTCTGTTCTCTATGTTTTTATATGCTCTTGATTGGATTTTTCAAGTAACAAGAAATTGCCCGATCGCCGATGCCGCCCGTTTTTCCGGCAGATGCCTCCTCTACCCATTACCTATTTGTTACTTATCCACTCCTGCTATTCTTTTTTCTTCTCATCCATTATCAAGAAGGATTCCTGGCCTTTTCAGCACTTTCAGCAATTTGAGCCATCTCTTAAATTTCTCAGCTCATCACGTCCAATCTCTGTTGTTGTTGGTTCTGTTCCCTATGCTTCTTTCTGATATCTGATTGGATTAGTTTCAAATAAATAAATAAATAAATAAATAGCTGTCTTGAGTTTTTTCAACGATGACTCTGGCAAAAATTGATGTAATGCTAATTGGACGATAGTTCTTATATATGGCTATATAGCACGATTCCACTGAATTTTTTTTAGAAGTAATACGGTACTAAATGATCTGTGTTGTTTAAAGAATTGTAACGTTTTAACGAAAATTTAACATAAATTTTTGTTGACAATATAAGACGCTCAACGAGTAGCGTGTAGTGCTCACCTTTGAGTGAGCCCTTCCCCCGAAACAACCCCCCAGGCTTCTATCGTACCGGGGAGGGGGAGTCGATACCAGGCTTGTCAGGGAGGGATAAAGCGCTAACTTGTGCAACTTGAAGTCATCGCAGGTCATTGTATTCGTCAAATACGCACTCAAATCATCTCAGCGATGTTACAGAAATGTAGCGCCACAATCCATCCTGCAAAGGAACCTCCGATTAACGCAGTTCTTTGAACTTTATTTATTTATTTATTTCTGTACTGCATAAGGCATACGTGATATAACATGTAGTACAATACGAATCACCAATACAAGAAGAACAACTGTAAAATCGCTTCTAAAAGCTTGCTTCAAACCACGTGCCTGAACAGCCTGTAAGGTGCCGACGATCGAGGGACACAGGAATTTTGCGAGATGAAGCTGGAACCAGCTCTGCACGTGAAACTATGTACATAGTCCAGTGTTCGTTTTCGGTACACCGTAAGATGTTTTTTCTGAGCTGTCCCTAGTTCTTGACATTATTATACGATATAATTTTGAATCATCTATATCATTTAGGCCATACAAGATTATTCCGTTTCTAGGATGGTATGGCTGGCTGGAAGCCTGTCCATACAGTTCATTGCAAGGCTTCTAGCACTCTGCTAGCGGCTGCGTGATCCGAAGGCTACGGAGACGTCGGCACAAGAATGCAGCTGTCATTATTCTAGGAAAGGTGTTGAATAGGCTGCACTTACCAATTACCAATTCATTGCAAGTGTGTGGAAAAAGCTCAACGTCATTAAACAACACCTTTACCATGCATTCTGTTTGGCTAAATAATAGGTTCGCAGCGTTTTTTTTGCGAAAAGTCTTATTTAGAGAAAACAATAATTCAAACAATACGTTATTCAAATACGTATTCGCTGTTGGTATCTCTTCCCTCCTCTCGACCAATCTCCTTATGCCGTTCAGCCAAAAATCGGACGGTATGGTGTCAAAAAAGTTGTCAAGCGTTTTTTGTGAAATCACCTCCGTTTTCGAAGGTAATACCCCTCATATTGGGAGCGAAAAACGTGGAAATGAGTTGGCCGGAGGTCCGAAGAGAACGGTTGACGCTGAAGAACCTCGCATTTAAGCTCTTGAAGTGTGCTTTTGACGACCTGTGAAGCATGCGGCCTGGTACTGTCCAGCCTTGACGATACAGCCTTTTCAAACGAGCAGCCTCATTACATAGTTGGGCAATGTGAAGCTCCCTGTTACCGTGCCTTTCCTTTCGAGCGTTTCCCAGTGCACCGTGCCCCTCCCCCCTCCCCACCAGTCTTCATCATCCCATGCTCTTCGAATTCCGAAAGTCTCCCGCTACGGGGACTGTCGCAAAGGTCAAATTCACCGTCCTTGAACTTCGCGAACCATCTTTGGGCAGTAGACTCGCCTATAACACCTTCTCCATATACCTCGCAAATATCCAGGGCTGTTTCGGCTGCTTTTTGAGCACCACCAAATGCTATGAAGAGCAGCTGTCGAAAATGACAAATCTAAACTATTCTAAAATACAGATAACACAGCTTTAAGGAAGAAAAAGTACTTTATGACAAATGCGAACAGTTTGTCAAACAAAAATCAATTCGGTTAAATAAATCTCTTCAAAGGAATGCTATGAACTTATTCTTCAACCTAATATCAGCAGCAAATATTACTGAGCCATTTAGAATACAATAAAATAGTACACCACCACTTCCAAAAGTCCAAAACACTCTGATTTCGAGTGGATCCTGAACTCTTTTTGCGACACTCTATGTGTATTTGATCCTTCCATTAAACTCTAAAGTGGGGCAAATTATCATCCCTCATCATCTTGCGGATATCAGGTCCACCAACGATGGCTGATCGCTGAAGGAATATGCATTATCTGGGGGAATGGAATGGAACGTAAGAAGAGTTCATGCGAATGCGTCACCTAATTTTCCTTACTGTGAGGATCCGATACAAAAGTAAGTGGTTAAAGGGTAAGTGAGTTGTTGACGCATGAATCATTTATTTATGAGCCACCCTCTCCTGTATTTCTATAGGACATCATGGAGACAAGTTGAATGCGTATGTGGCCTAAACAATGACTTACGGAGGCCAGCCGATTGACGTTACAATGTTTTACCCTCCCCAGAGACGACTATGGCATCGATTTGCCGACATAATAGAAGGCATGAAACGGCTTGCTGTGAAATCTGAACTAAGAACCTTGATTCAGGGTTCACACGATGCTGGTGATTCCTCCAACTGCGCTACCGTTATAATGAAAAGGTTCGGCTGGAAAAAGGTGGTGATAAAAACCTTTAAATAAGAAAACAAAAATAAAAGTAAAATAAATTGAAATATTATAAGAGATGTAGGCCTCTTATTATATTTTGATTTATTTTACTTCCATATTCGTTTTCTTATACAAAGGTTCATATAAATATATGTTTATATATATCTATGTATAAAATATATATATAAACTTACAGTTTCTTTAGATTTTTACTTTATTTTATTGTATCCTCACGGTTTTTGATCTGATTGATGTGGTAGAAATTTCCAGTTCAAGTGGCGAAAGTGGGTAGTATTGGAAGGTCGGAAAGCGCATCGAATAGGTGTGACATTCAGTTAGGGTGAGCCCAGTCGGTACTCTGATTGGCTGGCGTGTGTTCGGTCGATGCTCTGATTGGTTACGATTGGCCGGCGAGCTCTCACCTCGCCATGCTATCCTCCTTCGCAGTTTATGGTTAGATCAATAGTTACTCCCAACGTCGAGATACGTCCTGCTGTTCATCACTTTATAATAAAAGGGGTTCAGGTAAAGCATCTAAGCAATGATATCCCTTCTAAATCGACACACTGGTGGTGGTCCCTTGGGTGTTCCGGAGTTCCAGGCGAAAAGCGCCCTCTGAATAGTGTGTAGTCCACACAGGGTTCATAACAACGCTTCGTCTAGTGCACGTAGTTTTCATGAAAATCTATGCTGCATCTCTATCTTGCACTTGAAGACGTGTTGTATATTCCGCCGAACCAAGCAGACTGCCAAGTCCATTCTGATGTCGGTCGTTCAGGACTCTACGACTCCATAAGTTGCATAGCAACGTAGAAAAGGTCTCAATAGTATGGCCAGAATGGGTTATAATCCTTGGCTAGTAGGCAGGGATTGTCATGATCTTCAGTTTCTTCAGAGTTAGCAGATGTTTGTTTTCAGCTGTAATGGCATACAACTTTTATAATATAAATACATTCATTATTATTGTCGAGGCACAACCGAAGACAACAGCTCGCTCGCTCAGGCGCTGAACGAGAACATGAGGCTCGGCCTTCTAACGGGTTTTTCCTCATCGTCGTTGTTGTCGGATCGTTTTTCAGCGTCTGCATAGTCTTCGGGACGGGCCAGCTCGATATCGACCGTGGAGCCGGAGTCCAGAGCGTCCATCGCTGGAAAAATAGAGGAGTTTTTGAAACAAAATTTAAAAATCAGTGTTTCGAATAGCTATCCTACAACAGTATGTACATATAGCCGCCTAGTTCTACAAATTCTGTTTATTTATTTATTTATTTATTTATTTATTTATTTATTCGCTTATGCACAATAATGTTTGCTTATACAAGGAGTGCTACAAGGCAACGACTCAACAATGTGAAAAAACACTTAAATTAACAAAATAAGGAAACAAACATATGAAGGCTAAAGCAAAACAACAATTAATAATAAGGGATAAGGGACGGTGCTACTCAATCCCTCTGCGCCAGCGCATTGTAAATACTTCCATGGGATGTCGTGGAGGGGGTATGAATGCGTACTTGGCCAAACAATGATTTGTGGTGGTCAGCCAATGGGAAATCCGAACCAGGAACCTGTTATCGGGTACACACGACAGTCGGCGCCTTCTCCGACTGCGCTACACGCGCCCAAAGCAACAATTAAACTGAGATATTTGCAAACGGATGTCCAGAAGCGATAAATGATGAGGTCAAAAAGACTCAGTTTCGGTGGCGATGTCCGTTCCTCCACGTGGTGCCATTGGAAACTATTCGCCTCTGCGAGCTAAGCTAATCACGGACATTCGAGTACAGCCGACAGGCCCTAGTGACAGGCCGGCCTATGGAGATCCCATGTCACGTCACATGGTTGATGACGTTAAGTGAGTATCGAGATAATGCTACGGCGTCCGCGGGAGCCGACGCGCACTCGCAGAGCCCGGCGAGTGTGAGAAGTATGCGAGGGTCCCCGATGCGAGGACGGCATCGGGGGGAAACTGAGCTAGTCCGAAAGTCCCGTAACGTAGGCAAGACCCGCGTAGCTACGCTGAATGTGTGTACGTTGATGGGCCGCTCGTGCGAGTTGTCAGAAGCACTGGAGCGAAGACGAATCGACTTATGTGCGGTACAGGAGACGAGGTGGTCCTGTTGTAAGTCGAAGGACATAGGCCGAGGGTTCAAGGCCATTCTGTGCGGCAGTCCCAGGACCACCAGCGGAGTTGATGTAATCGTCTCCGAACGTTTCCGAGAAGCGATTGTAAGCGTGGAACGTTTTAATGACCGCTTGATGAAGGTCGTAGTCGCTGCTGAACAGCGTATGTATCATTTCTTCTCTGCATACGCTCCGCAGGCAGGCTGCTCTGAGAGAGCCAAGGATGAGTTTTGGACCCTGCTTGATGAAAAGACAGCAGAGGTACCGTCAGAAGACGCTGTCGTTATCGCAGATGACCTCAACGGTCATGTGGGGACTGCGAAAGATGTTCGCAGCTGTCACGGCGGTTTCGGATATGGAGCACGTAACGCTGATGGTGAGCGAATCCTTGAGTATGCGGACTCGCATAACCTCATCATCGCGAACACCGTATTTCGAAAGCGTGACACCCATCTGGTGTCGTTCTATAGCGGGAGCACCAAGACACAGATCGACTTCATCCTTGTGAAGCATCGCGATCGAAAGCTGGTTACAGATGCGAAGGTGGTGCCGTACGAGACTGTCGCCACACAGCACCGTCCGCTGGTATGCACTCTTAAGTTCGCCCCTCCGAGGCTGAGGCATGTCGAGCGATGCGGTCCACCGAGAATCAAGTGGTGGCGATTGAAGGAAAACGCTGCAGCTTTTGTTTCTCGTATTCGGTTACCGACGGTGACAACCGTCGACGAAACATGGAAAGATGCAACCGATACGATTTTACAAGTTGCATGCTCTGATTTAGGCATGACTAAGCCTGGACGCCGCAAGATCGAGAAGCTGGCGTGGCTGTGGACTAACGAAGTAAGAGAAAAAGTCCGAGAGAAGAAAAAATTATATCACGCGTTCCTGCGCGACAAGACTGCAGACAAATGGCGTATGTACCAGGAGGCGAAGAAAGCGGCAAAGAAGGCCGTAGCCGTTGCAAAAGCCGTCCATTATGATGATCTCAGCGATAAACTCGAGACGCGCGATGGTGAACGACATCTTTATCGATTTGCCAAGGCACGCCATCGTCAGGCGGAGGACATCGAGAAATTCTTGGGCATCAACGATGAGAATGGCCATCTACTGACGAACCGCAAGAGGGCTATGAAACGATGGCATGACTACTTCGAGAGAATTTCGACAGAAGAGTTTGCCCATCCGCCCATCCCTTGCGTCCCTCTTACGCACGGTCCTGTGCAGAAAATCACTGTGGAGGAAACGGAAGCGGCTTTGAAGAAGATGAAGCCAGGCAAAGCAACGGGCCCCGATGATATCGCGGCTGACCTATGGAAGTTGAGGTGCTGGAGTCCTGCTGAGTGGCTAACGAAGTTTTTCAACCAGGTTGTTACGGAAAAGAAGGTACCTGGTAGTTGGCAGGAAAGCACGACGATCCCGATATGGAAGAAGAAGGGCAGTCCTGCGGACTGCACGAATTACCGTCCAATTCGCTTGCTCTCGCACAGCATGAAAATCTTCGAGCGAATTGTAGATGGACGTATTCGCGATATCGTCCAACTTTCCACCAATCAATGTGGCTTCGTAGCGGGCAGTGGCACCATCGATGCCATACATGCTGCTCGTCTTCTGGTAGAGAGACATCGCGAAAAGCAGAAACCGCTGAACATAGCTTTTCTCGACTTAGAGTAAGCATTTGATCGTGTACCGCGTGAGGTTACATGGTACGCCTTACGACAAACGGTGTTCCCGAAGAGCTTATTGAGTGGGTGCGTATACTTTACTCTGGTCCACAGAGTAGTGTGCGAGCGCCAGCCGGCACATCGGCGGAGTTTCCTATCTCCGTTGGTGTTTATCAGGGCTCTGCGCTTTCCCCGCTCCTATTCATTGTCGTAATGGATGCCATTTCGAGAGACCTTCAGAAGCCTGTTCCCTGGACGCTGCTGTATGCAGATAACGTAATGCTTGTAAGCGAAGAGAAGAGCGAACTCGAGCGACAAGCGCAAGCTTGGTACGACCGCTTGGCGATGTTCGGGCTCAAGCTAAACGTCAAAAAATCTGAGTACTTGACGAGAGACGTAAACGAAGCCGGATCCATTGAGATCAATGGCACTGCGCTAGTACGAACGACAAACTTCAAGTACCTTGGATCTGCAATTGCGTCTGATGGTAGTCTGACGTTCGAGGTGAACTCGCGCGTGAGCGCAGCGTGGTCCAAATGGCGCTCGATGACAGGCGTTTTATGCGACAGGAAGATACCGAAACGCCTTAAATCGAAGATCTATAGAACCATCGTCCGACCAGTAGCGATGTATGGAGCTGAGTGCTGGCCTGCAACCAAGGAGGTTGAGACTCGCCTCAGCGTAATGGAAACGAAAAATGCTGCGATGGACGGCTGGTGTTACGCGTCTGGACCGTATTCGCAACGATGAAATACGCCAGAGGTTTGGTGTCGCTCCAATTGCTGACAAGTTACGTGAAGCTCGCCTTCGGTGGTATGGCCACGTTCTTCGAGCTAGTGTTGACACTGTTAGGAAGATTGGCCTTAACATAGATGTGCCCGGAAAACGGCCTAAAGGGCGGCCGAAGCAGCGATGGCTTGATACGTTGCATGTGGACCTAAAGGTTGCTGGTATCCTTCCCGATCAAGCATTTGATCGCGTAAAGTGGCGTCACCACACCAGAAAAGCGGATCCCGCCTCGAAGCGGGACAAACGCTGAAGAAGGAGAAGAAGAAGAAGATCAAAAAGACTCAGTTTCGGTTGACTTTTTTGTTTTTGACTATTGGTTAAAGTTCTATGACGGCAGGTCTGTAACAGTTTGGCTGTCAGTAAGGGAGAGGATAATAATATTCGACAACATCCCCATTCTCAGGCTCGGAGAGGCTTCGCTAATCATACTATTGAAGGATAAAGGATAAGAGACGACGTTGCTCAATTCCTTTTGAGACGCGCCACGCATTGTATGTACTTCTATGAGGAAGAGAATGCAATTTGAATGCGTATTTGGCCTAAACAATGACTTACGGTGGCTAGCCGATGGATAGATCAGTAATTTAACCTTCCCAGACAAGTCTGGTACTAATTCGCCGCCCTAAAGGAATAGAAGGCTGAAAAGCAATATGACAAAACTGACAATGAAGAAAATCCTTGGGCATGTGCGGAGAATTCGAACCAAAAACCAAATCGGAAGCACGCAACAGTCGCCGCCTCTTCCAACTGCGCTCCCACGCGCCTAGGTGCTGCTAGTTCATTGACAACCCGTTTCCTTCAGTCGGACCTCCTGTGAGGTCACTTAACAAGCACACTGCCTTCGAACTCAGTGGGCATTGTATTACATGAGTGCAAAAGGTGCAATTGGGCGCGTTCGAGGAAAGTGCCCGAAGTTTGCACCAGCGCGTTGGAAAATAAAGGTCTTCTGCACAGCATGTAGCAATAAAATTTGAAAGCGTGCTGTTGAATTGGTGCCCGTGGTAGAGCAGTGGAAGGGGGTTGTCCATCGCGTACACCCCGAGTTACGATTTTTGGTTCGAGTTGCCAGACGGCTAACAAACACTTCCATCCCTCCGAGCTCACCAAATGGCACCTGACTTGTCTGGAAAGGATAAACACTGACTCATCTATCAGCTGCCCACAGCAAGCTATAGTGTGGGCCAAATACGCATTGAACTTGCCTCCGCGATATCCTCTAAAAGTAGAATACATGGCGCATCCCAAAAGGGATTGAGTCAGACCGCCCTTTATCCTTTACAAACTTTCAAACTTTCAAGTATTATCAAACTGTCCTACGGAAAAGCTAAAGCTAAAAAAGTGAAATCGTTGGACGCTTAACACCGAAATGTATATAGAAGAGCAACAGGGATGATAGGCTGTGTCATTTACAACCCTTCCCAGATACCTTCTGAGCTTCATCCTGCATTCATCAACCACTTCCTTCCATCTCCCGGTGAGGGTTCCCACATTCAGAGCCCCCAGTCGGACTAGCTTCTTTCGTGGAGAGTTTTCTCCCCAGCCCGTCTATCAACCTGGGTAGGACGCTGCAGCCGTTGTGACAGAACACTGACTTTTCATTAGCTGGTCACCGCAGGTCATTGCACTGACAAAATACACACTCAAGTTGTCCTCATGTGAAATGTGAAAAAATGTGTGGTGTATCCACAAAGGGATTGACTAACTTCGGCTTTTCTCCCTTCCTGATCTATGCCCTGTCAGAGCCGGGAGTCGAAGGTCTGCTTGTTCAACCATGAACCTGCACTACATACGAAACACAACCATGGGTAATTCGGTTCAACCTTATCTGCACCAAAATTCAGTCAAAATTGCTGAGGTATACCCAGCTATGTGCTTTTCCCTGCTGCTTTTCACACTTCGTATCTCACTCCTGAAAAGGGTCTCAAGAGCCTATCCACGGATCCGGTTCTACCGATGACCTTGTCGCGCTCCTCTCGTGCAAATTGCCATCGTGGACATGAATTGGATTTTCTAACGAGGATTGATTGGACACTTCTGGTAAGCAGAAGCGAAAAATCGGCACGACGAGTGTGTATTGTGAATGGGTGGAATTGTCTGTGGTGGTGGGAGGGGTGTAGGAAGGAAAGTGAGGGGGCTCTAGCCCTATCATAGCTTATGGCTAGTCGCTTTTCAAATATTGCATCCATTTTCTTTTATTATGATTCTTCTTCACCGTTTATAAAACTATTTGTAGCAGCTGGTACATTTTAAAGTGAATTCGTAGTCAGGTCTCGTTCTTAGAACGTGAACATTTTTCAACTTATCAATAGATGGCAAAAGGTCATCCAACTAATGGCCACTATAATATCGACTAATGCTTGTATTATTATAAATCAATCCACTTTAAAAAAATATAGAGAACTACATGAATTGTCGAACAACCCAATAGAACAACCGGACAAACTGGGCGTCCTATACGTACATTGGTAGTGAGGCTTTGCAAAACCGTCTCTAGGGCTGGTATGGTGTGCCAGTGTAGGAGCGCTTGTTTTCACCTATGGCTGTTTTCCTAAAAACCTATTTAATTTTGTTAAAAATTAGCTTTGAAATGTAAAGGTTTGTTTTAAAAATTTGTGAAGTCTATCTTGCCGCATAAAATCTCTTCTTCGCCGAATAAATCCATTTAGTGTAACAAACAGGGCAATGCGCTACGAAAAGGCTAACATAACCGCTACATTCTTCTCCCATCGTTAGGTTAGTAATGTACGACAGTTGTGCTTTTGAGAAGCTTAATTGATCGAATAAATGAACGAATAAATTCGATGCCGAAAATTTTCAAACGAATGAATGAACGAATAAATTCGATGTCGAAAATTTTCGAACGAATGAACGAACGAATTTATTCGGTCTTGAACATTTTCGAATGATCGAAAATCCAATGGGCCCCTTATTTCATCTATTCGAATATTCGAGTACTCGAATAATTTGATTAAATCAGGTTCTGCGCTTGAAAATTTGAAGTTTATTCAATATTTGAATAACATTATTCGATTTTCGAATAAAGCGAAAGTGAAGAGTATAAAGTCAGAATTTTTATCTTCTCTATAAGTAGTCCGTTTCGCCACCTACCTCCAGACAAGAATAAAGTTGAAATATTCGATTTTCTAAAAATATGGACTTTTCAAGCCATCGATGTTCGAATTCGAACGAATATTCGAAAATCTAGAATTATCGAATATTCGAGTTATCAAATAATTATTCGAAAATATTCGGTCGAGCACAGCTAAATAATGTACCCCGTGGTCAGCTCACTCACCAATACGGAAATCCCGTTCACCAATGGCGAACATATGCATCGCGTCGCTGCTCTCGTCGGTCGTCACGCGAGACAGTTCGCCGGCGTGCGGATGACCGTTGCTGAAGGGATTCAGAATGGATCCGCTGGACGAGGCGGCGAACAGCTTCGGGAAGCTGCCGATGTCGGCTGCGCTGGCGATCTCGTCGCTGTCACAGGCCGACATTCGCACCGATGGCTCTTTGGCCGACTGGGAGCGATTCTCGAAGAAGTTCGACGAGAGTCTTCGGGACAGCTGAAAAATCGGCACAATTTATAGTGATCTGCACTATTCCTCATCATGGATTAAGATTTTAGCTGATGTATACATAGTGGATAAATATTGTACAGTGTAGCTAAACACTGTTTTCGATAATAGTGACTAAATAATTAACTTATTTTGGACAAGGATGAAGGATAAAGGACGGCGTTACTCAATTTTTTTTGAGATGCGCCACGCATTTTACTTCTACATGATATAGTGGAGGCGATTGGAATGCGTATTTGACCTATACGATGAATTACAGTGGCCAGATGATAAACAAGTTAGCGCTTTATACTTCTCAGACAAGTCCGGTGCTAATTTTTCACCGAACCCGGAGTGATGGAACGCTTGGTTGGCATGGGCGGCAAATCCGAACCAGGAGCCTAGTATCGGGTGCACGCGAGATATGGCACCTCCCCCGACTGCGCTACCCGCGCTTCGTGTTCATACTACTATAAATGTCACGTAAAAATAGAGGGCACGGTATATTCTGGTCATTTTTGGATTATGAGCCGCATTGGAGCGAAACCGTTTTTTGCCATTTTTGGACCCCCAAAGATCCTCAGCAGAAACCAATTTGACCACTGTGATCCTTGTAAAATGCACTGCATTGGTCTTGTTAAGAATCGTGATGGTAACTCCACAGACGTCCCTTGGAAGAGAGCTTCGTTCTCATACATCAAGGTACCTCAGCAGGATACTTTATGATACCCAGGCCAAATTTAGGTGAAGATCATTTCTTTGGAGTTTGTTTCTATGTGCCTCCTCTGGACGATTGCCAATTTTGAGCAAGGCCCTCCATCACTTTAAGGTTCCGTATCTCTCGCTCAAAATGTCCGTGGCCAGCAATTAGAAGGAGACCCTTTCATGCAACTCTTTCCTAACGCAACACCCACATTTTGACTTACCTGAATAACTCTGTCATGGTGTCTCCGAAAATCAAGCCGTAAAGCACTAAGACTCAAAAATCTTCGGCATTCACGAAAGATTGTCAAAACACTATAACGTCCCAAGACGTCTTTTAAATTTTATTTTAAGCTTTTATTAAGGCTACGTGACTACATTTTTCCTCTGTGTAACAACACTAAGACTTCCTACAAAGCTGCGAAGTACAAAACTTAAACAGTGGCGAGAATATTCGGAATATTCAAGGAAGTAAAACGGTAGGAACTTTCTGTCCGACATGACATGTAGTCCTACCAAAAACTTCGTACGTGTTCTCAAGGTTGAAGTACACGCTCTTCGCCAGATGTTCTATTAGTCTAAACACAATCTTGTATAGAAACTGAAGTATGTAATAGCAACCTTTCGTCCCTCGCTGTGTAGACTAAGCTTCGAGGCCGATTTAATGAACGATCCAAATGTCGATCTGCTTTCTGTCTCCTCTCTGAAATAAGGACTACGTAGATAGCCGTCTTCCTAAGTGCCCGCATTCACGTTGCTTACGGCTTCACTGATACGATCTTCTCGACCACAGAGCTGAACCTTCGACGAAGTGAGGGATTCCCGTCGAGACCATTTGCTTGAAGCGGAACCATGCGAACTTGTGAGACCGATTTGTCCAACCTGAAAAGTTTGGGGGAAGTATGGCTTTTTTGGTTTCGAATTTAATTTGAAAATTAGTTTGATGAGAGTTAAACGCTCCTCGCTAGCAATATGTGAAAGATATAAAAAGATGGATGACGGCGTTACTCTATCCCTCTTGGGATGCGCCACGCATTCCACTTCTACGGGATATCGTGGGGCGACTTTAGTGTGATTTTGGCCTACAAAATGACTTGCGAAGGCCATCCGATGGACAAATTAGTGTATTATCCTTCGCTGACAGGTCTGGTACCAATTCGCGGAATCTGGATGAGGTTTCATGACATATATCGGCTAGCTTTTTTAATTTGGGTACACGCATGGTTAAAGTTTTTCAAAAACGTACAAATTTAAAATGAATGGCTCACAATAAAGCAAATGACAAGTATGTACTTTTATACATTCAACAAAAAAAACTGTAAAAATTTGGTTCATTGGAAACAAAAGTGATATGTCAAGAGAGGACCGCCGTGCTATGGCAGTTGCAATAGAAAAAACGAATCAGAATAATACAACACCAGCCTTCTAACCTGATATGGCTAAGCGATCCCTCGTGTTGAGTGTATTTCTTCTCCCAGGCGCTCTCCTCCGAATACAGCGGTACCCACTCGTCGTCCCAGAAGGCGTCCTTCCGAAGCTCTGGCGTTTTACCGTAACCGTCGTCGACGATCTTCAGGCCCATCTGAGACGATTTGTTTCAATGCTTTTGACTTAGTGGCTATATTTGGGTTGGGTACCGAGCCAACGGCATTTGAAAAGGAACTTTATCAAACATCCAACTTTTAGAGCATTAATGATAGCCTAAGCCATATATATATGTATATATATATATATGCATCATCAGACCTGAAATGACGATTTACAGTGAAGGGAAATATCCAGAATCTATCGTAGCCGGTTGGGCACGCAGTGATTCGTCTCCCACCCCTTTTCAGCAATTTGTTCCAGTGCTTAAGCCACTACCAAATGAAATTGTGGCTCTCATGTGAGCTCAAAAAATGCGGTGTCTTGTCGTGGAGTACTGGGCGAAACTCTCACTGTAGCGCTGCCTCCTCCCGGCTAGGATAGATCCATTATTCACCTCAAGAAGCATGTACAACATCAAAGTGAACTCATAGTGTACATAAATAAAAAACCAAGACGTAACCTAGCCCAGCTGTGAGTTAGGCTGCAAAATCAGAAGGATTTTTTCCCGAGGAAGTCAAAGTGGGATCGAAGCACTTCTTTCAAAACTAAGTCATTGGCCATCTTTTTTGCTTGTAAACTTGACTTGTCATTAGTTCAAATATTAGGGTGTCCATACAGTATCTGCAGAAATACGACAATTTTTTCAAAATAACACAATTCTTTATCAACATTCTATTAATCAACCAAATAATTTCCATCAACATCGACTACTCTCCGCCAACGTTCCCCAAGACTTCGAATTCCTCTGGCGTAGAAATCCGCTGACTTCGAAAAAAGCTCGGAGGCCATTTTTGAGGTGGTCACGATCTTCATAACGCTCCCCTTCCAGATAATGTAGAAGTGATCGAAAGGTGGTAGTCACTTGGGGCCAGACCTCTGCTGTACGGTGGATGCGGCAGAACTTGTCATCAGAGTTCCAGAATTTTCTGAGAAGTCGTCTTCGCGATGTTTGGGCGCGCGTTATCGTGCAGCCAGCGAACTTTGTCGAGCCTGCGTTGTTCCTTGCACATCTTGTCGGCCTGTCTCTGCAGTTGGGTAGAGTAGACCTCGGCAGTGACAGTCGTGCTGTCAGGCAGCAGCTCGAAATGGTAGATTCCATAAACTCCCCACCAGATGCTCAGCATAACGTTCCTCGCATGAATTTCACCTTTTATGAAGGAATTCGGCACTTCATCGCGTTGGCACGTTTAGAGCGTGGTGGACGTAGAGGATTTTGTCTCCTGTGACGACGGTGTCCAGCCAGTTGAAGGTGCGACTACGGGAGAGCAGCTGAATGCATATGTCCAGACGTCTTCACCGGTTGTCGTCGGTCAGTTCGTGTGGGAGAAACTGACCGAGCTTTCTAATCATTCCAAGAGATCACAGTCACATGTCTACGGTGGACCGAAAACAGCCAAAAGCAGCAGCAAGATAGCGCACACCCTCACATGGATGTTCCCGCTTCTGAAGCGTTCGAACCAGCTATACACAGACCGTACAGAAAGAGCTTCAAAGCCGAATATACCAGACAAGTTTCGATAAGCATCTGCAGCGGAGTGCCCAGATTTAAACTCGTAGGGGAGTACGTGTCTAATATGGGTAGACAGTTCGGCCATTGTACAGTGAAATAGGCAAGGAAGACGGAACTGGATATGCATGCAGGTACTGCAGGATAGTGTCTTTATATAGCACTTATGTTGAAATCTTCAGAACATTCTAGAAAAAATCTGGAAGATTGCGATGTTTTCTGCAGACACTTTCTGGACAGCCTAATAGTAATCGGAAAAACCTGCCGCTAGGTTTCGGTCGATGAGCACATTCGTCTCAAAATCGTCATCGTCTTCGCCCCATGGATTCAGGAGAGCTTCGGCAACCTGAAGAACGTAGGTGAATTCCAGAACAGCTGTGGCTTTCAAAATGCGTACCAACGTGATATTTTTCAAAGACAACTTTGTCGGAGGTGATTTTGAATGCTTTGCAACGCAAAAAAGAATTGTTCTCAAATCTGACCTTCAACCATCCCATATACAGCACGAACTGGATACTCGTCATGAATGGGAACACCATGTCGATCTAAATAAGGAAACACAGCTTTCCTCGTCATAGTTGTTCTACTAGTTACTGAACACATTTAAATGCCGTAATATATCGCCATTTAAAAATTTCAAATTGAAAAGGATAGAACACAACAAAACATAACAAACAAAACCAAGTTACGCTACCAATTATGCTTTACACTGACCACTTTTCATTTTTAACCGAGCACGTTGTATTTAAAACAGAGCACTTTTTAAGCAGAAATGAAAGCAACTAAATTCAAAACAGACACTTTGTTATGAAATGCCTTAAGAAGAAATAACCATTTCTTGGGCGAACAGAGAATTTCTATTCCTTTGACCGCAAGCGTCTTTCAGTGGTTTTTGAGTAGAGGAGTGCCGTGCACTTGTCCAAGGCGTTGTAATGCTTATTTGATTTATAGTGCTAATGGCGTTGGGCGCGTGTAGCGCAGTCGGAGGAGGTGCCGACTGCCGCGTGCATCCGATGCTAGGTTCTTGGTTCGGATTTCCTGTCCAGGCCAACCAAGCTTTCATCCCTATGGGATCGGTGAATTGATACCAGATTTGTCAAAGGAGGATAACGCGCTGACTTGTTCGTCGGATGACCACCGCAAGTCATTACATGGCCAAATACGGTCCCCACGACATCCCCAGGAGAAGAATGCGTGACGCATCCCAAACGGGACGGAGTAACGTCGTCATTTCATCCTTTATCCTAATACTATTGACCAAAAGCCGTATAGGGAGGAATGGTGGCGATTCTCTTTTATGGTAAATGCTTTTGCTGCTTCTATACAGGTGAATTTTTTATATAAAAAATTAATAAAAGATACATTTAACTTGGTAAGACTATGTCTATTTGCAGTATAAGCACGTCTAACTTGTCTGCGAAATGTTTAATTTATTTCTAAGGATATCCGGTTTGAAAGTAGTTTAATTGATAAATAAATAAATTAATTCATTTGTAAAAAGTTTCCAGTTTAAAATAAAAATGGTATGAATAGCCAAATACCAAAGGCGTTTTTATTGATCTGAAAAAGTACATAACGAGGAAGAGATCATCGAACGCAAAACTCTCATGCTCAAAAATCTTCTAGACACGGATCTACCCAACACAAATTCTGAATATCACAATACTTCAAGACTTTAAAACGCTTTACAAAAATTACGCTGCACATATCAGCTCAAACTAATAGAATGAAAAATAAATTTCACGCACCATGTCTTCTTCCAGCCGTGAATCCTCGACGTATTGTCTCGCAATTACTCCTACAAGGAAATAGGTGTGTACAGCTAGACAGACGATCGTCGGGTAGATCATTGGCAACGGTACCCAGTCGTAATTGCACAACCATGCGAGGTCCGTGCGGAATTTTCTCACCTCCTGAAATAATGGCTACATGCATGAGATTCGCTAAGAGTTGGGAAAACGCAACCCAGAAGAGCGCAAATTTGAAAAAAGGTAAGGCGAGTTAATTATAATATCTTCCTTGAACAATGAGCT
Source organism: Heligmosomoides polygyrus polygyrus (assembly GCA_947396885.1). Lineage (NCBI taxonomy): Eukaryota > Metazoa > Nematoda > Chromadorea > Rhabditida > Heligmosomidae > Heligmosomoides > Heligmosomoides polygyrus. The sequence goes on along the minus strand of OX377203.1, from coordinate 87,942,438 downwards.
TAAATTCGTAAAAGAGTTCGTCGCTACTCAAGCGGTCTGTATGTCTACCCACAACGCCGTCCAATAAATTGCCGCACGTAGGAATTACAACGTCCCAATGGATATCACCCCTTCTCAAAATGTAACATTTACGATAGCAGTCATGTGAATATGTTGGCCAAAAGGTGAGTTTCGCAATAGTTTTGCGGGCAGCATCGATTTCCTGAATCGGCCAATGAAAATCGATCGATAATATCGATCTGTGTACAGAGTTCGTATTCGGCTCATTGCAGTACTGCGGGTGAGTTCTAACAGCTCCGCGAAGTCTTTTGGCGGTTGCCTTGAATCAAACAACGCTGCTCGGAAAGCAGAGGATGGGGGTTCGAGTCCCGCCTGATGCAGAAATTTTGATCGCAACTAAACACTCTTGCTACACACGTCTCACCTTGGAGTAGAAATCATGCGAAAATGTTGGTCAGTTCCGAGCTTCAGCAGGCGATTGAAATCGATTCACTAATCAGTATCTATAGATAATACCGAACTTTGTCCACACTTAACCACTGGATCGGAGTGACTGGATTACAACGGCCGGAGCGAAAGCTCGTGTTAAACTGCCATTTTTTAATAGGAATGGAGCCGTTATGTAGCTCCTACATAGAACTTAGCTAAAATCCTCTACACCATTTTTTCATCTCCTGAAAGTCTCAAGCCGTCGAACAGAACAAAAAGCCTTTCAAACCTACCTCGGAGAGTATGGTGACATAGTAGTCGCTCTCGATGAGACCCTCCGCCCTGGCGCGATAGATCAGTGCCCAAGCCCAGTTGAACGGCAGAAAGTACTTGTTGTACTTGTACTGTATTCCATCGAAGTTCTCCTTCTCGTGCGGCATCATGAAGCCGAAAACAGAACGAACTTGATTTTTCCTTCTTTTTTCATTAGTTCTTAGACCACCAAGAATAGACTCTTCATAATGAAAAACTGAAATCATAGTCCGTTTTGTTTCTCTGTAAATTCGACTGGTTTTGGGCGTTTTTTATTCCGTTATTTGAACAAGTTCAAAGGGAAAGTGGTAGCGCAGTTGCAGGAGGCATAGATTGTGACTTAACCCCGAGCCGAGGACTGTGGTTCGGTCCGCCCAGGCCAAAAAATGCCTCTGTTCTCCGAAGCCATTACAGGTCAATACGTGACAAAATATGCCCCAAAACGATCTTCAAGATATTTCTTAGAATAACAACGTATAGTTGAAGAACGAAGATCGGCATTAATCAACCCGTTCTATGCGGGTTCTCTTTATCCGGAACAAAACAACTCAATCACGACTATGGACATGAATAATCAAGGGAATATACTTGAAAAATCGGCTGAAACCTTCTACCCGTGTCACAAAACGCCATATATCTAACTTAATATTGAAATAAGTTTCTTCAAAGCAGATAGGTTTGATGCATTTTGCTCGAAGATAATAAATTTTTATGATTTCAATAACACCCTACGGGGTGGTGCGCCATAAATATTGTCACTCAATAAAAGGCAAATTACTCACGCGGAATTGGTCAGAGAACAGCGAAATTTCGTCAACAATTTACATACTATCCACTTAACAAGCAGAATGGCATATATCATTCAATATGACCTCCAAGGGCTGAATGACAGCCTTCAAACGCTTAGGGTAGGACTTAGTGGCGGTACGCTGAGTTGCTTGTGGAATTTCCTCCCATGCTTTATAGTGATGATATCAGACCACGAATCGTAGTATGCCTTTTAGCGCAGGCTTTTTCCCCTAGAAAGACCACAAGCAGTAGTCCATAACATTCAAATCTGGCAGGTTTGCTGGCTATTCAGAAGCAGTGCTGAAGCTTAGAAGATTCCTCGCGCACCACTCCTGAGTCATTTTGAACATGTGAGCGTGTGCTCCCTCCTGGAGAAAGGTCCAACTTGAATTTTTAGTGTGTTATTGAACTCAGAAAACTAATGTCTTCTTCAAAATACCGTTAAGGTAGATGCCGGTATTGATCCTGGCTTCTTTTTAAGCAGAAATCAATAGAATCTGTCTTGTGGAAGAAGCTCTAGCCCAAACCATCAGTGAAACTGCACAATTCCTCTCTTCCGTTACGACTCTTCACCACTTCCAGGCAATAACTGCGTGTTTTGGCGGTTGAAAGGCCGAAAAAATTTAAAATGAAATTCCGTAAGCAACCCTGCGTGCCGCCATTGTGTCCTACCCTAAGCGTCGGAAGGATGGCATTCGTGCCGAGGGAGGTCACATTGGATGGTATTCACTTTGCCTGTTAATAGACTGTTTGTAAATTGTAGAAGAAATTTCGTTGCTTCCTGAACAATTATGATGATTCGCTTTTTATTGAGTGACCATATTTATGGCGCACCCTGCATATGTGCGATACATACACACATACATAGCATAAAAAATTGCTTTTCCGTCCTGTGCAATGCAATACACCAAGAGATAGAATACCCCTTCGCCTTCATTTTATTTCTGATTGTATCACTTTTGCCATGCAACGGAGCATAGCTCGGGCTCAGCTGGAAAGTGATGTCGTGCTTGTTAACATCCCGAGTTACAACATCAAGCAAGAGCTACTTCGAAATAGGCTCTACGATAAGGAGTGCATATAAGAAGACTATGCTGTATGCTTCTACAGTAGGTAAGGGCATACAACGTAGTCGCTAACGTTGGTGTTGCCCATTAACTTGAGTGTGGGGCATACAATCAAATATACAGTGCGTTTCAAAGCAATGTAGCCACCTTGAAATCGATAATTTCACGTTTCGCGTTTTTTCTACAAACTGGCGATAGCCGCATTGGATTCCCCGTGGCCGAAAATAGCTAGATTGCTGTTTCCAGAGAAAAGCTTGATCTCCAGCAAAAACTAGACGTTTTTGAATTTTTTCGTTTGTTTCAAAAGTATGTAGCCACTCCAGGACATCGGACATTTTTACACTCCTATTCAAATTTTGCGCGCTTTTTGGAAGGAAGTTCTTGTTATAAATACCCATCTTAACCTGTTCATAAAAAAATAACCACTATGCCAGTCCGTGGATGTGTCCTGACTATCGTGGAACAAGCTCAGATCCGAGCGCTCAAGGATGCTTGCTCGACAAACCGCGCCATTGCTCGTCAGCTTGCACGTTCGCATGGATGTGTCGACCACTTCCTTCGAAATCCTAATTGTGATTTCGAGCCGGCATCGTCGACAAATCAGTTGCATGGTGTCGAACTCCACATGGAGCGTCAACCAAGTTCGCGCTGAGACGGGTCTATCTGCATCAAGAACAACGATATGGCGTTGTATTCGATCGAACGAACACATCTGCAGACAGACCATGCAGAAGGGACCTCATCTCACGAACTTCCACAAGCAGGCGCGAGTGGAGTTTGCTCGCAAAAACATGACGACGAAATGGAAAAAGGTGGGAACTTTCTGGTTTCGTCGGAGTCATGAATTTCACACGCTTATTGCTTCAGGTCGTCTTCACCGACGAGAAAAAATTTAATCTGGATGGTCCCGATGGTTACTTGTATTACTGGAGAGATCTACGACAGGCTCCCATCACCTTCTGTCGACGGAACTTCGGAGGAGGGTCTCTGATGACATGGGCAGGCTTCTGTAGTAGCGGGAAGCTGAAGCTCAGATTTCCATCATGTCGTATGGACAGTCTAGAGTGTCAAGCCGTACTAGAGTCCAGCCTGCTGCCCTTCCTAACGGGGAGAAAACGGCAGAGACATGTTCTGCAGCAGGACAACAGTACAGTTCATGTGTCCAAATCAAGCACAAACTGGCTCCAACGTAATCGAATCCGAGCAATGGAATTACCAGGTTGCTCATCTGACTGCAACCCAATGGAGAACATGTGAGGTATCTTGGTCCGGCAGGTCTACTTGAATAACAGGCTGTTCAACAACGTTGGAGAGCTGAAAACCGCTATTTTGACTGTCTGGGTCAATCTCGGTGGCGATGTGATCCAGAAGCTTGTCAGTAGTATGCGTAGGAGGGTGTTCGATGTAATAAGAAATAATGGTGGTCCAACTGACTATTAATTTTTAATAAAAATCGCCTTTTTTGAGAGTGGCTACATACTTTTGAAACAAACAAAAAAAATTCAAAAAGATTTACTTTTGCTAGAGATCAGGCTTTTTCCTGTTAAAAGGAACATATTTCCGACTACGAGGAATGGAATGCGATAAACGCCGGTTCTTAGAAGCAAAGGCGAAGGAAAAAACTGTTGAATTCAAGGTAGTCACATATTTCTGAAACGCACTGTACATCACGGAAACTGGAAGGGTACTAGCAGTTCGCATTAAAGAAAACGTGGCCAGTAAAAGGCGTCGTAATTTAACTAGTCCGCCAGGCAGGCAGAGGGACGAGGGGCAGGGCGGAAACGAGTTTGACGTGAAGTGCATGGTTCTGACGTTTGAGACGAAAAGCGTTGAAGCCCTTCTGGATTTCTGCAATAAATCAAGAACTTAAAAGTGGAGGTGGGCATCCCTCGATCACTAGTGACTTTTTGCCATTCCTCTCGCATTGTGTCAGTATATCTCAGAATCGCTCGGCTAATAACCGCAGCGGTAGCGACGTTGCTCCTCTTCAACGGGTAAGTTTATTTTCACTGCACTGGGTTTTCGTTGTGCACTTGGGATGTGGAGGCGTTTGGTCGGGTAAGTTGCAGATCTCACATCTTGAATCACTTTTAGGCCTCTAAAGACGACAGCAATATTTACATACTCTTTAATTTATTCTTTTAGTTTGCTTTATTAGGCTCCCACAGAGGAATTTCATCGCTGAATAAACAACTGATGTGAAGATGTAATGACACGACTCCTACTTCAAGTCTAATCAAGCGAAGCCTAGTGGGAAGCAATGTAGAAAAGGTGATGTGTAGGCTTCTTCCTTTTAATAAAACGGCATTGTGCGGCTATTTGTTTGAGCGACTGCTCGAATTAGTAAGCAGAGACCTAATTCATTTGCAGGTTCATAGAGAAAATGTATCACATTTCTTCAATCTTAGAATAACATACCTGCAGCAGCAACAGTGTCCAGTGTGGGGAAGCGCTTTCGGCATCTCATCGAGAGGTCACGAAACACGAGTACCTTTAAAATAACCTTTTACGCCAATCCCGTAGATGTTTCCTGGGCCGGGTCACACCGCTATTGGTCAGGCACCTCTGCAATGCGCCACGCATTGTACTACTGTTATTTCAGGAAGAATTTTAAAAAAATTGGTAAGCATCAACCGGCTCAGTAATTTGGGAAATAGTGGATAACAAGCCTTTTTCTATCCGAAATGACTTCCTCCATTACAGCACTGTCAAGAATTTGGCACATAGGTCCAGAATGAGCAACATTATAAGGAGGGACGAGCGTTCTACCCCCTCGTCCCCCTGGCCCGCCCACCCCCAACCCCCTGGGCTTGCTCGAGAGTCCAGTGGCTGCCTTACGAGATAGTGGGGACGCAGACATTTGCCACGCCTCTATTTAAAGGGCGGGGGTAGTACGCCACATTATAAGCACCGTGTTACATATTCGAATTGACGAGCTCGTTCTGGCTCCTCAATAAAGCCGAACTTTTAACTTTCTTTCAAGCAGTGATTCTTTTTTCCAGAGCCCAAATATGTCCATTGGATAGTTAACAGTGAGTATCTTTTGAATAGTCACGTGGTCAGTCGGAGGAGGCGGCGGCTGTCCCGACCAAGCGTTTCACCCGTTATGATTCGATGAACGGACTTGCTTGAAAGAATATAACACTGATCCGTTCATCGGCTGGCCATCGAAAGTCATTGAATACGCACTGACACTGCCTCCACGACATACCGTAAAAGTCGAGTACGTGGCGTAGCCCAAACAGATTTAATTAACGCCGCCCTTTACCCCTTATAATCACAATCCTTTGAAGTTCATGGAAGCGAAGTTGGATGTGGCGCCGGCTGTCGCCAATAACCCGAATCGAGCTTCTTGGATCCTGTCCAACCGAGGCCAACCAAGACTCCTACTCCTCGATAGTGGAATGGGACTAAACTTATCTAAGGCGGATAAAACACTAGTTCTTCCATTAGATTAGCGCCGCTACTCTTTGTATAGGCTAAATGCGCGTTCAAATACACAACATGATACTTGATAGAAGTGGGATGCGAGGCGCATCCCAGAGAGCGCTAAACCTTTCTCACTTACCTGTGTAAGTTGACAATATCGCACGATATTTCTGCGGTACTGCCGAGCTCTCTCCGTCGTTCCGCGCACATAGAGCGCTGTCATCAAAGCGATGCTGAAAGCATAGGGGATAGGAAATTCGAGAAGAGGAAGACTCTTCTGCTCGATTTGTGTAGATGAGGAATGGTGAGAAAAAGTAAAAACAGAGAAGATGAAGTACGGAAAGCACAGGCACTAGCTAAAAACGAAGAATAAAGGCTAATGATGGAGGATCACTAAAACCCTGCTTATGCAAGAGTTGACTAACTGCGAGTAGCGCGACCTATAAAGTACATATCACCTGCATCACCTGCTTCGAGATCATCGAGATGCTCGAGCGGGCGTCAGCAGTGTCTCCATTCGTCTCTGTCGCGTGCCAGTGTGCTCCAATGGACCCTCCTCTCTCGAAGGAAGTGGCCGGCCCACCTAATTTGCGGCGACTTGGCCCATGCGACAGCGTCTCTGATCTTCGAACGCCAACGATGTAGGGAACTCCGGGAGCCTTCTCTCACTTGCGTTCGTCGTGTCACTCCGAGCATCGCCCTCTCGATTCAACGCTGCGCGACGCTGATCGCGTGTTCATCCTGCTTCCGCATGGCCCAGCTCTCTGAGGCGTATGTTAGGGCAGGAAGAACAGTGGAGTCGAATAGGTGGGCACGGAGTCGGACGTTCTTCGTCTTCTTCGCGACTTCTTCGACGCTCTTGAAAGCTCCCCAAGCCGCTCATTTCCTCCTGCCCAGCTCTGGAGCTAGGTCGTTTGACTCCCATAGCAGAGAGATTATTTCTTGTAGGTTGAATTAGCTCGTTCTAACATTCCATGGGCAGCACCTAACGCCAAATACACGATCGAAGTCGGCCAACATTCGCTTCGCCTGACTGATGCTCGGTACTGTGAGCACGATGTCGTCAGCAAAGCGAAGATGGTGCAGTTTTCGGCCGTCGACCTTCACTCCCATGTCTTCCCATTCTAGTTCACGCATGACGTTTTCGTGGGTGGCGCTGAAGAGCTTCGGGGATATGGTTTCCCTGCCGAACTCCTCTCTTCAGGTCGATAACGACGTCGTTGTAGAATGGTGAGATCTTTGTCGTGAATCCACTCGCATCTCGAAGGACCATGACGTACTGAGTAGGAAGTAGGAGTGCCGCTGTGCCTTACGTTCATCGACCTGAAGAAGGCATTCGACTCCGTCGAGACTGAAGCGGTCCTCGAAGCACTGAGTGAGCAGTGCGTCGATGACCGCTTCAGTTTCAACGGAGTCGAATGCCTTCTTCAGGTCGATGAATGTAAGGCACAGCGGCAGCTTGTACTCTCGCGACACTTTGATGAGCTTCGTAATGGTGTGTAGGTGGTCGATCGTCCTGAATCCTCTCCGAAATCCTGCTTGTTCACATGGCCGTCCTTTCCAGCATTCTGCCTACTCAGGATGGCTCGGCTGAAGAGCTTGTAGTGGACAGCAGGCAAATCGGGCGATAGTTGCCAATGTCGTGTCGTCTCCCTTCTTGTACAGCGAGAAGGTCACGACCTGTAGGGTATGGTTTGATAAATGGTAAAAATTCTTTTTGATTTTTTCAAATAAATAGATAAATTCTTTTATTAATCTTTACACTCTGTATACTTATTTTATTTCATTTATATTTTTCAAACTCTTAAAAGTCTTTCGTTAACATGAAATTGTACAATTTGTAATAAACTTTGTCTTAAAAGTTCGATACTAATACGACCCTGGGCGCGTAGCAGCCGGAGTAGGCCGACTGTCGTGTGCTTACGACTCCAGGTTCCTGGTTTGGACTTCCCGCATTTCCAGCAGATTTCCTGTATTGATTCAGCAGAAGTTGGCCGTGAAAATGCTCTTTCTTTTTCTCATTCCTCCTTGCTATCTCTCTCTGATGAAAATGACAAAACTAACTTGTCCATGAATCCGATGATGTTGTACAAGTACCAGAACCGATTCAGCACTCCAGCCACAAAGAAACCGAGCATCAGATCAAGAGGGACGTAGGAGAGGCGTGCATTAGTAAAGTCGACGAGGCAAGTGAAGGATCTAAAGCAGGCAGTTCATTTCTTGTGGGTTGAAAAAGCTCACTTCTATGGGCATCGTTCCATAGGCAACACCTAACGCCATTCGCTTATTAGGGTGCTGTCGTGGCCAATGCACTCAAGGAACAAATCCCAGGAGCATGTAGATCTGTGCGGTTGAAAGGGTCATTCAACAGTTTTCCAGACGCATAGGTCCACTTATAGGACTCTCTTCTTCAGTTTCCTTCAGATGATCCTCAATTCTTTGAAGGATCCGAGAATGATCCACTCAATTGACCTCCTATCCACGTTGTTCGTCTCTCTCGGTCGACATGTTTACCTTCACCTATGTATGCAAAACAACGCCTCATCATCATCATCATCATTTTCAATAGCGTTTGTCCCGCTTGGTGGCGGGGTCCGCTCTTCTGGTCTGGTGACGCCACTTCTCCCGATCAAACGCTTGGTCGGGATGGACACCAGCTAACTTCAAGTCCATATGCAACGTATCTAGCCAACGTTGTTTCGGACGTCCTCTGGGCCGTTTTCCAGGGACTTCAAGATTCAGGCCAATCTTACACACGGTGTCGTCGTTAGCGCGAAGGACGTGGCCATACCATCGTAGGCGTGCTTCGCGCAACTTGTCAGCTATCGAGGCGACACCGAACCTTTGTCGCATGGTTTCATTGCAAACGCGGTCCAATCGCGTTACTCCAGCCGTCCACCTTAGCATTTTCGTCTCCATTACACTGAGGCGGCTTTCGATTTCCTTCGTCACGGGCCAGCACTCAGCACCGTACGTCGCTACTGGGCGGACGACTGCTCTATACACCTTTGATTTGAGGTACTCAGGAATTGTCTTGTCGCAAAGCACCCCAGTCAACGAACGCCATTTGGACCAGGCTGCACTCACACGTGCGTTCACCTCCAACTTTAGACTGCCATCGGACGTGACTGTTGATCCAAGATACTTGAAAGATGTAACTCGTGAGAGCTCAGTACCATTGATCTTAATGGATCCATGCTCATTCACATCCGTCGTCAAGTATTCCGTCTTTTTGACGTTTAGCTTGAGTCCGAACAATGCTAAGCGATCGCACCACGCCTGTGCCTGTCGCTCGAGCTCTGCTTTGTCTTCGCATGCAAGCATGACGTCATCGGCATACAGCAGCGTCCAAGGAGCTGCCCTTTGGAGATCGCGTGTAATTGCATCCATGGCGATCACGAAGAGCAGTGGGGAGAGCGCAGATCCCTGGTGCACTCCGACAGATATTGGAAACTCCATCGAGGTGCCCGCTGGTGCTCGCACTCGGCTTATTGGGCACGAGTAGAGGATGCGCACCCACTCAATAAGCTCTTCAGGGATACCATGTCGTCGCAACGCGTACCATATCACTTCCCGCGGAACGCGGTCGAAGGCCTTCTCCAAGTCCAGGAAGGCAAAATGCACCGGTTTCTGTTTCTCGCGGTGCTTCTCTAGCAGAAGACGAACGGCGTGAATGGCATCAACGGTGCCACAGCCAGATACGAAACCACACTGATTCGTGGAAAGCTGTACGACATCCCGGATACGTCCGTCGACAATTCGCTCAAAGATTTTCATGGTGTGCGAAAGAAGGCGAATTGGACGGTAACTAGCACAGTCTGCAGGACTGCCCTTCTTCTTCCAAATCGGAATAGTCGTGCTTTGCTGCCAACCCTCAGGCACTTTCTTCTCAGCAACAACCTGATTGAAAAACTCAGTCAGCCAGTCAGCAGGGCACCAGCCCTTCGACTTCCACAGGTCAGCTGGCAGGTCATCGGGACCAGTGGCTTTGCCTGACTTCATCTTCCTCAGGGCTGCTTCAGTTTCGCTCACTGTGATCTTCTGAACGGGACCGTATACAGGTGATGCAAAAGGAACAGCAGGATGTTCAAATTCTACATTCGAGATTTCCTCGAAGTACTCGCGCCATCTCTTCACAGCCCTTTTACGATCCATCAGAAGATGACCGTTCTTGTCGTTAATGCCAAAGAACTTCTCGATGTCTTCTGCTTGGCGACAGCGAGCTTTGACGAGGCGGTAAAGATAACGCTCGCCATCGCGCGTCTCCAGTTTCTCACTCACATCAGCGTAGTGTGCGGCTTTAGCACCGGCCACAGCCTTCTTTGCCGCTTTCTTCGCTTCTCGATAATTCCGCCAATTATCGACTGTTTTATCACCGATAAATACGTGATATAGCCGTTTCTTTTCCCTGACCTTCTCTCTGACATCGTCAGTCCACAGCCAAGCCTGCTTGTCGACCCAGCGTCGTCCAGGCTTCGTTGTGCCGAGTTCAAGGCGTGCAGCCCGAGTTATCGCATCGGTAGCGTCCTTCCAGGTTTCGTCGACAGTTGTTACCGTCGGCAACCGAATGCGAGAAATAACAGCTGCTTCCTTCTCTTTCAGTCGCCACCATTTGATTCTAGCCGTCCCGCATCGCTCAATACGTTTACACCTCGGAGGTGTGATCTTCAGCGAGCAGATAAGTGGACGGTGTTGCGTGGCAACCGTCTCATACGGCACGGTCTTCGCGTCTGTGACAAGACCTTGGTCGCGACGCCTAACAAGGACATAGTCAATCTGCGTTTTGGCGTTCCCGCTATAAAACGAGATGAGGTGGGAGTCACGCTTTCGAAACTTGGTGTTCACGATGATGAGGTCGTGTGAGTCTGCATACTCAAGTATACGCTCACCATCGGCGTTGCGTGACCCATAGCCAAAACCACCATGACAGCTGTAACCATCTTTCGCTGCTCCGACGTGACCATTAAGGTCACCTGCCACAACAATCATGTCTTGTGACGGCACTTCCGCTGTCTTCTCATCAAGCAGGGACCAGAACTCGTCCTTGGTTTGCTCGGAGCAACCTGTCTGCGGAGCATACGCGGAAAAGAAATGACATCGTCGCTCTTCTACGGCGACAACAATCTTCATCAAGCGGTCATCGAAACGTTCTACGCTTATGCAAAACAACGCCTCGAGTAGATAAAAAGGGTTCTAGTCGAAGTGAAATGAAAAGGAAAACAATGAAACCTATAGGTAAACCGTTCATATCAAATTGGATGCTTTCAGTTCAAACCAAATGTAATATTAAGTGGATGCTTCTCATGTCAAAATGAGCAGGTTTAAACAAACGGAAAATAGCATTTTGCTCTAAGAAGATTCATATCAAAACACCTTTCTGTGACATCTAATAAAATGACAACACAGCATGTTTATCGTTAAAATTCTTACGTTTTCGGTTGCAAAAAAAACGGAACAATTTTAATATATAAAAAACCCAATAAAACTGAAGAGGAAAGAATGCGCCCTGCACCCATCTAGCGCCTCGCGACGTTCCTTTCGTGGGTAGTGTAAACGCTGTTTCTGTGAATCCAAAAATAGATAAAACCCAGATGAGCAACGTTCACACTGCAAATCAAATAAATATCGCGATACATGCAGTGGAACAGCAGTGCACGGCGCAATCTCTCCGCTTGACACACTGGGAAACGTTCTCCTATTCGATACTTTGGGTGAAGCACCAGTGAAATGCTATGAAGAGGTCTGAATTCGTCTGAATTAAGTAGCGAAGCAGCTATTTTTTTGCTATCATTTTGCTTGGCTCCGCTTCACTTATTTTAAGTTAGAATAAATCCGAAAACATTCTTTAATAGAAAGCATATGAGCTTTAGGCACACTGAAACAATGTTCTTGGTTATTTCTTAATTGAAACACAATGCAGAGATTAGTATTTGAGATTTCTAAACAAGCATGAGAATACTTCAATCTTCTTGAAACGTGTTCTTTCTGACTTGTAACTCCTCCGCTTTTATCTGATATTTGTTCAATTTAGTTCAATTTCCCATGTTTGGGAATTATTATCTTCAACACCGCAAAGCAGCTGGATTTCAAGCTGTAAATCAGCTATGCTAGCCTTTATAGCAATTATAAATACCTCAGTCGCTACTAGGATTTTGGAGAAGCTCTTATTTTCTTAGTTTAATCAGCCAAAACTACAACAACTGTACAAAAATAAATTCAAGAGACACGACAAATAAATCCTTAGCTCTTCGTACCTTAATGGGGTCTAGATCCGTATAAGCGTACAAACGTAACGGTTGTAGTGATGTTGTTTAACTTACATACCTTACCAGACGTTCAGCCAAACGTCTGGTAAGATATATAAGTTAGACGCCAAACGTCTGGTTGGGTACCCGGAGAATAGAACAACCTCAATCTTTCTCCTCTCTTCTTTACGCCTTATTACTTTGACTACAGTAAAAAACTGGTTCACTATACAATACCGGCCTTAACTTCTGGTCATTGGGCGGAAAAAGCGAAAAAAACCGCCTTTTCCGCCGCGTTTCTGTTGCGCTCTTCATATTGAGTGCATTGTAAATTGAAACACATATTCGTGATCACCATCGAGCCCTCTTCCCGATGAGCTGAAAAGCGCATACGGAGCGCCTGAAATGTAGTTTAGTGACCTAATTTCTGCCCGGCGCGGCTGACCCCTGTGCTCGCGGGAGATAATTACACCCACAGCTCCCAAGTAGCTAATGAAGGAAGAGATTCGGCCTTTTAAAGCTTAGTTTCTACATTATATACATAGTCGCACATAGTTTTCTGGATTCCCTAGTATTTCACGATCACAATGATCTACTTTCTTAAAGGATCCGACAATTTAAGTGTTGTTATTTTCAGAAAATGCCTCCGCTTTGGAGGACTCTAATTTCGACATGTCAAGCTTGTATGTGCTTATACTCGTTTGTCACGTTGGAGACAAGAGTGGAAATCAAGCTGCGAAGTTGGAACCTTTAGGGTTGAAATCGTTAGCAATTGTACGCTGCCAAAGTTGCCCATATGGCACTTCTTCGTAGCTAGCCGTACACTTTTCGCATCATTAAAGTGGGCACAAAATGGTTTCTTTGAGGAAAGAAACGCAGATATTTGGAGGCCTATGAAAACACCCTATAGTCTTCCATAGGTGGGATTTCGACTGGCCTGGAGGACATTTTGGACACCCAGTTACAGAGCAAACTCAGCTCATATCCAAACTGAGTGTCATTTAAAAAAGTCCAAAAACTGAAAAATTGTCCACGAGACTATTCCCTAGTTAATTCTGACTCGAAGGGTAGTTCGATTTCAAATTTTCGTTCATTTGAACCGGTTTATCACGAGACAAATGCACCATAGCCCTGGTCGGGACCCAGATTAGTTCCGGAGCCAGTCCTCTCTCCTGCCTCTGTGACCCCTCGCGCCATCTGAGGGCGCCGTAAATCGCCTAACTAGAGTTTTCACACTTCGGGTGCCGCGGCGCCATATTGATCCTTCCAAACGAGGGTAGAGTAGAATACACAGCGTACACCGAACAAGGTTTGGACAACTACGACCTCTCCCTTATACGCTTGTATTTTTCATTTCGCATTTACGCTATAACAATGTTTAGATGCGTGGCGCATCCCAGAAAGACTGTTCGAACTCGCTTCACTTTCACAACGTCTTCAAAACACCCTTCAAACTCCTTCATTTCTGTTTGACTGTTGACTTTCGTTCAATTTTTACTATAGTTTTATTTACTTTTACTTTATTTCTTATTTTTCCTGGAGGGAAATCTAATTTTTATATGACTTATGCTACGACTTGTGGTGGTCAGTCCATCCATGAGTGCTTGGTCCTTACCAGACAAGTCTGATGCCAACTCATCGTTTTCAGAGAGATTGAAGGCCTGGTTGGCCTTCGCGAGAAATCCGAACCATGAACTTCAATTCAGGGTGCACCTGAAAGCCACTTCATCTCCTCTTGATTTAAGTTTTAAACCTTAAAAGAAGCAGAAATCAACCGATGCGGCCACTTTGTGACGAAATTATAACAGGTAGGCAAGCGGAACACAATTAATCGAGTGTGAAATGCAAGATTTCAGGCGAGTGCATGGCGCTTATATGTCGTAAAATTTCTATTTTTCTAAGCTTTCATACGGACTCTTAAACTATTCAGTACCTTCAGTGTGAGCAAAGTTATCACCTTTCAAACAGTGTATACATTTTTTGAGACATCCTGTATGTAGCGCATCCTATGAAATGAAGATTTAACGTTGATTTGTACTCTTGGTCCTCTACAATATTAGGTTGAGTCATAAAATTTGCAACAAAATTTGTCTTCCAGCAAAAATAAGACTATACCACAAATGAAGAATTATTGACTTAAACGAAGTAATTGCCGTTATCCTCTATGAGATTCTTCCGCTTTTCATGAACTGATCGTGAGTGGATCACATCTCTGTAGAATTCGGTCGGTTTCGACCTGCAAAAGTCGTGTACCACCGCCGTGACCTCATCAACTTCGGCGATGCGCCTAACATGGATGAGGTGCTCCATCGACCGAAGCAGATGGCAGTCAGACGAAGCAGATTCCGGGGTGAATGGTGGTTGCTTGATTTTGGTCCAGACCTATTCCTAGATTTTGGCCAGAGTCTGAAGTGCCGTAAGCGGCCGGCCGTTGCGCCGTCGGGTGAAACATTGGCTCGTATCGGCATCGTTCTCCACTAATTTTTACTGGATCTAGACAAGTTGCTCGTAGAAGCAAGCGCCGAGGATGGCTGGACTACGTGGAGCAGCTTCCTGTGCATTGGACCACTACACATCCACCAAACGTACAGCAGGACCTTCTTTCGGTGGAGATCCGGTTTTACATCAGAACCCCCAGCTTTTTGCGTTCCAGCTATTGCTCTCCGGCTTTTCAGTTGTAGTAAAGCATCCGCTAATCACCACTGGTAAAGATTTGGTCCAGGCCTCCTCGCTTGAACCGGAGCAGGAGTGCTCTACAGCCGGAAGCACAGCTATTTACTTGGGTTTCAGTCAACGCATGAGGCAGTCACGAAGGCAATTTTGGCGACATTCCAGTCTTCTGCAGCCGACGAGCGGTGGCCCACTGGGAGGTGTGGTGATCAGCGGTCTGTACTAGTGTGGTTTGAGAAGAATTCGTCCAGATGGGTTTTCGCAGACGCCCTTTGTTTACAGTTGGTCTAACCTGGAGTTGATGGGGTCCCGTTTCCTTTACTACTCTGGGTTTTCCGCTGGTTCTTCGGTGGACTATGATGAGGCTCTCGGTAAGGCGACTCAGCTAAAGCGTTAGCCAATAAAACTGTATAGCAATCTCGCGGCGAGCTTAGAAAATCTACAAAAAGTGCTAGCATGCCGTAATTCATATGGAATGGAAAATAGTTACTGTGTGAAGAATATGTCAAAGATTAGTTTCCTAAGCGTATGTACTTTCTACATCATTGCTATCGTCAGGCTTTCGACTCACTTTTTGGTGCGAATCTAGAGAGAGTTCCCACTCTGACTCTCCCGTCCAAGTCCGAGAAATTTACTCGAAAACATGTGGAATAAATAAATGTTGGGGTAGCTTGTATACGCACGCATTTGAGCTGGAATAGGAAGTCTGTGCCAGTGTTCGGTGGTGTTAAGCTACCAAGTTTGGAGGAAATACGGGTGAACTTCCTCTTTCTAGACTCGCGCTCTCTTTTCATTTTCTTTTGACATTCTGGACAATTTATACAGCAATGCCGTCGTATGAGGCCTTGAAAACCACAACCGTGATAGTTCTGTCAGCTATTCCGTAATGCTAAAACATCTTTAATGTCCATAGTGAAGTCCCCTATTACTATGGTTCAAGTTTAGAACGTTCATACGGGATACTGCTCAGTTTTTAGTTCTTAAATTAGTTTCTGAGTTCTTTTTGAAAATGGGTTTTTAAATAACGGTTTTTGTTGCGCGCAGAACATTAGCGCCGAAAGAGAATCGATCCCGAGCCTCCTGCTGACCCGCATGAATGCTCTACGCCATTATACCATCAGCGCTGTTTGACCCAACTCAACATCTACACCGCGTACCAAACGGCACTTACCCAGCAGGAGATCGGAATGTGCCTATCGTTGATATCGACATGGAACACCAGTTAAGCTGAAAATATAGTGGTGTAAAGCATCCATACCCGGGCAGCTGGAGGTGAGGGTTCGAATGCCGTATGGAGCTAGAGTTTGAATCACAACAAAACTGCGTTATAACGGCTTACGGCCTCGACCTCAGCCACTTAAGCTTAAGGAAAATGAATCATAACGTTCATGGTTATTTCAATGGATGCTTAGTACCTGTCACTTTAATTCAGGAATACACATGAAGTACCTTTATTTCCCATTAGAAGTCCAGTGCATGAGAAAAGAATTAAATAGTTGTCGATTTTGAGGAGGAATTGACTAACCAAGGAGTGAAACGGTCTCGGCGTTTACGCTTTTCTACCCCGCCGCACTATCCCATCTTTAAAGTTCACCGAGAGTGCACTACCACAATGCAGCAGCTGGAGCCGCGGATCAAGAGGAGATGAAGTGGCTTTCAGGT